>OW119925.1:82076568-82821568 GCA_933210815.1 Meta bourneti | reverse complement strand
TCTCTGAGTCACCATTCTGCCTAAAACGGTATGTTTTATTTGTAACATTTTCAAAATCCCTGAGACCGGTAGTAGGTTACATTTCCCGGTCCGGTCACATGAGTCAGTCTGTCACTGAGGGCGAGTATAAATGACAGCAAAATATGTACAACGAATAGCATTTTACAACGAGATCCAGCCTTAACTCTCCAAGTGGTTTCGACGAAATATCTCGTCCGTCAAGATCCGGTCAATTTTGCTAATGAGGTACATACCATATATCAAGATCTGGTCAATTTTGCTAATGAGGTACATACCATATATCAAGATCTGGTCAATTTTGCTAATGACTAGATACATCGTTGAGATGAAACTCAAGGGTAATGAAGGTCCAAGTGAGAAAAACAAATTGTTCCTTGCCCAGAACTGGTGATAATTTCGTACAGGTTTTTGTATGATAAGCTGGCCACTACAGAACACTTTTCGACCTGAAAATAAACCACCACAGGGTTATGAAACTGAAGCTCATTGTATATCTGTCGTATTTCTCTCCTTTGAGATAAAGTTTGTGGAGAAGACCCCCGTATGCCAATGAAATTTACATCATTACCCTCCACATTTCGTAAACTGTTTACGACACGAGAAATTTTTGCTTTCTCCATCTTCTCTCCAGTAGACCACCCAAATGCTCAATGAAAAAACGACGATTCGAGGCACACTTCTCTTTTTGGGTCCGCTTTGTTCCGTCTTTTGCTCCAACTTCTTTCTCTTCCTTTTCCTCAGAGCAGGGATCAACAAACATTTACATTATCCAGGTTTGTTAGGCTCGTCCGTCCACGCCTCCTATCTGCCTCTCGTGCGGATGTTTGTTCCGCCCTCCCCTAAGCTACAGGTCACCGAGCTTCACTTAGCACTGCGTTAGTAGATACTATTTGCGCTAGACAGAAATGAAGTCTTTTTAACGGGAAAATATATATAATGTTATATATATATCGATAAAAATGTGTAAGACTCCGCTTTCATGATAAATTAATGGGAAGCACTCCGTATCATTCATTTAGGTATTCATTTTGTAGAAAATTAACTTGTCAATTATATCGCGAATAAAAATAGATTTTATGGCACAAGGGGCCATTTTGACCAAGATGTGCTAAGATACAACGTTAAGGTGTACGTATACACTAAAATATTTTTTTAATTTTGACTTTATAAATCCAATTTTTTTTCACTAGGTCATTGGTTTGTACCCATTTCAGTTTGAAAAATTCAGATTAATCTAATAATTAATTATCTAATTTCGATATAATTAGCTAATTAGCATGATTTTTTAACAGTGATATCTCAAATTGTAACTTGTTCAGAAAGAATTACTATTGTAAATTATTCTTATTATTCTTCATGTTTTGACCCTCAATCAAGTTGCTAGGGAGAATAGGTTTTTTATACAATTTTTTTCACCAAGTCTAAAAAAATCAAGTTTTTTTCAGGAATTTTGACATTTAAAACTCAACTAAAAATTCATTTCTTAACCCATAACTTTGACTCGGTCAAAACATGTACTGTATTATATAGATTAGAATGATACAAAAATTATTATAATACACTCATGTCCAAATTTACCTTTACATACCCAAAAATAATGATATTCCATGAAATATCCAATCGATGCAATCCATTTTTGCAGGGAATGTGTGAAAGACAAGACTAATTAGCAATATCCAATCAAAAGTGATCGAACGGTTTCTGATATGCAAATCAAGGTGTTACGTCATCCGACGGTGAATCAAGCTTTGTGCAAAGTGAATATCTGAGTGAATTTCTGCAATACAGCGTTTGATTTCAGTGAGTAAGGACACAAAACGGTTTGTTATGGCTCCGAAGTATCATTTGGAAGAATCTGTGAAGTGGCGAATTATCGGTCGTTTAGAAGCAGGGCAGACAATCATAGAGCAGATAGATGTGTGAATATTTCAAGACAGTCTCTACGTTATGGAAACAATTTTAGAACTCTGGAGCTGTTATAAGGAGGCCTAGACAAGGTCTTAAACGAATAACAACTGCTTCTCAAGATCGATATTTGGCAATAACTGCTCGTTGTAACAGGAAGTCTACTGCTCGGCACTTACGTTCAGAGGTTGCAGCCGCCACTGGAACTGTTGTATCACGGAAAACTGTATACAGAAGGCTTAATGAAAAAGGCCTTTATGCCAGAAAGCCAAGGGTATGTGTCACTGTCTTCACAACGAAAGAGGGATCGCTCTAATTGATGCAAAGAACATCAGAACTGGAGTGAACACCAATGGACCCATGTTCTCTTTACTGATGAGTCGAGGTTTAGTTTAACATCTGATTCTAAACGTGTTTACATCTGGAGGGAGTCAGGAACGCGAAGTCTTCCTTCGAACATTATGGAACGTGACCGTTTCGGTAGTGCAGGTGTGATGGTACGGGGAGGAATAATGATCGATGGAAGTACGCCCCTATACATTTTCAACAGCGGATCTGTGACCGGCCAGAAATATCGGGATAAGGTCTTGTAACCTTATGTAAGACTTTTCAGAGGTGCATATGGATCTGACTTTTTATTTATGGACGATAATGCTCGTCCACATCGAGCACACCTCGTTGACGAATTCCTTGAAAGTGAAGCCATTGAGCGAATACCGTGGCCAGCAAAATCTCCTGATCTGAATCCGATAGAGAACTTATGGGACTACCTTGGAAAAGCAATTGCACGGAGACATCCTCCTCTTAGAGATATAAATGTCCTGAAGACCGCATTGCTGGAGGAGTGGAACTTAATTCCCCAAACTGTGGTTAACAACATTATTGCCAGCATTAAAACACGTTGTGATATGTGTGTACACGTCAGAGGAGATCACAGTCCATATTAAATTCATAAGCCTTAATTTTTTTCTGAGTTATTATTTTTTCTGAACTGTCCTTGTCACATATTATTGCCATTTTTATTGCTTCATGATACAGTTTTATATCATATGCAGTGCTCTTAATTTTTTTCCTTTGTATTTATGTGTTATGTTGTTATGTATCATTTCACACAAATTCATAAAATTATAGTTCAGTTTCTGAGAAATCCGTGATTTTATGCATGCAAAGATAATTTTGGACATGAGTGTAGATCAATTCATTGTTGAGTTATCGCTGTTTGAAGAAAGCATTATATTGAAAAACACAGTTCTTCAGAGAAATTGAGTTTAAAGTTTTGGAAACAGGCTTGTACATGGTGAGAGTACCTTACGAAAACCCTTGTAACTAGAAAACTATTTCGAATATTTACAAGCACACGGGGTGTCGTTTCAAAGTTCAGGAGTTAGAATATATTTTGAATTAATAAAAAAGTATCGATATTCTAGTCAATTTTCGTGTCTCTAGTGTATACATACACCTTAAGTAAATTAACATTCATACACAGAAGATTGATTTGTGGTTTTATTACGCATCGACCTTCTAATGAAATAGACGGAGCCTTCAGGTGGAATCACTGTCGTAAGATCTCAGAAGGGTAAGTTGAATAGATTTGGGCTGGTTGGCTATCGAAGCAGATTAGTGTTTTTGATCATGCCGGGTGATCACTTTGCCCAATCAATAATTTACCCCACATTACGATTCATGCTTTTCCCCCACAGCCACGGGACAGAACTAATAACCGAGCGACCGGAAGAAATAACATGAAGCTGCGCGAACATGCTCCGTCTAATTCATTTGGAAAATCGATGCATATTTGGCGCCAAACAAGTGCATCAAGTTAACGCACATGCACAAGTATAGAAGGCTTTACTCACAGAGAAATGCATCCAGGGAAGAATCGAAAATACGCTGTCTACAACTCGCAAGCTCTTAGCGCATCATGAAGTGTGTAGTACGATTGCTTGGTTGTTTTGGGGACTTATGGCTTACGGGTCATATGCATGGTCAAGCTGCGCGAAACAGAAGACAATGTGAAGTGAAAAAATGTGAATGAAATAACAGGGATTGGGGAACATAGGATGAAAGCAGGAAAGGATCGATTGGGTGTTCCGTGAGCACAACTCACTAAAGACAGTAAACCCCATCTGAAAAGAAAAGATCCCTAGATTACCTCAGGTCCGTGAAGCCCGTACTCATTTAAGGGGGGAAATAGGTTTAGATGACTCAAAAAATTGATTTTTTTTTATTCCATAAATTGTTAGTAAAACTATAATATGTTCTCAAAGTTTCAAATAAAAATTTCAATTTGTCCTGAAGTTATGAGCGGTTAAGTGAGCGTCTCTCGTTAAATGCCGGAGCGCGTGGCATCTAAAACGGTTCATTTGCACAATAGAGATCTTGAGTAGAAGATATTTACTATAAGCATTGGCGTCGTTTTGACAAAGTGTGTGTTTTAACATTAGTTTAGCACCGACCTTCGTAACGCGTGTTTCAAGTTTGGAGACAAAATGTCAACGTATCCGAAAAAAGAGCATGGTACTTCTAATCGCACTAGTAGACCACGTAAAAGATCCTTCCACAGAAATCAATATTCTAATAGTGAATCAAGTAAATGTGGCGAAGGTAAAGAAAGTATCAGTACAAAAAAAACTTTCGGATGCCAGTAGTGAAAATGTGATTGTTCAATCCTCAACGTTGTTATAGAATTATTGAATTTTTTACCGTATTCACAGCTTTGTCGGATATTCTTATTTGTCGAAATTGCAAGCAGGATGTTAAATTTGCAGAAACTGGAATACGGGCCTCGGGTTCAAGCTCGTTATCAATTGCAAGTGTGGATCGAAACAAATCCAATCAGGTCCATTCATCAATACTGGATTTGAGATAAATCATAGGATTATGTTTGTGATGCGACTCTTGGGGTTGGAAGAGAAGGATTAAATTTATTTTGAAATTACATGGACATCTGCAGTGGTATATCTGAAGATACTTATAACGCAATGTACAATCATATCCCCGCCGCTGTGAAGAGAGTGTATGAACTTTGCTGTAAGAAAGCTATAGAAGAAAAAAGAGGAAATGAAAAACGCGAAAGACCTATTCTGAATTTATAAGTATCTGGTGATGGAACGTGGAAGAAATGAGGATTCAAGTCATTATACGGCGTAACAACTCTTATAGCACATTACTGTGCAAAAGTCATTGATCTCGATGTACGGAGTAGTTACTGTCATGCGTGTACAATATGGAGGAACAAGTCGAAAACTTCACCAGAGTATCTAGCTTGGCAAGAGGATCATGACGAAGAAACTTGCACAAAAACGCATGAAGGATCTGCGGGAAGCATGGAAGTGGAATCTGTTAAAATGATGTTTTCAAGATCAGAGGAATTATATGAAGTGAAATACGGTAATTATATCGGCGATGGATATTCCAAAACGTTTTCGGCAGTACTCAAATTAAATCCTTATGGTGACGATCTGACAGTTCTCATTATATGGTGCTGGAATCGTTGATTAACCAGTAAGTAGTTCAAATAAATTTATTCTTGAATTTGTTGTTTTCGGTCCTTTTTTTTCAAACGCGTTTTTCTCGAAACGACTTTTTTTGAATTTGTGTACACTCTAGCTCAAAAAGTTCTTAACCAATCATTTTGAAAATTGATAGTTAGTTTCTTTATACATTTATACTCTATATGAACCTTAATTCGGGTAATATCATTGTTTACAGTATTTTTTCATTGCAAAAAAGTTATAAAAAAATGGCAAAAAATTATGCTCTTTTTTAAACACCTCTAAAAAATGCAATTTTCAATTTTTTGGGGAGAAGTTAGGTTCATTTAGAAGAAAGACATGTCCTTAAAGTAAATTTAAAATCCTATTGATTTCAGTTGTAAACTGTGGCCTCCAGAGTGTACACAAACAGCTACGTCTGATGGTGACCTCCGATGGGTGGCAGCTGATATCTTCAATATTTTCCGAGGAAATACTTCAAAAGAATTACTGTATTTACTTAAATATATGTATAAAATGTACTCAAAGTTTCAATAAATTATATGCATTCCTTCCTTGCCAAAAAATTCATGAAAATCAGTAAAAAAAACGTAGTTCTAAACCTATTTCCCCCCCTTAAAGTAGATATGCCCCTGAGGGCGTGTATTACAATTGGTGACAGATGGGATGATCACAAGATTTCCTTCAATTAGCAAATTTTTGATGATTTAGACTACCTGGTGCGCCCTAATGTTTCACACAAAAAAGAAACATTGTGCTAATAAGCATTACAGCTAATGATATTTAGAAATAGGAACATGTTCCAAGAGTTTTTTATATTACGCGAAACAAAAAATACTCACGTTTCGTCTAATTAAATCAAGAGAGAAGAAAGGTGGCTGATTACAAGAAATTGAATTAAGTGGGATTTCTTATTTAGAAGCCCTAAGTGCACAGGTAGAAAAAGGATTTGTGACAAAAAAATCAATTCGTTCAAGGTGGTTCTATAAAGAGATAAATAAGCGCCTTGTTTTAAGGTTTCTGACTACGTTGAAAAGTGGATTTTTGACAAAAAATTTCATATTCCATTTTATTCAATATTCTTAATATTTACTTTTTTTTACAAAACTGTTTTTATTTCGTCAGAATGGTTAATAAAAGAGAAATATAGCAATGTGAACAGATCTTGACACAGGTGTTTTTTAATTCGTTTTCGAATCTTTGAATGCATTTGTCTCTGATTGTGATTTTGAATAAAATTTTTGCACGAGAAATGCGATAGTTAAAAATACTATATATTTCTGACTGAAATTTGGTATACAGATTTTTATATTCGTTTAGGAAGGCCTGAACTATGATATAAGAGTTATCTTGAAAGAAAAACTTTTTTAGCGATTTCATTGTTGTGGCTTAAAAAATTTCAAAAATTCGTGTTTTCTACATTATTCTCAATATCTCATGAGTGGAAACGAATATTGCATCTTTTAGTTCAGGCCTTAGTTTTTATATCTAGGAGAATTTATGCAAAATTTTTGGCAAATCTCTTAAGTTTTACAGTTGTTTTCCGTTAATATCATTTTGCACATACATTTTTCAATTTTTCCAATCTTTTAATAAATTATGACAGTTTTTAGTGATTTTGTATTATAATGCGTTTTTTTGTCTTTTTACATTAAAAAGAAAAAATAGTATAAATTGAACACTTAAGAAAAGGACTCCGAATTTAGTTCAATACCTTCAAAGAAGGTACAACCAAATAATCCTAACCCCAGCAGGTGGTTTCCAGAAGATATATCGTCCATCAAGATCTCACCAATTTTTCTAATGACGAGATATTACCGATTTTTTTGTGATGACGAGATCAAGATCTGGTCAGTTTTCGTCTAATGACGAAATATCTCGTGCATCAAGATATGATCAGTTTTGCTAATGACGAAATACCTCGTCTGGACAACCACCAGTAGCATTAAGACGAGTAAGGTAAAGTCGGGTTTTTTGTAGCGTAATCATTAAAACTTTTTCGAAAGGTATGCAGAAATACTTTCCAAGTTTTGTAAACGTCTCAAAAATCCAAACGAGCTCATTCATAGCTTTACCTGGATTACAGACAATTATTTGCAATGCGGTAGTAAAGCTATGCAACATATAGGGACATAGGTCCTAGAACTAAGGAAAGTTTGAAATGAATGTGATAAAATTATATATTATCAGTTTTATATAGTTAAAAGTGTTTAAATAAAAAATATTAGATTAGGCTTTCTATACTTTTCATACAATCGATAGAATGTAAACTAATACTAGTACGTTATATGGTACAGGTAAAATAGTAATAGTGGGTTTTCTGGTCTTGCTTTCGCCATTGACTCAAACGATTCAGAATCTGTTCTGATCTGATGCTCAACATCTGCTCCAACAGCCCCCCTCCCACAAAAAAGTAAAAAAGTATTTATTTTTGCTTATAAGTAAGGTGAGTGATATATATTTAGAACACATGATCATTATTTATAAAGCCTTGCTATATTTATTTATTTTGACGCTCCCTTAAATAAATTAGGGTATGTAGGTGATTGAATTCACATCGCCCTGAAGAAACACAACGGGCTATTGGCGCGGTCCGGGATCCATCCCAAAGGGAAAGACGTCATAATTTGGAACCACGGTCAGATGACGAAGTTAGCACCTCAGCTGCCACCCCACTCTCCAAACTTCCACACCACCCCAACGTAATAACATTTTAGGCCACGACAGATTTAACATGCACCAGCCCCCTCTTACCCGACGGTCTTTGGTTAAATCAAATTTCGAACTGGCAACCCTCCGGTTCACAGTCTGCTACTCTTCCAATCGGGCTACCGCTGTAGTTTCGGAGAATAGATCACTGAATGAAGTGATATTAGATAATCAAAATAATTTCCGCTTAAAGAAAATATTTTCACTCATGAATTCAGTTCTCTGGCAAAATTAATCGTGTTGCTAAGTGTTCAATTTGTGAATTCCAGAAACGAGCAAGGACAGCACAATCAATCTAGCACGCCGACATTTTTGATATAAAAAAACTTCGGTTTCGGTCTGTGCTTTTAAAGGCTTTCACATTAGCACTCCACTTTTTCTGCTGAAGGTGGCCAATATCCGGCTGCAGTTGACAACTCGCTTTCGGAAAGTCTTCGTTGAGTTACGACCTAATTTTTACCCCTTGCCCTTACGTCGGTCAAAGCCCTGCGGTCAAGGGGTGAGGGAGGAGAGTCAGAGGTGGAATGGATGTGGGGTGACTGGCTGTGGAAAGCAGGGAGATGGGCTACTCCCCCATAGAAGTCAGAGGTTAGAAGTGTTACTTCCCTCTTTATTTTCCCAGGACAGACTGCTGAAAAACTAGATGGGCAGAATTGAGTGCTTTTGAGAATCGAGTCTTTGGTATTCGAATACTTTCAAGTGTCGAATAAATATTCCAATACATTTACAAACAACGATTAATCAATAGTACGATGGTTGATTGGTTGGATTTATGAGGCTCAACCAAGTTGAGCCAAACGTCCAGTAAACAGACGTACACACAAGGAAAGATAGGTAGGTATCTTAATTAACTTCGCACTGGATCAACACAATGGTCAATTGGCGACAGTCCGGGATCAAACCCGAAGGGAAAGATCGAGGATAACATCACATAATTTCAAACCAAGGTCAGATGACGTGGTCACACCTGAGCTAACACCCCACTCTCTAAACTACCACACCACGCCAACGACACACAAGGAAACTTTTTCTGACATAAGAGAACGCATCTGGAACTGACTGATGGTACGAATGCCCATGCGCAACCACTTTAAAAAATATGCAATAAGTAGAAAACTATTGTTTTCGTGAGAATTAAATTATTAGAAATGGTTGAACGTTCCCACGAAATATATCGATGCATTTCTAAGCCCGTGCAAGTACCAAATTCCTTCTGCAATCAGGGGCACTCTTTAGATGTGTGCGAGCATCACAACACCGAGGTACTGAGCGATCTGCTCTCCCTTCTTTTTACCCTCGTCTACCTTCTACTCTTTGTTTTTCCCTTCTCATTGTTGTGTATTTGATGCATCTTGGCCAAACATGGCCTCTTACGCCATGAAACCCAAAATCATCCCAATTCCTTCTATAAATTTTTCCGTCCACAAAATTTGTGGGCTTTAATTTTTTCATCAATGAACATAGCTTCAACACATTTGAACTCGAGTCCTCGAGGCTTGGGAGATCCAAAGGGATCGCCTCTAGAAGTTGGCGTTCTGGGTGTATCCAGAGGAAGTCTCCTCTTCAGGAAAATTGTGGTTCCTAAACGTGTACAGATATTCCTCAAAACGTAGTTTTTGCGTTTAAGTACCCTATTCTTTTATGACAAAGGTAAGTAGTTGAATTTGCGTCATACAGGAGCTACATAACGGGTTATTGGCGACCGTCCGGGATAAATCCCGAAGTGAAAGATCCGAGGACAACACCTCATCATTTCGAACAACGGTTAGATGACGAGGTCAACACCTGAGTTGGCACCCCACTCACCAAACTTCCACACCACGCCAATGTGAGGACATTTGAGGCCAAAAGATAGCGCGTCAAAACAACCATCAGGAGGGTTAAATGATACCCCGCAGAGTTGTATTGCGCACACGGTTGCCAAGACAGACTGAGTCAAAAGCGACGGAACATTCAGAAATGTTGCATCATTTCCCCTGCCCGCAGGAAGGGGAACATGGTGCGCACAATGTATTCCGTAGCAAATGTATTGGATTGGATGCTGAGGCTTTATGGCGCAAGGTCCAAACACGAACAAACTTCGCCAAGCGCAAGAACAAATGTATTGGACTCAATGCTGTTTACGAATATGCTGACACTTGGATCCAGATTGTACACTAAATTGGTGAGTGTAAAAGTGTTGTGTTATAGCTAATGCTGACTCTACGTCATACCGCGATTCATTCCACAACTGTACGAACATTACAATTTGAGTCTAACACGATTACAGTTCGGCAAGTACTGTTAACGATGTAACGATTTAAATTAGTACATATTTTTGTCGCAAGCCGTCGGACGTAAGTCGTCTCATAATATCCACGGAGTAAATCCTCCAAGGGATATCTCGTCCATCAAGATATAATTAATTCTGGTAATGACGAGATCAACACTTGACCCTAGGTCAGTCTCCTAATGACGAAATATCTCGTCCATCAAAATCTGGTCAGTATTGCTTTTGACAGGATTCCTTGTCGAGACAACCACCAGAAGGGCGAGAACTTATGTGTAACTAAATCATAATACCCTGCGCAAGAATCTGTCAAAGAACTGCAGTCGAAATTGTGCCCTCATTTTAAATTGTTTTATTTCAAAAATAATTTTAGAGTAATATTATTTACTGTTACTATTATTTACTAATGCCTGGCGAGATGCTAATGACGAGACACCTCGTCGAGATAACCACCAGGAGGGTTAAATGTAATCCCACGTCTGAAGAATGTTTCCTAAAAAACAGTGAAAGCGCCTCATGAACTTTATCCGCTTGCATCGGTGCAGATTTAAATCTCAAAAAGCAGCACACGCGTCCCCGTAGATCCAGATACCCTAATCTAAACAAACCCGACGGGCATATTGTTTAATGTCCCATTTAGTAACAACGATAATTATCTCGATGACCAAAGTTGAAGGCTGGAGGCAGCCTGGCGTCTTGGGCTGCCGAAAGATCGCTGACAGGCAGCACGTGCCGAGCGCGCTCCAGGCTTCTGACAATCCGCACGTGGCCCTCGGACTGCCTTTCATCGCCCATCCGGCCAGCGCCTTTGTCGAGGTACTTTAATGGGACCTCTGTTTATCTTGTGGGCTAAAGAGAACGAAATGCCTCGCAGAAAGAAAAGGAATTACGATAATGAAGAGAAGTCTAATCGGAGGAGACTTGGAGCCAATCGATTCGTTTTTATACAGTGTAACATTTTGGCTTATCGATATATCGCCGGTACACTTGACCCTAGGAGATTAATTGATTGCTGTCGAAGAGCAATGGATCATAGGAATGCTCCCTTCTCATAAACCAGGGATGCACAGAGAAGACCAAGGGCCACATGATTCAATGTGGCTTATGGGAGGTCCGCCAATAAAACATCAAAGTTATCTGTCAAAAATTATTTATTTTATTTATATTTATCATGTATTGTTCCTCGATAATATAAATTAAATAAAGAATTTGAGTTATTAGTGACAAATTGCATTAATTTAAGTTATTTTGATATTTGGTGCGATTTTGCCAAGCGCAAAATTGATTCTAAATTTTCATTCGTCAAGCGGTTCCTGTTTTTCGATTTGTTAATATTCGTGACTGAAAAAGTTTGTTCCGATATATGTGCCACGCTTGCCGCCACAGCTACTTTGTTATGTGCATGTACAATTTCTAAAAATCACCTATCGTGACTTGTTAAAGCTAAAATAACACATAGGGAGGCGGGTCAGCAGCAAATCAACGGATGGCGGCCGCAAGTGGCCCCCGGTCTGTGCATCGTCAAGTTTTATCGTCATAGAAGCATTCAGTTAATTACAGTAGAATTGATTATTCGAGGCAAGGCGGATCGAGGCCACATTGGATAAACAGAGAAACACGGATAATTGACACAAAACAGTCTACACTAAGTACCGAAAACATTTACTGCTATACATGTTGGTACTTAGAAGATTCATAAAGTAAGGAAACTCAGTATCGAAGACTCGGATAACACGGACACTTGGTTAATCGAAGATCGGTTGGTTGGTTGTTTTGGCGTTTTATGTCGCGAGGGCCATATTTGGCCAAGCTGCGCCAAACACGACGTCAAGTAAAAGATGTTAAAGGGGTTGGTTTAGGTTTTATGGAGCAATGGTCGTGAAAGGGGAAAAAAGGGGATTGGGGAACAGAGTAGTATGATGAAAGCAGAAAAAAATCGCTTGGGTACCACGGGAGCTCAACCCCCGTGTTTAATAGACAGTAAACCCCATGTGTAGAAAAGGTCATTAGAGTACGTCGGGCTCGCACACACCTTCAGATGTTCCCAGAGGGCTAATCGAAGCTCGGATAATCAAGGTTCTATTGTATCTTAAAATTCTTCAATTTTTTTAAACATCAGAAATTCGTGAGTAAAAAGGTCTGATTCAACTTATTGAAAAACACTGGAACGCTGTAATTTATGTTGAATGGCGAATCCAAAACGTAATATTCAGATTTGGTGTTTTTTTGCGTTTGGCATTGCATACTGTCAGCAAATTTTATTATTTACACATTTTTCTTTACAATAAGAAAGCAAGTTCAAATATAAATTCGTAGTAACATTTAATAGTGATACTATCATACGCAGAGCAGTAATGGTTTACTTGTATCGAATTATCAAGCTTTGCGCTAAGTAAAGTATATGTAAGTATTATACCCCAGTTTTATGAGAACTCATTTCTTAAATAAAATAAAATTTATATAAAACTATAGGAATATATCTAATTCAAAATTATTTATTTACATTATCATATTCCTTTCTTCATTAAACGAGACATAATGTATGAAAGAATGCCTGTTTTCCTTTATATTCTGCCTAAACACTGATGCGGAATGATGAATGATTACTAAAGCAAGGATTATGAATAATCTATTTTCGAATATGTATCACAGTATGTACTTATTGCGATTCTACAATAAGTCTAAACGAGATTTACACCTTTCGTACACATCTGCTCCAAACCTTTATTTAAAGCTTAAAAACAACTCGGTATCAAATTCAAAGTGGATCACATGAACTCGGTTAATCAAGGTTCTACATCATATTAAAGAAAACTTATGGAATCCGAGGACTGTATTTCACCCTCCTGGTGGTTTTCTCAACGATATATATCATCCAGCTCTTGATGGACGAAATATCTCGTCAGAAGAAAACTGATCAGATCTTGATCTCGTCATAATAAAAAAATTGGCAATTAAAAACTGGCAAGAGATATCTCGTCATCAACACATTGCTGGTTTCTAGAAGCAAAGTTGGCAGATCTTGATGGACGAGATATCTCGTCAAAACCACTTGAGGGTTAAGAGACAGAAAATATCGTCTTTATTCCTACATATTATATACTATACTATACAACTATTTCAGAAACATAAACGGCGATATTTGCCATGGTGTAGAAGTAAACCAAAAAATTATAAATATAAAGAAATCACTTTATTTCGCTTAAAAGGTGTACAAAACGTTGGAACAAAAAATTATAAATATTATTCTTTGATATTAAATAAAGTCAGAGCTCTAAATTAACAACTGGACTTTGCAACATTTTGTTAAGGGTATACTTTATTTTTTCAAAGTTTGTTCTAGCACTTAATGCAATTTTATCTCCAGTAACGAAATATGCTTTCACTTTTCAAATCATACAGCAGAATCGTTATCACAGTCAAAGAAACTAATTGATACCTAGGGTCACTGGCAAACCAGGAAACTGGAACACGCAATTAGACTCTTCTAGACCTATAAAATACCTTTCCGAAATTCAGTAGGCAAAAAAATCTTCCAAAGAAATGTCTATTGTTTGAATTTAAATATTTACATTTTCCGAATCAGGAATTCATAACTTATGCACCAGACCTTCATATGTTCTTGGAATGCTGATGAACTTGAAAAGGCAACATACTGTTTAAAGTTTGTCTTAACCCTCCAAGTGGTTTCAACGAGATATCTCGTCTATCAAGATCAGATCGATTTTGCTAATGACGAAATATATTTCATCAAAATATTGCCGATTTTTTTATGTTGACGACACCAAGATCCGGTGAGTTTTCTTCCATTGGTGAGAGACAAGATCTTGATGGACGAGATTTCTCGTCTAGCAAGATCTTATCAGTTTTGCTAATGCCGAGATACCTCGTCGAGACAACCACCAGGAGGGTTAAAGTTTAATGTGTGAAAGTTGGATCAAACTAAAAATTTAAGTAAAAAGAAAAACATCTGGAAAATGATCAGACAAAAATATAGATGTGAAATTCCTGTTACAAAAATCAAAAAAAGAAAATATCTGGAAACGGATCAATGATAAGATGATAAATTCCTGTTGTATATCATTCACGGATAAATTGAAGTTGGAAATTTCCATATTCTTAACTCGTCTTTTATCATTTAGATAAACCACTAATAAGCGTTTTAGACTTTCCCAACGTCGGCACTTAATTTAGTGCATAAGAAAATGTCCTCCCTCTTGAATGCTTCAAAACTTATGCATTATGCATATTCAACTTGACGTGTATGGAAGCAACTTAAAAAGTTTCAAGGTCTCAGTTGCATCGCAGGACTCGTCTTTTTTTAGCACTGTTAAGTTTCGTCTTTGCGAAAGGAAGTTTTGTCTATAAATCATTACTTAACGGATGATTTTTTTTATGAAACTCAGCTTGCCCGTCTTGTACGTTTCAGGCTCGTAAATTTATTATTTTCTCTCAAAAATTAGAGAGCAAGATTTTCATTCGGGTAAATTAATTTGAATCACCTCCTTTTTATTCGTTTATTTAATTCGCATACTGTTTAGTGAATGCAGTATTAATTGAAAATAAAGATTCAAGAGTGTCTGAATTTTGTTCTACTGATGATGATGAATAGATTATATTAACATATTACATACTTAAACACAACTCCAAATTTTGATATTCTCATTATAAATCTGAGTATTGAACTGAGAGAAAGACATATCCCCACTCTCGAAATTATTTTCTGAATGCGTGCTTAATAGTCATTAATATCTTCTGATGTCAGTTTGGAATACAGAATAAGCTTGATAGAAACAAGTTAAGAAAAAGAAATCGAGTGAAATCACGTTTGTGTCGAAGTTGTGCAACACGCAATTCATACAAATAGTGAAATGAAACAACACAAAGCCATTCTTCCTTCCATTTTATCTTAGTACTTCAATCAACAGTTTTGAAATTGAGCCGAAGAACACCGTAAACTCATCTACACGCTCCAAGTCGTAAATCTTTCGATGTCGTTTTAGAATACAAAATTAAAAACCGGATAAGAAAAAGATTGATTAGAAAATTCGTTGCTTGAAGTCACGGTAACATGCAATTCATATTAAGCGAGTGGAATGAAACACGCATAATGGATGGCGCATACTCTCGACTTTTATCAGGGGAATTGTAATCAGCTTTATCGGATCTGTTCAGATCATTTTTAAACCTAAGTCCGTTATATATAGTCCAAATCATAGGAGTACGTAACAAAACATCATTCGATATCGCTTCAGAATACAGAATTAAAAATCTGATAGAATTAAGATTGATTAGAAAACTCATTGCTTAAATTCATTTTGGAGATGTGTAACACGCAATTTATACAAACCAAGTGGAATGAAACACGCCTAATAGAAGTCAAGTGGGACATCCTCTCTCGGCTCTTTTAGCACGGGAATTCTAATTAGCATTATGGGGTTATAAAATGAGCTGAACAGAATCGAAGTTCATTGTGTATATTAAATCACAGGAATGCGTCAGTAAACATCTTTCGGTGTCATTTCAGAAAACAGAATTGAAGAAAAATAAGAATTGGTAAAACACTCATCGATTGAAATCTCTTTAATTGAAGTTGTGTAACACGCAATTTTTGCGCGAATGAAAAGAAACAAGCGGAATGAATGTCGTGTGAGATATCCTTTTTTCAATATCTCATAAGGGATATTTCAATCAGCATAATGGGTTTAATCGCCATTACAGATTGTCAATGTAGAATACAGAATTGTGAATTTAAGGGAAAATTGAATTACTTAAAACACTCATTGATTGAAATCATGTTAACTGAAGTTGTGCAACACGCAATTCATATAGACCGAGTGGAAAGAAACAAGTGGAATGAATGTCATGTGGGACTTCCGCCCTCGGCTATTTCATAAGGGGAATTCTAATCAGCATAATAGGTTTAATCGGCATTATGTGTTATCAATTTATAATACAAAATTGCAAACTTAAGGATCAATAACAATACTCATCGATTGAAATAATCTTAGCTGAAGTTGTGTAACACGCTATTCATTCAAAACGAGTTGAAAGAAACACGCAGAATGAATGTCATGTGAGAATTCTCTCGGATAATTTCATAAGGGGAATTCTAATCAGCACAATAGGTTTAATCGGCAGTATGTTATCAGTTTAGAATACAGAATTGAAAACTTTAGGGAAAATAAGGATTAGTAAAAGCACTCATCGATTGAAATCCTGTTGACTAAAGTTGTGCAACAAGCAATTCGTATAAGGCGGGTGGAAGGAAACACGCGAAATGAATGTCATGTGGAACATTGTCTCTCGGATATGTCATAAGGGAATTCTGAATCAGCATCAGGTTTAATCAGAGGTAGGTAGTTAGCGTCACACTGGAACACAATGGGCTATTGGTGACGGTCCGGGATCAATCCCGAAGGGAAAGATTCAAGGACAACTCCTCGTAATTTTGAACCACGTTCAGATGACGAGAATACCTGAGCTGACACATTAATCTCCAAACTTCTACACCACGTCAACGAATCTTTCTAGATCAGATTTTACAGCTTAAAAATTCTCATGATTTCAGGTTATAATCTTTTAACTTTACCATGGATATAATCTTTTACTTCAAAGATATCAGAAATGATAAATTAAACCAGATACATATGAATGTATTGAGTGGTGGGACACATTGGGTAGGTAGTTAAATTAATATTGCACTGGAGCACTTCAACGGGCTATTAGCAACAGTCCGGCATTCATCTCGAAGGGAAAGATCCTATGAAAATACTCGTAATTTTCAACCAGTCACATGACGAGGTCAACACCTGAGCTGTCATCCCACTCTTCAAACTTCCACGCCACGCCAACGTGAGGACATTTGAGGCCACGACAGATTTAACCTACACCAGCCCCCGTGAACACGACGGTCTTTGGCAAGACCAAGTTTAGAAATCGCAGCCCACCGGTTGTTAATCCGCTCTTCTTCCTAGTGGGCTACCGCGGCACGTTTAATCGGAGGAATAAGGATAAATAAAGGAGGGGAATTCTAATCAGCATAATAGGTTTAATTGACATGTAGGTTGTCAGTTTGAAATAGTATTGGAAACTCGAGAAAAAATAAGGAATGATACAAATACTCATCGATTGAAATCAAGGTAACTGAAGTTATGCAACACGGAACTTATACAAAGCGAGTGAAATGAAACATGAGGAATGAAATTCATATGCGACATCCTCTCTCGGATATTTCATAAGGGGAATTCTGATCAGCAAAAAAGGTTTAATCGGCATTGTAGGTTGTCAATTTGGAATAGAGTATTGAAAACTTGAGAAAAAATAAGGATTGATAAAAAATACTCATCGATTGAAATCAGGATAACTGGAATTATGCAACACGCAACTAATACTAAAGGAGTGAAACGAAACGGCATAATGGCATGCGAGGCATCCTCTCTTTTATCTCGGGACTCAAGTTGCATCGTCCGATCTTCGGCACTTGATTGGCTGGCTGCTCTCTTCCCTCCCTTTTTTACCGCCACGTGCTCTCCTGTCCAAGCACACTCCACTCCAGCGTCTCGGCATGAGGACTTGAAAAGAAGAGTCGCTCCACGATGAGTTTCCTGAAGAGTCTTCCCTACGGACCTTCATCCTCGGAAGGCCCGGACAGCGTCTATCCGGGCGGGTACTACGCGTGCGGACCGGCCGGCGACACCTTCTACGTGTGGCCCGCGTTCACGCCGGACAGCTCGGACGTCAACTCCCCTCCGCCGCAGGTCGGTTCGCCGGACAGCAGGACCGAGGCGCTGCCGCCCGTGCGCAGCATCAAGCGGCGGGTGACCAACAACAAGAAGGAGCGGCGACGGACCATGAGCATCAACAAGGCATTCTGCGACCTGAGAAGTGCGATCCCGCAGATCCCAGTCGACACCAAGCTGTCAAAAATTAAGACGCTCAAACTGGCGACCAGTTATATTGTGCATCTGATGGACATTCTGGCGGAGAGGAAATCGCCGGAGACTTTTGGGGCCGATATCATCAAGGCTTCGGAGATCGGTGGCAGGAAAAGAGAGGTAAATACACATTTAATACCATTCTGCACTTTTTTTATTTGTTTTACGCAGGCCTTCATCACATTTTCAATCCCGAGTGATCTTTCCTCCCTTTCATCTTTACCTTCGCCTACCCTTCTGTTTTTCGCGTTTTCTTCCTCTCTCATTGTGTTGTCTGTCTTGTGTATGGCACAACTTGACCAGATATGGTCCTTGCGCCATAAAACCCCCAAAAAACAACCCTTCATTTTCCGAGGGCGCGATAGCCCGATTGGAATAGCGGATTGCCAACAGCAAGGTTGCGAGTTCGAAATTCGATCAAACCAAAGACCGTCGTGCACATGGGGGCTGGTGCACGTTATATATGTCATGTTCTCACATTGGTGTGGCGTGGGAGTTTGCAGAGTGGAGCTTCAGCTCAGGTGTTGATTCGTCATCGGACCGTGGTTGAAAATTGAGAGGTATTCCCTTCGGGATTGATCCCGAACCGTCGCCAATAGCCCATTGTGTTGCTCCAGTGCGACGTTAATTCAATTATCTACTTACGTAACCCTCACATTGTCTGGTTTGATTCTCGTAACTTGATTTATTTCTCTCTTCGGTGTCGGTAAAAGCTACCTTTGTGTATGTATGTGGATTTGGTGGAAAAACTTTGCATGGCAAGATCTTTGCGCCATAGAAAACCGACCACCAATCTCCAAAACTATAACTAAAAAAAGGTAGAATCCACACTAAGAATGTGTTAACTTTTATGTTATTTCCTGTGATTTAAGAGCTGAAGGAGAAGTGGGTTCAATTGATGTTACTACCCTGAATGTATTTCTCTCTTCTGTGTCCAAACTTTTCTATTTGTATGTCCATTTACTTGACGGAATATAAACATTGCTTGGCGCAACTTGTTCAGATCTAGCTCTTGCGACATAAAAACCAACCCTCCCATATACATTCATACAATAACCGTTCACTCAATATTCATGGGCCGTGGTAGCCCAGAGGAGTCTCGTATTGGCAGCCTGTTGCTAGTTCGAAACTCGATCCAACCAAAATCCGTCATGTATGTGGTACACGTTAAATCTGCCGTGGCCTCAAATGTCCTCACGTTGGCGTGGTAAAGAAGGTCGGGGTGTTAGCTCAGGTATAGGCTTCGTCATCTGAACGTGGTTCAAAATTATGAAGTGTCCTCGGATCTTTCTCTTCAGGAGGGATCCCGGACCGTCGACATTATCTCATTGTGTGCTGCAGTGCGACGTAAATTCAACTACCTATATCTATTCTTCGTCGTTTATTATTATAAACGCAATGGAAATGTGAACAAAATTTTGAATCTACTAAACATTACAGTGCAAAAATGTTTCATTTTTTTCACAGGGCTACCTCTTTTATTACATCAATATTTCGATATGTATGAAATTCGAAAATCTATAATTTTGCAGGAACTTTGATTTTAAAATAAAAAGAAAAAGCTATATAAATATACACAATATAGAAATATCATAATTTTGCATTTAAATCCCAGTAATCTTACTAGTTTTACTATCCACTTAATATTGATTCTTATATATTGTTTGGAAGTTGTTCTGGTATATTTTATCTATAGTTGTTAACTACAAAGGTGAAAAAATGGTCTAAAATCAATTGCTGATGCCGTTCTATTTGCTTTACATGACCCAAATTTAGTTAATTAAGATTCAATTTTAAAGACTAATATTTCTATTTAGTTAAGTAATTTCTATGCAGTAATAATAAACAAATTTCAATAAATTAGTGTGAAATCAATTTAAAATATATCTTTAAACTTAAATCTTTTATATAAGAGTTGATTTTTTTGCAACTAATGCTCATTCTAAATAGTTTCGTGTGTAAATTCGCACCTGAACAATAGTAAATACTAAAATTATTCAATCAACTTTAGAGATTCTGTCAAAATTCAATGTTTTCAAACATAATCAATACATTTAGAAAATTATTATTCTTTTAAATGGATGATTAGCATCAAAGAAAACATTGTAAATCAGTTTTATGCCACTCATCGAAGTACGTAAACATACATCAAGAGTTTACCTTTTGTATTTGTGTTTCACTATTTCTCTTGTAAATGTAAGCATGGCCCTTTTCTTTTCTTCATGTGTAACCTTCAAAGAATGCATTTTGCACACAACAAAAATTTACTTTTTATGGGGTAGTGAACCTTTTTATGTTCGTATAGAGTACTCTAGACAACATAGGCACATAAAAAATCTAGACATATCAAATGAAGCAACATTGCCCTAGAATTCTTAATATACCTGGAATATTTATATACCTAGCCCTAATCATTTCAAGGAGGTGGGTTGGTTGGGTTTTATGGCGCGACATATTTGGCCAAGCTGTGCCATACAACGTGAAATATGATGTACAAACAAGGAAGTTTTACTGTCACAGAAGAGAGAAATACATCCAGGCTAAGGTACAGGAATCAAACCAGGACAACCTACAACTAGCAACCTGCTAGCGCAGTGGGGAAACCCATTGAGTCATGGTGTCCCTAGAGGATAGGGACTCCAAACGTCTCCCCCTAATTGAATAGATTAATGATTGCACCAATTTTTAACACAGGTTTGGCTGAAGAGCATTAGTTTACTTACGCGAATTTCAGTTATCTATCAACTAGCGGAAGTGAAAAACCAAGGGTTGTCTTTGAGCTCTACAGATATATGCAGATAGAAAACATTGATTTCACGTCATATAACATTCCTCTTCACGTTGAGCCGAAATTCTACCTTAAAACTGGTTTATATAATCTTTGGATAAATTGTTGTTAAATTCGATAGAATATTTTCTCCCCATTTGGGAGTGCGGCAACTGTTCAAGAGATGAATATAAATTGATAATTGCATACTCTTATATGGCTCTACATAAATTCCTCTCGGAGGATCTAAATCTAATAATAATGCAGGAATAAGTGCATAAGAATAATTCCCCTCTGGTGTGGAGAGAAATTCTACTGATAACTATAAATTTATAATCACTATACTAATCTAGTACCGCTAAATTACCTTGGGGATTTAAAATCATTGGGCTCCTAATGGTTGGTTTGGTTTTATGGCTCAGGGACCATACTAAACCAAGCTGATCAAAACAAAACAACGTCAAGTAAATGGGCAGACACAGACAAGGAAAGTTTTACTGACACAGAAGAGAGAAGTACACCCAGAGAGGTTTGCTGATTTAGGGCTTTATGGCGCAAGGGCCATATTTAGCCAAGCTACGCGAAACACTAGACAACAACGAGGTACGGTTGGTTGGTTGGTTAATTTGGGTTTAATGGCGCAAGGTCCAAAAGTGGACAAGCTGCGCCAAACACATGACCGAACGCAACTCAAAACAGATAAGAAAATTCTAAGGTTTATTCATACGAGGTAGGGAAAAAATGAGGTAGATGTAGCCCTGAGGACACACCCTGGAAGGAATCGATCCTGATCGTAGGGCCCCCTGAGTAACTACCTAGTGAACATATGCTTCGAAGTGATGCTGATTTAATATCTATTAACGCATGCTCTAAACTGGAATAATAGAAGCTCTGTTCGGAGAGTAATTCTTAGTATGTAAAGCAGAAAGAGAGAGAGAGTATTGAGAACTAAAGCTTAGGCAGAGAATGTGTACCCAGCACGACCGTTAGGACCATGTAGAAACTTTTATGGGCTGAAAAGCTTCCCTCTATCAAAAGTGACGACACATGAAAGGGTGTGTATAGTTCGAGTCTGTTTCAAACAAAAAGTTCCATTTAATCGCATCGTGGGGTGGTCTGTTTTAATATATCCTCACATTTATTACTCGTAATTCTGCTAGTGTGTGTAGTTTGCTTTGTCCGTGGACCGGCTTGAGAAGTTTGAGTCTTATTGGGGATAATTTCCCAAGGAAATGGTTTGAAGTTTAATGCTTGAGCTTTTTTAGAAGTTCCTGAATTTTATGGCGACGTTAAAACTCACTTAACCTTCCCGGTGGTTCCGAGGTATCTCGTGATTAGCAAAACTGACCAGATCTTGATGGACGAGATATCTGTTATAAGAAAACTGACCAGATCTTGATGGACGAGATATCTGTTATAAGAAAACTGACCAGATCTTGATGGACGAGATATCTGTTATAAGAAAACTGACCAGATCTTGATGGACGAGATATCTGTTATAAGAAAACTGACCAGATCTGGATTTCGTTATAAAAAATTGGCAAAATCTTGATGACGAGGTATCTTGACATTAGTAAAATTGATGAGATCTTGATGGACGAGATATCTCGTCAGATTAGGTAGATTGTTTTCTTATGTTCCTATAAAAAGTTGGTTTGGTTGGGTTTTATGGGGTAAGGGCCGTATTTCTTAAAGAAAAGGATTTTCATACAGGTTAATATGAAGTTTTTTAGACAAATAGGTAAGGACAGAACGTCTATGTTTGCCAGGTATAATTCCATTGAACTACTAAGGAAAAAAATTGAAATCCAGATAATATGTAAACTATCTCACGGATCTATACATTGTAAAAAATACAAAAATGCATTGGACGCATTGCAGAAATGCTTATTTCGTATGCCTTATAAAATATCACCAGGCGTGATGATTCAAACTATATTATTTTTGAAGCTGTATTCGTTGGTTACCTTGCAAACTCAGAAAGCCAATAAATGACCATTCAACTGTAGTGTCATATGCGCTTAGTTGTTAAGCAACTAGGATTCCTTATGGGCAGGGGCGCCAGCGTGGCTCAGTGGGTTTTCCCACTTTGCTAGCAACCTGCGAGTTGTTGGCGACGTACGTTGAATTCCTGTAACTTACTTTGGGAATATGTCTCTTTTTCCAGCAAAAATACCTTCTGTGTTAGTCCATAACTTGATTTTGTCGGTCTTACGTATGCGCAACTGGGCCAAATGACCTTTCTGCTATAAAACCCAACCCACCAAATGGGAAGTGAAATTATGAAGACTTAAATGTGATCAATAGGCTTCTTTTGGACAAAGACCTTTTATACCATTATTTCGGTTAACGCTTTGCATTGATCCAAGTTTTAAAATTTTTCGTCTGTATTTTTATAATTGGTGTTCTGGTCACTAGAATGACATCGTTTGTCTATTGCATGGCATGTCTATTGTAGTGACTGGTATCGACTTAAATAATTTCTCAAGACTTCTGATTCATACCTTTCAAAATTAAAGTGATTTCTTTTTATGTCAAGTCGCAATTATAAAATCAAACAGCAAAAAGCTTAATTAGGCAATAACTGGAATTGAATTTTGAGTATTTTCTACATTTGTTAATGTGATTTGACCCGAATTCGAAAGCAACGATATCTCCTCATTAGAACGCGATACCAGTCTTGTTAAGTTTTGTTATTCCTCTGGAAATTATGTGGTGAAAACACAGCGTGTGAAAAAAGTGATATCTCGTCATTAGAAAAACTGACAAAATCGTGATCTCGTCATCATAAAAAAATCGTCAGTATCTTGATGACGAAGTGTCTCATCATTAACAAAATTGGTCGTATCTTGATGAACAGATACCTTGTCATTAGAAAAACTGACCAGATTTCGATCTCGTCATCGTAAAAAAACAGTCGATCTCATGACGAGATATCTCGTTGTTAGCAAAATTGGCCGGATCCTGATGTACGAGATCTCATCGAAACCAATTGGAGAGTTAAATAAAGAAATGAGAAGCCACACACTTCACCGTAAAATGATCTCGAGATTCAAATTAAATAATAACTCGCCAGCAGCATATCACGAAACCCAATCCTCCGCACGCAAATATATTAAGTTACTTGGAGGAAGATATATAAAAAAGAAAGACTGGCAGTTAAAAAGTTTTGCTCAATTTTTGTTGTTTATGTCGAAGTATTCGAAGCGTGACGGGATGACTTCTACCCCTTCTCCCCATCATCCTTGAACTGAAGAAAGTTTTTTCGAACATTTGTAATTAGGCTCCAGCGAAATGAACGCATAGAAATTAAATCATCTCTTTCTTTATGCTTATGGCGCTATCTGTAGGCGAGAAAGAGGTTGAACTTAAGAAACTGAAGAACCTCTTTAATCAAGACGTCTTAATGCAGTGTTTAACTTATGGCCAAGGCAATAAAACCGGGGTCATCGTGAATTGAGGGCTATCCGCCATGTGTTCTTTATTCGAGGGTCATGCAATTTACATTTGAGATTTTAAAAGATAGAACTTTAAAATAAGGATAACAAGGAAATGCATGTATGATATCATAGGGGATAGTGGACTTTCAAAACCAACTTTTGCAGTTATTATTCTATTATTATAATAGTTGTAGATAGCTCTCTTCCTACTAAATAGCCTATACATAAGGTTTTGTCCGAAAATATTAAGTCGTGCGTAAGTTATTACTTAAAACGTGGTAAAAAATTTTGACAAATTTGCAAAAATTGATAGCTACCACGCGCATTAATTTGCCATTATGTTGTCAATATTTTAATTCACATAACAGTTGGTACACATGTAAATCAAATGTCCATTTGGTACGTGTATAACTAAGTTTCAAATTAGAAAAAATTCAAAATTTAGAAGCATGGTGTTATCATCTTCACTTAGATATATACAACATATTTCAAGGATCATCAAAAAAATTCAAGTAAATTAATTAAGTTCAGATGCGTAGGGAACATTTTGAAATCAGAAGAATGACGAAAAATCTGAATAGGAGGAAACGCGTTTTCTTTTTTCTTCGATGTAGCTCCGTCAAAAACAATCGTAATTGAAAATTTTTTTTTTGCTATCTAAAGCGTTTAATATCAATTAATTTGTGACGCTAAAATTAAAAAATCTATTTTTCGATCGATTTTGGTCATTTTAAAAGTCGAGTGTCCCATGAAAAATACTTGAAATAGGTTAGTTGATGATGCTTTGGTTGGATCTTATCGCTCAAGGGCCATATTTGGCTAAGCTGTGGGAAACACAAGACAACCACAAGTATTGGACAAACACACACAATGAAAGTTTTACTGACACAGAAGAGAGAAATACACCAAGAGGAATCGAACATGACAAAAAATTGAATGAAAGTGGGAATTGAAACCAGGACGTAATTTTGAAGCTGACACGTATCTAATGAGATCCGCTACACATTGTTTGTGATGATATCTTGGAAGTATATATATAAACTTAGTAATTGAGTTCATTAGTCGTAAATTTGGAAAGGAATTGTGTTTTGGGAAGAAAAGATTTAGAAAATAGCATTATTTTTCAGATATCTGAAAAGAAATGAGACATTTAATTTAATTCTTACAAGTGAGAAAAATTTTAAAAACTATACCATTTTTCACATTAGTATGTATTGAATTTTGTCAGCGGTTAAAAATTTGTAATTGTTTCCTTTTCATGAATGAAAACATATTTTAGATTCTGCAATTGTCCTTGGAAATATTGCATACATTATTCGTTAACTTTCTAAATTCAATGTTAATTTAACTAAATTTTGTGTTAATTTACTATAACTTAAGCTACTTCACAGCTGCCTTTCAACTTCCATTACCTAAGCGGTACAAGGACATTATGCATAGAAGGAAACTTAAAACTATATTTTAAAGATATCTCCAGGACTGAAATGTACACGTATTGTCTCCAGTACTTAAAATAACCTTACAAATGCGATAAAATCTCCTTCAGACATTTAAGAAAATAATTTCTCGCTTGCACTGTCTCTTGCAAGGGGCCAGATGTTCCTTAATTCCATCTTTCCTTTGATATCTTTTATTTGAATCTCAGCCGATGTGCAAATAAACAAGAAAATTAACATAACGGCGAATTCTGTCACATTTTACTCTATTCCATTTTGAGAATCAGTTATTAGTCATTTCAGGTGTAATATCGTAATCATACTGATAGCAATACAATAGCCTGATATTTTAAGTACTTGTACGTGGAATCTGCAGCAAGTTGAGTTTGCTATTTTCTCCGCAATTATTTTTCGAACAGAGCACTTGAATGCGGTTTCTACCGCCCACATAGATTGCGCTACTATTTTTATCCGTAGGAAAACAAGTGGATGGATGTATTCTATGTATAAAATATTATAGCGGGTGGGGTATTATATGTAGGCTTGATTTTGTGATGCTATAAACATTTTGTGACGCTAAGAAAAGAGATTCATGAATAGTCGAGAAAATCACACTTTATACTCTGATTACAAGCACATTTTAAGTTAATCAATTTTCCGTTGTGTTTGTTCTTCAATTTTCATCGAACAAAAGAATGCTAAATCACGGAAAACGGTATTTTGGGTTAGTTGGTTGAGTTTTATGGCGCAAGGACCATATTGGCCCTGTTCTCATCTGACCGTGGTTCAACAATACGAGGTTTTTATCTTCGGATCTTTCCTTTTGGGATTGATCCCGGACCGTCGCCAATAGCCCGTTGTGTTTCTCCAGTGCAACGTGGATTCGACTACCAGCGTTTGCCCTGCTGCGCCAAACCCAAGACCGACAATGTGAATGGACATACACAGTGAAAGTTTTACTAACACATAAGTGAGAAATACATCCAGGGTAAACTACAGGAAAACGATCACTTGGGAAAACTTCTCAAACACAGCAAAATATTTTGTTCTTGTAACAATAAGAATTAAAGATAGGTAGAGGAAAAAAAATCTTACAATAAAAAATGGCAGTTTTAAGAAGGCAAAGAAAGTTTCAAGTAGAGCTTTTTTAGTGACAATGAGTGAAATGTATTTTCCCCACTGCTTTTACGACTTCTGGAATATACCCAGAGTCCACGAAGACCAGCAAATCGTCATCTTATTACACAAGAGGGGTGTCCACGCTTGCCAAACCACCAATCCTTGATGGACAGCAACTTCCGGTTCAAGTGATCCCTTGGCCGAGGGACCCATTTATCTGAAAACTTCAGAAGGGGTAAGTTGGCCAACGGACATTTGCTGTATGGTATAGAGATAACTTCGTTTTGACTGCGAAGTACGTTGATTTATTATCCGCGAGTGCGACTGGTTCCAAAGGGAATGACACAACGTCGGTAGATGGGTTGGGATCGTTTCTCAGCCTGGATCTTCCCCACACTTTTCTTTCACTAGTTGCTTCTTTCCTTGCAATCACCCTCAGAAAAGGTGTTTGATAACTGGAACACGTGCGCTTTTTGCGACAGTCTCGAAAAGGAAACTAGTGATTCAGTTTTAGTGTTCAGAGTTGATTTGACTGTGGTAATATTATCTTGCTTTCAAGTGGATGAATTTGATAACTAGTTCATCTCGGTGAACAAATTATGGTTTCATAATAATTTAATAGAGTATTGGAAATAGAACCAATTTAATTTTCAACGACTGAAAACTTCATTGGACACAGCATGCTGTGAGCTGTAAATATTTCCGTCCTGTTTCCGCTACAGAAAACAGGACTTAGAAATGTAAATCATGTCTTAAATATAAGACAAAAAGATAAAATTCTTTTTCCAGTGTTCTTTCTTTGGGAATTTCTTGCTACCATTTGAAATAGTTTGGAATAGAATGTACTACATAAAATTTTTAGCAAGTTTCGTTTTTCTTCAACGCATCGATGTTATAAATCATACCTTGTCAGAAATTCAATTGCAATTTGCAGGTTTATAGAAGTCAATTATTAATATTTACTATAGCATGCTCAAAAACTGGAACTAGATGGGAACACAAAAAATTCAGCTCCAATTTTAGAGCATTTATGAATGTAAGTGATTAGAGTAACGAAAAAATAGTATTTTGGACATAAACGAAAATGTATTCAGTCTCATCGCTACAGTTATGAGTAGTAAACATGTCAACACATGAGAATATTCAAAATATTAAAATAAAAGGAGGAATAAATCGATGTTTTTTATTCATATACCTTTAAAATCTCAATGAAAGCGCAATAAAACCCTGTATAGTTTCGTGGTTGTTTTTCATTTTGGAAAGAATAATTGATCAGTAAATCATTCTTGCGGAGTGATTTGTTACTATTGCCTCAGATGAAAAAGAGGATATATGGTTGGGCATCATTGCCTTTCACGCTTGCAATACATTAAATTATATCTTTCTTGATATAAATGTTTCAACCATTAAATATTATTTGATTTTTTCTTGTGCTGAGTGATTAGTCCATTAAACAAAATTAAAAATAAAAATTTGTTTGCTACGAATTTCAGTTACTCAGTAAAACTTGATACTTTATTTTCTCTATTAAGTCAAAGTCAATGCGTTATTTTATAAAAGACTAGCTGAATTACACACCCGGCGTTGCTCGGGTTGAAATGGTTAAATATTGTTTGAAAAGTGAATTAGAATAATCACTTTTCTTTCACAGAAAAATGCAATCATTTAAGTTGTACGGAAAATACTTTTTAACTTTTTCATAGCTTCTACAATATACTTCGGACACAAATACATTTAATTCCTGAATATACTGCAATATGTAAAAGATTAAGACATAAATGCAAACAGAAACGAAATTCCGACGAAAACATTCTACAAAGTTTTATAAAAAACAGTAAACATTAATTCTGGTGCTGCCAGATACCGAGTAGCAAAATTACGCTTTTATGATCAATGAGTTTTTCGTTTGGGCTTTTCGGAATAACGGTGCTTGGGTTAGAAATAAATGTAATCGGTGTAGACAAATTAAACTGAGTAGATAAAAATTTTTCAAAAAGCAGAAGGTCGATTTTACAGAATTTTTCAGAAAGAAATCACTGCTTTCAACGGAGGATTCACATGTAACTATTCCGGACATTTTGAAATAAGTTACACGCCTTACCTAAAAAGCTTGTGAATCAGAATTCTACAAATCATTACGTATTCAATAAATTATTTAAGGAAAGCTTGAGCTCCTGAAAACCTTTCCTTGAATTTCCTTGCCAAAAATAAATATTTTAAAATATTCTTTCTTCATCAATAAAATATCTATACTTTATTTACATCATGGGAAGAACTAAAAAGTCAGTTCAAACATAAATATTGTAATTTAATTTGTTTTGGGAAAAAATTGTTTTTCGATCAACACTGGTAAAGCAACCATTTCTGCCTAAAGCAATCAATCTATGCTCAATGTTATTTCCATGGCGATTTCGAATAGTTTTTTGCCCTTCAGGGCCAATAGAACGGGGGTTAAGAGTTAGCCTATGCTGACCGCAGTGTTCTAAAGTATAAGTGTACCAAATTTGGTGTGGATTGGTCAAACGGTGTAGATTTGTATAGAAAATATACATATATACACACATACACACACATCCTATTTTATATATATAGATAGAAGTTGAAATTTTCTTGGAGAAGATTCTTCGGCTTCCTTACTTTGAGCCCTCAGGGACATATCTTTAATCCCTGTTTAATCAAGATTTACTGAATCTCAGTAAAACTTGATAAACCCTTTTATTATTAAGTCAAAGTCAATGCGTTATTTTATAAAAGATAAAAGTTAAAATTTTTTTGAAGATTCTTCGGCTTCCTTACTTTGAGCCCTCAAGGACAAATCTTTAGGAGTGTACAGGCATCACAATCCCGATATACTAGGTTGATCTTTTCTTCTCCCATAGGGTTTTCTTAGGTAAACACGAGTGTCGCGCTTCCTTGATACCCCAGCGATCTTTTTCTGCTTTCATCTCACTACTGTTACCAATCCCTCTTTTTCCCCCTTTCACATATTTTACTTGACGTTGTCTTGTGTTTGGCGCAGCTTAGCCAAATGTGGCCTTTGCGCCATAAAACGCCAAAATAACCATCTTGCCAACTTCGAAAAGTATTGATTTAATAACTTCTATTGAAACTTTTCTTACTATGTTCTGTGAGAGGATTGTTATTTCACTTTCGTTCATTTGGATGAGCTTATCGAATGGACATTTCACACAACGATTGTGACATTTAGTACGTTTTTGGTTTTTTGAAGAATCATTGCCAATTCTTCGATAGCGATTTTCAGAAAGAAAAGATGGCTCCATGCCGTGAGTCCCATAAAGCCGTTATTTACAATACAATCAGTCGTTTCTGTAATTCAGTATGCATTCATCAATCGTTTTAATAAGTTTCTCAAGACCTTATTTTTTAGCCTGCCTAAAATCAAGACCATTTCTTCAAGCCTTAGATTTCTCCAAGGACAGTTTGCTCTCAAAAGATCAGGTAGCTTCACAGCTCATGAGCTACTCTATATTACGAACCATCAGTCTGATTCCTCCCGAGACTGAAAGGATAAGACAATTTAGAAATGTTTTCGACCTCTTTTGGACACTCGCGTTCTGTTTTAGATTTCTCAGCTGCCGATTCGAGGTGCGAATAATTGAGCAGCAATAATCGGTGAGATTACAACTTGCGACTCAATCGGTGCTGTTGAATTTCGAATTTTAGTTCCTTCCGTGTTTTGTTTGTGGTATTTATGATACAGTTCGGTAAGTTTACCAAGCTTGAGGATTATATTGATGTCATTCTGATGTCAGTTAAAATGGGGAGTTTTGTGCTTTGCATTGATAAGGTTTAAAATTCAATAAATTCTTCATGAGCCAAGCTTGAGTAATGAGCTAAAATACGACTTCAATTGGAGAACTTTGTTGCTATCGAATAAACCAGCAATTTTCAACTGGTGGGGCGCAATAATGCACTGGTGTTCCTTGCGTGTGGTAAAACCATTTAATATGTGTAAGCCTTATTTCATTTGAACGATTTAGTTTTGAACTTTTGACAAGTGTGTGTTCACAAATAATTTCAAATACCCGTATATAAGAAATCCAGAGTATTGTCTTTTTTTCCAAATCATCAAAAATCAGCTGTTTTCAAAAGCCAATTTTGAGCACAAGATTAAATAAAAATATTTTTTGAAATCAATCAAAATTTTGCTTTCTTTTTGTCAGATCGGTAAAAAATTATTTTGGCGTGCCAGAATTTTAGTGATTTGGTTATGTGTGCCACGAGATGGAAAAGGTTGACGATCGCTGGAATAAACGCTACTTCCTGCTAACCAAAATTCTCTTGCATGATACAAATTGGGCTTACCTTAAAATATAGTTTGTCGCCGTTTTGATTACGTTTTACGTTTAATCAATTTCCTCTCCTTTCAATTTGGTATTTCTATATTGGTGACGTGATGGAATCTTATTAGAAAAACAAGAAACGTCACATCCGGAATAAGTAGAGCATGTTGCATCACAAAAATACTACACCCACCTACAGTTTGAGGGCCGTTGTGGTTCTGAGTTCGCCCGTTGCACTAGCAACTTGCGAGTTATAGGTGGTGCAGGTTTGATTCCTCCCTGAGTGTATTTCTCTTGTGTCAGTAAAAACTGTGTTTTCCATAATTTGGCGTTGTCTGCCTTTTGTTTGGCACAGCATGGCTCTTACGCCATAAAAACCAAACTAACCATCCCAAATTTAGCTTGATAGAACAAGTCTCTCATAATTCCTTTCTTTGTTTGAATCCCTACGTTCTGCTTTAACTCTCCAAGTGGTTTCCACGAGATATTTCGTCCATCAAGATCTGACCAATTTTGTTAATGACAAGATATCTCGTCAAGATATTGCCACTTTTTTCAGGATGACGAAATCAAGGTCTAGTCAGTTTTCTTCAAATGGCGAAAGACCAGATCTTGATGGACGAGATAACTCGTCAGTTTTGTTAATGACGGGATACCTCGTCAAGGCAACCACTAGGAGGGTTAAGCTCAATAAACTTCTCTTGCGCAACCATCATGGATGACTCCTTTGACTTTTGCTAATACATGCAAGTCCTCTTGAAGTGCTTCGGTAATAATTCCTCGCGTTAAGCTCCAGCGGTGATTATTTTGATGCATGATAATCTCGCCGAAGCCTCATTCGCTATTGAGTGATTTAGTAGCTTCCGAGTTTAATGGAAAGATGATCTAACCCTGTTTGGCACTCTCCCCATAATAGGTCGTAAGTGAGTGGAGGCAATAGCTTTTCACTCAGCTATCCAGAGCTCTATAAAACACGGGGGAACTTAACTCCTGGAGGGGAGATTGTGTAATCTCCCTCCACCGAGGCTTTTTTTTATCTCCCAAGTCTGCGAAATGAAGAGATGTCTCGCTCTTTACTTTCCGACCTGGATGGGGGCACTCGAGAAACTCGGCGTCGAACGTTGCTTTTATTGTGTAACACTCAACCCCTACCACAGGCTTTTATTAGGGCTTTGAAGTTTCCGACTTTCTCAAGAACCGGTAAAAAAGAAACCTTTTAAAATAGGTAAAAAGAAGTTTTTACCTATTTGAGATATAGTTCGGGATGGGGTTTAGCTTCCCTGGTGGTTGTCTCGAAGTGGTGTCTCGTCATTAGCAAAACTGAACAGATCTCGGTGGACGAGATATCTCTTCATTAGAAGAAAACTGACCAGATCTTGATTTCGGCAACATCTTGATGACGAGATATCTCGTCATTAGCAAAACTGGTCAGATCTTGATGGACGAGATATCTCGCCGAAACCACTTGGACGGTTGACCAGCTCGTCCACAAAAAACCGAACTCTTAAGATAAATCAGTTGTGGAGGCGAAGATTGATAACCGACTCACAGGCCAGATATGGCCCTCCAAATATCTCTATCTCAAATATATTTTATTTTATAGCACTCAGCCTTTTATTTTATAAAGGCACAGGCTTTTACTAGGGTTCGAAAATTACCGACTTTCTGAAAAACCTGTAAAAAAAGTATTACCAATTTGAGAAATAACTCAGGAAGAGGTTCAACCCTCTCATGGTTGTCTCGAAGAGGTGTCCCATCATTAGCAAAACTGACCAGATTTTTACGGTCGAGATATCTCGTCATTAGATGGGCCGCGGAAGGGCGGTTGGAAGAGTAGCGCATTAGCAACTGGAGGGTTGTGGATTGGAAATTCGGTCTAACCAAAGACCGTCGTATACGTGGAGACTGGTGCCTGCTTCTGTCGTGTCCTCGAATGTCCTCACGTTGCCGTGGTGTGGGAGCTTGGAGAGTGAGGTGCCAGCTCAGGTGTTGACCTCATCATCTGACTGGTTCAAAATTACGATGTGTTGTACTAGGATCTTTCCCTTCGGAGTTAATTGAAAATATACTGTAATCAAGAAAAATGGTAATAATGTTTCTTGATTGGTTGAGTAGGGTTTTACGGCGCAACGTCCATATTTGGCCAAACTGTGCCAAACATAAGACAGGCAACATCAAGTAATGGACATAAACACACAAGGAAAATTTTACTGACACAGAAGAGAGAAATGCATCCAGGGAGGAATTGAGCTTGCGTCGCCTACAACTCATAGTATGTTTTGGTAACTGTAATAACCACAATTTCCGCAACAGATTTATAGCGCTATTTAATCATCGGCTTTGAACATTTGCTTTTATATTATCTACCTTAGACGTTTTAATATACAAAATAGTCGATTCCCTTTGATAACTTGGGGTGAATTCTGGTTGAACGTGTTACAAATGTTTCCGATTTCCATATTTGCTTTACATAAAATCGAGATAGGTTACAAGTTTTTGATGGAAAAAGGAATTAATTATATTCACCATAAAGAATTACCTAGAATAGAATATAATCACCTCAGTGCAAAATTTAAGTTCCTAATTTCTCAGAGAATTTTGAAAAAAATCTTAAATAAAAAAATAATTTTCATTTTTTGCTAAAATAAACTTTGATATAGACGTCCTTTTTTCCTTGTTTACCTTTCATTTCCCAGCAAATTCCCTTTCAGCAATCTTCGAGGAAAATTTATTTTTAGATTAAACTGTTTATATAGTGTAAGTAACGGTTTAATTCAAAAGCACGAATTTTTCTTACGATCCCAGTTCCTTTTGATTTCTTACTTTTATGTTAGAAACCCAGTTCTTCGCTCACGAATGTAACCCCTAAGTGCTTAAGTTAATGAGTGCAATTAAGTTATTCTTTCATCTTGATAAATATGTTCCGCCATCATATGAAAATGTATTTCCTTACGGATATCGATGATATTTTATATTTAGCCATATACGAAAAAATCATGCATAGGAGATCCCCAATATTAATTATAGAAAACAAAATTCGAAAACCTAGTTTTTCATTTACGTGGAACCTATTTTATTGAATAAACTTCAGTTTTTGAGACCTGATCTAATAAGTTTCGTTTCCAGTGATTTGATCTAAGCAAATACGCAGCCAAAATGTTCACAATTTTTTATCGATTAAACTTTGATGAACTGTTGTTAGGTAACAGGTCAATTTAACTGATGGATTTTATGAAAAATCTAGCCAGTCAGCAGGGTTGCCACAGGTGACTAAAAGGTGACTTTTTGCAACTATTTTTTCAAACTTGTCGACTAGGGGAATCTTTTAAGCAAAATTGTCTCACAAATCCTATTTTCAAAATTTTGGTGACTGGTTTTGAAAATTCGCCAAAGGTCAAAGGAAATTTAATCCCTTTTTTAAACTAATATAGGACGGAAAAAGGTTTTTCGGATTTTTCATTAGAAAAAGTTTTCCAAAGGACGCCAATTTCGAAGTTTTGGCACCAAGTTGTGGCAACAGTGAAAGAAAAACATTGGTATGTGTGGTTGCTAGATTGTCATGAAAATCTTTCATTTTTTAATTTTGAAATTTAAATTTTTTGGCGAGATCTTCAACGTCTGCTTCATATTTAATTAGCACATTTTGTGCTTTAGTCGACTCATTTTGTACGTAAATAATTAAAATTGTTAATAAAATAGTGTTAAAGGCACTTTTTTGGCTAATTTAAAACATTCATGATACTAATGCAACTATTTCACAAATGCTTTGGATATGGCAGGCAACAATTCCTGGTTGTGCATCGCTGATTTATCTTTTTCTGTTTACATCCAGAAAAAAGTTATACTATCCACTAGGTCTTGTTATTTACCAGAAGATTGGCATGGAACTCTGCGTGTGTGGTCAAATATACAACTAGAGAAACCTGAAAACTAATTAGCAATAAATTGATACGCATCAGTAAAAGTTAATGGAAGAGAGAGTTGATGAAACGAACGAGAGAAAAAAGAAGCACTTGTTCGATTTAATCATTTGATCTTATTTTTTCTCCTTTATCCTGTCTTATGTCATTATTTTTATTATTACGAATCGCATTTTAGGTGGGTTATCTGATATTTCGTGAAGATCTATGAGGAGTTTGAAAATTTCCGCAAGACTTGTTGATATATATTTATAGAGGTCTACCAGTTATAGATTTTGGACTCAGATTTTATGGGTCAGAATTAACTTGTGGAAAGTATTGACGCATTTATGCACTTTCTTGCGTTCTGTAGAAATTTTTTTTCCTTTATCACTGTGATTGCAAAGTATTGGAGAATATGTAGTTTTATCCTAAAGTTGAGAATTAAAAAAAAGTGTAGGTTGTCGAGGACATAAACCATAGTTTTGATTGGTGTTGGTGTGGAATGAGTAGTTGATTGGTTGATTTGGGTTTTATGGCGGGTGGAATAAATGAAGCAGACAGGAAGTTTGAATGATTGTTTGTTGTGTGTGTGTGTGTTCAACAATTAATTTACTGTTTGAACGATTAAAGTGCAGTTTGATATTAATATTGAAAGATAATTTTGTTGGTTAAAGACCTGTGATTGTAGCGCAGTTCTGTAGCTTTGGAATAACACCACTTACGCAGTCCTAACCCACGCAATCCAAAGTTAGTGGCCTAAAACTCTGTCAGCACCGTATAATTTCTATATATTGCGGACTCCTTCCATATACAGGGTGTCCCATAAGTTCCGAAATAGTTTAAAAATTCATAAAAATTGAAGGAATTGGTATATTTGAATGCGGTTTGCGATAACGTTATTCTCATGAAAGGGCATTTTTTTTGGTAGAGAAAAAAAAATTAGTTCAATCTTTTGTCAATAGAGGGCGCTGCACGCAACCAATCACAGAATTCCGTGGAAAACGACGTTTATTTCCATGCAGGCAAATGTTTACAAGCACATCACAGCACTAGAGTACAACTTGTTCGATTAAACTGAGGTAAAACAACTTAACCAATAGTGCTTTATCCACCAATGTCAACATCACAATGAAATCACAGGAATACGTATCAATCACAGGAAAATTCAGAAATGAGCTTTAAATCATACACCCAACATTTTGTAGGACTCTGATTTGCATATTTCCTGTGATTGGTTGCGTGCAGCGCCCTCTACTGACAAAAGATTGAACTAATTTTTTTTTCTCTACCAAAAAAAATCCCCCTTCATGAGAATAACGTTATCGCAAACCGCATTCAAATATACCAATTCCTTCAACTTTTATGAATTTTTAAACTATTTCGGAATTTATGGGACACCCTGTATATTCGGACAGTGGCTGCGCACTCGGTCCGAAGGTCATGTCAGGTACGGACGTCCTTTGTCTACACGGCACTATATTTATCTTCTGAATGTTTCTTCTAGTTCTGAAAACCTAAGACAATACCGTTGTAATGATTTTTTGTAACGGTCGACTTTTCATCCATGTTCCCAGTACTGTTCCAATTTTAAAGACGTATTCAGGCCAAAGTATTGTATTTAATACCGAAGAACGCCAAAACAAGTATTCTAGATAGAATCAATCCGTGTACTAAAATAAGTTTTGGGAGGAAGGTAACTGAGTAACTATTGTTTTCTTTATTGGAGCTGTTACAACAGGTAAGGAAAACATTGGAACACGTAAAATTTAAAATAATCGATTGAAGGTTCTTTTAAATTTTACGGGTTACAACCAATCTACATGTCGCTTTCCCAGAAGAAAACGACGCAAATGGAAAATTGGGGTGAATTTTCAAGATACACTTCCATGAGTGGCATTATTTAAAAGTAGCATAATATGCTTTTTAATACCTTTTATTTCCATAAAAGTTTCTCACATGTTGCAATTTTTTTATCCTGAGCGGTATTCTTAGTTTTTTTTTATCAATAAATTGAACTCCATTTGTTTTACGGGAGCAGCGATTTTTTAATTCTTATTCGACTTCCAAAATAAGCGTCATTTGTATTTATCTCTTGGCAACGACTTCATCTATTATTAGAAGACTTCGCTGGCGAATGGAATTTGTAGACAGAAAGTAAACACCTATGTTCATTGGATTTTAAACAAAACAAATGCGATGAATGATTTCAAATCTACTTTAAAAATAAATAATTTGGCTGTCAAGTATTATAAACATGAAGGTTGGTTGGTTCGTTTTGAGTTTATGATTCAAGAGCCATATTTTTCCAAGCTTGCCCCCAACACAAGACAATGTTCGAGTACTTCGGAAAAGAAAGAATGGAAAGGGGCAAGTAGAGAAAGATCGCTTGGGCATCCTGGGGTCGCGATCTCCATGGTTACCAGGAGTAATCCCCATGGGAAAAAAGTAGATCGCTAGAGTAACTTAGTTCATGAAACCCGTACACACCTGATGTGCCCCTGAGGGCTATAAGCATAAAGAACGAAGACGTTTCCAACAAGCATTAAGTCATTAGAGGGAAATTGTAAAAGGCAGAGAACTGAAAAAATTGACAAAGGCAAAACATGTGGCAATAAGCAACGAAGGATAATAATGATTTTCATTGAAAGAAAATATTTAAAAAAATTTAGATATTTGGAAGTGTTTCTTGGCGAGTCAACGTCTCTTTCATACGTAATTAGCACATTTTGTGTTCTAAACGATTCTTTTTGTATCTGAGCAACTAAAATTACTAGTAAAATAGTGTTTATGGAGGAGACTTCTTTTGCTATTTTTAAGAATTTATCTACTAATACTATTTCGCAAGTGCTTTGACTGTGACAGATCATTAGATGTAAATCAGTTTCTTTTACGCATAGATAAGGACCCATATGACTGTCGAGTGAAATTGTCTTTATTTCTCGGAAACCTAAATTGTTTTGATCTGTCATAGAAACTCATCTTTTCATAAATAAAATAGTATTTTTGTATAATAATCCATAATGTCATGGAAAAAGTACAAAATTATTTTTACAAGGAATGCCGAAACAATTACTAATATTATACCTGCAGTGAAAAACGTTTTACTGAAAATAAATACGGTAAAAAGCGCTCTGTTGTAATCTGAGAAGTCTCATTGCTTTTAATTGATGCTGCAAATATTATCTTTTCCTGCTCAAAAGATAGCGAAGAACTTCTCCAGCTGTGCACTTTGTTTAATCCATGACTTTTTGTAGTCCGCCGCTAAAACCAGATGCTGAGAGATACCAGTAATCAAAACATCCGTCCTGAAATCATCTCTTTAAAAAATAAATAATGCATATCAATTAGCTTCCTAGAAAGACGCATGGAAATTTCAAAGGATGCAGTCGCTTGTCACTTATCAGTTTAATTTACTCTATCAAATTCGGAGGATTGACGAGATTACAGTTTATATCTATAATGGACACTCTTATTGGAAGTAGAATTTCTAGATTTGCAGCAACTTTGATGTGGTTAAAAGGAATGTAACAACAAATCATCACAAACTAGAATAAGTTTTAAATAAACTTATTCTAGTTTGTGATGATCCCAATGTTTACTGAAGCTAACCACTGCGACTTGTAACGGACCGGACCGTGAGGTTTGGTAAGAACAGTTAAATTACAATTAATCCTCCTTGGGGTTGTCTCGACGAGGTATCTCGTCCTTAGTAATACTGAACCAGATCTTAATGGATGACATATCTCCTCCTTAAAAGAAAACTGACCAGATCTTAATCTCGTCATAAAAAAAGTCGTCAATACCTTGTTGACGAGATATCTAGTGAAGTATTAGTAAAATTAGTCGGATCTTGATGAATGAGATAACTAGACGAAATCACTTGGAAGTTTTAGATAATTACGGGTTAGACAGAGGAATTTACACTATTTACATTGAATTTATTCTGAATTGGGTCTCTGGGTTGGTTGGACTTTGTAGCGCAATGGGCCATATTTGGCACCAAACAACGTCAAGTAACACACAAGGAAAGTTTTACTCAAACAAAGAGAGAAGTACACCTAGGGAGAAACCTGACAGGAGTCGAATCTACGTTGCCAACAACTCACAGTTTGCTAACGCAGTGGGCAAATCCAATGAGCCTCGGCGACCAAAAAATGGTTTATGGGATAATAGGAATTTGGGTTCCTTTGGGCGTTGTAAAAAGGATCAAGATATTGTGGAGATCAAATCAAAACGCGCTCTTCACCCTCCAAGTGGTTTCGACGAGTCCATCAAGATCCGACTAATGTTGCTATTAACGAGATATCTCGTCATCAAAGTATTGCCAATTTTGATGCTGACGAGCCCAAGATGTGGACAGTATTTTCTTCTAATGATAAAATATCTCGTCTATCAAGATATACAATTTTTGCTATTGAGGAGGTACCTCATCGATTCAACCAGCAGGAGGGTTAAGAAAACTCAGTTCAATTTTAAGGCTCGAAGTCTTTTCGTTTCTTCAATGGACAGTAAATTAAAGTGGGGGCCACTGAACATCCCTTAAAAATCGACCTTCTAATGTAATAGAGCATGTGGACGGAGTCGTTGTCGTCAGATCTCCGAAGGTAAGTCACGCCGACTTACGAATAGACTTAGACTAATTGCCTATCGAAGACTAATTGCCTACTGTGTTTATAATCACGTTGAATAATCACTTTAAGCAATAAATAATTTGTCCCACATCAGGATTCATGCGTTTTCCAACAACCACGTGAAAGATCTTCAAACCCAGCGATCGGCAGAAATAATATGAAGCTGCGTGCACATGCTCCGTGTATTTTGTTTGCAGATGGTCGAGTCTTAAAACCATCTGGATGTTGAAGACGATCTTTAACATCTCCTAGGTCCAAGTATTTTATTTATCTTTCTTTTGTTTTATTATTTAACTACCCTTTTTCGATAAAATTTTACCCGTTTCCTAAGGCATTATATTCGATGAATATGTAACAGTTTCTACGGAAGCTGAAACATCTTTAAGATAGATATGTTGAAAGATTTACAACCGGCGGTCAGTGCATGAACTGCCGGTGTTGACTTCTGACCCCAAGCTGTCGCTATGGACGCAAGATTTCAGCCTGTAATCCTAACATCACTTAAGTACATTCATAAGTAAAACATTAATTTATGCTAGCCATAGAAAAATTAGCATAAGCTGAACTTTGATCCCTTAATCGTTTAACATCTTACTCAGTATCGAGAGATAAAGTCTTTGATAAAACGTGGATTCACATTTTAAAAATTACATCTGCTTCAATACAGACGACGCGAGAAAAAAAAACTTTTTGAATGGCACTTATCACCAATGAGAGATTAAGATTTTTACTAAATTTATGATAAGTTTTTTATAGTTTAAAAATACCCTTTACTATGTATCGGCACAGCTCAAAGAATTACGGGTTGCATTTATCTTAAGTAGCGATTGAGTTGCAAAAGTGGTAGGAAAGAATTGATTTTATGTATATCATCCTCAGATAACGCAAATTATGTTTTTTGTTCGCTTGCATGGAAAAGTCGTTTAAAACATTAATTTATTTATTCGATTCACTTCTATGAATCGATTTACTTGATAATTTTAAAGACTTCAAAAAGTTTCAAAAAAGATCATTTTAAAGGTTTCAATGAAATTCAATTTTACAAAGATGAAATGAACAGGTGGACAGAATGTAAACATATAGTTTTATTGGTCAGATTTGGTTTAAGCATATATTGTTGTTAAATTTAATAAGCATTAACTTTGTTTCTTGAAGTATATTTATGCATACAGTAAATCGGTGATATCTATAAAAACATGCGTGTCGCATATGAGATGAATGAAAAAGTATTTACTTGCTGAATATTTTTCAGAAATTGATCTGCGAAAAATCGAAATAAATGAGACTGATGTATTTATTTTACAGCACTTTGCAGTTTGTTTGGTATAATTAAATGACGGGTTGTTGTGTCAAATATTGTGTTTCTAAAATCCAAGTGTTAACGCTTTTAATTTTCAAATACCGCAAAATAAACACCATAGAAAAAATCAGAACAATAATCACTCATTATTTTAGAAAGATTCTTGCTCTATTTCTATTCACATATAATTCCTATTATTTGATATAAAAAGTACTTCTGATTCTTCAAGGTTCAATTTCAAAAGGATGTAATATATGGAAAGATTATTGCAGAGCTCATACAAATGTCAGTGACATATAGATAGGCTTAAGCATAACTGCTTCCTCTATAGGTTAAATAGGTCCGTTAGAAATTTATACTCCAATAAAGAAACCTTTCGAGTTCTTAAAAAAATTATGTCGGCAATCTTGTCGGTTTAAGATGATAAAATTTAAATTATATCTTAGAATGGAAAACAAGGAACATTTCTGAATTCAAAAAATGTAAACTATTTCTCAAATCTCAAAGGATATATTTTTAAACACATCGACAAGTCCATGCGAACATAAATTATATTAACGGTAAATTGATTTTCCACGGATTTCAGGAATTTTCAATATAAAATAAGCACTCTAAAGGTTACGAAACAAATTGTCAGTACTAGACATAAAACGAGATAATTTTCTCTACTATCTGATTATGAATATTTATAGAAAAGAAACTTTACTTTTCCGTTTAAGGAAATTATTTTCTAACTTATTCTACAAATTTAAAAAAGGATATAATTTTCGATTGGATGGTGCAATGCTTGTGTGAATTTCTTGCTCTCACTCTGTTTCGCTACTAATCTAGACTAGGTTTCAATAAAAAGTAACAGAGTAATTGAAAAAAATTCTATAGAATAGGCTTGGTTTTGAAAATCAATCATCATGGAATAATTCACTTATATATAAGCTCTTACTATATGTGTTTCTTCATAAATCGAGATTAGATTTCAATAAAAAGTTACATTATAGTACTGAAAAATTTAAATTACAAGAATTTTCAATAGAACAAGCTTGGTTTTGAAAATCAATTAGGGCAGGTTTCGGAATTCAATGAGTCATGATACAAAACAAGTTTCGATAGTTATTGGAATAATTTTCTGTTTTTATTGTTCATGGTAAACGCGTATCAGATATTAATATTAAAAGCTAGGAAACAATTGCTAGTCTTAAATGAAGCAAATCATACGCTGGGTCCAACATCAATCCTGCCATACTAAATAGGCAGATATGCGCATGCGTACCGCCATGCTTTCCGTGCAGAAATGAAGTACGCATGCGCATGCCACTGATCAGTCTTGTCTGAAACACGAAGTGATCTTTCTATTAAATTTATATTGAATTTTTCTGCACATCTTATACATCAACTCCGCGCTTCATACTTTTTGAAAAGTAAAATAATAAAAAAAATACCAACAAACCGGAGTCTTTATAAAAGATCAACTTAAGCAAGTTTAATCGAATAGTTTTATTGCAAATTATATTGCTCAACGGAATAACATTTCGCTGCCTATTCGAGTTTATTTTTTACATGCGTGTTGAATTTTTAAAAGCTTCTGTGTAAGTGGTAGCATTCAAGGCGGTGCACTTCCAGAAACACGAGTTTTCAAAGTCTAAGAGACAATTTTTTGTTTGCCTTCTCGAATGCACACGCGACATTCTTCGCTTGCAAAGCTTTCTGTTTTGCTTTATTTATATTACTTTTTCGTCTTCTAGCGGTTCACGTTACACAGCAAAGAGAGCGTCATTTACAAGAATGAAATGAAAATAAAACGCTCTCGAAAAAGAGTTAGGAATAGCAATAAGAGTGGAGAGAGGAAGAATTATGAAAAAAATGAGAAGAGGGTAAAAACGAGAAAAAGCTTCTTAGCAAACATAGGGAAGTTTACGCTTACGCTTTTGACGACAAGAAACATAACTAACCACTCGTTGCTCAATCTGTACTTGTCGCGGAGATTGTGATGCTCAAACTCCATTTTCAGTTTTTACAAAGGTTCTGTGGTTTTTAAAGTTAAATATTTCTGACAAAACTTGGCTTTGATGGATAAACATTTTTCTGGTTCGGGCAGCGCGATACATTTTGATGTACCATACTGAAAATAGGATTCGTGTGATTGTGCCACTTACAGTAGAAATATTCTCCATCAGCATGACTAGAGCCCAAATCTTAAACACCAATCCGTTTCGATAATTTATTTTAATTTGTCTATTTACGGGCCGCGGTAGCCCATTTGGAAGAGCAACGGATTAGCAACTTCAAGGTTGCGAGTTTTCAACTCGCAACCTTGAAGTGCACCAGCCCCTTTGCACACGACGGTCTTTGGTTGGATTTGAACTCGTAACCCTCCAGTTGTATTTTTTGTTTAGAATAAATAAAAAGAACTTACAAATATTTGCTGGTTTTGGAGGAAGACTTATGGCATCAATTCAGCGGTCTATGTCTTCAAAAATTAATTGATTCGAAAATATTCAAATTTTTTAAATAAATGTATTTTACTTTTTGGAAGAACAGATTACCTTTTACAAGAACACACATAAGAAAAATTCCAAAGAAACATTATTCAGATTGCAGCCGATAAATTCTTTTAAAAAAAGTCAGTACAGTTGCCTAGCAAAGGGAAAGAGTTTTTAGGAAAATAGCCGCACGCTAATACAGAGGCTGTTGGGACATTTTTTGAAGGATTTTAATGGACTGAAGATTGATTTTTTACATGAAATTTTTGTGTTTTAAATGTTCTATTTGATAGACCTTATTGTTAATTATCTTTCTACACCTTAATTTACATGATAATAATGACTTTTGTAGTATCGACAGAGTTATTTTGTCCCATTCTTGTTCCACAGTTTTCCAGTCCTTGAATGGTTTTCGGTCGACGTTTCGATAATGCCCTTTTTAAAAGTCCAAAAGCACAAAAGTCTCCAAAAGCACAAAAGGGTGAAACTTCTGGAGATTTAGCAGGAATATCAGTAAAGGGTATTGACTTTATACCAGTTTCTTGTTCCATTTTTTCCAAGAATTTAATGGTGGATTTAGATGTGTGGCTGCTTGCTTTACCCTGATGCAGTTCTACTGATTGTTGGTACTGGGTAAAGATATGGTATTTCTGTTTTGAATATTGAGGATAAAATATGGTCTTGATAGTATGTGGAGTTGGTTTTTACATATTTTCTCATTCTCTTACTTTTAATTTTCCATTATATGCAAAACCGGCAACAATCATATATCCCTTAAGAGAAAGTTCCTTTAGATTCTTTGAACCACGTTTTAAGATTATTTTCTCCTCTTTTATCATAATAAATTGTTTTTCTATTATAATCATTTAAATACACCCACGCCTCGTCTATTGTCACAACATTTTTCCATCTTTCTCCAGATAAATGCTTCTCATACAGAATGCTGCAGCGAGTTCCGCGTTCAGCAATATGTATTAAATTACTGTTAATTATTTTATTTACAGTTGAAACTGAACATTTTAATGATTTTGCAATATTCCTTTGACTTGGCGGATTCTCTTTAAAATTAAAGATCTTGCCTTACAAATATTCTTAGAAATTCTTTTTTTTTTTCGATTCGTATTTGGAAGTATTGTTCCACTTTTATGTTTTTTCTCCTTTCTCATTAATGATATTACTTATCGTACCTTTAGATATCGAAAAACTATTACTTTTACAGCGTTTTTGAATAATTGAATAAGCATAATTCTCTTCGGAAAGAGCGGAACCATAGCCTACCATCCATTGCTTATTTAAAAGCGCCATTTTGAAAGTAAACAAAACTCTGAGTTAGCAGACAATAAGTTATGCTTGAACTATTTAACTGCTGCGAAAATAAAATTCTCTCGTAGCATACAATTTTTTACAGCTCATTTTTATGTTTCAAAAGCATTCAAAAAATATCCGAACAGCCTCTACTAGTCCGCGCTCCCACATCGTTGTGAAAACTTTCCAAAATACGTGTCTAACAGTTAAAATTCAAAAGGTACCACAATTGTATTTTGATTAAAAATGTATTGCATTTAGCATAAAAAGTGAAGAATTAAGTCCTCTGAGGTTTGTGCATATCGATTCGTTATAAATATATTTAAATTTGATGAGTAAGTAAAGGTAGGAAAGTAGGTATTTTAATTACCTGGATGCAACAGAACGGACTATTAAGATGCAAGTAAAGACACTGCCATCAATAGATGTAAGATAGTTAGAAACTTTAGCGCACATGCTATGCAATTAGTTAACACGGTCTGTTAGTTAAGCACAATTAAGATTGTGATAGCATTTCTTGACACCAGACTTTTTTGTTTTAAATTAAAAATATATCTTACGTTTACAGAATCAGTAAAGCATGTATTTTTCTTTACAGGCTCTACAGTCACCTGGAAGCTCCAAGTCAAAAAGGACCAGCGGTCGAACTGGATGGCCTCAGCACGTGTGGTCACTCGAACTAAAGCATGAAAATCCAACGTAATCAATGCACACCATTCATCATAGAAACGATTTTGAATCTGCCTAGAAATGAAATGTCTTAATAAAGTAGTTTGTGAACATGATAAATCCAGATATCCACTCCGAGAACTTATGGACAAGGATCTAAGATCTTATTTTTCTCGAAACAACGAATGTCTTGACCCTCCAGGTGTTTTGATAAGATATCTTGCCAATCAAGATCTGACCAATTTTGCTAATGACGAGATACCTCGTCATCAAGATATTACCGATATTTTTATATTTTTATTCTGATATTTTTATGAAGGTCTGGTCAGTTTTGCTAATGAAAATGTACATCGTTGAGGCAACCATCAGGAGGGTTAACAAAGTAGTTTGTGAACTTTCTAAATCCAAATATATCTCTCTTCTGAGAACTCATGGCCTAAGAACCGATATCGTATTTTTCTACAAAACAAAGAATTCCCTCTCATTGTTATGCTTTAAAAATCTTTAAAAGTTTCAGTTTAGATTTATTTGGAATTGAGATTTAGAGAAAAGCAATAGCAGTTAAGCAATCTGATTTAGAGTGCTTTAATTTTCCATAGTTTTTCAAGAGGTAGATTTAGTTCTAACTAGTCCTCGGTATAGCAAAAATAACCAAATAACAACAGGCCAAACCGTACCTATTAATTTAAAGTTATTATAAAGCATATAGTCAGATTAGAGCACGAAAACTCATTAACTGACAAAAAAATTTTAGTTTAGCTGTGTAAAGACTAGATATTATCTTTTAGGTCAAAAAATAAAAATTGTAATTATGTGGAATGGTATATTTTTCAAACAGGTTACAATGTATTTCTCATCACGCAATTTCGGAGACACTAAAATAAGCATTTAGTGTCTCCGAAAAAATGTCAGTACATGAGTTATTTCTCTAAGCAGAAAAGATATTTAAATGTATAGTCAAAGTTAATGTTGAGTGAATATTTTCGTGATTTTGCATGAGGTATGAAAGTTTCCGTATCTAAATTCCTTTTTAATTAAACCAAAAATTTATATCTATGTCAACCAAAAATTTATATCTATGTTCGTGCATCTGCGTGACGTATGCACTGAACATAAAAAGCTTTGCCTATCACAAGATAAGCAATACATTGTATACCATGCAAACAATTTGTAGAAGAATTTCTGTACTGGAAAAATGAAGTTTTAAAAGCTTTCGTCTAAAATAACTGTACATAAGGCGGAATAATTGCTTAAGAAATTTATTGGACGATGAAGGTCAAATTTCAGTTCTATTCTTTCTGAACGAGGTCATGCATATTGTAAAAAATTTTTGTTCTTATATTATTTTATTCTTAATGTATCACATTGATAAAATATGTGAACTGTTTCCTACTCTTAAAATTTCTGAAATCAATCGATTTCACCTAAACATAAGCATCACTTTTGTATTTTTGTGTATATTATATGGGAAACGCTACGATAAAAACTTTATTTGGTGAAAAATTGTCAAGATTTGGAAAAAAGTTTCTAAATCACATCTAGTTATAATGAAGTGCAATTACTATAGATTGGAAAATTGTGCCTTAATGTTTTTTATAAAACTTTTAGAAACTGTTGTCCAAAATATTTGTTTCTTGAAATGTGACTGTGATTTGTTTATTGGACTATTACTACTGTGTAGTTATGTATAAGATGTCTGTAAACAGTATTTGTAGAAACCATGTCATTCAGGCTATTTTTCAAACTTTTATTTTAATATTGAGAAATGTTTAAGCTGTTGACAAAAATATACGTAAGCAGCAATTATATTTTTAAAATGCCAAAGATATGACTCATATTGTATTTAATTATTTCCGTGCAATACTTTACAATAAAGTTTTTGAAGTTCATGTTCAGAATAGTAGAAATTATTTCTCAATCATTTCACAACTCTCGCAGGCCTAAAAATAGTCCGGATAGCAATATATTCTCATAACAATGTATGAAAAGGCTAGAGATGTACTCCAAAAAGTAAAGGGAGCTCATGAATAAATGGATGAAAATATTTATTAGAACATGAAATGCATCTAAAAATAAAATATCAAGAACTCGTTGTAGTTCTGCACATTTCTATCCATGTATATGATATATTAAACTCGAGAAAAACTTTTTTTATCCTACGCCCGTCTCAAGGGAAACTAAATTCAGTTGCAAGTTCTGTTATGTGCTAATGTATTTGCAAATTAAAAGAAAAAATAATAGGAAACTAGACTCTTAACTGCGTTTTTGTTAGACAATGCATATCGCACATAAAACACAGCATTTCTCAGTAGAAAGTACAAGAGAGCGAAAGTATTGTAAAGTATTACGTATAAAGGATGCATGAAATAATTCAATGATACTTTTTAAAAATAACTTGCACAATAGAACCAGGAAAACAAAACAAAATTTTCATTATCAAGTGCCAAACTGTATGATATGATATAAAAATGCACAATATTTTAATTATCGCAATAAATTTTGGAAATACTGCTGTGTAGATAAAAACTTCTTTTCAGATAAGTAGTTAATTTACTTCGCACAGGAGCAACATAACAGGCTATTGGCGGCGATTTGGGATCAATACCGATCCGAGGACAACTCCACGTTACTTTGGACCACAGTCAGATGGTGAGGTCAACACTGGCACTCCACTCTCCAAACTTCCACATAGGCCAACGTGTGGACATTTGAAGCCACGACAGATTAAACGTACACCAGCCCCCGTGTATAGGACTATCTTTGGTTAGATTGATTTTCGAACCTTCAACCCTCCGATTGGTAATCCGCTACCCTCCCAACCGGGCTACCGTGGCCCCTATACTATTGACATTTCTGTAAAAAAATACTAGGTTTTTGTATGCCAGTGTTATGCTTTTTCTAATCACCACAAATTTAAGAAATACAACTTTGTAATTCCCATCTGTTCAGTGAAAATCTTATGCAGGGTGCTTCAAGACGTCATTGCACAATCTTTAACACTCCAAGTGGTTTCGACGAGATACCTCGTCAAGATCTATTTTTCTAATGACGAGATATCTCGTCTATCAAGATCTGGTGTCAGGTTCGATTAATCCCTTGGAGTGTTTCTCTCTTGTGTCAGGTAAACTAAACTTTCATTGTGTGTATGTCCATTACTTGTAATAGACATGTATGCCTTGTGTGTGGCGCAGCATGGCCAAATATGGCCCTTGCGCCATAAAAACCCAACCAACCTATCAAGGTGTGGTCAGTTGTGCTAATGACACCCTTTCAAGACAACCACCAGGAGGGTTAAGGGGTGGGAGAGAACAAAATTAAACCCTATTTCCCTAAGTATGTCTTCCTGGATTTTCTAGAGCGCTCTTTGGCAGTTAGCCTCTTAGGGACGTTTTAGACGCTCAATCCGTATGGGTAAAATGTATTTTTCATGAATGTTGACATGCACCTCGCTCATGACACCTGGCATACTATCTGAAACGGTTGGTTTGGGGCTTCATGGCGCAAGGGCCATATTTGGGCAATCTGCGTCAAATATAAGACAGGTAATGTCAAATAATTGTGAAAAGAATGGAGGAGCAAGTAAGATCGCTTGGGCATTCTGGGGTCGCGACCACCACGTTCACCACAGACAGTAAACCCTATGGGAAAATAATACACTCATGTCCAAAAGTTGAAAACAGTGCAAAATAAGGATAATAATGACTTTTATTATCCAAAGAAAAGGGTTGAAAGAAAAAGGTTCGCAATACGAGTGACAACTTTAGTGAAACAGAATGATTAAAACAATGTGATGCTGAAGTTTAATACGGTGTGTGGAAACTTCTGGTATCTACGCATGCTGCAACGGTTTCCCATACTTTCGATGAAGGTATGGATGAGTTGTGTGCTTAAAAAAGTTTCAAGCCTCACGAGCATTTTTCCAATTCCGGAACGGAGCTTGGGTGGTGGCGGAGTACTGCAATGTCTCCCGAGCATATCCCACACATGCTCTATAGGATTCAGATCAGAAGGCAGGCTACTGCATGCGGTGGATATCTTCACTTTGAAGGAAGGCGTCGACCAGGGCTGCACGGTGAGGAGGCGCGTTATCATGCATGAATATGAAACTAGGATCGACAGCACCTCGAAACAGATGAACGGTAGGCTCAAGGACTTCGCCTCTGTATCTATGACTCGTAACAGACCTCGTGTCAAAGATGTGGAGGTCTGTGTTGCTATCCAGCCATGATGCCTGCCCATGACTCCCCCTGAAGGAAAACGATGTTTTTCTGTGATGTTCCCCGGGTGAAAACACGTTCTCTCCAGATCGTGGTACGAGAATCAGTTTGCAGACTAAATCTGGACTCGTCACTGAACATGACATTGCCCACCGTTGTCGACTCCTCTGCCGATGTTCCAAACTCCACTGTAAACGCGCTCGTTTCTGTGCAGACATCAGAGAGATGCAAACTGCTGGTCGTCTGGCATAGAGACCAACGTGTATGAGTCTCCTGTAAACAGCTTGTCTCGAAACTATGACTCCTGTGGCGGTTGTCAGGGCTGAACCCAGTTGTCTGGCAGAACGGTTCCTCTGACGTCACGCAGTTATCGCCAAATATTGGTCTTGCCGAGCGGTTGTTACCTTGGCCAACCTGATGCTGGGTAACATCTGCAGTGGTTTGAAACCTCTGCCACAGTCTGGAGATTACACGCTGAGGCACATTCCGAATTCGAGACGCTTCGGTTTGGGATCGACCGGATTCCAGCATTCCAATAATTCGTCCCTTCACAAACATATCCAATTGGCATATATATTTGTGACATATTTCGTTCTTATTGATTGTTAATAACGCTCCGTACCACAGCAATTGCGAAATTTCTGTCTAAACTAGCCATGGCGGTAGAGGCCGTTTTATACTAGTGCGCCGGTGCTTTGCACATGTCGACGTCGACTGAACTGTTTTTTTTTGCATATGCACAATGTTTTACCTTTGTCTGACGATTCTCCACAAGTGATTTTGAACCATAGTATCCATATTTTCTTCAATTTTTTCGCATTTTACGAATTATGCTTAACTTTTGGATATGAAGTGTAGATCATTATGACACCTCGGGTTCGTGAAGCCCGTACTCACCTGAAGATGTACCCCTGAGGGGGTTAACTGAAACGGATGAGCCGCTGTGAGAGTGTATCATAAAAGGCAGCCCGACAGACGGGTGCCGAATCGCAGTTGAACACATTTGAAACTGAATAGGAATTCGCGAAACAAAATCTATTTAACTGTTACTGGCAAAACCTCCAACTCGCGACTTGCTTCGTCAGGCGAAGTACCAACTTTTACACTGCTCATGCGTGAACTATTCAACCCTCAAACTTTGAGGAGGTGGCACGTTACGTGTTTATGCAACAACCTTGATTCTGTAGCCCTGTTGGATGTCCCATATTAAAGAAATTTGGATGTTATTCGCGTCACTTTTTCGATGGTACCAAAGAGGACCACATGACAAACGAGGAAATGTCGAGATTTCTCTAAAACGCTCAACGTTTTAAGTTTTTGCTCTATGCAAAGCTGGGAAATACTGCGTGCGGAATTCCCAACAATAAAATTGGTTCCTATTCGTCGTTCATTTTCTGAAAAATATTTGAAATAAAAAAGTTTTTGACTGTTATTTCACACAGCTATACTCTCAACACCCACGGGCACGAAAACACTGATATTTGAAATCGAACGACATCTAGTGAATCGTTTAGGTGCTTAGTGACATAGGTATTGTTATGGTATAGGAAAAAAGCCTTTTCCACCATGTTTTTCAATTGTCAATGCGAGTCACCTTTTGCTAAACATTCTCTCAACTACGGTCCTTATCGATTTATTAAGGGAAATATTTCATTAACAATAGTCGTGTGCTACACAACTATGGTCCAAAGCTTGCCAAAAAGTTATATATCGCCGGCTTACAAGTGAAACACCATAAGTCAGAATTTTCAAGAAACGGAGTTTCGCAGCAATTCTAGATCAGAATGCGGTGTTTTTGAAACTAGTGAAGACCACAGGTAATTTTTTTTCCTTTGCATGAAGGCTAGATTTCTTATTGAGGAACAGTTATTGGTAGGTCGAATTAACGTCGCACTGGGGCAACATAACGGACTATTCGAGACGGTCCGGGATCAATCTCGAAGGGACTGAATGATCCGAGGACACCTCCTAATCTTGAACCACAGCGAGCGATGAGTTCATCACCTGAGTTGGCACCCCTCTTAAAACTCCCACACCCTTCCACCGTGAGGACATTTGAGGTCACGACGTATTTAACAAGTACCAGGCCCCGTGTACACGTTCTTTGGTTGGACCGATTTTCAAATTTGCACCCTCCGATTGCTAGTCCGTTACTCTTTGATCAGGGCTACCACGGCCCCAGAGAATGATCAGTAAAAATGCCAATGTGGAGCATTTACTGCTCGAGTGATCGAACGATATTTCTGACTTCACTTGTTAAGAGATTTTATGCTCAGAGACGACAGCAAACAGATCGCGCCCGTCAGCAACTCTGTATATCTTCATTTTCTATTTTGAGTCATTTTATTATTGGGAAGCTCCCGCTCGGGCCCGCTTTGAAATGTAAATCACGAAAAATGGCAGGAAGTTCTTTAACGTAACGAAGCCAGTTAGCTGGTACGAAGTGTAAACACAGCTTAGCGCCTTTCTTTTGGGTCGTGTTTGTTATTCAGCGCTGGAAGTTTCGCTTCTTTTCTGCTGTTTTCAGCTTTTTAGGAAGATGAAGCAATATCTGTAGTTTTTGCCTTGGCATGGGACCAAATGTAGCTGCTGCCTTCTGAAGAAAAAGCCGCCATTGTTTAATTAACCGATTGGACAAGTTTCCTCGGCACTTTGGGATCGGATGTAACATTTTTCTTTTCTGGTAGAGAGCTTTTAATTCATTTTCTTTTTTAATTTTAAAATGATAAAAAGTGTGTCTTTTTTACACATTTTCAGAAGGAGATTGAATTACTTAGTACATATTTTCTTATTTTACAAACATTTTTAAACATGACATTTCAAGTTTCGTTCCTTTCACTGTACTTATAAGAGTGAGTAAATCGGCTTGTATTTGTCAGACTTTCAAAAGATTATATATTTGTTCAAATATACCAAACAGCAAGTTATGTAAGTCGAATATGTGGATGCTAATGACACGGAATTTTACTAACTTAATTGCTTTTATTTTTAGAGGTTTGTTCAAAATGGGACTTTTACACTGTTCATTTGAATTTCAGTTTGTCCGAGTTTAAATATTATTTTCGCACTTAAAGAGATTCGGATACTTTACTAAAGTTAACCTACTCTTTCGACACCTAAACTCCAATTTTATGTTGACATTTTGAAATTTTTAGAAGTGTAATACGTTAAAACAGTTTTTATGAAACCTTAGAGTAGATATGGTCTAATATGGCCCTTATATAGCAAAAAATTAACGTATACAATCCAAACTAAGTAGATTTCCCTGTTTTAGGAAGAATAGAATTCATAAGCCTTTTCACTAAAATGACACATTGTTTCTCTGTAACAGATTAATCTACATAAATTGCACAAATTCTGACATGGTAGAGAGAAATGCAAATAAAATTGAAATTCAATAAAATTAAGACTCAAATGCCTTATTGTGAACTTCGGTCAACGTACACCATTTTGCAAGTCTTAATCACAGGTTAATTCATATTTCAAAGATACAAAAACTGACATAGTAGAAAGAAATACAAATCGTATTGAAATTTCACAAAATCATGTGAATTAAATCTATTATATCTCGTAAAATTCGGTCAACTTATATAATTTTTCAAGTCTTTGATATTTAATTAAGGGAATGAAATTTTAATGAAAGATGTCACCAAATAGTATCCATTTCATTCCGCACATAAATAATTGAGTTTAGGTAATGGAGTTAGTTACCTAGATCCATTACATCACAACGAAGTCAACAAATAATGAAGCAAACGAAACCTACCTACTTTTACTTCTGTGTTCTAGTAATTTCCCCCCAATGGCATTTCAGTAAATGTTAAAATTACTAATAAAGATTATAAAACTAGTCCTCTAGCTGTTTCTGCAGAACGATACATCCACCAGCATCAGAACTAAAATAAACGACTCGAGGAAAACTCGAGTTTAAATATGTTATCTTTGAACTATGTTGTTACTATTAGTTTCTTATTTAAGCCGCCGTTTCAGGCCAATAGTAAATTTGGGGAATCACTAGTATCATTCACAGTGCGTCAGATAAGGCAAAAATTGATAAGGCTCCTCTAATGGTAAAAATAGATCTTGGAGATTGATTTTAAACACGTGGAAATAGTTCACAGATGAGAAAATTTCCAAGTGTTGAGCAACAGCACTTGGTACTACAACAGCACTATTGTTAATTTTCTTGTTTTTAATCGCATCTGATGATAGAATAATTTGGGAAGTTTCTGTTGCTCCTTTCCTTATAATGGAATCATTTGGAAATATTCAATTGCTTCTTTCCTTAGAATAGAACATTTTGAAAGATTCTATTACTCCTTTCCTTAGAATAGAATTCCATGAAAAAATTATTTTACTCCTTTCTAAAGAACAGAATCATTTAGAAAATTTTTATTGCTCATTCCTTGGAATCGAATCCTTTGGAAAGATTCTATTGCTACTTTCCAAAGAAAATAATTATTTAAAAATATTCTATTGCTCCTTTCTTTAGAAAGGAATAATTTGCTATTAATTCTATCAATTCTATTACTCCTTTTATTACAATTTTTTTTGAAAGGTTCTATTGCTCTTTTCCAAAGAAAAGAACCATTTGAAAAGATTCGATTGCTCCTTTCCAAAGAAAATAATCTTTTGAAAAGATTCTATTGTTACTTTCCGCGAAGAAATGAATCTTTTGGAAACATTCTATTGTTCTTTTCCTTAAAAAGAATCATTTGGAAAGATTCTATTTTTACTTCCCTTGGAATAGAATTCTTTGGAAAGATTCTATTGCTCCTTTTATTACAATAATTTCTTTTGAAAAATTCTCTTGATATTTTCCTTAGAATATAATCCTTTGGAAAGATTATATTGGTAAAAAAACTGAGAACTGGTTAGAAATCATACAGGAAACACAGAAGGTTGCATGGTGCAAATAAGAGTGCGAACCCTTTACAGGGTTAGGCTTCTTCCCAAGGGTCGATTCCGAGTTTACAGGGAGTTGAGGAGGAATATTAAAGAGGATGATTGGAGAAAAAATCGCACGTGCGTGTCCCCGTTGTATGCTTCATCACTTGGCGGTTGAAAGGACGTGTCTTTCCACGCGACGGTTCTGTGCTGGTTGGAGTCGGCATAAATAACAATCTTAGACTAAACAATCGAGTCGAGAAAGAAGTTGAGGAAATGTAGGCATTGATGGAGATAAAGCAAGACAAACAACGGTGTGGAAATTTTAACAATTAAAGCACAAAACAACATTATCTGGAAACAGTAAATAATTCTGGATCCGTAATTGAGATTCATTTTGCTCAAATTAGCTTGGTCTACTGAAAAGGTTTGAGACGAGAAGTGTACTTCACTTGTCTTAGTTCTGGTGATTATCGTAAAAGAAACTTTTTTACAGATCGTATTGGCATTGAGAAATTGTTTCAGAATAATTCATTTGATACAGATGACGCATCAAATTAACTCTTAAAGGAATATTTATTTCAATTTAGATCTGACATGTTCAAATTTGCTGTCATGAATTAAATTTGATTAAGTTCTAAAAATTAAAAATATGAGTCAAAAATATGAAAAATAATTGATTGGTTGGTTGAGTTTTTATGGCGCAAGGGCCATATTTGGCCATGTTGCGCCAGACACAAGACATACAATATCAGTAATAGACACACAAATTTAAAGTTCTATTGACACAGAAGAGAGAAATACACCCAGGGAGGAATGGCACCTGACAGAAATCGAACCTGCTCGCCTACAACTCCCAGGTTGCTAGTGCAGTGGGCATACCCACTGAGACACGACGACCCCGTAAAAGTCATTGAACATGGATTGGAAACTTAATTCTTAAGACGTCTATTTTTAGCTACAATTAAGAATAAGGCTTGACAAAAATTACATGCTTGTAATTGTTTTGTAAATATATGACATATGGAATGACTTAAGTATATTGCATGGCCACGTGAATGAACACGTTGCTAAAGAAATGGAAATGTATCGAAGGAAAAATGGATATTTATTAAAACGTTTAGAGCAACAGTATAGTTTGAAGAGACTATCATGATTTACCGAAGAAAATTTACAACACGAAGATTAAAATCAAGATTCAAAGGGCTAAATAAATACGAGGGGTGTTCAAATGAAAAGGTACGAAACGACACTGTGGGTATAATTGAAGTCTTTATTCAAAAGTAATCACCAGAGGACTGAGCACAACTATCTCACTGTTTCATGAGCCGAAGGATTCCCTGTTCCCAGAATTCCTGTGGCTGTGACAAGAGCCAATCCTCCACTGTGTCCTTCAGTTCGTCGTCCGAGTTGAAGCGCTTCCCTTTGAGATGTTTTTAGCGGACAAAACAGATGGAAGTTGCAGGGCGATATGTCCGGGCTGCAGGGCGGATGCTCAAGCTGCTCCCTCTTGAACTTGGCCAATACACTTTGTGTGACCCTGGAGACGTGTGGACGCGCGTTATCGTGGAGCAGAATCACTCCCTCCGTGAGCAGCCCAGGAAGTTTGCTCTTGATGGACTTGCGTAGGCTACGGAGTGTCTCACCTACCGGTTTAACACCTTCCGCAATCAGAAATCTGATAACACCTCGCTGCTCCTCAATCGTCGAACTTTGCAATGTGAACGCCATGATGTCCTCACACGCACTGCCGCGTCAATTGGACGGAACATACAACTGCCTGCTTCTCTCCTGCGTCATGTGCGGGCGCCCGCGCATGCGCACAACCACGCCGGTACTCGTACATTCGCGTCCCTAGATGTCTCACTACGTTATCCCAAAGCGGCATATTCACATTTCAACCGGTTTGGTTGTTACGACGTTTCGTACCTTTTCATTTGAACACCCCTAGTACATTCTTGTATCCAGAACGATATAAGAATGTATTTGGGCGGATCGTACTTAACAGATACAGTATCAATGACTTAAATAAAGTATTAGTATCAAATCCGTAGAATTATTTGCAGATAATTAGTTATTTGCAGTGCAATCCTCACTCTACATAATCCAAAGTTGCACTGACCCGAAACTCACCCAGCACCGTAGAATTTCGAGATATATATCGACATATTGCTGACTCCCCCGCTCTTAGTTCGAAGACTATGTCAGGTAGACATCCTTTGTCTACACGACACTATATTTATCTTTTGGATGCTTCTTCTCGTTCTGAAATTATAAGACAAAGCAGCTGTAACGCTTATTTTTGTAACTCGACTTTTCATGTATGCCCCAGTACTGTTTCGATTTTAACGTATTTACGTCAAAAATGGAGTGATTTCGGGCCATAGTTGCGTGAAATTGAGTATTTCTATTCACCATTGACTATATGCTTATTATCCCCATTATTATGTGAACAGGTTGGTTGGATTTTATGGCGAAAGGACCATATTTGTCAAAAGCTGTACCTAACAGAAGACAACATCTAGTAATGAACATACATGCACAAGGAAAGTTTTGCTGACACAGAAGAGACCCAAGGCAAGTTTCTGGAATTAGTTACATTGAGTTTCAGGAATTATTGTGAACAGGAGAGAATGATCAGTAAAAATGCCAATGTGGAACATTTACTGCTCGAATGAATGAATGACATTTATCACAACGATTTTATACGAGCGAGCTTACAAATAAAACACGAAATTTTCAAGAAATGAGTTTTTTAGCCTTTATAGATCAGAATGAGGTCATCCTAAGACTAGTAAAATCCACTCATTTTTTCTTTGAATGCAAGTAAAATTTCTTCTTGAGAAACACACTCAGTGAGTTGAACTTAGAATTCTTTCCTCTTCGTTTCTCAGAGCTGTTTTTTAATGTTTTACTTGTAAGCCGATGATATGTAGTTATAAGAATGAGTATGCAAAGGTTTTGAAAAGAATGTATTTGTCCATATTTCTTTCAAGCAAGTGTTTTGACAAGAAATTTTTCAAGCAAATCTGATCAAGCAATTTTTGATCAAGCAAATGTTTGTCCGTGTATTTTCCCTTGTAAGCCAACGATATGTAGTTAGAAGAAAGAATATGTAAAGCTTTTAAAAGAGAATGCATTCGTCCATTATATTTCTTTGAATTTTTGATCAAGCAAATGTTTGACAGCGTATTTCATTAGTAAGTAGATGATATGTAGTTTGAAGAATGAATATGTAAAGCTTTTAAAAGAGAATGCATTCGTCCATTATATTTCTTTCAAGCAATGTTTTATCAAACAAATGTTTGACAGTGTATTTCACTTGGTAAACCGATGATATTTAGTTAGAAGAATGAATATGCGAAGGCTTTTAAATAAGTATGTACTTGTCCAATACATTTCTTTCAAGCAGGGGTTTTGAAAACAAATCTTGTGATCAAGCAAGTGTTTGAGTGTTTCACTTGTAAGCCAACGATATATAGTTAGAAGAATGAATATGCAAAGCTTTTAAAATAATGTATTTTTTAACTTATATTCTTTCAAGCAAGTGTTATTCAACGCTTTCACATCATCGCAACAGTTGTCAAAATTCAAACCTGATGGCGTAAGTGGCTCGAGATTGTCTCCAAGTGATCAGATCAAGAATCAAATGATTAAGAAACACTGCTTCAGGCAGTTTGCTTTCCACTACGAACCTTTCTCGACAAACTCATTAACGTTATCAACACTGCACGCATCTCTTTCTCAGTGGAGACGGCATTGGAAAGTTTCTCGGAATCGCGGAGCATCTTCATCAAAAACCTCTAAATCATTCCTTTTTCTATCATAGAGGCGCTAATCGTAAGATCAGTTGACATATCTCCTGCCATCCTTCTCCCTCGAAGCCCAGAGGAGTGAGAAAATCTTAGGTTATCGCTTCTGGGTCGTAGAATCCTCAGGACATGCTTCCTCTGTACGCAATATCTCTCGCGAAGTCTACGCAATGGTCTTCGGAGGATGATATCATTTTATTGCTTGGTAATCCAAGAACCCTGTCTCCACATTTACGCTTCAGACGAAAGATTATCGAGACGAATTGAGTCAGATCCAGTTAGAGAATGGTCGTGAGAATTTCAGTCGTAGAAAAGGAGTCGGTTTTGTTTCTATAAGAATCCATGCAATTTAGCCCTCTAAGGCACATCTTCTTTAGGGCATCACAACCCAAGGTACCTGAGTGATAATTCATCACTTTCCTTTTTAGTCTCGCCTACCCTTCTGCGTTTTAGCTCTCTTTCTTCGTCATTGTGTTGTCTGTCTTGTGTTTGGCGCAGCTTCTCCAAATATGGCCCTTGCACCATAAAACCCTGAAAACAACCAACCATGCAATTCAATTCCAATTGCATTCTTGTTCTTCCTCACATGAGGGGGCGTCGTGGCTCAGTGGGTATATCCACTACGCTAGCAACCTTCGAGTTGTAGGCGGCGCAGGTTCGATTCCTGTCAGGTGCATTCCTCCTTGGATGTATTTTCTCTTCTGCGTCAGTAAAACTTTCATTGTATCTATTATTTGATATTGTATGTCTTGTCTGGCGCAGCATGGCCAAATATGGCCCTTGTGCCATAAAACCCCACTTGAGAATTCTCTATATTCCTACTTTAAACTTGTCACTTAAAACGAATTTTAGTGACTCTGAAAATTGTTTTATTTTACTTGTGATTATTGGTTAGGTGTTGTTTGGATTAAGGTTTATTGTAAATCAATACTCGACACTATTGATTTAAATATATCAGGGTGATTTAAGCTCAATTGTTTGCTTTCTAAAGCACGATATAAATATTTTCCTTGCCTGGGCCCTCAGTGTGTACAGGCCTCAGTGTGTCCTTTAGGTGTGTACAGGCTTCAGACCTGAGGTACTCTAGTGATCTGTTCTATACACAGAGTTTACTGTCTTTAGTAAACACGGGGGTCGCGCCCCAAATCATCTTTTTCTGATTTCATTCCTCTACTCTATTCCACAATCTCTTTTTGACGCCTTTCACATTTTTTGATGTTGTGTTGTGGTTGGTACAGCTTGGTCAAATATGGCCCTTGCGGCATAAAACAACCAACCTTGAATGTATATTATTTGTTGTTCTTTCTCCCAAGTGTCTAAAATATCTTTCCAAACATGGAATCCTTCTGTTCATCACATTTATCCAAAAGGGTTTCAAAATTTTTACTTTTATAAAATGTTGTCTATAAACCTAATTTCATGCCGTTTGGTGAGGCAGAGGATTTATAAGCTTCAAAATTTTCCATGGAACGATATTTAACGCACGTTATACTGAAAGTCTCATGTAATGAAAAGCTTGTTGCTAAGTGGAACGAAGAGTATATCTCGTCAGAAAAAGCTGGCCATACCAAAAATTTTTTCCTACTATTCAGTATAGATTAAACTCAGAATTATTTTTTCACAAACTTCAAAATTGAACTTTTTATCTGACCATGGAAATTTCTCTAAATACCTATATAGGTTTAATCTTCGGACTGATGATTTGTGCGAGTGTTAAAAAAAGCAGTCACAAGATATGGATTAATTGCTTTTCATTTGTCCTTCATTTGATAATTCAAGAATGTGCCTCCAAAATAATTTGAGAAGATTGTGGAAAACATGGCCTGTTAAACTCAATGTTTTGTAGGATCTAATCTGCTTTTCCTTTCATTTTTTAAGTTCATCAAATCTTGTAATTTCAGATAAATTTTATAGCCCAATATTTCTTACTTCTGAAAGCCCCGTGTTATACTTTTGTGGTACACGCGGAGTTTGCTTTTGTTCAATAAAAATATATTAACACGTCTATTTTAATCCCAAAGACAAAAACATAAATATTACAGTTTGGTAAAAAAATAAGGAGTTTATCGAAATAGACGGGATTGATACAAAACCCACAGGCCGATGAACCTTAAAACCAAGTCAAATATCGTATTCCAGAACAGAGTTAAATATCGGTCTCCAATACCGAAACGTCGAAATTGCTCTCAAACGAAAACTAACGTCGAGATCTGTCGATTTAAGACATTAGAAGAGAAATCAAATACAGTATTGGTTGTGAAACTTTTGACCGCAGTTGAACAGTTTTAAAACTTTCACAATGTCGGCATATACTCGTCGAAAAGCCAAGCGGAAGTACATCGAACGTAGTGTACGCGGAAGAACCCGTCAAACACTGAATCGACTACTGAATTGATCTTACGTATACTGCACACAAATAAATACTTTGCTGAGACGTATTTAGGTAAAACCTTGCGGCCGTGCTACGACACAGCCTATTTGATTTTGTACTTTCGGACTCTCACTTCTTACACTGCACTGACAAGTCACCATATACCTGGTATTTTTAGATATTTTTAATTAACGTCGCACTGGCGCAATACAACGGGCTATTGGCGACGGTCCGGGATCAAACCCGAAGGGAAAATCCGAGGACAACACGACGTAATTTTGAATCATGGTCAGATGACGAGGTCATACCACTCTCCAAAATTGCCCACCACGCTAACGTGAGGACATTTGAGGCCACGACAAAATTAACGTGCACCATCCCCCTTTGTACACGACGGTCTTTGGTTGGATTCGAAATAGCAACCCTCCGGTTGCTAATCCGTTAATCTTCCAACCGGGCTATCGCAGCCCCACCGGACACCTGGAGTTGAAACAAAACATAGCATTTATTGACATACACTGGTAGAGCGTTGTTGCACCTTTGACCCTAATACACTTATTTGCCCTTCTAGACATGCTTCCGACAAGATTTTGGAACACAGCGATGGGTATGTGCATAATTCCGCCTCTAACTATTGGTTTGTAGTAGGCCTTTGTTCCAAACTTCGTATTCCGGCTCTAATTCGTCCCATCGATGGGATTCAAATCTGTGCTGACCAGTCCATAAACGATACTTCATTACCTTCATACCACTGCGTAACAGCCTTTGCTTTGTGGCTGGGTGCGTTTTTTTGAATGGGTGTCCGGTGATTTTTGTCAGTACAGTGTAATTACTAACCCTCCTGATGGTTTTCTCTCAACGAGGTAAAGCGGTATTTTCAAAATTGGACAGATCTCGATGAACCAAATATCTCGTCGCAACCACTTGGAGAGTTAAAGTACAAATAAATTTCAAAGTCAGAAAACTGTCTGACATTCCGGTAAAAGACAATTTCGCCGAATTTACTGGGGTCACCCTCTTCCACTACCATGGGGTCCACGGGCAAGCAATTCAATTCCGTGCAAATCCAGAGAAAACAATTTTTCATATTCTCAAAGTTTTGACACGCAACAAACTTCCACAACGGGTGACAACAAGAAAAAGACATTAAAATCTCCTTTCAACGCTTTTTGCTAACAACCACCGCCGAATCCCACTTCTTTTGAAAATAAAAGAATCCGGGGAGAGAAAAGAAAAGAGACTTGTCTGCGGGAGAAATTCTTTTTTCCCCCGTACCATTCATTACCAAATTCCTCTGGTGTCTTTGTGGCGATGTCGTGAAGAGTAGAAACGGGGTCAACGGCGTCTATTTTTAAGAAATCGGTGGTTCCGATAAGAGAGTGGCTGAAATTCAATCCCCCAGTGAGAGGGCAGGCTCGATAAAAATGAAAGGGAAAGCCGCTTCGCGCAGGAGATAAAAGCTGCGCTTGTGTGAATTACTGAGGAGATCGTGTTGCGCGAGTTGCTGATGGTGAGCGTGGGAGTGGCCGAGGCATCCATCATGTGCTTGCGCAGCCATCAGAAATTTGCTTAGCTGGTTGCCTCGATCGGCTGGCTTCATTATACCGGCCGGATTGAGTGCTCACAACAAAGCAAGCAAAACATGTGTAAAAATATGCTGTACAACCTTTCTCCAGTCTGATAGCTTTTTCAAAATGTGAATAAATTTTTGCGATTGATATATTTACTTCCATGTAGTTAAATTTTGGCCCGAAGTCATTAGCGTTTACAGTTGATGTAAATTTAACTTTTAAGCCGTAAGCTCCGGTCTAATTAGCCTCTTTGGTGTGATGTGGAAGTTTGGAGAGTGGGATGACAGCTCGGGTGTTGACTTCGTCCTCTTCACCATGGTACAAAATGACAAGGTGTTCTCGATTTGGAGTAGTTAAGGCATCCATCATGTTCCTGCGCAGTCATCAGAAATTTTCTTAGCTGTTAGCCTCAATAGGCTGTCTTTATATCGGCTGGATTGAATGCTCACACAAAGCAAGCGAAACATGAGTAAAAATATATTCGACAAAACTCTTTTCACTCCTTGATAGCTAATTTCCAAACTGAATCGTTAGTGTGAACAAGTTCTTGCGATTAATATATTTACTTCCATATATTCAGAAATCATACACTGGAGAGAAAAATTAAAGGAACTACTATAAAACGGTGCTTTACGTTAATTCTATTAAGTGAAGTCCAATGAAAGTTGGTTGGTAACTCAAGGTCAACGTTATCACATCGTCCAATGGGATTCACCTTCGCTACACAGAAATATGCAAATTTTTGCGCCCGTTCTTTCGGAACGTGTGGAAAGGAGTGTAAGGGGTTGCTTAAAATTCGAATGTCAAGGATTGTACGAGTAGTTGGATAAAAATTTTCGCTTGTGGTAGTTGGAACATGTCGTTGCGAAGGCATTTGACGGATTGTGAGAAATGGCTTTTAATAGGAAGAATGGAAGGAGGACAGACACTGACACAGTTCTGTAAAGACCTAAAAGTTGCCAAAAGCGTCATGTCAAGAATCTGGAAACGGTTTGAAGACACTGGTGATGTATGCAGACAACCAGGTCAAGGTCGGAAACATGCCACAGCAGACTCTCAGGACCGTTATTTGGCAACGATTGCTAAAAGAAATAGGCAACTGACGTCAGCCCAGATTTGAAGGGAGTTCGCTGCAGCTACAGGAACTCGACTATCTAGATACACTCTGAGTGACAGGTTGCATAAAAGAGGGCTGTATGCAAGGAAACCCATGATTTGTGTCCCACTAACTCGGCTGCAAAACGCGCCCGGTGCAGGGATCATCGTGACTGGAATACCACGGACTGGAGCCGAGTTCTCTTCACTGATGAGTCTCGTTTTTGTTTGGAGAGTGATTCCAGACGTGTTACAATCTGGAGGGAGCAAAACACGCAATAAGCCTGAAAACATCCGTGAAAGGCATCGGTACAAAGGTGGTGGAATCATGGTATAGGCGATTATAATTTTGAATGGCCGCACCGACCTACGCATTTTTACCAGTGCAACTATGAATGCTGAAAATACAGAGATGAGGTTCTTGATCGTTACGTCAAGTTGTTTAGGGGTGCAATTGGTAATAACTTCCTCCTAATGGATGATAATGCTAGTCCCCATCGCGCTGCACTAGTGACCGATTATCTTGAGGGCGAAGGAATCCAGCGGATGGAGTGTCCCGTATATTCTCCGGATTTAAATCCGATAGAACATATGTGGGACGCACTAGGACGCCGACTTGCATCACTGCAGCTCCCTTCTAGCACTCTTCAGGAGCTTCAAGGCGCTATTCATCGTGGATACACTTTGTTACCGCAGGAACTCCTTTACAATCTAATACACAGCATGGAAAATCGCTATAAAACTTGCATTTTGGTCAGAGGTGACCACACACCTTATTAATTTTTTCTATGTATCTCTAAAAAGTTGTAACACCAACTTTTCCAAACCCTACTTTATATCACATTTCCTATGTTCTTATTTAAATTTGTTTTTTTTTTGCAGAAATAGGATATTCTCCATTTTGAAGACATGTCAGGCATGACAGAATAAAGATCTTGTGCAAGTTTCATGTTCTTAGCTGCAAATTCATTCAAGTTGCATGAGTTTTTATAATTGTTCCTTTAATTTTCCCGCCAGTTTATATTAAAGGATGCAGTTGATGTAAACTGAACTTTTAAGCCGTAACTGCTGTTTAATTAGCATCGTTGACGTGGCGTGGAAGTTTGGAGAGTGGGATGCCTGCTTCTCAGATGTTGGCTTCATCATCTGACCGTGGTTCAAAATGACTAGGTGTTGTTCTCGTACTGAAGTGGCCGAAGCATCCATCATGTGTCTGCGCAGCCATCAGAAATTTGAACAGATGTTTACCTCGCGTTATTTATCGTGTTGCTTAGATATTTGTCTTCGTTATACCGGCCGGATAAAGTGCTCACAACAAAGCAAGAGTAAAAAATGCTCGATAACCTTTTCAGTCCATGCCAGCTTTTTTCCAAACTTCATCCTTTGTGTAAACAAATTCTTGCGATTAGTATATTTATTTCCATGTAAAGTTTAAAGATTATAACCCGAAATCATGATTACAACCCATATGAACCTAACTTTTAAACCGTAAAATCCGGTCTAAAAGCTTCGTTGACGAGGTGTGGAAGTTTGGAGAGTGGGATGCCTGCTCAGGTGTTGACCTCGTCTCCTGACATTGGTTCAAATGACGAGGTGTTGTCCTTGAATCTATCCCGTCGAGACTGATCCCGGACGGTGGTCAATGCACTGCTGTGTTGCTCCAGTTCGACGTAAATTCAGCCTATTTAAAGGTCTTATTCCCCGAGTAGCAAAAGCTGACAAGAGCGTTAAACCAACCAGTCAACCATAACACGAACTGAGATATTAATCAGATTAAGCAGCAACTAAATTATATTTATAGGGTCTTTTTTTGTGAAATAAAACTCAGGGTGCCTAATCCTATGAACCCTAACTCCTTGGATCCCAATGTTGTCACGGATCGTCAAAACCCCTGAGCCCCCCACTATTTTCATGGATCAGGCCGAACTCCTTGAGGCCACCAATATTTTCATGGATGAGCCAGTATTTCCTGCCTCTTCTATATATTTTTAAGCATGAGGCCGAAACTTCATGGACTCCACTATTTTCATGGACGAGGCCGAATCCTTTGAGTCATCCAATATTTTTATGTAGGGGGCAGATCCCCTTGGGTCCCTCACTATTTTCATGGATAAGGCCAAACTTCTCGACTTTTCAAGGTCAGAGGGGCTCGATTAGGAATAAACAGAAATCTCTAAAATTGTTTGTATCGCATAAGGTTCCCATTCTTCAGTTGTTTCGCACTATTACCAACCATTTTTTTTAAATTCGTTTGTCTCAAATCATTATTTTGGAGAATTTCAATTTTTTCAATGCGAGAGGGGTGCGGCTATATATATATTTTAATCGCTGAAATTTTGTATCACGTGTATATGACCCACAAGCCAACCTTTCCACACTGGTCCAAGTCAATTTGAAAATGTTTTGGAGCCCTCCTAGCCCTGGTGGAATATGAGGTGTTGGATGGGCTTAGTCCTTGTGTAGAAAACTTGGCTATTGTGTCAAAAAGATCCGATGAAGAATTTCGCCGATATACTATGTAAAAATATCTATTCTGATCCCTCTGAACTTGAGAAAAGCGAAAATTATTGAAAAACATTGTTTTCAATAAAATTTTAAAAAATAATATTTTATTATTTTATGATAATGCGAAACAGTCGATGAATGGGATCTTAATTCTTTAAAATAGCTTAGGAGACATAGATAACTATATAGTCGTGCACTTGAAAAAATACACTTACATACCTTGGAAAAAATCAAAAATACAAAAAATGTTTTTTTGTTTAGGAATGTTTTGAAAAATCGATATTTTATTTGTTACACAAGAAAAGTTCTTGTAAAACGTTTTAACGTTGCTGGAAAAGGTGCACAATGTGATTCTTTGTAAACACATAATTTAGTCCAAATACTTCATTTAGTCCAAATACTTCATTACATCTGCGGAAAATTACATTTTCAAGGCAACTATCAGATCACACAGATGTAATTTGCAATGTTATTGCAGGAAATTCTTTCTTCCTGCATCTAGAAAACCTACAACTAGCAAAATTTACAAATCTTCAACAGCTTATCAGTAATAAGGAGAATTATTGATGCAAGAAAAAGATAATCTGTCGATTGAAATTTCTTCTTACGTTTTCATGTAGAGACGACATGCATTTCTTGGCTACATTGACATTTTCAATTGGGAAGAATGTTCTGTCATCGAACCACTTCACACTAAGGGACAGCGTCAGCCCGGTTGGAAGAGTAGCTAATTAGATACCAGAGGTTTATGAGTTCGAAACTCGTCAAAACAAAGACCATCATGTATGTGGTGGCTGGTGCATGTTAAATCTGTCCGGGCCTCAAATGTACTCACGTTGGCATTGAAATTTGGATAGGGGTTGGATTGGATTGGACGCCGTAGGCGGACACTGTTTCACCTGTATGACTTTCAGCTATACAGTCCGACTTAAGGAGGAGTTCGGGGATTAGGAGAGCCAAGCAATCCATTATACACATAAAACATTCAAGATAGTACACATAAAAAAGGAGGCAAGCGAAGGGCGAAACATGTAAGCACAAAAATACAATATTACGTAAGAAAAGGATTACAAGATTTACTAAATTTACATAGAACCAAATGATAATAACATAAAAGTAATACTGATAATAATATAATACAAATGATAATAATAACATAATAAATAATCCATATATAATAAACTGTAACAATACACAATGAATAAAGATACGTATTTAGAACAAAAAAATTTTAATAGCATACTAGCTCAGGTGTTCGTTATCTGACCATGGTTGGAAATTACGAGGTGTTATCCTCGGAAGTTTCCCTTGGGGATTTACCCCGTCGCCAAAACCCCATTGTGTTGCTTCAATGAGACGTTAATTCAACTACCTACCACTTCACACTATAAGGTCAACTGAAGGAAAAAAAATCGAAAATAAAAAAAGTGTTGTCATGGATTTTTAAAAATTTTATGTTTTAAATATTAAAATGTTAAAAATATATATTATGTATTCGATTTTGTGTAAAAAAAGTGTTGAAGAATGGTATCCGTATGCTGTTCAAATAACTTCAGCGATATGCATGAATATCTATCTGGGTCCTGTGTTAAAAACAATCAATGTTTACTGAAAAATGATTTTGACACACTGGTATTTCATAAAATTCAACAGCGTATTCTACATTCAACAGCGTATGCTGTTGATGTAAGAGTATAAATGGCTTACAAATTTAAAATATTTCTTAATTGTTAGCTGAAAAACAATGATTTTATTTCAGTTACAGACTGCATTGCATATAGATAATTTTTATATACATTGCAATATATTGCATCATTTGAATGAGTTGATGCAGCGGGCGCTGTTGATATAGCACAACATTTAAGTGACGAACAATACTTAACACACAATTAAAAACTATATTTTCTTTCCATAAAAAAACTCATTTGGTTATTGAATAGAATTGACTCAAACTGTGAAAAGATTTCTGTTCCTCAACTGTTTCACCAGTATAAAAAAACGAATACTTCCCTAATATTGATTTTACAAAAATATTCCCCAAAACACTTTTTTTCTGTTTATTTTTTCCAAGGTCATAGGATCCTGGTTAGATTTTTTTTTATAGCTTAAGTTTTTTGTGCAGAATAAGGGTCCCATTCATCAACTGTTTAGCACTATTACTATTCCTAATAAAATACAAATTTTTCAAAAAAAATCGTTTTACTGGTTTTTTTTTTAATAATTTTCGATTATTTTAAGATCAAACCCGGCTAAATATATTTATCCAACGCTGAAACTTTTCTAGGGAACTTTTTACACACTTGCCAAGTTTTCCGCACTAGAACTATACGAATTTTTTGAAAACAAAAAGTGTTTTTCTATATCCATCCAAATGAGGGCACTGATGTTGAGAAAAAGAGAATATCGTGGCGCCATCTATATAAAGGTATAGGAAATGTTTTATGATCATTTTCATGTTTTGCTTTCCCGCAACTCCAAATTTTTTCAATACTCATCAACTTTATGTTTCCATGCAAACAGAAGCAAATCGAAAATATTCGTGTTTCCATGTTTTAATTAAAAAGAAAAAATATTTTAAGTAATTTTAAGTACTTATAGGAAACAAAAGTAAATTATTTTACAATATTCACCAAAGAAAACCGTTTAAAAAAACGGTTTTCTTTGGTGAATATTGTAAAATAATTTAATTTTGTTTCCTATAAGTACTTAAAATATTTAGACAATGATATGGAAAATAAATAGAATAGTTTAATTTTCAAAAGCAACTTATCTCAAACAATTAATACTGTGACAATGCAAAATGACTATCTATGCTTGAATAAACTTTGAGGATTTGATGCACAATTTTAAGAGTATTAGTTTTCAGCATATTAATAACTTTAAAATAAACTCTTTTCTCAAAAGTTTTCGTAGAAATCGCTCTGGTATTGATAAAAAGCTTATCAATTAACATATTTCGAAATTTATCTAATTCAATTATTTGAAGTGAACATTTACAATATGTTAAATATAAACACCTAACATTTCTAGGTACATTATTTTACTGAAGGTGACTACAGGAATGAATCTGTTTTTAATTTATGCAGTTTGGAAATAAGTGCTTGAGCAAAGTATGCCAAGAAAAACTGGAAAAATATTTATCCTATCTAGATACAATAGAGTAACATTAACAATTGGGTAGGTATGTAGTTGAATCCATACCATACTGGAGCAACAAAACCGGCTATTGGCGACTGCCCGGGATACGGCCGGAAGGTAAAGATCCAAGTACAACAGGTAGTCATTTTCAACCACGGTTAGATGACGAAGTCATCACCTGAGCTGGCTCCCCACCATACAAACTTCCACACCACGTTAACATGAGGACATTTGAGGCTACGCCATATTTAACATGCACCAGTCCCTATTTACACAACGGTCTTTCGTTGGATCGAGTTTCGAATTCGCAACTATCAACTGGGCTACCGCTGCTCCATTAACAATTGGGAATGTCGAGATTGAATTTTTTCAGCTATGAACGATGCGCTAACAAAAGGGAGTGGTTTGTGTTATTTTTCCAAACTCCCACAATACACCAAGGTGTTGACGTGGTGTGGAATTAGGCCATAACAACCTCCCATAGATTCAGAAATCTATTGGGATTTTTAGGTTGCTTCTGGGCTTCATGGTACAAGGTTCATATTTAATCGACGCGCCAAACGCAACACCGACCAGGATCAAATAAAAATATGAAAGAGAAAAAAATGGGATCGGATTATAAAGTAATGGGATGAAAGCAGAAAAAGATCGCTTCGGTATCCCGGGAGCGTGACCTCCGTATTGACTAAAGATAGCTAACTCCAGAAATCTATTAAAAGTATCAGAAGAGATATCTCGTCCATCAAGATCTGACAAATTTTGCTAATGATGAGATATCTCATCCATCAAGATCTGGTCAGTTTTGCTAATGACGAGATAGCGCATCGAGACAACCACCAGGAGGGTTGATGGATAGTTTGATTTTTGTTCGCTTCTGATTTTGTCACTGAATTTATGTCGATTTCAATTTATATTTTAAGTTTAAAAAAAGGCAGCTAAGGATGACACGTTCACACATGCTTGATATAATTTGGATTCAAAACTGTATCAAACCAATATAAAATAAAACTGTATACAACCAAAACTAATAAGTGAATATGTAGCGCAATTTCCACGCCATTAGGAGTCACACAAACGTTCTATTTTTAATTTGTTATTATACACCGTTTTTATCTATCATTAAAACACACGATGCATAACCGTTTTTACAAATCACTAAAACACATGATGCATAACCGTTTTTACAAATCACTAAAACACATGATGCATCTTGACATCAAATAAAAATACTTTAGCCCTCGGAGGGGTTTGCGCTCATACCTACACATTCTTGAAAAACCTTACCTTTCCTTTATGACTAACCAGTTTTGACCTTCATGACCAATAGAATCTTTCCCGTGGGCATTGTGTTTTGTGAGGGAAAACAATACTATACTAATAGAAAATCTTACAACGAACGCTAAGAGGCTTAAAACTTATGTTTGAACAAAACCCTTTTGCCTTGCGCATGAATCTGTCCTAGTTCCTACTGCAGTCGAAATCGCTCATTTTCACTTGTTTTATTTAAAAAATAAAAATTAATTAGAGTAATTTTATTTACTGTTGCTATTTACTTTTAGTAATATTACAAATGCACTCTTTCAATTGCATACTTTAATCGATTTTGTGTAGTGAGGAATGTTGGGTGTAAGGAACCATTTGATTCATCAGGCGTGTCCTTGGACGGTCATCCGGGTGAAGGCGAAAAGAGAATGGCGGGGGTAAGAAAGGGACTCGAGGGTTGGACACGGAGAAGGAAGGACGTGTGGAGGGTCCTTCGATGCCATTTCCATATGAATAATTGCCCTTTTGTTTGTAAATATATGAATTTGTAATTAGTATATTGATACTCAGAATTGATGAATAATAAGGTAACAAATACACACCGTTCGAGGCGTCATTTTGAGTAAAAAGAAAAGAACCGAGTGAGAGATTTCTTCCTGGCATATGCCATTTAACAGTACATAATGACGTACCTTAAAAGCAAAAATACTTTAAAAGTTTCTCAGGATCCTCTGTTCCAGATTACCTTTCCATTTGCAACTACTTTACGAAATATGTCGTTCAGTTTTAAGGGCAAATTTCTCTTTCCTCTACCAACTTTACTTTTCGAAGTCAACATTGCAGCGGATATTCGCATAAACTCACCGTTATTACCCTGTTCCCAGCATAGGTTATTTATAACATTTACCCGAACTCCGAATTCTGTTTGAAAGTAGCGATTCTTTTAAATGATTGAACGAAAATCCGAAAATCCAATGTCTTCTGTAAACATTTATTTATATTTCAAGAGACTGTTTCCTATTTTCGGAAGATTCTTCACTTTTGCCGTGTTTAGCTTTCAGGAATTTTAAGGTTTCGCATTCCAATGATAAAAGGGATTTTGTTTCGAATATTGCTATTAAAGTGTTCTTGCTCTAACATTCTAAACGATATTTACATATATTCGCTGGGGAAAGAAAAACCATTATATCCAGCGTTTGAAACATTGTAAGATAAAATGTTTTCAAATTGTCTGAATAGAAACTGTTTGCTGAAGTAGCTTAATACACTGGGAAATTAGCTACAACAGAAAAGTTATCAGAAGCCTCGTGTCCAGTGTATCGAATTGATTTAAAAGAATTTTACGCGTAATCTAAGAAATAGATGTAACATTCTATTGTACTTAGTATGTAGTTCTCAATTATTTAAAACTGTAAAATCAATTTGATTTGATGCACATTAATTTTAAATATCATTACTTATAAAATGTATTTGTGTTTATTTTTTCATGATTATATACCTTATAAAACAGTTTTAACTCTCATTTCAATAGTCCTTTTACTCTTTGCAAGTGGTTGAAATAGTTAAGAAAACGTTATAGTAAAAAAAGATTAAATTGCTTTAAACTACAAGAAAAAATGTACTAAATCATTTGGAGTATTCACAAGTATCATTTGTTCAGTATTGATTATTTATAGGTAAACCAATTTTAATAATAGGTAGGTGGATGAATTAATGTCGCACTGGAGCAACACAACGGCATATTGGCGAAGGTCTGGGATCAATCCCGAAGAGAAAGATAAGAGGACAACACCTCGTAATTTTGAACCATGGTGAGATGATAAGGTTACATCTGAGTCGGCACCCCACTCTCTAAACTTCCTCACCACGCCAGCGTGAGGAGGGCACTACAGATTTAACGCTCACCAGCCCCCACGTACACGACGGTTCGGTTTTATCTAGTTTCGAACTCGCAACCTCCTATTGCTAATCAGCTACTCTTCCAACCGAGCTACCGCTGCCCTTTTAAATAGAAGCTATGCCTTCTGAATTGAATTAATTTTCTGTTTTTTCTTAATAATTCATCAAGAGTTTGTCTTGTAATTAAGTTAACTATCCAACATTGTGAAATCATTTAATAGAGATTATGTAAGCTTATATACTCAGAGAAGTATCTGAAATATTAAAATTGAAATCTCACATGGAAAAAAACTCGAAAACATTAATCAAAATCTAAACTCAAATCGTCTGTAAGACAATCATTATGCTCATAATGAATGTTGGAAAACATAATTTAAATGTCCAAGTCATTCTGATTCTATTTTGTTTTACTAAATTTACCAATTACGTATGAATTACAAGATAAAATAATATTTAACTGCACATTTGATGTTAAGTTAAACATTAAATATCAGTAATTTACTGCAGAACTTGCAAGATCTATGAAGCAAAAGTATTGATATTTTAGTGAGTTTTATTCAATGTTATTTGAATAATTTTTAGAACTCTTTTTTTCAAAAAAGATATTACCAGAATTATTAAGCCCCAAACATTTTTTTCTGGTATAATTTCATCTTATGCAACGTTATGGTTAGGAAAGAATTAATTAAATTTGAAGTTTTTTAATGTGTAAAATATTAAAAAAAGAACAGTTTAAAAAGGAAAATTAAAAAAATCTGGAAAGCGTATGAATTTAAATTTATGAGATACATTAACATGCACTTATAACCTAAATATTTATCAATAACCTTGTACGAAATAATTAAAAGGCTTCCAAGGATAAAATGTTTAATCATGAATTATTTAACGTTCTGAATATGGGGAGAGAATAATATTCGTGTTCAGGCATATTATGACCATTGAAACTTTTATTTGGCTCAAGTTTTTAAGGAACGTACATATGGTCAGTAATATTACGAAATATATGCGAACAATTTTTTTAATATATTACTCATACATTAATTAATGACAACTAAAACTAAAATAATTTTGAACATTGCAAATTATTGTGATTTAACCTGAATATTTCAGTTCAGAAAAATTCGTATTGCCTTTATTCCAATGCCTTACATGTAATATGGTGACGAAAGTGTAAAATTTTTTCAGTTTCTGGATAAGCAAAAAAACCTGCTATAACATTTGCTGTTTGTATGGTTTTTGTGAAGCCCAGAAAAAATTCAACTGATTGTTCTTTCTACATGCTACAACTTGTTTCTGGAGGTCTTATGAGCAAAATAAAAAAATAACATACCTGAATTTAACATATGCCTCTGTCTAATTTGTCCAAGCGGTTTCGACGAGATATCTCGTCAAGATATTGTCGATTTGTTGATGACGAGATCAAGATCTGGTCAGGTTTTTCTAATTAAGAGACGAAAAGAGCTTGATGAACGATCTATCTCGTCCATCAGGATCTGATCGTTTTGCTAATGACGATATACCTCGTTGAGACAACCATCAGGAGGGTTAGTTTGAAGAAGAACCACCCCTTCCCTCCCGAATTTCCGAAACAATTCTCCACTGATTCAAATGATGAGGACGAAGGACCAATCCATCTCGGGTATGAAGGTTATGGAAACATGGATTGTCTATATTTCTGACGTGATGATTCATCGGTATAACACAAGAAGTATCAAACTGTATTAATCGTGATCTGCAGCCCTCCAAACGCGAAACAGTCTGTCTGCGACAAAGAATTCAATGAAGTCTTCCCAGATAAATGTCGGAATAACTTCGCTTTGGTGTAAATGGGATAGTCAAGCACTAGCCTTGCGTTACCTGTATAAAGATTCATCTCTGAGGGAATATCTGAAGGTCAGAAAAAATATTACAACACCCAGCCCTGGATGAAGCCAATCAAACATATCAAAGTCTGCTGGAGAATTATGTAAAAGCCATGGATCTATGTTCAAGTACCTGGTTGGAAAAATCCTTTGACACTATGAAGTGAAAATTAAAGGAGTTTTGTGAGATTTCAGATTTGTGAGCTCTTCAGGGACGAGATGTTAAATAACAAATTTCTTTGGAAAACTTTGAAAAAGCCATGGCTCGATGTTCAAGTACCTATATGAAAAATTCCCTCTACTCAATGAAGTGAAAATTAAAGTTTTGTGGATCTTTAGATCCGAGAGCTCTTCAGGGACGACATGTTGGTTTCAGTATAATGAAAATCAATCGTGGACCTGTTTCTCATGGTGTTAGCTAACTTAATCGTTAATATGTCCTGAGAAAAGAAAATCATTCTACCAAACCAATATATTAAAGTCAGGTTGATGAAAAACTTTGTAAAATCCATGGGTAAAAGTTCTAGTTCATGGTTGGAAAAACCACTCGACTCTAGTGAAAATTATAGGAGTTTTTGTGGGTTCTCAGATTCGTAGTCTTCAGGAACGAGTTGTTAGACAATAAACTTCAGTATGATGAAAAATAAACTTGGATATCTGCGTTTCTTTTGGTGTTAGCTAACTTACTCGGTAATATGTCCTGATTAAAAAATCCTCCTGCCAAACCAACATATCAACGTAGTCTAGTGGAAAATTTTGTAAAAGTGAAGCTTGGTGTTCAAGTACGTGTCTTAAAAATTCCCTCGATTCAATGAAGTGCAAATTAAAGGAGTTTTGTTTATCCTCAGATCCAAGAGCTCCTCAGAGATGAGATGTTAGGTTCAGGGAAATGAAAAACACGCTTCGACCTGTTTCTAATTGTGTTAGTTAACTTACTATGCAATATCCTGGCAAGAAAATCCTTCTATCAGCCAAACACATCATAGTCAGTCTGGAGGAAAACTTAGTAAAAGCTATGACTCAATGTTCAAGTACCTGGTTAAAAAAATCCCTCGACTTTATAAAGAGAAAATTTAAGGCATTTTTGTTGGTTCCTAGATTCGTTTTGCTCTTCAGGAACGAAATGTTAGACAACTTCAGAATGATGAAAAACAATCTTGGACCCGTTTATTTTTGTGTTATCTAACTTTCTGGGTAACACTATGTTATGGTAGAAGAAAATCATCTACCAAACCAACATATCAAAGGCGTCTGGTGGAAACATTTGTAAAAGCCATGACTCGGTGTTCGAGTACACGTCTGAAAAAATCCCTCGACTCTTTGAAGTGAAAATTGAAGTTCTTTTGAATGCTTAGAACCCTGAGCTATTGAGACGTGAAGTTAGACAGACAACCAGGATGTTGAAAAACAATCTTTGATCTGTTTCTTTTGGTGCTAGCTAACTTTCTCGGTAATATCAAAAAACAACATGATCTGGTTAAGTGCATATTGGATTATCTCCAGAGAAGCTGTACTTACGACAGGCAAAGCTGTGTCGTAAGTAGAAACGACAATTATCATTACATGAATATCTGAACTGTACATTAAATTAATCTTAATTATTGTGAAACCATAGCCAATTCAGTCTTCAAAATTTTTTTATTTGTGCTCATCAGTTCGAAAGTAATGTCTGGTTTTTCTCTTAGAAGCTCGACTTTTGTGAAAATTTGTAGTCCAGTATAAAACAAAACTATTATGCACTCACAATTCTAATCATCGTTTCGTTTAACCCTCCTGGTTGTTGTTTAGACGGGTATCTCGTCATTAGCAAAACTGACCAGATCTTGATAGACGTGGTATCTCAACCTCATCATTAGAAAAAAACCAACCAGAACCTGATTTCGTAATAAAAAGAACGACAATATCATGATGACGAGATATATATTTCGTCATTAGCAAAACTGGTCAGACCTCGATGTACGAGATATCTCGTCGAAACCACTTAGACATTCTATCAGATTAACAATAAGCATGCTTCAAAAATTCTCAATCTTTCTGTTTTAGGGATGTAAATTATCACGTAAAGTTATTTAAACATGAAGATAATTCAATAAATTTTTCTGTGAAATTTTTCCTATTCACCCTTGAGACTGAAACATCACAAAACTTGTTTTTCTCCAGCTGTACGTCGGAAATCAAGCACGAGCGAAAGTATATCAGCGCTTGGAATAGAAACAAATAAAAAGCAGATGCGCTAGATGATGCCCTCCGTTGCCCAAATAACTTAACTAATGAATCGAACCACAGACGATCTGGACGTGCTCTTGATCACAATCCAAGATAAGGGCGAGACCAACAAAATAAATGTCCACTACCGGAATCCACTACCGAAATCAGGGGAACAAGCCAGCCAGGAGTAGACATGAAAAGGAGTAATCAGACGTTTTAGCAAAACGAAAGAAAGGATTTCTTTCCAGACATTTGGACCTAAAACGAAAAGAAGTGCACTTGTTTTTCTTTTGCTTGGTAAGTTACGTCATTTTTAAGACTGCAGCATTATAAAGTCAAACGTCGTCTCGAAACTGAAAACTAAATCATCCCAAGATAATACGAAAACGTTTTCTTTATGATGTGATTGCGTTTTTAACCTTCCTGGTGGTTGCTCTCTAAAAGGTATCTCTTCATTAGCAAAACTGACCAGATCTTGATGGACGAGATATCCCGTCCTAAGAGCAAAAACTGAGCAGATCTTGAGCTCGTGATCATAAAAAAATGGTGATAACTTGATGACGTGATACCTTGTCCAAAGCAAAGTTGGTCAAATCTTTATTGACCAGATGTCTCGTCAAAACCACGTGGAAGATTAAAATCGGAATAGTAATCATAAGATAGCTGTTTTGTCTTATGATTTCAGAATTAGAAGAAATATTCAGAAGATGAATACAGTATCATGTAGACAAAGGATGTCCGTACTTGACATGATATTCGGACCGAGTGCGCAGGCTCACTGAACGCGAGGTGGGGGAGGGGTCCGCAATATGTCGAAATTCTACGATGCTGGGCAAGCTTTGGGCCAGTGTAACTTTGATTGCGTTGAGTTTGGACTGCGTAAGTGGTATCATTGGTAAGTTGACAAACTACGCTACAATCTCAAGCTTTTAATCAATAAGATTATTCTTCAATATTAACATCAAACTGCACTTTAATCGTTCAAACTGTGAATTAATTGTTGGATATTCACAAAAAGCAAGACGCCCAGTTGGGGAAGAACTTAGTTTATATTCTAAACATATCACCTAGTCAATCAAATCGCTGGAGACGGACTATAGTTACAGGAATCGAACCTGCACTCGCAGGACACAATAATGTATTAAACAGGACTACATGAAGCGAAGTAGTGGCATATAATAGACAATAGAGTAATTTAATGCAAAGCTTTTAATTAATTTTTAGAGCTCATAAAGCTTTAATAAGCCTCACAGAATTAAAAGAATGAATCACATTAATGATTTGAAACATCCAATTAATGTAAGTATTTTTCCACCAGGGATAAATGTCTTTAAGAAGTAAAGAAAATTTCTGCTCATTAAACAATGAAAATTATTAGATTTTAAACTGACTGAACAATAGAAATCTGAACAGGAAAAAATGTTAGATTTTAAAATCCTCCTACGTATATAATTATCAATATAATTACTTCTAATTATCAGAGGAACGAAAATATTGGATATTTAAAAACAAATACAGACATTTAATATTGTTTCAGGGGTTTGTTAGAGAGAAAGGATGAAAATATAAGCCCTATTTAATAATCTTCTCGACAATGAATGAAAAAGGCATTCACTTAAAATGATTTGCGCTTTTATTAAAAAGTTAACAGAACTAATTAGAAGTGTAATCTTAACAATTTACCTTACAATCCTTATAATTAAAACTATATCAAACAGAAACCAAAAAAGTTAAAAACACGTTATATACAGATACCAACTATCAGTATCATTTTTGTTACCCTAGGGTAACAAACTATAAATTAAAGAACGCCTCTCAGCATTAATTAATCATTCAGAACGAAATAATAAACTCGCGAAGAACAGTTTCAGAAATTATTGAGTTATAGAAATACAATGGTTAATATAAAAATTCAATATTATTTCAGACCATCATTGAGAGCTTAATGTACGTAAGTGAAATTTACTCTTACATTACTCACTTTGAATGAATGAAAATTGAGATAAACCAAATCAAGTCGGGTTTTGTTATCATAACCACCATGTACTATCAAAAATTACCCCCCTCGAAAACAAAACGCGATCGAATTTTTTTGCAGCGATCGTGTTTGATTCATTAATTAGAAATACCAAGGGAATTGCCTAATTGCAATCGATTATGCCGTACCACCTAGGACACGTATCATTAATTATCCCCACACAGCGGAATGCATAAGCGTTTTTCAAACGCTTTAAGAGATAAATCCATTCTTCATTAATTACTTTTCGCCCCAAGTTGCGAAGCAATAAATGGTTATTTGATGAAAACTGAAAGTCATAACCTTCTTTGCCTCCATCACAAATCATTCGCTTTTATGGTGGGTAAAATTCATTCTCCGAAGTTGGGCGGAAAAAGCATTCTTTCAAAACTAACCGTAATTAAAATCGTCATGCATTTTTAAGTTTGTGTCGGGGAAGGTGCATTAACGTGCATGCGGCGAATTTAAGCAGAGCGTTGTTGGGTTGGTAGTGTAATAAACGTTGGCAATGGTTTCCCAATATTGAAAGAGCTTTTCTTCTTTTTAGTCTCAAAATCAATTGATTAACAACGTTTCAATAGGTTGAAACATTGTAATTTTATTACGCGTTTCTCCTTCTATTTGATTAAATAAATTGATAAAAATGCTAAGTTACCGCATAATAGAAATGGTGAATTTACTTAGATAAATAACAAACACCAAACTATGGTAAGTTTTTCAATCAGGTGGTGGCGGTAGCGTTTCTCGCGTTTCCTGAACATATTCCGAAAGTGACGTCACTTGGTTTGTTTTTCGAATACAATTTCAGCAACTCGTCAATAAAAATTCAAAAGAATGAATTACGAATTGATAATGATATTAGATTGGTCAATGATAATTAGATTAAGCTCCACCAAAAAAAGGCCATGAACTACATTTAAAGGTACACCAAATATATATACTATATATATAGAACACCAAGAAAACTTCGAAAAAATAAAGTGTTGGTGGATAAGGGCGTCATCAGGGAGGAGCCTCACCCAGTCAATACAATACGGCGTTTTCTGCGTGTGAGCGGCAATTAACCAAATGTAGCCCACACACCCCTCCAGTGGCGGCTCGCGTAAAGGACTGTGGAACTGCAGCACCCCTATTTCCACTTGATATTATCGATAACATTTAATATAATGATTCCTTTTTTCTTTAATTCTTTCTTTATACTCGTACAATATATAATCCTTAAGCTCAATGTCAGTAGCCATGCCCCAGTTTATGAAAAAGATATAAAAATCTTTGTATGGAACTGTGCGCTTCACAGTTCCAGCGGTGTGGTGTTTGACTGTTGTGCGCATGCGCACATAGGAAGCTACACGCAAGGCTGCGAGGAAGAGAGAGCACTGTCGCTCCCTCAGTGACGACTCTGGCGTGCTGGTGGAAGGTAGGATTTTTACTTCGCGTGTGTTGTGCTTAAAAACCGTGTACCATATTCTTGAATGTGATAAAGTCTAGAATTAGATTATTATCCTGCTTCCAGCTATTCTATTTGATTCATTTTTTTCGGTTTTTATTTAACAGAAAACTTTAACCATGGCCTTGCATTCCCAAGAAATAAGTTGTGACTGTAAGTGAACTTCAACAGCTTAAGTTTTCACAGCTGTCTCTCCATGAGAAAGTTAGTTAAGAAAAGAGGTCGTTCAACACCTGATATTCTAATATCTCAGCCAGGCATAAGCAACAAGAAATATATTCGTAGCTTTAATTCTGAATGGTACCAACGGAAAAATTGGCTTTGCGGATGTGAAGTAAAAATGCACTGTTTTGCTTCCCGTGTTTGCTGCTTGGAGGTGACGTAACGTGGACAAAAGATGGTTTTAGAAATATAAACAAAATGAAAGAAAAAATTGAAAAGCATGAGAAGTCTAAGAAGCACGTTGATAATGTAGTTCCACTGTCACTTTTAGGAACCGTAAGTATTAAGGAGAAACTTAGTGAGGTATACAGACTTTCAATCAATGAGCATAATATAAAGGTTAAAAAGAACCGTGAAATTTTGTCCAAAATAATAGACTGCATTTTCTTTCGTGGAAACTTTGAAACTCCCTTACGTGGACATGATGAAAAAGACGATTCAGCAAATCCAGGGATATTTAGAGGATTAGTAAATTTTGCATCTAAATTAGATTCAGATTTGAAGAATCACTTAGAAACCAGTGCAGTCTTCAAAGGTGTTTCTAAGTTCATTCAGAATGCGATACTTGACTGCCTGCTACAAATATACCATGAGGAGACAAGGACGGAAATTAGAAAAGCTTCCTTTGTAGCTGTCATGACTGATGACACAACAGATGTTTCGGAACACACTCAAATGGTCCTTGTTCTACGGTAAGTATTGAATGGAGAAATATTTGAGCGTTTTGGGGATTCTTTATTCCAGAAAATCAAATTGCAGATGGCATATCTAAACGTATTTTAGAACAATTGGACATAATCCTTCAAGGAAATGGACAAAAACTGATAGCTCACAGATTTGATAGTGCAAATGTCATGAAAGGAAAAAAAAACAGGAGTTCAAGCAAAAATAAAAGCAGTATATAGTAATGCACATTTCATTCACTCTTATGCACATCAACTTAATTTAATAATGAGAAATGCAGGAAGTATTACACAAAACGCAAGAATATTTTTCTCTAACATTCTGTCTATTCCAACATTCTTCTCAAGATCACCGCAACGTGTGTTCATTCTCAAGAAGCATATGGAAGTCAGCATTCCACGTCCATCTTCGAAAAGGTGGAACTTCAACATACGGACCATAAACAGGGTTCATGAAAATTTGCAACCTTTAAAAAACTGCCTTACTGAAATTCAGTCAACATCAAATGCAGATCAAACCATTTGAGAAGCAATAGGAATTTTAAAATACCTGAAAGATGATAATTTCAAGTTTTGGTTAGAGCTTCATCAGATTATGCCTCATGTTGAAATAATTTACAACCAAATGCAATCTCGAGAAATTAGTGTTTAAAGTTAATGAATATATAACAAATTTCAAAACTGCTATTTTAGAATTGACAAACTCAAAGTACTGTGAGAATCCTTCAAAGACACTCATGGCAGAATCTAAGGAAGTGTGTGACTGTATTTGTGTTGATATAATGAACAGATATTCTTCCACTAAACACTTAGTAGCTGCTAAATTGTTCAACAAGAAATACTTCATTAGTTTTAAGAATGAACATCCCACAGAAGAGATAGTACGGATCACTGAAGCATATCCCATGATTGACAAAGATAAGCTTGAAACTGAATTAAAAGTATTCTATTGTAGGTCTGATATTCATGAATATTGCAAATTAATTGAGCTGCTGAAATTTATCTTTAAAAATAATCTAGATGATGTTTTTAGTGAAATTACGAAATTGATAAAAATCCTCTTGACAGTTCCCATGACTACATCAGAGGCAGAACGCTGCTTTTCAACATTGAAAATAATAAAAACTTTTCTAAGAAGCACTATGAATTCGAAAAGACTAAATACGCTTGCAGTACTTTCAATGGAGAAAAATTTCCTCAGTTGTCATCCAGAGATCAAGGAGGGAATTATTGATCTTTTCGCGCAAATTAAAACAAGAATAGTTTTCATTTTTAAATGAATAGATCAAGCTTCAACTGTAACAATTTAGGTAAAAGCAAGTAAAAAATGTTTGATTTTGTTCTTTTAGGATTTTATCAAGTTTCTGAATAAATTTTATTTTTATACATGTTTGTTTCCTTGTACACAATTTTAAAACAAAGGCTAAAAATTTTCTGGAGCAGCACCCCACTAATTTTAGCTACGAGCCGCCACTGCACCCCTCCAAACACCATAAACAGAAAGGCAAAACTAGAAAACAAAGACCAGAAAATCAAAACCACAGAAGAGAAAACGAACTTACCCAAATTAATAAACCGTGCAGACTACATGAATATCGCCAACAAATGCCATTTATAGCACCCAAAAATCAGAGTTGAAAAGTCGGAATCAGAGTTGAGAAGTCGGAATCGCAATTCCGATTTCGAACCCGGAAATAGAAAAGATAGTGCTCCAATCCTCAGTCAAAAGATAGTGCTCGAATCCTCAGTCAAACAATATTAGCATTTTTAAATCTTTAAAAAATAACCCTATAAAAAAGTGAAGGCATTTATTATTGTGTTAATGAGATTATTACATTGCAAAAGAGAATTAGATTTAGAGTTGCAAATTTTATTGAAACGCACCAGTTGACTAGCAATTGTATTATAATAAATTCTTTTAGAAATATTAGGATCCCAATATATCAACTTAAAAACCGGAAACCCGAAATAATCTCTTTTATCATAAACACCAATATCAGTTCTATCATTCAAAGTGCAAATATTCAGGTCCAGAAAGACGGCTTTATTATTATCTGAATTAGTTTTTATTAAACATAATTCATCGGGGTCAATCGATTTCCACAAGTTAGCAAAATTACTATAATTAAAAACAATCAAATCATCAATATATCTAAAGGCAGAATTAATTTGTAGGCAAAATTTTTTTTCATAATAATGAAGAAATAAATTAGCAAGAATGGATGAAAACGGTAAGCATCTATTTATTCAAGTTAATACCACAGGGTTCCAATTTTTCATCCATTCTTGCTAATTTATTTCTTCATTATTATGAAAAAAAATTTTGCCTACAAATTAATTCTGCCTTTAAATATATTGATGATTTGATTGTTTTTAATTATAGTAATTTTGCTAACCTGTGGAAATCGATTGACCCCGATTGTAATAATCTCATTGACACTTCTTAATAATAAATACCTTCACTCTTTTTATAGGGTTATTTTTGAAAGATTTAAAAATGCTAATATTGTTTGACTGAAGATTCGAGCACTATCTTTTGACTGAGGATTGGAGCACTATCTTTTCTATTTCCGGGTTCGAAATCGGAAATGCTATTCCGACTTCTCAACTCTGATTTTTGGGTGCTATAAATGGCATTTGTTGGCGATTTTCATGTAGTCTGCACGGTTTATTAATTTGGGTAAGTTTGTTTTCTCTTCTGTGGTTTTGATTTTCTGGTCTTTGTTTTCTAGTTTTGCCTTTCTGTTTATGGTGTTTGGAGGGGTGTGTGGGCTACTTTGGGTTAATTGCCGCTCACACACAGAAAACGCCATATTGTGTTGACTGGGTGAGGCTCCTCCCTGATGACGCCCTCATCCACCAACACTTCATTTTTTCGAAGTTTTCTTGGTGTTCTTGTGTTTAAATTCCTGGATATCTTTTGTTTTGTGATACTGAATTATATTGCTATGCATGTTTGTCTGCAGCTTCAGCGCGCATGCATGGACAGTTCAGCCTTCTGAGGTCGGCTTTCTAGCCATTTGACTTTTTTTTACCCTTTGGCGTTTTGATGGTCTGCATTTCTGCTGCTTTGCGTTTTAATGGTCTGTATGTTCGATTGATTGTTTATTATACATATATACATATATACATATACATATATACATATACATATAAACATATATATATATATATCATTAAGCCAGAGTATTTGGTTAGTTGTTTTGGGGCTTTATGGCACAATGGCCATATTTGGGATGAAAGCAGAAAACGCTGACTTGCGTATTCCAGAGAGCGCGACACCCGTGTATAATAAATACAGTAAACCCCATGCGAAAAGGAAATATCACTAGATTACCTTGGATCCATGAAGCCCGTACACACCTTAAGCGAGAGCCATTTGGACAGCAGAAGTAAAGTATTCACTTTCCGTCTGGTTTGTTTACACTGAAAATTCCTTTCATATTAATGGGAATTAGAACTTCAAGACTAAGCCATTATTTTGGGACAGAGGAAGTATTACATTAATAGCAGAGAGAAAGGGAGAGATGTGAAATATGTAGCGTATACCGCATATGCAAACAGTGCTTTCCTGAATCATGAAAGTTCCGTTTCCTATCTTTGGCAATCTTTGTCTACAACAAAAAAGACGACCGAGTGTCATTTTTAGATCGACCTTATACCTTCAGAAATGTTGTCTTCGTCGGTACAGTTCACTTCAAAATTAAAGAAAACTATTCATATTTGAAACGCAAATGGGCACTTATTTTGGGAAAGAGAGAGTATTACATTAATAATAGATAGGGTGATACATGAGAAATATGTAGCGTATACCCTGAAGCATATACAAATAGTCCCACCGTAATGTCATTTGACTACTTGAACTATACATGAATCATCTATTTTAAGATAATACCCTAAAGCGTTATTCTGGAGAGAATGTTAGTGGATATTTAATCTAAATAAAGTAATTAGGGACTTATCAACGCAGTGGGAAGTTAATTAAACTTGTAAATAGAAGAAATAAAGTTGTAATTGCATCAAGATTCTCTGAAGTTTAATTGTTATATAGTGCCTATTTAATTACTTGTTAATCAAGCGGTTCGAGGCATTGTTTTTACATTGTTTTACATTTGAGGCATTGTTTTACATTGTTTTTACCGGTGTCTGTCGATTACCAAAGTAATCGACAGAACACCCGTTTATGCAAATTTTTCGTATGAGATTTTAATTTGAATAATGGTTTATGCTGCAATAGGTATCGATTTCTATAGTTAATTTCCATGAAAACCACCTCTATATGGTGTTGGGGTCAGCACCTAATATCATGAAATTATGAGCTCGGGTGTGGAACACGGTATATGTGGAAACACCCGTCTCCCGGACTCTCATTTGTTTGCAGAGGTCACGGAATGCCTCGTGCTTGTTGTGGTGTTCCTGATTGTTTTCTTTATATTAAGATGTATTTCACAACCATGGAAGGTGGTGAAAAGGAGAGCTTTCTCCATGGGTCATTAATCTCCTCAATAAGCTCAACTAAATTTAGAAGATAGTGGATGGAATAAGGGTTCATGTGTGGCACTTACCCATGGAACGTTAACGTCAGAAATATTATTGAGCATTTCTTTCTCCGCCTATAAGAGTAGTGATATACAAACAGACCGCTATTTAGCCGGTCGCTTATCAATGTTTTACAGGTTAATTGGAGTAGGTTCTAACATCAAACGGAAAAATACCTAGAGCTATTATTAATTAGTAACAAACTAACTTTAAAACTAACATCTTTGATCTCCGTAACTGATACGACTGCATCTCTCCTTGATGAACATTGAAATGACCAGCTTCGATGTGCCTGCAACCCATGGCAACTACAAGCTCCACCTACTGAAAAAGAAGCAAGCTTCCTAATTGGTGCCTCAACCCCTACCCGCTACACCTCTTCTCCAAGTCCCAGCAAAACTTTACAAAGGCTCCAAACTGAATTCTTGTTCAGTCAAGTTTCAAACTTCACAGGAGATTGAGGGTCTATTGCATCAGGTTCTCCACGCACTCCACAACAGTCCTGCATTCATGTGGGTATCTGGGTATAAAGTATCAGAAGAACTCTCATTTCCTGTGATCAAGAGACAGGATGATGATAGAGGTCGAGACAAACTATCCAACGAGTTAGATCTCAGACTCGGGAGAACCTTAAAGAAGGTGGCAGACTGCCACGCACGACGAGTATGTGATGTAATGAAGGCCGTAATTCCCCTGTAAATAATTTGGCCATATACATTGTAATTAAATATATTTAATAGTTAAGAACGTCCTTCATACCTTCACCAACAAATAAGGGTTGTGCATATAACATTTTGTTTCGAATCTTCGGCGGGCTTTTGGTACTAAGGGTCTGGTTGTTTTCGTTTAGATTCTTTACTTAATAAACAACTCAAATTTAAAAATATAACAGCTGTTTGAGTTGACGATTGTTCATAAAACCGTTACTAGTTCAAAACTTCATGGTTTGGTTTCAGAGTTCAAGGTTGGTTGGTTTTCGGAGTTCTATGGCGCGAGGGCCATATTTTGCCATATTGCATCGGACGCAAGCCATACAATATCAAGTAATAGACAAACACTCACAATGAAAGTTTTACTGGCACCGAAGAAAGAAATACACCTAAGGAGCAATGACCCAGACAAGGACCGAACCTGCGCCTCCTACGAAGGCCCTTTTATGGTTCAAGGTCCAGAATACGGACAAACTTCCAAACACAAGATAAAATATCGAAGTCAATGAGTGCTCATAAAACTGTTATTAGTTATAAACTTGTTTAGTTTTATGGCGCAAGATTCAGAATACGGACAAACTGTGCCAAATACAAGATAAAATACCGAAGTCAATGAGAAGTTTTAACAAAGCCATGAACTAAAAGCAACTATAAAAGCGTATGTTATGTGTTAATAAAATATAATTTCTTTCGGTCAAGTTCGACAATCTATTTATTTCAAATGCTAAATGTGCTGTGTGGCATCAAAGAACTTTGAAAGTATGTAGTTAAGTATTTCAAACCGCTACGGTTTTAAATTTTCTCTTATAAAGATGTACGTTTATGATGCAGTGACCCTTTGAATAAACGTTTTGACTATTTCGAAAGCTGCTCTTTCCTGATTTGAGAGAATGAAAAATGTTTTTGAAATGCGCGAATGCAACATCGTGAAATCAGTATTAAAACAATAAGAGTAAGAGTAACGTTCATGAACAAAGTTGTATAGAATGTAATAATAAAGGGCTGTGATAAATAAATACAAATGCGGAATGGAATTTTCAAGAAAAAAAATGTATTTGCTTGAAAAGAAATTGATCATTAATACCGCATCACTATAATTTTAGTCTTGAATAATGATGGTTGAAGTCGGAAATATCGCATTCCTAGAGGAAGAGTTCTACAAATCAAAACGTATTGTAAGAAAAATTGGCAACAATAATATTCTGTAAGTTTGTAATTTTTACAGTAAATGAATTTAAAAGGGATTCACAATCGATCCCAAACTCAAAATGGATTTCTGTAATAATCATTGTCACCTTTTGCCTTACACTATAGTACGATGTATGTGAAATGGATTATATGGATGGATAAAGCAAGCACACGTATTTGGTCCAAAATAAATTGAAAGAAAAGCTATAAAAAGGTCAAAATGGAGTTAAAGTTATTTCTCGCTCACTTTGTTCTATACTTGCATTTTACTATGATAGAAAAAAGATTTTTTGTATCACTTTCAATCAACGTTTAACCAACTGAAAACGAACAACGCTATTCGTTACATAAAATAACACATTATATTGAGAATCGGGTAAAATCCTTTTAAGTTTTTAATTTAGAATGTTTTACTATTATTTAAAATATCGTAACTATAAAAATCTTAATGCCATTCACTGTATAGATATGGTATATCAACTTGTTACTAATAAAGAAGAAATGAAATAAAAGCTAATATATATATTTTCCCTCTAAAATTTGCATGCATAACTTCATCTTTTGTAAATAAACCAGGTAGGTCACATAACACAGATGTTTCATGTCACTTCCAAGACAACTTTATTTCTAAGAGACAAACCTTTTCCTCTCAAAGAAAAACTCAACCCATTACATTTAATATAAATTTTAAAACAGCATTACTAAAACGTATCTTGAACGGAAAATGCTCTATAATATTTTACACCTACGCATCTGTAGTTTATCTTAAAACAGATTATTTTCCAAAAAAGACAACTTCACTCAGATTATTTACTTTCTTTTCGTATCAATTGTTTTGTTTCAAGCAAATTCACATCCTATAGTGAATGTTTATTGATCTTAACGAAACTGTATGAGTGATGTAGGTAGTTTGTTTAGTTACGTGCACAAGGCCTGACGTATCTAAATGGCAATATCAATGAAAAATAAACCCTTCTAAATAAGTCAGCTGTGAAGCTTTTAAGGTGAATATTATATTGAAAATTTATCACACACACACAGAACATTAAACAGATTTACAATTCTTTTAAGTTTTTTCAATCCTATTTTTTTTTGTTTTAGACAGGTTGAAGACTACGAAAAGCTTTATCTCTAAAATTCCTTAGTGTTTTCGTTTTCTGAAACTTATGCTATTTGAAAACCCGAATGATTCCAAAGAAGTTATTTCTCGGTTAAACTTCCATCCAAGTACACTTTTGAAACTTTTGGTTTGGTTTTTGTCCCTCTCCTGTTATTTTTTACTTCACTTGAAACTTTCGGATAAGAACCTGTGCCAACAAAACTACTACAAAACTGCTTTAGATTCTCTGAAAACTTCACTTTTTGACGCTTCAAAAGTTTCTAGAATACTTTTAACACCTTTTAAAATGATTCTGATAGAACAATCCCACACCATTGAATGCTTCTAACTGATAGAATTTTGTAAATAAGCACGAAATTCTCAAGAAATGGTGGCAGTTGTATTTCGGACACGTTTTTGCATTCCACTATTGTTAACGAATAAAGCCTTATTTTTCAGTTTACTTTCGCTTCTTCGCACTGTTGTTTTAACTTAATACATTTATCGACGTGTTGCTAACATTTTATGAAACAAAACCTACCTTTGCATCTGCTAGCAAAACAATCTCCTGTTAAAATAGTTTTTGAGGAACGTCTAACTGAATTTTCCAATGAATTATTTCGAGTATGAATATTAAACTGGAAATGCATCTAGATATTATACACAAAAGTAACTCTAAAAACAAACACGCGATCAAGAAAAGGAGCAAGTTTGGTAATGATGGCAGAAAACAGTGTTCGCCCTTGTCTTATGAATATTAATCATGAATACATTTGCCTAACTATCCCCCTTTGCTGCATCTAAACTCCCCGAGAAAAATAAAGAGCTCGGATGATCAGTGTGAAAACTTTTAGGGGAGCAACTGCAACTCTGTTAAATCATACCATGATTCATTATGCACTTCCTGTTTCTTCATTTAATATTTTACACGTAGCTGCATCTGAGATTTAAAAAATACCGGCTATTCATTAAACTTGGGCCTGTCGTTAAAATTGTAGGTGATTTTGGGATTCCGCTCAAGTGTGTGTAAATTCTCTTTCAATATTTTGCCCGAATTGGAATTTTAAATAGTTTTTAGCAACTAGTTTACAGTGTTAGTCATAGCTGAGCAACCACTATTGTGAAAGATTTGTTAATTTATCTATAAACACCTTGTTGGAAATGTTACTGTTTTCAGATAACTTTTGTGTGTACGCAGCAAGAATTCAGTTACTTTGTTCCTAAGAACTTAGAAACAAAGTAGCGATTGTTAGGCACTTAAATCGGTAAATTTATCAGAGAATTTCAGACTTAGCTTACAGAGCTTTCTTCGGCCTATTCGTTTCTGTTATCTTAAAGTTTCTGAACCTGTGTTTTTTGAATGCGTGAAAATGTCTAATGTATCTACAGAAGGATATTTAGTCTCGATAGTGTTTTTTTGTCGCATCATTAGAGCTATAGAAAGGTACATTATTGTTCTTAGTATCACTTTACTAAAACTGCATAACATTAATTCAAATGAAACACATCTAAATCAGTGTAAATTCTAAACACGGTATAGATATGGTAAAATACTAGTTAACCTCCCTATTGCTGTCTCGACGAGGTATATCGTCATTAGCAAAATTGACCAGATCTTGATGGACGCGATTTCTCGTCATTAGAAGAAAACCCCGACCAGATCTTGATCTCATGAAAAAATCGGCACTATCTTGATGAGATATATCGCCATTAGCAAAATTAATCAGATCTTGATGAACGATAAATCTCGTTAAAATCACTTGGGAGATTAAATGCTGGGGTTACCTAAGTTCACCAAGCTGGAATTTTAGCTGTGCTTTAAAGGGAGGTAGCACGTTTTGAATTTGAAAAAAAAAAAAAAAAAAAAAAACCCGAATTTTTAAAAAATACTTTTAAATTGAAAATAATTTCAAAACAAAAATCGCATTAAAGTTGGACCAAAATTAATTGCGGCAGAACAATTCATTCTTTAAACATTAACATTTATTTAAATAGCTACTTGTTTTAGTCCTGTAAAAATTCGAGGGCCGCGGTAGCCCGGTTGGAAGAGTAACGGAATAGCAATCGGAGGGTTGCGAGTTCAAATCCAACCAAAGGCCATCGTGTACAAAGGGGGGTTGGCGCAAGTTAAATCTGTCGTGACCTCAAATGTGCTCACGTTGGCGTGATGTAAAAGTTAGAAGAATGGGTGCAAGCTCAGGTGTGACCTCGTCCTCTGACAGTGGTTCAAAATTACGTGGTGTTGTCCACGAATTTTTCCCTTCTGGTTTGATACCGGACCGTCGTCAATAGCCCGTTGTGTTGCTCCAATATGACGTTAATTGAAACACCTACCTACCTGTAAAAATTCATGTATAAATATAAAATAATTTTATTAACTAGCTAGAAAAATTGGCACTTGTGCCACAAAAACAATAAATCAAAATTTGACTTATTGAGTAAGGAAATCAATCCAATTTTAGAAGTTTTTCCTAGAAAGGAACCAACTCCTATTAGAATTTTTTTCGGTGCATTGTGGATGAGAGTGTTCTTTTCAGTCTGCCATTACATTTTGGCATTGGTTTGGCAACACAAAATTCAAAGTAGCACCGCCGACTTGCAGTTTACCAAAAGACAAATTTCTTTCTCATTTGGAGATCTTGCAAACGACAGAAAGGCAAAGAATCGTTGGTGCCATTTGCTGTCAGTCTGGGTTTTGCAGTACCCAGTAATCACGCAACTGATTGTTATTTCAGCATACTCCCTTCTACTTATGCACATCTTGCATCACCATTTTCAAGTTTATTTTTAACAGAAAATAAAGAGGGCGCATATAAAATAATTTACTTAATTTAACTTCGCTATTAAAAAATTGTCAGGTTGTGTCGAGGACACAAACCGTCCGTAGTTTTGACGTGAAAACTCGGGCCTGATGTTGGATTGTGTAATGAATGAAGCAGACACAGGAAGTTTGAACGATTGTTTATTGTGAATATTTTTAACAATTAATTTGAAGTTTGAACGATTAAAGTGCAGTTTTTTATTAATATTGAAGCATAATTTTATTGATTAGAGACCTGTGATTGTACCGTAGTTTGATAGCTTTCGAATGACACGAATGCAGTCCTCATCCCACGATTGATATTAATTGTTAATAGATTGCTGTTGTACAAGATTTATTGTAGCGTATTTCGGAAGTTTTCGGAAGCTTTGACCACTTATGCAGTCTTCACTCTACGCAATCCACGGTTACACTCTCCCATAGCTAGCCCAGCATCATACAATTTCGACATATTACAGACCCCCTCAGTGCGCCTGCGCACTCGGTCCGAAGGTTATGTCAGGTAAGGACATCTTTTGTCTACACGACGCTATATTTATCTTCTGGATGTTCCTGCTAGAGTTTTGAAATCATAAGACAAAACTTTTGTAACGCTCGACTTTCATGCATGCCCTCACTACTGTTCCGATTTTAAAGACGTATTCACTTCAAAAATTAAAACAATTAATTTCGATTCTAATAAAACTTCAACTGTTTTTCTCTGAAGAATTTGATGAAATGGAATCGGAATTGCTTTGGACTCTCCGATTCAATTATTCTCTACAGCATATAAAATCATCATATAAAAGGAAATATTTGTAATCGGATAATTACCACTATGAGCTACATTAACTTGCATAAAAAATTAATTATATATGTAAATTTAAAATGAAATAATATATTTTTTAGTTAGAATGCTCTCTATGATGGGAGTACTTTTCATAATGTACTTATGCATTTAATTAATCAAAACTAGCGTACAAGTTCTTTTAAAAAATACTCAACGACTAAGTTTTTGAAGTACTTTCTGAAATAAAATAATTTTTTAGAAAGATTCTACAGATATTAAGTGCTCTTCATAGTTATTTTAAATAATCAAAATTAACTTTTTTTAAATAATCAAAATTAACCTTTAGGTATTTATAAAGCTCTTAAAAATTACTCTATTTGCCCTCTGAACGTCACGAGATTTCCGAGTAGTGTAGCATTGTTTTTACCCTTAAACGACATAATGACTAAATGTCCACATCTATTGGTTGAAAGAATTCTAAGATTCGATCGATCAAGGTCAAAACTGGTTAGAAGTCATGCAGGGAAGACTGCAGGTATATCTGAACAGACATATCCGCATCAACTCCTCAGAGGATAAGGTTTTTTAAGTATTTTCACAAATAAAATAAATAAATTTTTTCTGTTTTAGAAAATATTTTAAACATAAAATGGTCAAAACGTACTTATGTAATTTTTTTAATAATCAAAAGTAGCATTTTTGTGTTTATTGAGCTCTTTTAAAAATGCTCCACTATTAAACCTCCTAGCGTCACAGGATTTCCAAGAAGTATAGTATTTCTTTTCACCCACAACACCATAACGACTAAATGACCTCATTTATTGGTTGAAAGAATCACAGGGGAGATTCTATTAATCAAGAAGGTCAAAACTGGTTAGACTTCATTCAGGGAAGACTCAGGTTGAAGAATGGATACATACGTGGTAATCCCCTCAAAGGGTAGAATCATATTGAAAGTGAAGGTCATAGTGTGAGCATGAAGAGCTGCTATAGAAACTGAATAAATATGTCTTAATATAATTTGTATTAATTTAAATCTAATAATTTTAGTACATTCAGAACTAATCTAATAGGTTGTAGAACATAGAAAGGCGTATGAACCCCTTAGAAAGTTAAACGTTTTTAACCCTCCAAATAGTTTTGACGATATATCTCGTTCATCAAGATGCGACCAATTTCGCTAATGGCGAAGTATCTCTTCATCAAGATAGATTAAAAAATTCTCCTGTCTCAGAAATACTCCTGAAATACTTTTCATAACGCGTCAAAAATTAATTTGAAGCAATCAAAATAAATGTCTTATAAAACAAATTTTCTTTTATCCAGATCTTCAGGCTTGAAATTTTGCTAATGACGAAGTATCTCGTCATCAAGATAATGCCGATATTTTGATGACGATATCAAGATCTAGTCAGTTTTCTTCTAATGACGAGATATCTCGTCCAACAAGATCTGGTCAATTACGTTAATGACGAGACACCCCGTCGAGACAACCACAAGGGTTAAAAAATACTTTATGAAATAAAATAAATTATTCCCGTCTTTAGAAAGTATTCTGCAAACATGAACTACTTTTCATAACGCGTCACAAATATTAATTTGAAAGAATCAAAACACAAGTCTTATGAAATATTTTCCTTTTATCCAGATCCCTTAGGTCTGAAAACATTCGAGGATTTTTCACCCCCTTGCTCCCTCATCGCCTTACAAAGCTCCCACTTTGTCCAATAACGGTCGCGAAATGAAACGGTGCCGCACTTTAAATACCATTTCGCTCCTATTATGGATACATAAGCATTGTCACCCCCGTATCCCCGAAACGATGTTTATATCCCATCCGCCCAAATGCAAGAAGAATATCCCCTCTCCGAGATGAAGCTTTTATACCGAGGGAAATATCTCAATTTTTCCCCTATAAAAAAAACCCCATCTACTTATTTTAACGTTTCAATCCCTATCCACCGGCGAATATTACCATTTCCACGGGACGCGGGGAGATCACGAAAAGCTTTTTTCGATCTCTTGCGAATGAATAAGTAAATAAGAAAAAGAGCGAGGCAGAGTGCGGACCCATCTTCCGCAAGGTTCGACCCAAAAACAATACATCCTTATCAATTCCCTAAAAATAAACGCGTTACAGCTCTCTCTCGCGAAAGGAACATGGCCCCGAAACAATGGTAAGAAGGGACGGTGCGCAGGGTAAAAAATGGCCGAATATACGAGAGCGAACAGATCATAAATAGAAGCAAGGGGTATATTTTTTGCCCACTCCTTTGAGCACGGAATGCGGAGGGGGGTTGCCATTCCTGGAGAACATCATCCCAGTCTCAAGATTTATGGACCACTTCAAAGGGATATCTGGACGCCGACTGGAGTAGAGGGGGTGGAAAGGCAATCATGTGTTGGAGAGAGGTACCAGTAAATGTCTCATCTGCAAACGAAAAAAAAGAGAGGAAAGGGAAGTGAAGAGAATACAGTTCGAAATGTCAAAGGAACGAAAAGAAAACTTTGTCTGGTGGACCCTCTTTTAGGATTTTTTCCCCCTCTCCTGGAAAAAAGAAGGAAAAAGGGAAAAGTAATGCTCGACCGAGATAAAAACTTATGACCGAAGTGGGGAAAGTATCCTTAAATGGGGCACGAAAAAACACTTTCTGTTCTGACCGGAGACGGATAAATTGCCGAAGCTGATAAGGGAAGTATAGAAAGTGGAGGAGGACTCTTTTTGCGCAAGGGAGGGGGCCGATGCTATCGTACGAGGTGTGGAGAGCGTTCCTACATCCGGATTTGCATAAGGAACGTTATCTATCGGTCTTCGTCGGGAAAAGTTGCTCAGGGAGGGGTTCTTGGAAAACTTTTCGGAAGGATTCGTTGCAATTTTTTTATCGCTCCTTTGTTTCAGTCTAACGATCAGAATGGAATGGGTGGAAAAACGAGGCGAATTGGTTAGACCCGGAGCATACTTCATTTTTTATCTTCGGCACGTTTTTCCATTTTTAATAAAAAAAGTATTGAGTTTGTTTGCGTTCTTTTACGAGTTCGAGCAATCTTTTTGCATAAGGCTCTGACATCACTGACGAATTCGCGTGCGTAAAATTTTTTAGTTCAGTGAAGTTTTGGTCCTTGTATGTCTATTTACTTGACATTTTTGGCACAACTTGGTTAAATATGGTCCTTGCACCATAAAAACCCAACCAACCAAACGAAGATTTTTCGCCCTTTATTCAAATATCTTTTTACTTGGACTGTATATGATGCTTTAATAAATCACGCCATGTGACGTCCCCGTTAAGAGGACTGTGTGTCCTTGAAGCTTCACCCTGTCTCTGTAGAGGTCATCGGCTCGGGTCAGCGAACCATCCCCTCTTGGTTTCGCCGGAAAAAACAAAAATGACAGTTAACATTCCAACTATAATAAAATGGAGACTTCTGGTTGGTAAGTAATTAATTAACGTCGCACTAGAGCAACACAACGGGCTATTGGTGACGGTCTGGGATAGATTCGTGGACAACACCTCGTAATTTTGAATCACGATCAGATGACGAGGTTAACAGCTGAGGTGGCATCCCACTCTCCAAACTTGCACATCACGCCAACATGAGGACATTTGAGGCCACGACATATTTAACGTGTACCAGCCCTCGTGTACATGACGGTCTTTGGCTGGACGGAGTTTCAAACTAGCATCCCTTCGGTTGCTGATCCGTTGCTCTTCCGACTTGGCTACCGCGGCTCAATACTGGTTGAGACGTTTCCATTGCAAGCAGAATATATTTTGAAATTTAGCATTTTGCTTTGCTTTGCGCGCTTCCTATGTTCAACTCGGACTTAATTTTAATTTTTAAATAATGACATGGCCGTATCTGGTCTCCGGGCCTAAGATCAATATATTTTCGAAAATTTATCTTACGTGTACGGTTTTAGTGGACGGGGTTATTTAAACCTGACCCCGACGATAACAGTTATTTCGCAAATAGCTAATAAGGAATACGTTCTCATATTTCCAAGGGAACACAGTTTCTTAACCTTAACCTAGTTAATTTTACACCATAATCGGTTTCATAAACAAAATATCACTAGATACCATTTGCTTTGATTCCAGAGTGCAACCAGTAATATTTCACTTTAATGATTTGTTCGTGATACTCTTTTATCGAAGCAAAGTCCAATAAATATCGGACCAAGAGAATATTTTCAAGATATATCTGAACTGAGTTTTTTTGTAATGTCTGAAGAATTGAATTTATCGATTTTTTTGGTAATTCGATAAGGCTGGAAATCATTGAAGCTTAAATTCACACACTTCACTACGACGAACTTAGGACGTAGAAGTAATTGATTTGGGATTGAGAAATAATGGAAAATTATTTCTTGTAAATTAAAGAACTCAACGATCAGGGGATGAGTGATGAGATAGAATGTAGTACGAAGAAATCACAGTTCTGATACAAACAGATTCAAGAATTTGGAAGTAACTTTTGAATCTAGTTGCAATAAAGTGATATTATGGAGCATGTCTAAATACAAATTTGTCACAAAACACCCAGTTCTAAACGGTACATATACATCTAATCTTTGATTTAAAACTTATTGGTTGTTAGTATATTACAACCAATAAGTTAATGTATGGTTGTAAATGTTAATAATAAGTTAATGCAATTGGTTGTAATGTATTAGAACCAATAAGTAAGTAGTAAAATGCATTACACACGTAGTTCAGCTACACGTAGTTGAAGTATTTAAGTAGTTTTAAGAGTGAAATAAAAAGTACAGACAGCAACACAATTGTGAGTAAACAAAACCAGAAATTTACGATATCAAAATTTAAAAAAAAATTAAAAAACCCTAAACTTTCTAAGTTTGCAGTAGATTTGTATGAAATTCATTAAATATACATATAATAATATAGAATGTTGAAATATAGTCAATTTATTGCAAAATCAATAGCTTTTAGCCAAGTGAACGTGACGTGAGTACTGAATGCAAAATCCTCTGATAAATGCATTGCTATAAGCCAAATTACCAATTGGAGCCGAATATTTTGTTTTCTATGCTTCTATTTAGTATGAACTATTCTCCAATTATCAGGTACATGCAACCCTTTTAAGAACATTTTCAAATAAATCATTAAATAAGATATAACAGTCCTAACCTTGTACATAACAGTCAGAAGCTACTAAAATGTTTTGTATACTATTCTTTTTCTAAAGGACATTTCTTTAACCAACCAATTCATCTGCGATGTCTTTATAAAAACAAAATGTACAATTATTTCGAATAAGTTATTTCTCCTTAGAATGAGATGTAATAGTAATGCAACATAAGCTTTTAATAATAAATTATATATATTAAAAGCTTATATCTAAGGAGTCAGCTAACTATGGCAGTTTCCCATTTCTATCTTAAGAATGAACCATTCTCCAAATAGGCGTGTATTTATAGAAGCATAACGGCTCAGTTTTTGGACTTCAATATCGTATCGGCTCAGAACCTGTCATTAAATGGCAAAAACAAATTTTACGGAAAAGCTCTTAAAGGTTATTAGTCTTATGACAAAAAATAAAAACTTTATAAACATTTTGATAGTACTATACTTTTCAAAAAGATTACAATGACAATGTATTTCTTGCCATTATGAAAATAAGGATTTAGTGTCCGAAAAAATGCCAGTTAATCAGTCTCTGCCTTGAACCGACGATATATTTACTTTTTAAAAATTGACTTGGAGTTTCTTCCATATTTTACTTTTTACAAGACGTAGAAGATAAAAGACGAAGGCTCATTTTTAAAAGTATTCAAGCAACCACTTTTGCTTCTATTTTGTTTGGCGTTCTTTGAGGTAGGTGGGGCCACGGTGTCCAGTTGGAAGAGTAACGGAATAGCAACCAGAGGGTTGCAAGTTCGACACTCGGTCCAGCCGAAGACCGTCGTATACACGTGGGTTGGTGCACGTTAAATCTATCGGGCCTTAAATGTCATCACTTTGGCGTGGTGTATATGTTTGGAGAGTAGGGTGCCAGCTTAGGTGTTGTTCTGTCACCTGACCGTGGTTCAAAATTACGTGGTATTGTTCTTCGATCTTTCCCTACGGGATTCATCCCGATCTTTTGCCAATAGCCCGTTGTGTTGCTCCATTTATTTCCTACCTACCTTTGAGGTATGTAGTAGTTGAAATAATGTCGCACTGAAGCACCAAAACTGACTATTGGCGAAGGTCCTGGATCAATCCCGAAGGAAAGTATAACAATTCGTAATTTTGAACCACGGTCAGATGACGAGGTCAACACCTGAGCTAGCACTCCACTCTGCAAACCTCCACGCCAACGTCACGACATTTGTAGCTACGACAGATTTAACGTGTAATAGCCCCCATGTACAGGACTATCTTTGTGATGGAGCGAGTTTCGAACTCACAACAGTCCAGTCGTTAATCCGCTACTCTTCCAAACGGGCTACAGCGACCCTGTCGCTCTTTGTTTCAAATCTTATAATACAATTGAAGATCGGTGAGCAGTCAGTTCCGAGAACGAATCTCCATCCTCGCGATTCAATGTTGGTGAAATTCTTATTAATTCGTATTTATGTCGAAAAGTTAATGAGTGAATTTCTTCTGAATGTCTTATCAGAATATCCTGTTAACTCACTCACTGTGTAACTTTACAAAAAAACGACCCTTGTGTAGATATATATTTTTACTGTTGGCTTGTTTTCAAACGCACTAGTCATCAATTTTCGAAGATTATTTGAATAAAGATAATTTCTTTGGTTTAGGTCAGTGTGTTCATGCGACGCGCACAACACGAAGGTCAGGATAGACCTTCTAATGAAATAGATGGACCATTTAAGAACCTATCCATGGGTGGAGCTATATTTCACTCAATCAATCTCTTGATCAAACACAGCGTGAGTTAAACTTCCAAGGTTTTTAGACGATATCTCGCCCATCAAGATCTGACTGATTTTGCTAACGACAAGATATTTCATCAAGATATTGCCGATTTTCTTATGATAACGAGATTAAGATCTGATCACTGTTTTCTTATAATTACGAGATATTTTGTCCATGAAGATCTGGTCAGTTATGTTAATGGCGAGATATCTCGTCGTGATAACCACAAGGAGTGTTAAATACAACTCACATAGAGATCAAAGGTTAATGTTTCATAAAGGTAGCAGATTGCAAATATCCAATTTTCTTTAAAATATATCGCCAAGCTGGTGACGTTTACATTATCGAAAGTCATTTTTATTCATTGTGATAACCTTTTTTGAGCCCTCGTTTTTTGATTTTATGGCGCAAATGTCCTATGCTGCTAAGCTGCACCAAACAAAAGACAACGTCAAATAGACAATACACATAAGGGATAGTTACAGGAATCGGATCTGAACCATCTACAGCTTGCAGGTTGTTAACGCAATGGGATAACCCACTTTTGTGCCCTAGTAACAATTAATTAAAAATAAAAGGCCAATTTGAAGTGAACGTTAAGTTCGTGACAATCGATACCCGATCTGGTGGTTCTACTAAAGAAACAGATGGTATCTTTCTTAGCGTAACGTTCAGCACACGTCGTTGGTGCTCATCCCATGGTGCTAGATAAGTTCTACACCAACACATGGAGTTTGTGCAAACTTCACTTTGCAGCTTTATAGCGAAGTTGGAGATTTCTTGGCTATTGATATTGATACAATGTAGGATGTGATATGGAGAGGCTGTTTTTTTGCATTTGGTGCACTGTGGAAAAGACGTGGTTCCATAAACGAAGGTCATATGCTCTAAATGTCCAGTTTTGGAAAAACCCTTCTCGACATGTTGAGATCGAAAAGCTCATCCGGAGATTTGCCTATGTACCAAAGATGGGAAAGTACAAATTTTATATAAAGGTTGGATTTTAAGCCGAACAGATGATCTTCCTCTGAAAGGGCAATGTCCCTTTTCTGATTCCAGGTAGCTCTTATGCCCTAGATTTTGCAAATCGTCAGCTGTTTTATTCCAAAGGATGCCAACGTAAGGGATTCATTGAAAATTAATATTGGATTCTTAGTGGAAGCTTATTAGGAGATTGGCAATTCTATGTATGAGTTAATCGTAGCTGGTGAAGCATCCCATAACAGCATGGATAGCTGCTTGGGAATCAACATAAGCATTTACTCCAGATGGACTGATTTTGGGAAGCTTCTTGAGAGGTTCAGTTCAGAGAGCTATTAGTTCTGCCTTTCAGCACATGTCAATAAAAACGAAAGACAAACCATTCATTCCACCAATAACGAAAATAAATAACAATTTTATAAAAATCCCGATATGATACCATGCTTCGAATGGCAAACTGTACACAACATCGTTTCTCGTACACTTCAAAAGGGCGGAAAATTCTCAAGGTCTTAACATCACAAAACATAGATGGATATTAGTTCAGCCTTTCAGCACACATCAATGGAAACGAAAGACGTAAACCATACACCATTAACGAAAGTAAATAACACATTTCTAAAAATCCTGATATGACACCATGCTTCGACTGACAAGCTCTATACAACAAAGTAGTTCTTTGTCCACACTTCGAAAGCGCGGAATTCTCCAGGTTTTAGTAACATCACAATATATTCAGATTAGCTCAGCCTTTCGGCTCGTCAATGAAAACGAAAGACGACCAAACCATTCATATCACCAATAACGAAAGTAAAGAACACCTTTCTAAAAATTACGATTTGACACCCTGCTTCGACCGACAAACTGTGCACAACAAAGTCCTTTTTTTGTACGCACTTCCAAAGCACGGAAAATTCTCCAGGTCTTAATAACAACACAATCTATCAATCACAACGATTACGCTAAATCGTATATAAATGCGACGTAAAAAAACATGCGTGTTCAGTTCGGTGTGTCTTTAGCCTTCCTCTAGGGAGATCTATCTCCAGCTTAGCGGACCGAGTTCAATTATGCCCCTCCATATTTCTCAGCGAAGGCGACAGAGCCTCGGAAATGAAACAAATGGTTTCATTTTCCCTAATGAAGCTTTCACTAACCGTCGCGTGCGCGAAAGAAATAATTGAAAAGACGTCCAGGAAAGAAAAGATGATGAATCTTTCCTGATAATTACTTCCGATTAAAGCGAGGGAAGGGAATTAATCACGGTTGAGAAAGTTCAGGTAAACAGTCTTACTTAAAGATGACTGATTTAATGAGTCATAAGGGACGGGGAGCTGCGAAAGAAAACTCGCTTCTTAGCTCGCTTCAATGACGAGTGCACTCCAGAGGACGTGCAAGTGTCTCTCAGAATGGGATTCGGTGGAAGGATTTGAGTGACGTAGTGTTATCTTTTCCTGTTGCTGAAATGCCGTAGTTTAGTAGCGTAAACAAATTTCATTTTGGTGCTGATATTGCCTGCTTGAGCTGTAAATAAATATTCCTCTTTCAAGTAAAAATGCAAAGTTTGGTTCGTCGATCTTGTTAGCAAAAAAAATGTCCACAGAATGACAGCATGGTTGGTTTGGGTTTTTATGACGCAAGGGCCATATTTGGCCAAGCTCCTCCAAACAAAAGACATAATGTCTAGAAATTATGAAAATAAAGGATGGAGAAAAGAAAGATCTCTTCTTTCTCTCTTGAATGACGAGTGCACTCCAGAGAACGTACAAGTGTCTCCCGGAATGGGATTCGGTGAGCGGATTATAGTGACCTATTATCCTTTCCTGTTGCTGAAATGCTGCAGTTAGTCGCGTAAACCAAATTCATTTTGGTGTTGATATTGCCTTCGGTGAACGTATTTGAGTGACGTGATATCTTTTCCTGTTGCTGAAATGCCGTAGTTTAGTCGCGCAAACACATTTCATTTTGGTGTTGATATTGTCAGCCCTTGAGCTGTTAATAAATATTCCTCTTTCAAGTAAAAATGCAAAGTTTGGTTTGTCGATCTTGTATTCGAAAAAATGGCTACAGAATGGTTGGGTTGAGGTTTTATGACGCAAGGGCAATATTTAGCCAAGCTGCGCCAAACCCAAGACATAATGTCGATAAATTATGAAAATAAAGAATGGAGAGGAGAAAGAGAAAGATCGCTTATTCCTCTCTTGAATGTCAAGTGCACTCCAGAGAATGTACAAGTGTCTCCCGCAATGGGATTTGGTGAGCGGATTTGGGAGACGTATTATCTTTTCATGTTGCTGAAATGCCGTAGTTACTCGCTTTAACAAATTCCATTCTGGTGTTCATATTGCTTGCCCTTGAGCTTAGTCGTTAATAAGTATTCCTCTTTCAGGTAAAAATATATAAAAGTTTGGTTTGTTGGTCATGAATGGGATTCAGTGAAGGATTTGAGTGACGTTGTGTTAACTTTTCTGTTGCTGAAGTGCCGTAGTTTAGTTGAGTAAACAAATTTAATTTTTGTACTGACATTGATTGCTTGAGCTGTTAATAAATGTCCTCTTTCAAAATAAAAATGCAAAATTTGGTTTGTCGATCAAGTTTGCGAAAAAATATCTATGGAATGACAGAATCCTGGTTGGTTAGTTTTGGGTTTTATGGCGCAAGAGCCATATTTGTCCGAGCTGCGCCAAACACAAGACAATGTCAAGAAAGTACGAAAAGAAAGGATCGAGAGGAGAAAGATAGCTTAGGTATCCTAGGGTCACGACCCCCATGTTTAAAGGAGGCAATAACCCTCATGGGAAAAGAATAGATCACTAGGGTACCTCGGGATCGTGAAGCCCGTATACATCTAAGGAAGATGTGTGTTCTTGAAGGGAATTATTTGGTTCAAAAACTATCGGGGGCGCCGCGGTAGCCCACTTGGTAGAATCGAGGATTAGCAATCGGGGGTTGTGAGTTCGAAATTCGGTCGAACCAAAGATCTTCGTATACGTCTGGACTGATGAATGCTAAATCCGTCGTGGTCTCAAATTCCCTCACGTTGGCGTGGTGTGGAAGTTTGAATAGTGGAGTGACAGCTAAGGTGTTGACCTCGTCATCTTATTACGATTCAAAATTACGAGTTGTTTTCCTCGCATTTTTTTCTTTGGGATTGATACCGGACCGTTACCAATAGCACGTTGTTTTGCTCCAATGAGACGCAAATTCAACTACCACTCAAAAACTATCTTTCCTTGACGTGTAGAATTTTCGCCCACGGTTAATTTACAACGAAAAAAATTATTCGTTTATCTTTAATCGACGTCATGTCAGGGAAAGTCTGTCCACAAGAAAATACTCCATGGAGAAGATTAGATACACTGTTATATAATATAGTTGAGGAAACAAATTTCATTTTAGGGTGGATATTATCTACTTGAGTTGCAAATAAATATTTTTTTCTAAATAAAAGTGCAAAGATTAGTTTGTCGATCATGTTTGCGAAAAAAGGCCTACGGAATGACAGAATGACGGTGTTAAAACTGCCTTTTTAAAAAATACTGAGAAGAATTTTCGCCTACGGTTATTTCACAACGAAAAAAGTTAACGTTTCATATTTAATCGATATCGTGTCAGTGCAACTTTGTTTACCAGAAAGTACTCATGGTGAAGATGAGTTAAGGACAATTCCTCATAACTGGCATTTATTTCTAGAAGATATTGATATACATCAGATCACCCAGAACAGATGGACAGATTCACCTCAATGAGTTTGCTTTAAGTGAAGGCAAATTAATTTGGTACCATTTTGGTACTTTTGAAATTTTGATTTTAAAACAAATATAATGCGTGAAAAAATATATTTCTTTCTAATGCTGCAAGTTTCAGCCATTTCACACATGTATAAAGTCGTGAAAGAATGGTTGTTTTGGGATTGTATGTGTGTAAGGGCCATTCTTGGACAAGCTGCACCAAATGCAAAGCAGACTACGTCAATTGGTTGTGAAGGGAAGCAGTACTCTTAAAGTTTTGGTAGAAAGGAATAGACACACGTTTCTTGACTTGATAATTATAAATAAATAAAAGTTATAAAATGTATTTGATAAAATGTCTTCAAACAAAAACGACAGCAAAAATGTTCAAAGCTCTAATTAAAAACACACGACTTAGTGACATTTCTTTTGCCATACTTGTCAAACTGTGTCTGTTCTTGGAATCACTTCCTAAAAATTTCTCAGTATCGAAAAAACAACTCACAAATCTCAGTATGAGAATCCCTGGTCAAGATTATTATGTTATAACAATGCATGAATGAACACTGAAATGAATAGTATTGTTTAATAGTCTTATTTAAAATCGTGATTATTTCTTTAGAAACAATAGCATCACAGGTATAAAAGGAACACTAATCAATAGGCAGAATGTTATTCTTTGCATTATACTTAACACTCCAGGTGGTTGTCTCGACAAAGTATCTCTCGATTAGCAAAACTGACAAGATCTTTATGAACGAGGTATCTCGTCATTAGCAAAACTGACAAAATCTTGGTGGACGAGATATCTCGTATTAGAAGAAAACTAATCAATCTTGATCTTGTCATCATCATAAAATTGACAATATCTTGACGACGAGACATCTCGTCACTAGCAAATTTGGTCAGATATTCATTGACGAAATATCTCGTTGAAACCATTTGGAAGGTTAAAACAATTCAATTGCATTGATTCTGATGCTCAACATAGTTGTTACATATTTTTACAACTACAGTATTTAGCCCTCTTAGCGTCATGAGATTTCTGAGTAGTGTAGTATTTTTACGTCACAACACACATGACTAAATAACCCCATTCGTAGATTGAAAGCATCATTAGAAAGATTCTATTGGTCAAGAAGGTCAAAATTGGTTAGAAAGCATACATTGAAGGTTTCAGGAAGGCCTCAGAAAGGCCCTTTGAGGGTATATGCGTGTTATACCCTCAAAGAGTAAAAGAAATCGTGATTGTTATTTTTGTACCTTAAAACTGCCAGTCGAGGGATATAATTTTAACTTCTACATAACTATTACTTTCAAATAGCAGGAAGTTATACAATAATATAAAAAATTACGTTTCGTGTTTTTTACCTTCAGTCATAATTGGATACGATCTGAACTTTTACATAACTATCACATTATTTCCGTGCAAGTTAAGTTACGCAGAGAGGACGGTGTATCTTATCTTTCGCTCAGGAAAAGAAGCGAGGTAAAAGGATCCCAAAAGACACAATAAAATACGTATAAAGGTTTTTTTCCTCCTGCGCTATAAATATAAAGCGAAGCAGATGAAGAAGTACTTTGCGTGTAGTAGTACGGAATCTTTCTTTCACACAGAAGAAAAGCAAACACAATTTTTTCCAAGATGGCGAACTCGAGATGTCATACATCCTTTACACGTAAATATGAATAAAAATAAAAAAAGCAGGAATTGCACTTCACATTTTGCTCGAGGGAGATAAATAGAGTCCTTTTGTGATAGAAGATTGAGATTTTTTTTTGAAAAAACCCGGAATCGTACTTGGAAACTAAGAAAAAATGTGTATGTAGAACCAATAAACGGTAGCTCCAGTTTCTGGTATTTATAAAAGTTGAAAGATGAGATACGGAACTCGTTTAAAGAATGTACAAATATTTATAGGTTTAAAGCTCTTTATGTCCAACAATAAAAATGATGTATGAAGAAACCTGTTCGACGTTTATTTGTAGTTTGTTATGCAAGTGGAGTTTCTGTGCTTTTAGTTGTAGAAGGAACCACGCGAAGAAATGAAAAATTATAGCGTTGAAACATAATAACAAATTCTTTTTATTGAAATTTCTACATTTGTAGTAAAAAAGCACCGTTGTGATGAATGCAATTCATATTTGTGTGAGAAAAACATAATTTTTAACTTGGAATTTATTTATTAATTTTCCTGGAAATGTTTTTTCTTCGAGTTGCGAATGAAAGAGAAAAAGTGGGCGATTTTTTGAAGCATAAGAATATCTTATTTTCTTAAACTGATTTTTAAAGGAAGCATTTTTTATTTTATTTCCTGTTTATGTACAAAAGTTGGATTTAGCAAAGAATATGATTCTGATAAAATGTATTCTACTCATTATAATGATGAGCAAATAATTTTTGTTTTGATTTCGGATATAAGCGACGTTTTGAAAAGGAATAACAGCGTAAACAGTTTTCGCGTTGAAAGTCTTGCATAGACGCACATAAAAGTAAGACTCTTTTTCCTAGTAACGGTTTGCGTTTAGCTTGTAGAAACCTTTAGCCAGCGAGTTTAAAATTTCGTAAAAATAGTTTAAAATAAAAATAAACAATGCGATTCAACGAAACGGTTTTCAATATCATTTGCAATATTTAAAACATAACTAAAAAAATCATGATTACGCAAACTACTTTATGGACTAAAACTAACATGACTGAAAGAGTTGTTTTAGAGTTAATCATGAAGCATAAATAAGATAATGTTTTAATAATTTAAAGCCTTAACATAGATTCAAATTTCTGTAACATTTTCAATAAATGATACAGTTGGCTAAGTATTTGGCTACTGCATATAAAAGAATTAGTCGTCACTAGCTTTACCTAGCCGGAAATTGATTATATACTCTATAAACGTAAGTATTACTCCCTGTTACAGCACATACATTTATCAAAACTTTGAGAACTGCTTGAGAAATTCAATTTTACACTTATTTTCCGTTGGAATTTTGTCGAAAACTTCTAAACTATCTTATATAACTTAATTTGGTAGGGATATTTTCGGCTTTGGTTGGCTCTCTACGGTCATATTTTGCAACGCGAGTAGTTAGATCGAGAACTATGGTTTAAAATAGATTCCAAATAACTGCAAACAACCATGCCTAGACGAAAATTCAATATACAATAAAGCAAAAATAAAGTTTTCAGGAAAATTTTATTCTCTCTCCTCCAGCTAATAAACTATTTACTAGAAAAAAAATAATGCCTCATCGTTAAAACGTCGATGTGGTGATGTTCTGAAACTACATAATAACAAATATCAGAATTAAAATTAGGCTATAGTTATAATTTTGAAGTGATTTATTGCAAAACTTCAGAACAATAATTTATAAACGCTCATGTTAGCAAATTGAAGCAGTATTTTACCATGCTAAAAGTAGTATTTTGTGCAAATTATTTTAGCTATTATACAAACTCTAATTAATGTAAAAAATTAACCCGCATTATTTAAAATTTTGCACAACACATAATTCTATTATTTATAATTGATATAATTATAATTAAATAACATCCCAAAGTTATAATTTGCGAATATTAAGTATAATTATTTCCTGTAAGCACTAATTTATACTTAATTCAATTGTCTGAGTTTGTACAATTTAGCAAGGTTTGACCACTTTATCACGTGAGTCTTTCTAATATATTAAGCTCGCATTACAATGTTTTAGTAATTGAATGGTAAAACTAATTCGCCCCATAAGATTTTATAGCTCAATTTTGAATATTAGTGATGCTTTCTGAGTCTTGTTTTGAAAGTGTATCGCCTTTCTGCAAGCACTACTCAACAATGGAGAAAACAGTTTGAAAGATCTTTATTTTTAGTATTGTAGTCATATCCAATTGGCTCCAATTTACATCTAAATATTCAAGATCAAAAACCAAAAGTCCACCACTCTTTCTGCTAATACTTGCACCGAAGAACACACATAATTTCAAAAGCTTAAAGATCAAAGATGTATCGTAATCCTGCACTCAGGAGTTATATTTCATACATGTATGAATTATAACGTTGATTTGTCCCATGAGATTTTATAGCTCAATTTTGAATATTGGTGATGCTTTCTGAGTCTTGTTTCGAAAGTCGCTCGCCTTTCTGTAAACACTACTCAACAACGAAGCAAACAGTTTGAAAGATCTTTATTTCCAGCTATGTAATCATGTACAACTTTCTTCAATTTACTTGCACCGAAGAACACACAATTTCAAAAGCTTAAAGATCAACGATGTATCATACTCCTACACTCCCGAGTCATTTCATACAGGTCTGAATTACAACGTTGATTTGTCCTATAAGATTTTACAGCTCAGTTTTGAATACTGATGGTGCTTTCCTGAGTCTTGTTTTGAAAATCTCTCGTCTTTCTGTACACACTACTCAACATTGGAGGAGACAGCTTGAAAGATCTTCATTTCTAGTAATATAGTCATGTACAATTGACTCCAATTTACATATAAAAATTCAGGATCAAACCAAAAGTCCAATCTTTCTGCTAATATTTACTCAGAAGAACAGAGAATTTCAAGAGTTTAAGGATCAAAGTCCCATTGCACTCCTAGACAGTGACATTTTATACAAGTTAAGTATCTGTCACTTTAAAAAGTCACAGGGGAACAGAAAATTTTCAAGACTTTGTTGATACATTATGCCCATTAAGCCTCTGGAACTTGTTACAGTTTTGAAACACTCTGCAGCTTCATTGAAAGCAGCTACAAGCTTTGTACTTCAATTGGTTTTAAGTGACTGGAATTCGAAAGAAAAGTTTACTCAAGCTAAATATTTAACCGAGCGAAATCAAATTGGACCATTTCATTCGGATATTGTTCCGAAGTAAAATACTTTGTTTCAACAAGTTGTTTGTCTTGATGAATTACGAGTCTTAAGTAAATTGGTGTGAAGGTGATCTGTTCATGAGCTGTTTTGGGAAACGCTTTCAGGATTCAAAGTTCTTTTAGCTTCAGCTGTTGCTTTTAAATCTTTTTATAAGTAAATAAAGATGCAAAACATTTTTCAGTACTGTAATGTTACACTTCTGAAACTTAAATTGTAGTCCACTTTTTAATTTTGCTAATGGAACAACTAACTTCGCGCATTATTTGGCTATCACATCAAATTATACTTTAGCGCCCTTTGTCTGGACATTGTCACCCGATTATAGATTTTCGCTGGCAATTACATTGTCTTGTCATTAAAAAAGATCGAGTAATCTTTAATCCACACACATAGACAAAGAATAATGTTTGATGGCACAAAACAGAGTAGGGGATTTTTTTCAAGTGATCGGATTTCTTGTAGATTTTTTTTGATGTTTCGGAGCCTAAGATATATATATATATATATATATATATATATATATATATATATATACAAATATTTTACATGAATTTCGTTTCCAATTGTTTTGGTGGGATATAAAACGTTGTTTACGAAAAAAATTAAACTAATCTACTCCTAGAACTAGTCTATAGTAAAAATATGTATGCTATTTATGTAGAGCTTTCATAAATAAAACATAAGCCTTTGCTCGAGAGTTTTTGCGACAGAAAAAGAAATCAAGTCGAGTCTGTTTCCTTAGCAGTGTCGTTGCTTCAACAGTTTTTTTAGCTTTGTACGTTTAATGTGATCGTTTTTATCCACTTCCGATTGCTCGGCTTGGGACAGCTTTTGACGTTTTGTGTTCATTGGTATCTTCCTGCGTTCTTGTATGTTAAGTTTTGCTTCTATGGTTCTAAGGGAATGACGTAGAAAATTGAAAACAATTGCGTTGACAGAAATTCCAGACGAAATAAGCTGTGATGTGCAAATTTCATGACACCAGACTTCAGCATTTGAGTTTTTGTAGCTTTAGATAAACATATTTTCTGTTTTGTGTACAAGATTTTTACCCTCCTATTGGTCGTCTCAACGAGGTACCTCATCATCATTACTAAAACCTGCCAAACCTTGATGAACGAAATATCTCGTCATTAGAAGAAAACTGACCAGATCTTCATAAATCTTTGGTTCGATCCACCATAAAAAATTGGCAATACCTTGATGACAAAACAGATTTTCATTACCAAAAAGGGTCAGATCTTGATGGACGAGATATCTCGTCGAAATCACTTAGAGGGTTAAGTAAATTCAAAAACGTTTATCACACATTTCTTGTTATCATTAAGTTCATAAAAATAAAACAGGATGTTGCCAATAATTATCAATTAATTCGTTAGTTTACGCCTTTAATTGCTGCGACACAAAGCAACAGCTAAAACTTATTTATGCTGCAGCAAATTTATCTCAGTAAAGATAGCCTACTTGTCGAAATTTTCATCCCATTTTATAATAAAAATACAAAATCTTCAAAAAAGTTAATTGCTTACAGAAAAGAAGTTGCGGCTTCAAACAATTATAAGAAGTCCCATCTCAACAGAATCATTAATTGGGAGAAATCTCAAACTACTGCCAAGCTATCAAGTCCAACTCTCACGAGAAAAACACCGCGTTCAATTCATATAATTACTGCCGATTTTGCATCGCACGATGCAACAAATTATGAAACTTCACTTAAGTCCTTCTGAAGAAAGAAATCCCCAAATGCCTTGGTATGCAAGAAAATAGGAACTCACTCAGATTTCTGAAGCAAGAAAGGAAGGTGGATTAAATCACATGCATTTTGTAACAAAACTCCAAAGAAATCAATTCAGCAAATATGGAATAAAAACATTTTACGACGTATCCTAGAGTCAAGAGGCTCAGTTTTCTGCTCAGCATACCTGGAAATGACCACCACCCCCAAGTGAACGTCAGATATCATTAACCATACTTAAGTCAATCATCTCTCCCTTAATTTAGTAGATGGCATTGGTAATGTCTAATGAGAACTCCAGAAAGGAGATCGTTATCTATCGGAACTCCAGGAGTTCCGAGGACGGATTTAAAAGAGGCCTCCGTTAATGGCATTCCAATTAAAATTCAAAATGGCTGGAACCGCACGGATTTTCGCGCCGAAATACTTTATCGGGGAGGCTAATTAGGTGGATCGTCGAAAAAGCTATTCCGAAAAATATTTTCACCAAGGGAGTTCTTGATTCCAATTATAGCTCCAGAAATGACGTATAGCCCTGGAAATAAAAGCGTCGAGCACTGCGATAAAAATCCTGCTTTAATCTATACGTAAGATACTACGAGAGATTATAGCATTCCGGTAATGGAACTACCAGAATGCCTGCAACAGACGTAAACACTCTTGCAGCAAACCGTATATTAATGAAAATGTCTCCCCTTAGGTTTCTGTGCTACGATTTCCATAATTCCCATGCTCTTTTCCAAGGAGCTACTGTGAGATATCTAACGGTGTGCTATCTTCTCTCGGGACTTCATGATTTCATTCGGTAATTGAAGTTCGTTTATTTAAAAACTTGATTCAATACCGGATGTGAACTGATGCCTGGTAAAATATTGCGACGTGATTTCGGAGTGTGTGTGCGATTCTGTATACGGGCAATTTGGATTCGGCTGGAGGTAATTTTCGAGATGATAACGATTTGAAAGTGTTTTTAAATTTGAAATGGGAATTTGTGCAGGAGAGTTTATTGCAGTTTGCTGTTGAACAATGAGTTTTATGTGTTATTTGAGACGAGAAGGTACTCTAGGATTGCATTTTTAAAATATGTAATTAGAGAGGCGTGAATTGCTGGTTCTGAATTTGTTTTTTTATCTCTATTCCACTTCAGTTACACACGCATAGGAACGAAAGGTATTTTCCAGTTACAATTAAACCTTGGGGCTCTGCGGTAGCCCGGTTGGAAGAGTAGCAGATTAGTAACCGCAGGGTTGCGAGTTCGAAAATCGTTCCAATCAAAGACCGTCTCGTACATGGAGGCTGTGCTCGTTAAATCTGTCGTGGCATCAGATGTCCTCACGTTGGCGTGGTGTGGGAGTTTCGAGTGTGTAGTGCCAGCTCAGGTGTGGCTTGGTCACCTGACCATGTTTCAAAATTATGAGTTTTCTCGAATCTTTCCCTTAGGGACTTCAAGACTGATCTTGGGCCCATACGCGGTAACCTGGTTGGAAGAGTAACGGATTATCAATCGGAGAGTTGCAAGTTCGAATCCAACCAAAGACCATCGTGTACACGTGGGATGGTACACGTTAAATCCATAGTGGTCTCAAATGTCCGCACGTTTGCGTGGTGTGGTGGAGAGTGGAGTGCCAGCTCAGGTGTTGCCTCGTCATCTGACCGTGTTTCTAACTTACGTGATGTTGGCCTTTGAACTTTCCCTTCAGGTTCGATCCGCCTATAGCCCATAGTGTTGCTCCAGAGCGACGTAAATTAAGATACTTACCTACCTCAGACCGTCGCCAATACCCCTTTGCGACGCTAATTATAATTAACCTACCTATAATTAACCCTCTGAGAGTCACGAGTTTACGAGAAGTGTAGTGTTGTTTTTCCCCAACACACATAATGACTATTGAGTTTATGGTTGAAAGAATCCTTTGAAAGATGCTGTTGAAGCGTGTGAATTTCAGTTCTCGATTGATGTTTCAATTTAGTCATTTTAATATTTACTGCGCGTGCAATTTTCCCACGAAATTTTGATTTTTATCTTGAACCGGTTTGGAATTTTGATGTGGAAGATTGATAAAGTTGTTTTTCAGATCAGAGTTCGTCAGTTTCAGAGCAGTGGGTGTCATGTAAATATGCAGTTTTAACCATCCAGATGGTTTCGACACGATATCTCGTCTATCAAGATCTGACTAATTTTGCTAACAAGCTATCTCGTCTTCCAGATATTGCCTTGTTTTAATGAGATCAAGTTATGATCAGTTTTCTTCCAATGATGGTATACCCCGTCCATCAAGATCTTGTTAGTTTTGCTAGAATAAATACCTTGTCCAGACAGTCACCGGGAGGGTTAGTAAATGTCTTCTTTGGTTTTGTAGTTTTGAATTACAGTGTAGCCTGTACAGTGTAGACTGTACTGTTTCGCAATACAGTCCACTTCAGAAATTTGTAGGACACTTGAGTCCTAATGTACTATCAACGGTGGACATATGCTATTGGTTAGAGGTCATGCAGGAATGGTTATAAGTTGCAGAACGGATGTATGCGTGTGAACACCTCAGAGTTGGTTTTTTTTTTCGGGTTTTATGGCGCAAGGGCCATATTTGGCCAAACTAGGCCTATTAGAAGATAGACAACACACAATGAGGGAGGAAGAGAAAGCAAGAGGGTAAATGAAGATAAAAATGACAGGGAGAAATCATCACTCGGGTACCTCGGGGTTGTGATGCCTGTAAACCTATGGATGTGCCCAAGAGGGCGAACATCTCAGGGGGTTAAAGTCATTTTCACGAATTTGAGTATTCATATCTAATGGTAGGTAGATAGTTGAATTTACATCGCACTGAAGCAATACAGCGGGCTATTGGCAACCCAATCTAATGTAAGGAATAAAATCGTTGGGTTCGATGTTAACCCTACTGTGGTTGTCTAGACGAGGTATCTCGTCATTACGAAACCAACTAGATCTTGTTGGATATCCAGATATATTTCGTCATTAGAAAACACGATTACGTTCATTAGAAGAAAATTGGTTAGATCTTGATCTTGTCATCATCAAATATTCGACAGTATTTTGATGAAGAGATATCTCGTCATTAGCAAAATTTGCCAGATCTTGATGGACGAAATATCTCGTCTAAACCACTTGGAGGGTTAACGAAAGCCATCCTGTCATGGTAGTTGCCTTGGCCATCTTGCATTGAATTACTTTGTAGAAGTGTTTTTTTCATCTTTAATTGACGTAAGAATCACTGATCCATTGTCATTTCCATCTAAATAATGATTTTATGGTAGATATAATTTTCTGCTATTTCGATTTCATTAATACCAGCAAAATCCTGATCAGTAACCTTTAAAAAGTTCAAAGCATGTTGTTGAATGGGGCGTTTTTTAAATAACGACAGATCTGTTCATATCTCGGCCGTCAACAATTGGCTGAGGGAATCGCTCTATTCTTGTTGACGTTATCTCTGTACCATCATGGACGTTCTAATGAAATAGAGAGAGAGCATGTGGGCGGAGTCACTGTGTAAAATATCTAAATCACCTGGGCCTACGAATCGACCTAGAGATTGGCTATCGAAGCGAAGACTAGTGTTTTTGATCAGGCTGGATAATCACTTTAATTAATCAGCAATTTAGGATTCATGCTTTTTCCTAGAACCCAGATCTTCAAACCGAACGACCGGAAGAAATAACATAAAACTGCGCGCACATGCTCTGCCTATTTCATTAGAAGGTCGATGAGCATCATCCATGGGACATTTCAATCCATTTATTTCGGAAAAGTTGCAAAACCAACAAAAATGGTGGAACGGAGAGGATGCATAGATTACTGAGTACATAACTGATAACAGCATCGCAATTAAAAGTTTATAATTACTAAAACTGTAATAAAAGAAAGATGTTAAAGAAAGTGCCGTTAAGGCACTATAAAAATAGGAAAATAAATAAGATAAGGGATAGAATTTAAATAATTGATGCAATTAGTAATTCAATTCACGTTATAAAGGAGCAAAAGAGGCAGACATACAATCTGGTCCGAAAGAGGTGGAAAAATGCAAGAGCTGTAGGAATAAAAATGGAAGATAATAAATGCGGACAGTTTAATTTGGTAATATGGGTGAGGGTTTATAGAATTACAATAAGAATTTCCGATGGGATTCTGGACAAAAAAAGTTGAGAGTCAAAATTGGTAGTTGCAAGTACAAAATACGAATTGGAAATAGGAAAAGGAAGTTAGTTAATTAAAGCCTCACTGGAGCAACACAACGGGCTACTGGCGACGATCAGGGATCAATTCCTAAGGGAAAGATCCAAGGACAACTCGTAATTTTGAACCACCCTCAGATGACAAGGTCACACCTGAGCTGGCACCCCATTCTTCAAACTCCCACACTACACCACCGTGAGGATACTTGAGCCCACGACAAATTTAACCCGCACCAGTCCTCGTGTTCACGAAGATCTTTGGCTAGACCGAGTTTGGAACTCGCAACCCTACGGTTGCTAATTTGTTGTTCTTCCAACTGAGCTACCACAGCCCATAGAAATAGGAGAACAATTTTCTTTTTGGTATTTTTGAAACAAAATTGTTCGTCAAAGTTTACAAGGTAAAAGTATTTTAAGAGGATGGAATACATAATCTTAATTGCATCTGAAAGCAAAAAACTTTATGAGTTTTTAAAAATGACTTCAAGTTTAGTTTTAGACACAAATAGAGCTATTTTCACTTCTAAATTCATCTGCAATTCAAACTTTTAATCTCTGATTCATTCTCATAATACAATTAAGGTAATTTTAACAACTTTGATTATTTCTATTTTAGTATAATTTGAAAAATTAGAAAACTGTCAATAGTAATAAATATATCTGGAATTTTAATATTTAGTTTCTGAATAAATTTCTTTATTTAATAACTACTTGCAACTACCAATGTGAAGACATGGTTGATTGGTTGGGTTCTACAGCTCAAGGGTAATATTTTGCCAAACTTGTAAAGACATGAAGCATCCACAATTCAAGAAATTGTTTAGTAAAATATTTTCACAAGTCTACAACTGGGTATTAACACCTCATATCGTTGGCCAGACATTATGAAACATAACAACGAAACCTTAAAGCTAGAAGTTTACAAGATAAAACTTCTTTAAGGTTAAAAATTTACAAGGTAAAACTTCTGTCACTGTTTCCTTTCTCCAAAATAATATTCAGCTTCTTTTATCTGATTACAAAAACAAACAGTTCATTGAGAAATGTAGATATATTTATTTAAAAAAAATTATATTATTACTTGTATTTTAGCCTCCATTTTAAACCAGAAAAACAGCAAGTCATAAGATCCGTACTTCGTTATTTTCAATTTTCAAACAATGCATTTGACAAAGATTATTAAAATAAAATGTTATCTCTTTTTATTACTTTGTATACATAAATTCACGAAACATGACTATTCATTCATATGCCTGAATGATTAAAATATCATTATCTATTCTGCCCTGTAATCTTTTTTTCTGTAAGCTACATATCTACCAACCTCCCCAGATTTGAATATAAAAGGATTGAGAGATAATGTACAACGTCCGTGTTTTCTACCTTTCAAAATAAGATCAATTCCATTATTCAAATAAAAAAAAACGGAATTGCAATTTACAAAGCAAAATTCAATAGTAAAACTTTTAATTATTTTTCTTTGGAGTTACATACACGTAATATACATTAATATTACACTACCATATTGCACTTCATTATTTAAAATTCTAATTTTCAACAACAAAAGCTAAGCCGAGTCATATTCTGAAATCGTAATTAGCAACAATGAAATAAAATTCGATATTCATACTACTAGGAAAAAAGAAGACCAGAATTTTTCTCTGAATTAACATAATTAGAAAACAAAATTCATGAGCAAAATGTTGCTTTTATTTTGGGATTGCAATATCTTTTTGCATGAATGACTTTCGCGAAAGAACATTTTGAATGTTTGATCTGCTATGAGAACACACGCGATTCCAACAGGAAAAACATGATTAGGGTATTATTCCATGACTTGTTCTGCGCAAAAAAATTCGCACTTCTTAGCTCGAGGTCATTAATTTAAAAGTTTTTGGTACTTGATTCTTGTTTACAGAAATAATAAGGACGTTTTTACTGAACTAAGGGGATGTTTACAATCTTTCATTATCTCATTATATTCCTCTCGATGGCTTAACAGCCGGATACTTTGAAAAACGCCTTAGATGTCACACATTTGGAGGCTGTAGCAAAACAAAGACAGCCAGACACATTTTATTCTGCGTCAATATTGTGCTTGGAGCTTTTCTGCAGCGTTAAAAACTATTTAATGAATTTCGGTAAGGAGGAAAAAAATACTATCTATATACGTACATCTAAAAAAATACAGACGGCATTCCTTTAAGTGCTAATTACTAAAATTGCTTAGCAGAAGACAAACTGAAAGTTAAACTTTTTAGTGCCACTCTTCAAATATTATACTATTTGTTCTTTATTGATCATTTTTCATGTTCCTGCATTGCATTCAATGCCCATATAAACAAATATTAATTTGAATCATAATCAATAAATAAATGTTATTTTTCAAAAACTAAGTGTCGGGGCTTACACAAAAATACAAACTTTAGTGAACTGTAATTACTTTTATTTACATTGATTGCTATACTATCCCAAGTACATAAAAGAGTTGTACTATTCCAAGTATATAAAAGAATGTTGTACTATCCCAAGTACATAAAAGAGTGTTGTATTATACCAAGTATATAAAAGAGTTATAATTAGTGAGTTGTAGTTTAGTGAACTGTAATTACGTTTATTTACATTGATTGCTGTACTATCCTAAGTACATACAAAAGTTGTACTATCCCAAATACATAAAAGATTTATATTATCCCAAGTACATAAAAGAGTTGTGCTATCCTAAGTACACAAGAGTGGTTTCTTGGAACGGAACTCTGGCGATATTATCTTATCGCGATAAGAGTTAAGATACAAACTGAGAAGTTGGCAACGTTCTTGGCGCTCGCCAAGTGCATGAAAAGTTACGCCAATAAGGGGCGGCGCCAACAACGCAGATGCGTACAGCGCGAACAGTAAGTAAAAATAGAAAAAGAGTATGGCTTGTATTTAAGTATCATTCCCAAATCCCTCATTTTTGTTTGGATTTATGGGACTTCAAATTGAAATGAATCAGTAATTAGGTTGATTGGTTTTTAGGTTTTATGGCGCAAGGGCCACACTTCACCGAGCTGAGCCAAACAAAAGACAACGTCAAGTAGAAAATGTCGTGAAAGGGTTGGTTGATTGTCTTGACGTTTTATGGCGCAAGGGACATATTTGGCCAAACTGAGTTGAACACAAAACAGTCAAGCAAAAATTGTGAAAGGGGGAAAAGTTATTGGGAAACAAATTAGTGGGTAGGTAGTTAATTTACGTCGCACTGGAGGATACAACGGGCTATTGTTAACAATTCGGGTTCAACCCCGAAGGGAACGATCCAAGGTCAATGCCTCGTAATTTTGAACCACGGTCAGATGACGAGGTCCACACCTGAGCTGGCACACACTTGCAAACTTCCACACCATGCCAACGTGAAACAAAGTAGTGGAATTAAAGCAGAAAAAGATAGCTTGTATATCCTGGAAGCGCTACTCCCATGTATACTAAAGACAGTAAACCCCATGGGAAAAAAGATCACTACGGTACCCCGGGACTGTGAAGCCCAGACACACTTAAAAGAGATGTGCCTCTAAGGGCGATCAGTAATTAGGTTAATAACAAGATTGGTTGGCTGTTTTGGGGGTTTACGGCGTAAGGGCCATATTTAGTCAAGCTGCGCCAAACAAAAGCCAATGTCAAGTAAGGGAAACTTTTATTCGCACAAATGAGAAAAATACATCTAGAGAGAAATTGAGCCTGCGCTGATTACAACACGCAGGTTGCCAGCACAGCAGGCAAACTCAATGCGCCTCGACGACCCCTTTAATAATAAGGGAATTATGTTAGCACATTATATAATTTTGACAGTGAAGCTGTGAATTAAACCTGAATGTATGAGTAGTTTTTAGTAACGTAATAAAGTAATCAAAATAGGACTATAAATTCATCTTAAAAGTGGAATTGTATTCATTCATAATATTATGTTTTAAAAAGATGTTCAAGTTAGGTTCCAATCATACCAATACATTTGGCTTAACCCTCCTGGTGGTTGTTACCCAGACGAGGTATCTCGTCATTAGCAAAACTGAGTAGATCTTGATTGACGAGATACATCGCCATTAGAAAAAACTGACCAAATCTTGATCTCGTCATCATCAAAATTCGGTAATATCTTAATGACGATATATCTCGTCATTTGCAAAGTTAGTGGCATCTTGATGGACGATATATCTCGTAGAAATCACTAGGAGGGTTAACTAAAGTGAAACTTCGCAATTATATTCTTACTCAACAATTCATGTTTAGAGTTGTTAAGTGTACTTTTATATTCTTTTGTTCAGAATTGAAAGTAAAAAGAATTGTCATTCAAATTTATCACAAAGAACAAAGTTTTAGAAAATGTTCCATCATGAAATTCGATTAACCTCAATTCATTTTGAATAAAAATTGCAGAATATTTGCCCAATTTAGGATTTATTTGTCCTACACATCTACTTTTATTTATTCTTTTCCCAAAATCCCATTCAGAAATCACACGTTTCGAAATGCTTAACTCAAAATAAAATTTAAATTTAATTAACTTCGGATAATGATCAAATTGCAAAATTTCAGTTCATTTTTATGTTTACGAAATGCCGTGAAATATTTACATACAACTCAAAACAAAAAGGTATTTTCCACGGCGAATTAAATTCATTTCCCTTAAAAATAATCGTAGCCATTTTGGATCCTTTTTTATCACGCATTACGATTAAACCTGAAGCAAAAAACACAGAAATCACGACTCATTAATCAAATCATTTAGCGACATTCGAGAAAGTAATTTCCTCCAGAGGAATTAGAATATACTAAGCAAACCAGGGCACAAAAACAATTAAATATCACAATGGAACACTTGAGATTAAGGAAACTAGGGCATTTATAGAAACGCTCGCATGTGTTGAATGGCAAATGCCCTTCTCGTTGTACACTTAAGCGGGTTTAAAATGGCACGAAATTCTGGATTTCGGAAACCGAAGCTGGGAATTTATTTTAGAGAAACAAAGTTGAACAAACATCCGTCATACGTAATGGAGGGGAAAGAGCAAATTAAAATCTATTTAAATGCAGTTGCTAATTGCTAAACGTGAGCCGTGTAATGAGCTCTTTCAGTCCTTTGAAAATTTTGAGGTATGGTAATTAACTTAATATGCACAAACTTAATTGAAGGGCTCTCTTTCGTGGTATTACATTGCCTTAGAGCAGAGGGATTTATTAATTTTGCACGTTGTGGGGAAGCTGGATGGTGAAGCATTCATTCTGGTGTGCCTAAGCTATAACCAATGCCTACGCGGTTTCTCAGTTCTCGGACTTATTTTTCGTTTTCATTTAACCCTCTTAATGGTTGTCTTGACGAGATATCTCGTCATTAGCAAAACTGACCGAATCTTGATGGATGAGATATCTTGTCATTAGAAGAAAACTGATCAGATTTTGATCTCGTTATGCTATAACTAATTCCAATGCGGATTCTTAGTTCTCGAAGACTTCTTTTTCGTTTTCATTTAACCCTCCTAGTGGTTGTCTTGACGAGATATCTCGTCATTAGCAACTGACCGAATCTTGATGGACGATATCTCATCATTAGAAAACTGATCAAATTTTGATCTTGTCATCATAAAAAAATCGACAATACCTTGGTGACGAGATATCTCGTTATTAACAAAATTGGTCAGATCTTGATGGATAGGGCATCTTGTTGAAACCACTTGGAGGGTTATGTGATGTTCTAAAAATGTTTCACGGTATAACGCTGGAATGAGACTCATATCGTCACCTCAATTCAAGAACTAGGTAACTCACTTTTATTGATTGTTGGTTGATTATTTTAGCGATTTATGACGCGAGAACCATATTTGGTCAATCTGCACCAAATACGAGACAACATCAAGTAGAAAACGTCGTGAAAGAGAAAAAGAGGCGTTGGGATAGAGAGTAGTGGGATGAATGCAGAAAAAGATCTCCTGACTACCCAGGGAGCGTGATCCCCAGTGTTTCCTAAAAACAATAAACCTCATTGAAAAAGAAAAGAAATCAATGGTGAATCAATCCCGTGAAGCCTATACACACCTAAAGGAGATATTCCCCTTAGGGCTTTTTTTAAAAGGAAGGAAACAGTTTCCACGCCAATTCCAGTTAGATATATACCTACATTTTTTCATTAGTCGATATGTTGGGTTAATGGTGCAAGGGCCATATTTGGTCAAGCTGCTCCAAACACAAGACAACGTCAAGTAATGAACATACAAAGAAAGTTTTACTAGTACAGAAAAGAGGTAGGTTGTTGAACAAACGTCGCATTGGAGAAAAACGACGGGCTATTGGGGTGACGGTTTGGGATCAATCCTGAAGTGAAAGATCCGAGGACAACAAATCGTCATTTTGAATCACTGTCTGATTAATGAGGTCAGGAGAAAAATTTTCATTATGTCGGAAAAAATGCAAAGGAAATATGAACAGAAATATAAGAAACAACGCATATCATTTGAAAGAAAAATTCAAAAGGAATCATCGTAAAATTTCAAATTGACCTATGCCGAATGATGCAGTGTATTAGAGAGCGTAAGAAAGCAGAGTGTCAATGCCGACGTAAGTACTTGGGGTACGCCACCGCCAGCACCGATAGATATTGACTTGGAATCTGATAACTTTGAAAGGTTCTCTCAGGAAAATTTACCCAATAAAATTCCAGATGCAATGTACCCATTATACTTACCGGCGATGTCGATGTTACTCAAAATAAATCGTTTATAGACTATATGCAATGTGAGTTCAACTTAAAGTACCTTTCTACATCGCTCACTACTGTGGGCAACACTTGAAAAGATTTATAACCTTTTGTAAGAAACACCAATGTCAACACTATGTCATATGTATCCTATTTTTATCGACCATCTATTTATATAAAATAGGATGTGTGTGTGTATCTTTTCTATAAAAATCTACACCGTTTGAACAATCCACACCAAATTTGGTACACTTATACTTTAGAACAATGCGGTCAGCATAGGCTAACTCTTAACCCCCGTTTTATTGGCCCTAGGGGGATAAAAATATTCGAAATCGCCATAGAAATAACATTGAGCATAGATTGATTGCTATGGCAGCTATGGTTGCTTTACCAGTGTTGATCGAAAAACAATTTTTTCCGAAACAAATTAAATTACAATATTTATGTTTGAACTGACTTTTTAGTTCTTCCCATGATGTAAATAAATTATAGATATTTTATTGATGAAGAAAGAATATTTTAAATATTTATTTTTGCAAGGGAAATTCAAGGAAAGGTTTTCAGGAGTTCAAGGATGATTTTCAAGGAAAGTTGGTGTATATTTCGACCAACTTTCCTTAAATAATTTATTGAATACGTAATGATTTGTAGAATTCTGTTTCATAAGCTTTTTAGGTAAGGCCTGTAACTTATTTTAAAATGTCCGGAATAGATACATGTGAATCCTCCGTTGAAAGCAGTGATTTTCTTTCTTAAAAATTCTGTAAAATCGACCTTCTGCTTTTTGAAAATGTTTTATCTATTCAGTTTAATTTGTCTACACCGATTACATTTATTTATAACCCAAGCACCGTTATTCCGAAAAGCACAAACGAAAAACTCATTGATCATAAAAGCGTAATTTTGCTACTCGGTATCTGGCAGCACCAGAATTAATGTTTGCAATTTTTTCATAAAACTTTGTAGAATTTTCTAGAAAGTTGGAGAAACGGAAACTTCCTTGAACTCATGATGGAGAACATTCCAGCACCTACTCGATTCTTAGCTGGTCGTATTTAAAGGAAGCTAACTCGGTAAGTCTTCCAGTTTATCATCTTTCAGCGAATCTGACAGTTTTATTTCGCTCTTTTAGTTGATTGTATAAGTGTTTCCTACTTTATTTGACAGTGATAGTGTACATTTTGGATTTATATTTCTAAACGGATGTAAGTACTTCATTATTTTAAATTTGTTTTTTCCTTAATTTTAGCTTTTTATTGTATTCTATAATAGATTTCATTGCTCAGTGAGAGTGTGCCTTTTGCTTAATTTATGAAATAGCTTTTTTGTATTCTTTTACAATTTTCTTTGCTGTAGCAATGCCTCCAAGGAAGCGGAAGGCGATCGGCCAAGTGCAGTCAACGGCTAAGATGACGAAAGATAAGCGTAGTCAAGAAACTTTCGAGGAAAGGAATAGAAGACTTGCGATTGCGAGAGAGAGAGAGAGAGAGAGAGAGCTACTACCTTTAGAGCAACAGAGACGGCACAGCAGCGTGAGGCCCGACTTCAGTATAAGAGGGATAGAGCTACTACATTTAGAGCAACAAAGTGATTATTCTAATTCACTTTTCAAGCAACATTTAACCATTTCAACCCGAGCAACACCGGGTAATTCAGCTAGTTGTTAAGTAAAGTTATACTTCACTTATAACCACCAAGACTATTCATTTACATCTTACTCTTACCCTAATAACACAAAGATGGATTCACGTATTAACCCTCCAAGTGTTTCGATGTGATATATCGCCCATCGAGATCTGAACAAATTTGTTAACGACGAGATATTTTGTCAAGATATTGCCAATTTTTGAATTATGACGAGATCGTTTTGGTTTTTGATGACGAGATCAAAGGTCAGTTTTCTTCTAACTACGAGATACCTCGTCCATCAAAATCTGGTCAATTTTGCTAACGACGTGATACCTTGTCGAGACAACTACCAAGAGGGTTAAGTTATTGCGGTTGTGTCCCCGTATACAACCTACCCCCATTTTTTGAAAGATACACATAATGTAGCTTAGTTTAATGCAATACATCGTATTCCCAGTTATTTCTCAAAGTAAGGTTCCCATACTGATTTTCTTCCAAAGCGTCGCATGGATACGATAAAGCAACTTACGCAATGATGGCAGCATTTTAGCTTAGAACTTCGTAATGCAGCTCACTTGAAACACAATATTCACGAGCTTTTAACGGTGGCGTAACAGAGATTGAATACATTTTCCTGGTTTAAACATTGTTTCCAAGAGGAGTAAATTTACCGGACTCATTATGGAAGTATAAATAGCTTTTTAGCGGCAACAAAAAGAACTCAGCTTGGAAGCGGATATGGTGCATAATAAAAGTTATTAATCAATACCTGTTTAACGGGTGCTATTTTTAAAGTATAATTTTTTATTTGTACTCATTGTGACTTGAAATTCAAGACAAGCCGACACAGTATTAAAACTAACGCACGAATTTTAACATGCCTTAATATTTCAATGATAAATATTTTAATAAAGCTGTTGCGTTATCTTAAGAATGTCGTAATTATCTTCGCAATTGTTGATTAGTTTCGTAAATATCCATTAGTAAACATGTAATTTCAAACCTTGCATTTCTTTTTTTTCAGACTGGGTTAAGTGGTTCTTCAAAACAATAAACCACCTTGTTGCATATTACTTGTAGAATGTTTTTATTATATTGTATTTATAGGGTAAATGGAAAATTAATTTATTTTTTAATTTCTATAACATCAAATACTGTTTCGAATAAAAATAAAATTATTTTGCAAATGTCTGATCATTAATTCTGTGTAGAAAGAGTGAGCTAAAGTTTTCCATCTTTTTCTATTGAAATGGAAAACTTTTATTTTTTCAAGTAAATTTGACATATCTTTTCTGTTAAAATATTAGAGTTACTTGAAAAAATAAACGTTTTCCTCAAATTTGTTAAGAAATGTTTGAGGATTCTACTGTATATTTCAGAGAACAGAACATCACATATGGGACGTTAAAAAGTGTAAAATGAAGCATTTTTGTTTTAATTTTCAAATTAAATATATGGTTGTTTGGGCTTTTTGGTTTATAGGGACCATATTTGGCCAAGCTGCGACAAACAAAAGACAGATAAAGTCCAATTGGACATACACACAAAGTTGGTTGAGTTTTATGGCGTAAGGGTCAATTTCCTATTATAATAAGGGTCCCTATTTGGTCAAGCTGAGCGTCAAGTAAATGGACACATACAAAAAAAGTGTTTTGAAACAGATAAGAGAAATACACCTAGGATAATCAAAGTAAGTATACAAATACCTTAAAATACATCAGCATTTATACTAGCATTTATTAGATTGGTTTGATTTTTGTATCAAAAATATGTTAAGAGGTTCGTGTTACCACAAGTGTACTTCTTTTCGATAGTATAATGTAGTACTGTGAAGTAATATAATATAGTATGCTGTGAAGAAGTATACCTGATACAGTAACCTTCCTGGTGGTTTATCTTCGTGTTAAAAACTACCATATATCCAGCCTCTGGTGCAAAAACCTGTCCCAAACTGTTACCAGTTCAAGGCATGGAACAATTTGTTTTTCTTACTTAGATCTTCATTCCTTTATAGTAATAGGGAAGTTTAGTCTAGACCAGATAACTCGTCCTTAGTTAAAATGACCAGATCATGGACGAGATATCTCGTCGAAACCTTTGGCGGTTCAAAGAGAGCGAAAGTAGGCAAGGTCCATCCATCCTTGCACCATCACACCATCTGAGTATGAAACTATTTGAGAAATACTCTCGATTGCAAACGTTTTAGAATTTCATAGATTTTTTAAAATCAAGCAATAATACACTACTGTTTGTGAAAATTGCAACACCATGAAGTAATCATGAAAATTAAACGAAACTTGCAGGAAATGCAAAACAGGTTAGGATATGCAAATGATTAGAATTTCAAAGCGATCACGCATGTGTGGACCGAGAAACACCGTCTAAACTTCCAAGTGAGCCGTGTATAAAAAGCACTGTAAAGGTGCGTTAAAATGTCTGTATCGTCGTTTGACAGATGTAAATGATTGATTAAATGAAGTCAGTATGCCTCGCCAAAAACGCAGAGTTCCATACAAGCAACTATCGGAATTCGAACGGGGCCGCAGGATCGGCCGCCGTGAGGGTGGACTTTCGTATCGTGAAATCGCCACTTGCACGGAGCGTAATGCCACAACAGTGATGCGTGAGTTGAAGAGATGGACCATGGAGAACCGGACAAGTCGAAATTCCGGCAGTGGGCCACGCCAATATGACGTCATCACGGGACGACAGACACCTCATCCGCATAGCGGTGACGGACCGTACAGCGTCCTCTCGTGCGTTGGCACAACATTGGAGCACGTCTACAGGTGTGTCATTGTCTGCCCCCACGGTACGTCGACGTCTGCTGCGCCATAGGCTACGTGCAAGGATTCCCCTGTGCAGGATTCCCTTGACGCTGAACCACCGACGCCTCCGGTTACAATGGGCTCACCAACAAAGACAATAGCGTGCCGATTGGAAACAAGTCGTCTTCTCCGATGAGTCCCGCTACAATCTGGACTATAACGATGGACGCGTACTCGTTAGATGCTACAGAGGTGAACGCCTTCTCCCGGAGTGTCTTATTCAGCGTCATACTGGACGAATGCCTGGCGTTATGGTCTGGGGTGCTATTAGATATCATGGGCGATCCCGCCTACTCCAAATTGTGGGGACCCTGAACAGCGGGCACTACATCAGGGAAGTTGTGGAGTCCGAGGTCCTATCCCTCCTGCAACGCATTCCCGGAGCTCTATTTCAGCAAGACAATGCCCATCCACATGTTGCTCGGAATGTACAAGCCTTCATCAGTGCACGACAGGTTACGCTTCTTCCATGGCCTGCACGTTCCCCGGATATGTCGCCTATTGAACATGTCTGGGATTACATCGGACGGCGACTCGATCGTACCGCTCGTCGGGCAGAGAGTACGACTGAACTTTAGATAGAGGCCATCTGGAATGCCATTCCTCAGCATGACATTCGGAATCTGCATGATTCGATGCCACAACGTGTACAGGCTCTCATCGCTGCGCGTGGCGGCTGCACAAGGTATTGATTTTCGGCATTATTTTTGTTTTATTGCTCTGTAAATTTGATCGTTTATTTAAATCACTATAAGTAATACGTGGAATAAATTTCATTTATTTCTGATGATTCTTTCATAATGTTGCAATTTTCACAAACAGTATTGTAATTAGTTGTCTAGTACTAATTAAATTCTCAGACTAGTGTGAAGACAAATTTTCACGCGAAACGTTTTACTACATTACTGAAGTGTTTGAAATTATGCTAACATAAGTTTGTGCTACCACAAGTGTACTTGCCACTTTTAGGTAGCATAGAGAAGAATACTATACTGTGAAGTGTAATGTAATGTAGTACACAGTGAAGTAATATACTTGCTATATTAAAAAGCCAAAGTAGGCAAGGTGAATGCCATCACACAATTCAGAGTTTGACAATATTTGAGAAATATTCTACTAGTTGCAAACGTTTTATAATTTCATATATTCTAAAGTCAAGAAATAATAATTTGTTGTTGAGTATTAATTGAATTCTTATAGACTGTGACGATATACAATTAATTCTTCACGAAACGTTTTACTAAATTACTGAACACAAAAGTGCATAAACGAGTCCTTTTCTCTTCCTTTCGGCTGCAAAAATTTAATTTCCAATTTAAATGCTTGTAGATTCCATTCATTTACCCTAAAAGCATCGGAACACAGCGGAAGACCTGGCAGCGAAAAGTAATTTAATTTTTGGCCAGAAAGGAGAGTAAAAGCAAATGAAAATCAAGCGACCGAAGTCGATTACAGCCCATCGATTGGGACCCCGTGTCATATGCAGAATCGGCTATTTCCAGGCCATCTGTCCCACTTTCATCTCATTCGGCAGGGTGGTCGACCTGTTGGAGCCGACTCCCTGGTCATTCTCTCGCCCAAACGAGCGCCCTGTCCTCTCGCCCGAAATCGATGGATGCGGTGGGCGCTCCTGCTGCACAATCCCTGCCCCTCATTGCCGAGTTTATTGTTGGGAATGGCTTTCGGGGATTCAAGCATCTTGCTCGAATCGCAGTGGAAATGAGAGTCGATTTTGCCTTCAGAGTGCTGGAACGAATGTTATCTGTGCTGTATATCTGAGGATGGCTCATTGCTTTTGTCCTTTCTTGATAGTTGTAGATGTATAGAATTTATTCATATTTGTACAACCCTTTGTGGGACCTTGTGATAAAAAGAACAACCCATAGGAATGAAGACCTATTACTTTTGAGTGTACTATGCGCATAAAAAAATGTTACTTAACATTTTTAAAGGGATGGATTGTTTGGTTGATGTACTAAAAATGAATAAAGTCCCCTTTGACTGAAGACCTGCCACTTATGAGTGAATTTTGCACATAAAAAATTGTACTTTTAAAAATTTTAATTAGATGGATTGGTTGGTGTGCTAAAAAGGATAAAAACACCTGAGTGAAGATCTGTCACCTTATGCGTGCCATACAAATTTAAAAATAAAATTTTTTTGTTAAGGGAAGAATTGGTTGGACTAAAAAGGATAAAAAAGTCATTATGAATGAAGACCTATCACCTTATATAAGTGTATTTTGCCCATAACAAAATATTTTATTAAAAAAAAATTTAAAGTATGGATTGCTTATTCTAAAAAAAGGATGAAAACCCTTACGAATGAAGACCTCACTTTATATGGTGTATTTTGAACATAAAGTATTTTCTTTTACATTTTTTTTAAAAGAATAGATCGGTTGGTTTGAGTTTTATGGCGCAAGGTTCAAAAGCGGACAAGCTGCGCCAAACGCAGTTTAGAATACGACTCAGTAAAAATAGATAGGATACCTAAAATAAAATCTTAACCGACAGTTAAAGTAGACTTAAAAATATGTATTACTTGAAATATTTAAAAATTTGTAATGGTCTGATGACATAAATAGATGAAATGATGCAGTGTAAAAGATATGGAAGATAAAAACATTAGAATTTAATAGTTTAAGAATATAAATTTAGAAATGTTTGATGGGGATTTTCCCGAACAAATCTTGAAAATTTAAAATGGAATTATTAAAAAAGGGGAATTCAGTAGAACTTATTTCTCATCGACTATCTACAGCACTAATAGATATAAGAATATAAAATGAGAGAATATTTATGTACCTTAGCAGCCTTAATATACCTAGAATATTTCGTAAATACTTAGCCGTAACTATTTCAAGGAAGTAGGTTTATTAATTGGATTTTTATGGCGCGAGGGCTGCATTTGACCCAAAACAAACACGACAGACAACGTCAAGTAATAGACATACCCACGTGTGGGAAGTTTTACTGACACAAAAGAGAAATACAATCAGGACAAAATCGAACTTGTTCCTACTACAATTCGCAGGTATCTGGCTACGTGGGCAAATCCACTGATACGTGCTTCTGATTCACTAAAAAAACATTCGCATATTCTCTAGAACATGGTTATTTTAGGCGTAATTACTTTCAATCTACTATATTATTTATTTCAATACTTATAGATTATCAAACTGTACATTATGGGAGCTCCCACGAGTAAGTTTCTTTGTAAGCTAATTGTAGAGGGCATTAGTGTTTATACGTTAGTACGAACCGTTTCATTTCAGAAATTGCGTAATTCGGCATGTTACTGGGATGAAACTTCAGAATGTTAAACTTACAGAATTGATCATTACATTTATGGTGATTTTATTTTTAGTATTGAGATTTTCTTTTTTTCTAAGAAAAAACAGATTTTGTATTTTTCACGTAATTTTAATTTTTAGAGTCTTAAGAACGTGTGTACAGAATTTTAAATCTAAATTCACGAAATCGAAACAGTTATAAGCTATTAACAGACGCGTGTAGGTGTAGACTAGGCGCACAGATGTAGAATTAAAACGCATTTTTCACGGAACAGCTTTTTCCGAGTGGATGGCATAATATCTATAAAAGTATTGGATTCATCAACTTGAAATTTTTACAGCAAATCAAACAGTTTTTTATCGTTTGATGAACCAGGAAAGTGATGTTACGTTTTTATATTTTTATAGCATACTAGAAGAATTACCAGACGTTACTCGGGTTGAATCGGTTAACTAACTTCCGCTTTCGTTAATAAACTGAAATTCCTATTCATAACATGTAACAACTACCACACTCTAATAAAGGTGCACAATTGTTAAATACACAATTTTACACATGTAAATAAATGTAATTTTTCTCATTTTATATTTTTGTAGAATTTAAATTTTTTAGCAAGAAAGAAGTCTCTAGATGTTGCCAATATTACCCAGAATGCATAGAATAGTTCAGAGTATGCATATAAATGCCTTGTGTATGCCATTTAAAAACAAAATAGTTTCCCAAAATTATCAAACAATAATTAAAAATGTTTTTAAAATTAATTAAACCACTTACCTTAATTACAGTTACTGAACGAAAAACATCAAATTAAAAATCCATCTAAAAACATATTTAAAAAAGCTTCGAGCGAAAAGTAATGAATGTATCTGTTTTTTTCACTACAAAATAGATTCTTGGAATATAACGGACAAATTTAAAAAAGCAAACGATTATAAAAAAACAATGTTGCCATATTAGCTATCAGTCCTATTTTAAAAAGTCTTGTTCTGTGTATTTTATTTATATTTTATTCTCTTTATCGTCTGTCTCAAATATTCAGAATATTTTTATATTTTGTAAAGAAAAAATAAGGCTAAAAATAAATAAGGTATAGGAATTTAAATTCCATAAAAATAGTTTTAGTAAAAATAATTGATTTTTCAGCAGCGCTGGTAAAACAATCCAATTGCTGCTCAATATATCTTCCAGCTACTCCAAAACTACCAAATTATGGTTGATTTAAGTATAGTTACTCAGATGTTTTTGCATGAAACTTGTCTAAATATGTAAGCAAAGGAACGTAAAATAACGTAACTAAACTAAAATACACTGTATAAAATCTAGAACATTGCATTTAAATATGTTGGATAAATTTCATGTAATACTTGTACAAACACACTAATACAGAATCAGACATAGAACGGGAAGATGGACAGACAAACTAACGCAACCAAGTTCAGTCACTAAATGAATGTAAGTACTCGCAGTATGCAAAGTTCCACTAAAATATATTCAACCGTTTGGACTTAGCACGGATACACACATACAGACAGATGGACAGACACCAAACGCGCAAGAGACGGATTTTGCAACGGCCCAAAACGGATAGAAAACTTGAAATGGGTTGAAAATATTCAATTTACAAACAAACACTCCATTCTTATTTATATAGAAAACTCGGAAATTTTGAGTAATCGATGATTTTGGATTCGACAAATCAACATTTCCTCGAATATTTTACAAAACATTTTCTGGTTCAAAAAATAGCTACACGTGTCTGAAGTAAATTACAGTTCATTTTTTCTTTAAGTGCACTTAGTAGGTAGGTAGTTTTTACGTCGCACTGGAGCAATACAACGGGCTATTGATTGGTCCGGGATCAACCCCGAAGGGAAAAACCTAGTAAATTTGAATCATGATTAGATGACGATGCCAACACCTAATCTGACACCCCGCTCTCCAAACTTCCACGTCACGCCATATTTGAGACACGACAGATTTAACGTGCACCAGTCTCCACGTACACGACGGTCTTAGGTTGGATCGAGTTTTGAGCTTGCAATTTTCCTGTTGCTAGTCCACGAGAGTACCGCGGCTCCTTAAGTTCACTTGGAGTTGAGAAATCATGCCAACCAGCTACCAGTTCTTCGTTCATGGTCAACGAGAATTAGCAATCGAGATTCTTCATGAAAATTATTAAAAAAGCTTTTTAATAACAAAGTTTGGAATTATTTGACTGTAGTTGCCTTAGTAAAAAAGGTGGTAATTTTAGCGAAAATAAAGAAAAGCCCCACCTTAAACTCCAAATATGCCCAATGCATGCATTCAAATGGGTGTTGGTGCACACAACGTGTGAAAGTAAATTATGGCCAATCATCGACAACAGATAAATAAAATTAGTTCGTCACCGCAAGTATTTTCTTCCCCTTCCGGTGGTTAGTTTTGCTTACAATGAAAAACTCCCATACTAATCAGTTGTAGTAAATTACTACATTAAGTTTTCATTGACTACAGAATAAGTTAAGAGAATAATAGCATGCCAGCATAATAATTGGAAGAAAAATAAGTCATAATAGTTTTAGGATGATAAAAATTTGAACTGCAATTTTAAGATATTATGTTCCATGGCAATGTATCTGACAACATATAATTGTAGCTTCTGTTAAATTTCTGGTAAATTTTAGGCATTTTTCTTGAACGAGTGTAAGAACCTCAGTTTTTTTAAATCATTGAAACAACTTGAAGTTTGTACATATTAAGGAAAAATGTAATAAAGAAATTAACTCCAATTTATCTAAAATAAGAACTAGCGGTATTCAAATGCCAAAAAATACCCGAGCTTATTTTGGTTATTAAATCAAAGAGCTGTTTCTTTGAAAATTATTCCGATTTAACATCATTGAATAGATAGTTCATCTGCTGAAAACAACGCAGATTAATTTTGGGTACCCTAAAATTATTAGATCAGATCAATACAAATTATATTAACACATACTTATACAGATATGGTCACCTATGGTAAATAAGAACCATTCATGCTTACGTTATAACCTTTATTTTTAATGATTTAATTTACTGAGTGGTTGACCCACTTATATTCGTTCTGCAACCCGCAGTTTAACCAGTTTTGACCCTTTTAACCGATAACGGATTTTTCAATCAATAAATATGGTTAGTCATGTGTGTTGCGGTGAAAAGCAATATTATACTAATCGAAAATCTCATGACGCTCAGAGGATTAACCCTCTTCGATGAGGCATTTCACCATTAGCAAAACTGACCAGATCTTGATGGACGAGATATTTCGTCATTAGAAAACTGACAAACATCTTGATCTGGTCATCATAAAAAATCTGCAAAATCTTGATGACGAGATATGTCGTTATTAGCAAAATTGGTCAGATCTTGATGGATGAGATATCTCCGTCGAAACTACTTGGAGGGTAAGAGTGCAGCTAGTATTAAAATTTTCTCGGATTGTAACCATCATTTTTCAGGTCTTATTATAAATACAGTTGGACTAAAATCTTTTGAATACATTCAATGAATCTTTACTGACGCCTAGAAAGCATAAAAAAGCTCGTGTTCGTTGAAATTCTACGCTATATCTTTCGGAGAACGATTCTTTATTTCCTTTCTTATTTTTGTTCGAAAAAATGTGCATTACTATTGAGTTTACTTCAAAACTAGAAAAGAGAAAACGTAAACAGGGATTTAAAAGATTCCACCCACGAAATCATTCCTGTTCAGCATAGGCGCGAATGATCATCTATTTTCATCATTTACGTTTTCCCTTTCATGCATAAGTAATATTTACGTATATGATATCCAGTAAAGGAAATATTTTTCAACGAGGCGTTCCATTTTTTTGTTCCCCTTTGTACTACAGAATGGATTTTTCGAGAATTCAATAGTGACATAATTTCACTCGAAACTATCCTATTCGCAATTTTATCTGCGTTCCATCATTCTAAAAGCAATGTTACGCTTATGTCAACTAAAGTTTTTTTGCATGTATTAACGCATGTAATGTATTCAAAGCTTTTCCGAAGCGATGTTTCTTCAATCCTGATAAAAGTTATCCTTTGATCTCATTTACTTGCAAGAAAACGAAAGCTCGAAGATGCTTTCAATGTTTTTTGTTTATATTTTACGAGTAATATTTTATTTATTACAAAATATTTTAAGAATCCTGTTTCATTACAATTATTTCAGTTAATACTTCGCTGTAGATTTAATAGATTATGTTTACAGTTCCTAGAAAAGGTTTTTCAGAGAGGCATAGCTTATTATCGATCATCACTTATCGTTCATTATTACACGATTTAATTTAAAACTAAGTGATTAGTTATGTTCAACATAATTTTGAATTTTTTAGCGTTTCTCAGAACTTTTAAACAAAAGCTTTCTCATTAAAACGAAAATGTAAAGTAAAATATCATATCTTATCATTATGGTTTCTAGTTAGATATTGCCAAGTTGGAGTCCACTTACTTTTCAAAAATGCGAATAGCTTCATAGGCTGCATTTCTAACTTCCCAGAAAATTTATTATAGCTGGAACAAAAATATATTATCAATATCAGCGGTATTTACAGAAAATATTATTTTGCTATCTTTTCAATAAAATTAGAGTATTAGCTAAATGATACCCAGCTAAAATTTCAGAAATCAGTTTTTTTATCGTAGTCAATTTCGATTACGTTCAAATCACAGCCAGTTGTTACAAAATTGCCAAACTGCTGATATCAATAAATAGAAAGAAATTTATCCGTTTTAATACTGTTTAAAGTAAATAAAACTATTTTCGAAGAATATTATGCAAATAATTACGCGTACACAAAATAAAAATATGACGTAATGACAAGCCAAACGTGTTTTATTTATTTGTATTCGAAACATTTTAATTTGTAAAGCAAGAGAAATAAATTATCTTATTTATCCATTACGCTTTACATATTAAAATAAAGTTTATGATTTAATTTATGTATGTTATAGATGATCATTAAAAAGATTAAAATACCATTCTCCACAATGATCTTTACAAAATCAATGAAACTGAGCAACAATGAACAAATGATTATTTCTGGATTACACATTTCACGTGTTCTATAATTACGATTGATTTGTCATCACGTCATATTTTGTAGTTTTGTTCATGACATTATTTATATAATATTCTACGATAATTGTCTTCATGATTACATTTCAGTTATTAATTATACTTTACATGTTATTAAAATTAAGAGGTTTGTTACGTTAATATGACATAATTTATGGGTATTATAGGTAATATCAAAAAGATTAAAGTATCGTGCTCTATAATGATTTTTTGAAGAAAATAATAATAAAGAACAACGATCATAAGAACGATTAACACTCTTAGTAGTTTCGATGAGATATCTCGTCTATCAAGATCTAACCAATTTTGTTAATAACAAGATATCTCGTCATCAAGATGTTTCCAATTTTTTAATGATGACAAGATCAAGATCTGGTAAATTTTTTTCTAATGAACATGATCGTGTTTTTTTCTCATGACGATATACCTCGTCCAACAAGATCTGGTCAGTATTTATCTAATGACGAGAAACCATGTCGAGACAAACACCAAGAGGGTTGATTCTAAATTACACATTTTACAAATTCGAATCTAAATTTCACTTAGACTGAATGGAGAATAGTTCCTTAATATTCAAGCCACAAACATCTGTGTGCCGGAAGATTTTAGAGCTATTGCGATGTTAATTCCTCTAAATACACTGCTGGCCACCCAAATTGCAGCACCAAGAAAGACAAGAGATATCACAACAAAATTTATTTTGTAGATCATGTTGACCAAGTATCAAATGATTAAATTTATAGACTTCTGTGAAGTGTGGTTCCTGCCGAAATCAGTAGCCAGAGTAGCCGCCATTGTTGGAGATCACCGCTGCCACACGCCTCGGCATTGATTCAAAGAGACTTTGGATGTGTTCTTGGGGTACAGCAGACCAAGCAGCTTCCACACGTTGCCAAAGTTGATCTGGTGTGGCAGCTGGGGATGTATTCTGGGTCAATCGTTGAGCAACCATGGACCACATGTTTTCTATCGGCGAAAGATCCGGAGAGCGAGCTGGCCAGGGAAGCAATTCAATCTGGCGATTGACGAAGAACCCTTGGACAATGCGTGCCACGTGTGGTCGCGCATTATCCTGTTGAAATATGGCTGTGGGCAAGCCCTGAAGGTAAGGAAGGACAACTGGCTCCAACACCTCGGAGATGTAGCGCTGGCTGTTTAAAGTACCGGCAATGCGTACTAGAGGAGTGCGAGAGTGATATCCAATACCGCCCCATACCATAATACCCGGTGCAGGACCAGTGTGGCGGTGCATAACGCAGCTGTTCAGCATCCTCTCTCCACGGTGTCTCCAGACTCGAATCCGACCATCGTGGTGTTGCAGACAGAAGCGTGACTCGTCAGTCAAGACAATTTCATTCCATTCTGCCGTCCACATCCTTCTTTCATCGCACCATTGGCGGCGGAAACGTCTGTGGTTCTGCGTTAAGGGTAGACGAAGCAATGGACGTCTTGCGGACAGACCACTCTGCTGTAAACGGCGTCGAATGGTACGCGCAGACACTGGATGATGCGGTACAGACTGAATGTGCTGTGCTATGGTTCGTGATGTGGCTGAGCGATCCGTCACTGCCATACGCTCAATATGCCTGTCATCACGTGAAGTGGTGCACTGAGGTGGATGCGATCGAACACGTCGGTCCGTCGTACCCTCCTGCATCCAACGATCACATATCCGCATTACAGTTGTTTGGTTTCGTCCAACACGACTACCGATTTCCCTGAAAGATAATCCACAATCTCGGTAGGCCACTATCCTTCCTCTGTCGAACTCGGATACTTGATCAAAAGATGATCGCTGTTTTCTACGAGGCATAATTGATCGTTTTTTTGAAAAAACCACAAGAAAAACACAATTGCCGTACTTGAAATCGTCGAAATCTCCAAGCCTTAAATAGCGCTTTGAAGTGGCGCCACAGGCGCGCGTGATGTGCGTCTGCGCTGAAATTCTAATCATTTGCATATCTCACCTCCGCTAATGCATGTTGTAAATTTCATATTATTTGCATGCTTCCTTCAGGGTGTTGCATTTACGGTGGCCAGCAGTGTATTTCGTAATTTACAAGACCCGTGTTGGAAGCAAAATATTTGACACTAGCATCTTTTAATCTATAATTCCACTTTCTAATTTATATGCATTATAGGTAATTATTCAAAGAATATGCGAATGGTTTATAATGATCTTCAGAATATCAACGAAAATGAGCAATAACATACAAACGATTAATTCTGGATTACACGCTTTGCATATTCGAACCCAACTTCACACAGACTGAATTTAGAACCTGCAGCTCCTTTAGATATCAGCCATAAACATCTGTGTGCCGGAAGATTTTAGAGCTATTGTGATGTTAATTCCTCTACAATTTTCGTAATTTACAAGACCCGTGTTTGAAGTAAAATATTTATGACACTAGCATCTTTTTAATCTCCGTCCCTTGAAAAAGAACTTGGAGAAGATGCCGCGTCCATTGATTTTCCTCTTGTGACCCCCAAAAGAAGGAAAACCGTCTCTTTCTTTGAAGGACCACTCCTTCATCTATTGAACAATTAGAGCACTCTCTTTATAATTATTAGCTGTCATATTCAGAAAGCAGCTGCTGAAGAAGGTGGAACACTTAAAAACGAAACAAGCGGGTAATGGGATCGTGTAAGAGGGAAATTATAAGAATTAAATTGACGGAACGTTTATTGTAAATGTTTTAGTTTCTCTTTTAGTTTAATTGCGAATTTCGTTTCGCAAAATTTTAAGTATTTTGCAAAGGAGATGCTACGAAAAAAAATCGAGTGATCGGGAGAAGCAAACAAATATCTTCTAATTGAAAAATCAAGTTGCAAATTTATGAAATTATTCTAACAAAAGAGTGAGAAATATCATGTCCTAACCCTCTGAGCTTTATAAGATTTGCGAGTAGTGAAGTGTTGGTTTTACCCAACGCACATAATTATTAAATAACCACATCAATTGGTTGAAAGAATCCTGGGGACACAATGACCATAATTCAGTAAATAGATGAATTTATATAAACTAGTGGTCGCCCAGTGGTCGAAATTCGACCATAATTCATTTAATTTTTAAGTTTGAACGTTAATAACGTTCTTTTGTCAAAGAGTATACCTCTATATTCATTGCATATAATTTTTTGAATTTTGTTTTATTACATAAGCTGCGAGCATGTACAAATACGTCATAGGAAAAATGCGGTATAGCTTGGTTAAGCCATATCTAAAAAACAATAATGCGTTGTTTGACATTTTCTTGGTTTTTTTTATTGCTATACTGGCCACAGGTTTCACCAAGGCTACACAGTTAATTTGCCTATTTTTTTCAAATTATATAAAATTTAAATAAAAAATAAATCCAAAAAATGAAATAAGGAATACGTGCTTCGTATTTTTTTATATATTTTTTATTGAAACAAAAAAAACGGGTGGATAAAAAAATAAATGTTGTCCATTGAACTTGAAATAGTTCGACAGTGAATTTAATGATTCAAAACTACTTCTGTGTAGACGATGTTTTTTGTAAAAACTCTTTCATCGTTTGCTAAATGCCCTTGACCGTTATATTCTGAAATATAAAATCTCAAACCATCGAATGATCGAACTCTACTTGCTGCGACGTACAATTGACCATGTGTAAAAACTGGCTGCCTCAATAAAATTCCAATTTTTTCGAATGTTTGTCCTTGAGACTTATTTATTGTCATCGCAAATGCAGGTATAATTAGAAATTCAGTTCTTTGAAAGTTAAATGGTAAAATAGTTCCGGAATATGTTAAATTTATACGTGGAATCAAAATTCTCTTATTGCGTGCGGTTCCAGTTAAAACTTCGCAATCAATAGTATTTCGATGCATAAATTTGATGCGAATTCTTGTTCCATTGACTAATGCTTCCTTTGTATTTAAGTTTCTGATCAGCAAAACGATGCAATTAACTTTCAATACTAACTTATGTGGTGGCAAATTATGCCAAATCTCATACTCCTCCGTTCGAGCAATGTGCTTAAAAAGGGGTACAAAGTTTTTCTTCACGTATTAATATATAGATTACAGTATATGAACGTAAACAATGAATGTTTTATTTTGTTCAATTTAATATATTTGTAACGCATATTATACATTAATTTTATCTTTCTGCACTCCCTTCTCATTATGAACTTTAATTATGCCAAATCTCATACTCCTCCGTGCGCGCAATGTGATTAAAAAAGGGGTACACAGTTTTTTCTTCACGTATTAATATATAGATTAAGAATATTAATTTAATATGAGGTTAATTCAGACTATTTCCAAAAATGAGATGGGGATTGAGAGGGTTTGGGGTCGTCTTATGCCCGAAAAATTAAAGTTAATGTATGTCTTAGCAGCCGTCTGTCGCACCGTCTTTCTCATTCTATCAATTGCGTTCTGGTTCTATTTACCGATTTGGCGGGAAGCGCCTCCATTACTGGGTGTGAATCATGCGCAGGCGTCCGTTCGTCTCTATAACGTCTGCGTTTACTGGGTGACGAGGGATTTCCGATGTCCCACATATATTCGACTAGCAGTATCCGCACGGTGTTGCCCGTGACATCATTCTTGTTTGTCCTCAGATTCTGAAAACATTAAAAAGAAAAAACAATAATTTTAAGGATGAATACCACCACCACCCGATATGACAGGGGCATGTCGCCTCATTCCTTCCATCTCACTGATTCTTGCTTAGAGAACTTCATGATACACTATGTTCAATGTTCTTCCATTTGGATCTAGAATGTAAATATTCCCGGCTTTTCCAACTTCTGAACAACTCACATACAGTTGACCGTGGGAGAAACACGGTTTAATGAGATCGAGTCCTACAACTTTCAGCGATTGGCCTTGTGCCTTGTTGATGCTCATGGCGAAACTTAAACGAACAGGGAACTGAAGTCGTTTAAATTCGAATAGGAGATCCGAAGGGATGATTGGGATCCTAGGAATGAATACGTCTTCGCCTGCGGCATGTCCAGTCGTGATGGTGGCTTCAATAATATTCGGCATCAATTCCTTGATAGAGAGTCTTGTTCCATTGCAGAGTGAGGTGGATGCAGATTTCTGAGAAGCATAATCGGTGCCCCAATTTCTAGCTGTAATATGTGCGAGGGTACTCCAGATGGCTCCAATGTGCTCAAAAACTCCATTGTGTAGTTCACAGCCTCAACTGTGTCACATGTGGTGTCGATAAATTTGTATTATACAAATACAGAAATTATACAAATTCAAAAGTAAGTTATGGAAAAGCCACTACTGAAATAAAAATGTGATTGAATCTTTAAATATAACGCTATACTTTTAAAAAGTATTGTTGTGTCACCTCACTGATTCCGACAAACAACCTAAATGAATCACAATTTCAGCGAAATAAAAACCAAATTAAACAGTAATAAACACTGTTACTTCATTTCATGTAATTTATAACTGAGTTGCAAAAAATTTCTCGATGGTACTTGGCACTTGGAGTCGAACTTGTAGGGGGTGGAATTTCAGTTGTTTGCTTTTCATTGGTGGTACGAAAAAGGACCAAAACAGTGACAATACAGAGAAACCAGAGTTTCAGAATTGAAAAAGCTGCATAAAATCAATTACATTTTTAAAAATAATTGCGTTGAATTCAAAAAATAAAAGGATAAAGTAAAAGTACAGAAAAAATTGAAAGGATTAGAGTATATTTACTATTTTTAAAAATATAAAGGCGAAAAATAAAAATTATCCGTCGGCCGGGTTTGAACTCAGGAGGTCTCCTTCTAAAAAACTCCCACCGCGACTTCAGTACGTCGCATTACCTACTACTCCATAATTTCAATGTGAGGAGGGGTGTTTTCAGTGAAGAGATAGCATGCGCAATGAGTATCTGTCAGATCGGTCTGCGCAGATACGTCATAGTGGAGGAGGGGCTACACGCGGAGCACAAAATAATAAGTAAAGTATTTTCCAGATTAAATTTTAAAATTCGGGTTTCGAGGGACATTCAGTCACCTTTAGGACTAACTATGTGCCAAATTTCATGGCTGTAAGTGCTATGGATTCGTCTGAACACCGCACACATACAAACACTTCCTTTTATAATAGAGATTGATCAAGGTCAAAACTTTTTACAAATCATATAGGGAAGACTGCATGTTGCAGAACGGATATAGGATTGTGAACCCCTCAGAGAATTAAGAATATAAAGAAATCGATAGAAGAAATTTCTTTAACATAGAACGAGAAATAATGATTGGGAATATAAACAGTTGTCTTTTTTCTCTGGAATTTTTGTATTTAACTAGTGAAATATTATTGAAAAGTTTCATTTGACTGTGTTATGACATATTTCATATTATGGTATTATTAGTAATTTACATTTTGCCCCCATATACAATAGTTATTGAACATTCAGATTTCATATTGGATTACTGAATCTATATATTTATAGCTGATTTGATTCAAAGACCAAGTCACAGCTATTGAATTCTTGACCAAAGGATAACGTTTTTAAAATCTGTCGAAAAACGTTTAATCAGGGAATGGAATAACATATTTCTTAAATTAGTTTGGTATTCGGTAATACGTAAGCTTGAAAGTTTTGGTATTAGTGCAATTTTTATAATATACAAGATCATTAGACCAAAGGCACGACAAACTTTTAAGCAATTTATGTTTATGGACAAACAATTATTGATTATCATATAATAAGACTGTATTTACGTACCTTGTTTTTGTAAAATATTATAGACCCGAAAGAATAAAAATATTTTTCCGTCTGATTTTATTCCCATTATTGAGAATGAGCGTGATCATATCTTTTTAAAAATAAATAACATAATTATTGACTTTATTGTTTATGTAATTAATACAATTAATTATGTACAATACATGAATATCTGAAGATCAATGATATTTGTTGTTTCTAAAATTAATTATATTTAAAGTGAAGCGAAGATGTTTTTATCAATATTTACTTATTATTTGAGATGTTTTATTTCATATTTTTATTTTAGTTATACTTCACTTTCTTGCCTCGAAAGTTCTAGAAAACAATATTAATAATTTCCTTTTTGATAAGTTTGATAAACCCCGTGGATCCACACAAATTTATCCTTTCTGAAACCTGCAGTATTCCCTGTAGGACTTCTAACAAGTTTTGACCTTCTTGACCAATAGCATCTTTCCCAAGATTATTTCAACTAATAGATAAAGGTTATTTAGTCACTATGTGTATTGTTGGGTAAAAATAATACGACCCGAAAACATGACGCTGAGGGTTGAAACATTTTTGTAGTTTCCTAACATGGTATTTATAAATTGATTTCATTTAGCCTTCCAAGGGTTTCAACGAGACATCTAATCCAAGATCTGGTCGATTTTGCTAATAACGAGATGTTTTGTTGATCGACAATCTGTCAGATTTGCTACTGACGAGATGCCTTGTCGATACCACTCCAAGGGTGATGAAGATCCAAATTACTCCAAGGGTGATGAAGATCCAAATAGGAAAATAAAATTGTCCCTTAACCAGAACTGTGACAGTTAGGAACAGGTTTATGCATCAGAGGTTGGCCACTACAGGACAGATTTCAAAGCGAAGATAAACCACCAGGAAGGTTAATTAGGATCACAGTACAACACTTATACAAAATTTGAAGTGATTTTGCTAAAAAAGTGTATATGTTGACAAAACAAAACAAATAATCAGGTTTACAATTTTTCAATGACCGTAAACAAACATTGTTTGCTGCCCACTTCAATCGCGGATGAAAAGAAATCTCAAAATGGAGGCATAATGGAATTAGTGCCACAGAATTGACGATTATTTTCAATGATCCTAAATGTCTTTAAGAGTGAAAATATTCACAAAAATATTTGAGCCTTATACTGGGACAAAAACTAATTTTATTTATTATATGCTATTATAACAAACCATAAGAAACTAATGGCATTGTTTTAAATATCATTTCTCTTCTTTTGAACCTTTCCTTTGGTTCTTAGAAGTAAAAATAAAGTTCCGCTCATTCACTCGGTTAACTCTTCTGGTGGCTGTCTTGACGATGTATCTCGAAAAATGTGCAAAGCTAACGATGTCTTGATGGACGAGATATCTCGCCATTAGAAGAAAACTTAACAGATCTTGATCAAGTCATCATAAAAAAATTGGCGACATCTTGATGACGAGATATCTCTCGTCATTAGCAAAATTGATTCCATCTTCATGGACGCAATCTAGTCGAAACCATTTGGAGGGTTAAAGTTCTTACATTCATCATTCAAGACAGTTCCCACTTATTCCAGATAGTTCTTATGATAAACCATAAGTGTAATTGCTTATGACATAGTTTTCAATATGTTTACTTTTCTTTAAATCCAAGGATTTTAAAATAAAAAATTAAATGGTACTTAATAAATTACAGTTGCACAACTAAAGTTTTTATACCAATAAATTCACCATTTATTTTAATTTTATAGAACTCATAAAACTATATTTCCCTCAACTACTTGATTTTCGAAGAGATCTTAGTATTATTTAAAATGACTTATTCAGCGAAAGAGCAATTGTTCATTTTAGGCAATGCCCATTAAATATGTATTTGGCATCAATGCTTTCTTTGTATTCCTCGTAATAGTTGCCCCAGTGATTCTCGTTAAAATCGTCTCAACGATGTTCATTGAAATGGAAAATATTTAATCCAATGGATAGCAGTTAAATTAATTGAGACAATTATAATAAGAATGGAAATTTTGAGGTGATCTGGGAAATGAAATTGTTAGTTTCCTCTTGACTGTAATCGTCTCAACGATTTTCGAGGGGATTATTACATGATTGTCAATGGTAAGTATTTGTCTAAAAATTATTCTTTAAATTTCATTGAGATAGTAATGAGAAAAACTTTTGCCGATCTTGTTTCTTGTGGTGTAAGCCAGAAATGACAATACAATAAATGTTTTCAGAACTATAATTTATTTATTTATACAAATGAAAAACACTAAAAGTTTTTAAACTTGAAATGTCTTGATAAATACTTTTAAGTTGTTTTATTGAATATGTTTCATACTATTGGTTGGGTTTTATGGCACAAGAGCCATATTTAGTCAAGCTTCACCAAACATAAGACAGATGACATCGAGTATGGGACATACACAAATAAACATTTACTGGTACAGAAGAAAAATACATCCAGAGCAATTTACAAGAATCAAACCATTTATCATATGGACCTTTGCTTTTGAAGTGATGAAACTTGTGTTCAATGCTGAAAATTAACAATGAAATGTACTTGTAAATTTCTAAAACGCATTCTAGCAATGTCTTAAAGTGGCATGAAAATATTGTATGAATATGGTTACATGTATACTTTAATTTATGGAATTATTTGTACTCAAACTGAAGCATTTCATGGCATTTTCAGTTAGCATTTACCATTCAGTCGTAATCTACTAAAGGGCTTCCCCGAGGTGAATTCGTCAACAAGTTGATACGAGTTTCATTTGGAAATAATGCTTCAACTTAGTAGACATGAAAGGGAAATTGGTTGGATTTTTTATAGCGAAGGGGACATGTTTGCCCAAGCTGCGCCAATCAAAGCCAAGTAAATGGCATATACAAGGAAAGTTTTACTGACACAGAAGAGTGGGTTGGATAGTTAGGGTCTATGTGGCGCCAAAACTGGACAAGCTGAGCGAAACACTAGATCAAATTATAAAAACCAATGTAAATATAAAAACATTGAAAAATAATAGGTAAATAAAAATTCAGCGCAAATAATTTTTTTTTAAATAAAAGATAAAATAATCATGTTGGTCAATATGAAGTTGAATTGTAAAAGTTAAAACACGCCAATAAACAACATGAAGAAAATAAAATAAGGTGAAAGCATGATCTAACACAGAAAAGAGAAATAAACCTAGAGAAGAATAGAACCTGCTCTACCTACAGTTTACTAACGCAGTGGGCAACTCCGCTGAGACAGATATAGAGTAAAGGCTTTAAGGAAACACGATAATATACGAATTAAAAACGAAAATCTGTCATATAAACATGTATGGAAAGCAAAATGCAATCATATTGTAATATACATCTATAAAAAGTGCGATCCTTTTAAAAAATATAAGCTTTAACGTACCCTTCCAGGTAGGTAGTTAAGTAATGTTACACTGGAGCAACACAATGGGCCATTGGAGCAACACAATGGGCCATTGGAGCAACACAATGGGCCATTGGAGCAACACAATGGGCCATTGGCGACAGTCCGGGATCGATCCCGAAGGGAAAGATCGAGGACAACTCCACGGATTTCTGAACCACGGTCAGATGACGAGAACATCTGAGCTGGCACCCCTCTCTTCAAACTTCCGCGCCACGCCAACGTGAGGACATTTGAAGCCACGGCATATTTAACATTCACCAGCCTCCGTGTACACGATGGTCTTTAGTTTGACCGAGTTTTGAGCTCGCAAACCTCTGGTTGTTAATCCGTTACTCTTCCAACTGGGCTACCGTGGCCTCACCCTTCCAGGAAAAGTCCTTCTGGCCTTATGATGATAGAGGTCTTCCTCCACCGAAATGGCTATAGACGATCCTTTATACGTTTTTCATCTTTATTAGTCGGTGTTTTGAAGTTTTGCATTTCTAACTAAGCTGTAACGTGCTTTCGTACACAAATACAATATTGTATATTTACAGTACAACACTTTTTAAAATCAATTTTCGAAAATTTATTCACGAGCTTATAGAAAATTTATATTTCATCAGCCAGGACCGAGTCTTCTTGAAATACGAACAAAATAAACCTAAATAAGTTGAATCAATTTCACAAGTCACCATTTCTCCTCTAAAGAAACAAAAAACCCAAATAGCCTTCCCTTTTTTACTATCCGAAAGACGTCTCGTTGACTATTGAGTCTATAAATACAATGATTTTTATCTGGCGCTATTTGTTATCGTTAAAGGTTGAAAAACAGCTCTGCGGTTATTTATTTTCGAGGCAGCTCTAATTCCATCGGATGTCAAATCTTCGGAGAGCAGTGCCTGGCGCAGGCAGCAAGAAAACGATGTGTAGAGATTAGAGAATTAAGCAGTTTGCGCGCTTACGAGCATTAACAAAAGACTTTGGCGTCAGAAATTCTTAATCCCGCGGATCACAGCAGCTGTTGTTGATATCCCACTGCCCTTTGGGAACAGGGGTGTATGAACAGCTGATGGATCAAGGCTGGAGGACGGCAAGAAAAGAGATTGGGTAATCTGCGTCAATAGGGGCCTTTTATAAGTTCTTCGTCAAGTATCAATGGCGTGAGTTAATAGCACAGCGAGCACGGGTGGATGTAATGCTCCAGACAATGATGACAAGCGGAGATTTATGCTGAGAATGTTTCCATGGAAAAGAATTAGGTTGGCTGCATTGGTGCTCAAGGTTAAGCATAATTATGTACTTGTGAATATTTAAGCCTTCTGGTGGTTGTCTCGCCATTAGCAAAACAGAACAGATCTTGATCTCGTTATAAAAGAATTGACAATATCTTGATAACGAGTTATCTCGTCTGTAGCAAAATTATTCAGATCTCGATGGACGAGATATCTCGTCGAAATCACTTGGAGGGTTAATTATATTATACTAAAATACCCACGCATAGCATCTGCTCTAGTTTCTGAATTGTATGTCTATTGATGGCTCAATGAGATTAGAATCGTATACCTTATTTAAATCGATTGATAATGAACATAAGTATATCTATAAGCACATTTCTTATATCATGAAATCTGCGTCAATAGGGACCTTTTATAAATTCTTCGTCAAGAATGAATGGCGTGAGTTAATGGCACCAAGCGCTGGTGGATGTAATGCTCCAGACAATGACAAGCGCATATATATACTGAGAATGTTTCCATAGAAAAGAATTAGGTTGGTTGACCTGGTGCCCAAGGTTAAGCGTAATTATGTACTTGTGAATATTTAAGCCTCTTAATGGTTGTCTCGACAAGTTTGTCTTGCCATTAGCAAAACTGACCAGATCTAAATGTCGTTATCATGAACTAAATGAGAATACATTTTTACCAGATATCTCGTTATAAACAAAATTGGTCAGATCTCGATGGACGAGATATTTCGTCTTCAGCAAAATTTGTCAGATATTGATGGACGAGATATCTCGTCGAAACTGCTTGGAGGGTTTTAATTACACAACACTAGAAGATCCACAGCATTTGCGCTACTTTCTGATTTGTATGTCTATCAATGAGGCTCACACAACACAATGAGGGGGGGTATTTCCATTAACGTCACACTAGAGCTACACAATGGGCTATTGGTGACGGTCCGGGATCAATCCCAAAGGGAAAGATCCGAGGACAACACCACGTAATTTTGAACCACGGTCAGATGACGAGGCAACACCTGAGCTGGCACCCCACTCTCCAAACTTCCACACCACGCCAACGTGAGGACATTTGAGGCCACGACAGATTTAACGTGCACCAGCCCCCTTTGTACACGACGGTGTTTGGCTGGATTCGAACTCGCAACCCTTCGGTTGCTAGTCCGTTACTCTTCCAACCGGGCCACCGAGGCCCTCACAACACAATGAAACTCAGAACTTATATACCTTATTAGATCTTACATTTTAGTGGTTGTGACAAGATATCTCGTCCATCAAGATCCAATAAATTTTGAAAATGACGAGATACCTTGTCATGAAGAAATTGCCGAATTTTTTATGACGAGATCAAGATATGGTCAGTTTTCTTCTAATGACGAGATATCTCGTCCATCAAGATCTGATCAATGTTTGATAATGACAAGATATCTCGTCAAGACATCTTGTCACCGGGAGGGTTGAATCCGAACAGTTTCTATGCGCCACGTACGTATGTGAAATGCAGATTTTAAGCACCAACTATAATCGCTTATGCAATAAAGTATTACACGTCCAACACAGAAAATTAAGTAAAACATTGTAGAATTAGCTAAGCAAATTGAAACTATTAAGCTTAGTGCATTTCGCTCATGAAACAGGTCAACATAGGAAAGATTAATAATCAACTGTCTAACTTCTTAAAAATAAGGTGTTATTCTTTGTAGTCACGTAAGCCTCAGAATTTTTTCTTGCTTCAGATTTTTAAAGTAGGGGCCGCGGTAGCCCGTTTGGAAGAGCAACGGATTAGTTCGAATCCAGTCAAAGACCGTCGTGTACAAAGGGGGCTGGTGCACGTTAGGTCCGTCGTGGCCTCAAAGGACCTCACGTTTGCGTGGTTGTAAGTTTGGAGAGTGGGGTGCCACCTCAGGTGTTGCCTCGTCGTCATCTGACCGTGGTTCAAAATTACGTGGTGTTGTCCTCGGATCTTTCCCTTTGGGATTGATCCCGGACCGACACCAATAGCCCTTTGTGTTGCTCCAGTGTGACGTTAATTAAAATACCTACCTACCTACCTTAAGGTAGGTAATTGATTCCCCGTTGAACTGGAGCAACACAAAGGGCTATTGGCGACGGTCCGGGATCAATCCGAAAGGGAAAGATCAGAGGTTGATTGGATTGAGTTTTATGGCGTAAGGGCCATATTTGGCCATGCTACGCCAAACACAAGACAAACAATATAAAGTAAGGGACGTACACAAGGAAAGTTTTACTAACACAGTAGAGAGAAATAGAACCAGACAAAAATCGAACCTGAGCCGCCTACAACTCACAGGTTGCTTGCTCAGTGGGCATATTAAATTAGCCACTACGGCCACCAGAGATCAGACGACATACACAAAAGCAATTTTACTGGACACAGAATAGAGAAATACATGCAGGGAGGAATCGAACCCGCGTCTCCTACAACTCACAGGTTGATAGCGTAGTGGGCAAACCCACTGAGTCACCGCGACACTTGATAGCTCTTTAAAGATCAGAGAATGGTACAACAGAGATCAGTTAACTTGAGAATTCAACTACAGTGGACTCCCTCTTAACCGGCCATACCTAGTATAAATGGTTCAGGTTATTCAATCCCTTTTGTTACTAGCTGTAGGTAAATGCATGTGTCTGCCAGTCACTCAACAATGAAGCGATATATATCTTTCATACCAATAATTTGAGGCTTTGGTGATATTCGTAGAATCAACAGAAAGGTCTTAAGAGTTAACCCTCTGTTTCCACGCTTATATCCTTTCTGTAACCTGCATGATTTCTAATCAGTTTCGACTTTCTTGATCGAATAGAATCTTTCCCATGATTCTTCCAACCCATAGATGTAGTTATTAAGTCATTATGTGTGTTGTGGTCAGAGCAATGTTTTTGTGATGTTCAGAGGGTTAGGGAAATTACTGAACATATCCTTCCAAAGAAATAAATATTTAAAAAATCAATCTGCACAACTACTTAATTAATAAACTTCTTTAACTATCCAAGTGGTTTCGACGAGATACCTAGACCATAAAGACCTGGAAAATTTTACTAATGACGTCTCATAAAGGTATTGCCAATATTTTGATGACGAGATCAAGATCTGGTCAGTTTTTTACCTAATGACGAGATATCTCGTTCATGGAGGTATAGGCGGTTTTTCTGATGACAAGATACATCGTCCAGACAACGACCAGAAAGGTTAACCCTCTTGGTGGTTTGTCTACGCGTCAAAAAATGTCCTTAAAGCCCGGTGCACACATCCTATTTTTAAACGTGTGGTGCCGCTGCGACACAGTAAGTGCGGTCTGAGGTATAGGAGATCAGATAGTGTAGTGCACATATACCTCCAGTGACGTTGCGGCGACGTACGTCCACCTTGCGTGCAATTTGTGCCGCAGTTCCCCACGTCGCCGCACGGTAGCCGTGCACGCTAGTCCGGTCTCTCAGTACCTTGTTCACTATTGAGCGGTGCACACATCCATTATTTTTAAAGTAAATGCGGCATATTATTTTACATATTATTAATATTTTTACAGTAATGGTGGTAAATTTTGATGATTTGGATATAGAATTGTTTATTGGCGAAGTAAAAAGGTATCCTGTGTGAAATATGGAATATCGCTGCTGAAAATTATCATGACCGAATGAAGAAAATTGGAGCATGGGTTGGTATTTGTCGGGTGCTTTGTTTCTAATGGAGTCATGGAGTCTCATCCAGGTATTTTGAGACATAATCTTGTCAGCAATTTGTCCCGCAAGCTCATCAAATGATCGAACACTCATTCGGAAATAATTAAAAACTAATCTGAGTTTTCTCGTAAATCCTCAAAAGATGTGTAAAATCTACCTCTTATACGTAAGTCTTAAATCAACAAATGGATGCATCCCGTAACGTCTATTTTATTTCAAAGTATATTTTTTGTACACCAAGCAAAACAAACACGTTTCCTTCGATAGACATCCATCGCAACTGGCGGCCTAAAGAGTGTAGGCGTCATTTAACAGTTGTGTATGCATAGTTGGCTACAGCGACGTAGCGGCAACGCAACGGCGAGGTACGTTTAAAAATCGGTGTGCACCGGGCCTTAACCTTTAGACTACGGGCAGTACAACAGTTGTACCGTATTCGGGTAGCGGAATAAGGTTAAGCCTGTATTCGGTAAGCGGATATAGGTTAATGACCAGCCTCTGTTGTAAAACCCGTTGTGTGTGTGAAAATTGTCACCAGTTCCAGAGAAGTGAGCTTGTTTTTCCTACTTGGATATTCATCCCCCTGGAGTTGGTCAGTTTTGTCTCGACGAGATACCTCGTCCTCAGCAAAATTGACCAGATATTGAACGAGATATCTCGCCCAAATACTTGGAGGTATAAAATCATTCAATAACGTTTCCTGTGAGACCCCTCGGAGCATACCTTCTTTTGGTGTGTACTCGCTTCATGAACCCGAGGTACCCTAGTAATCTATTTTTTTCCCATGGAGTCGCGACATCCAAGTTACTACGTAAACTTGGATGTCGCGACCCAAGGATGCCCACGCGATCCTTTTCTTCTTTTTCCTCTCCATACTTCTATTCACAATTACTTGATATTGTTTGTCTTGTGCTTGGCATAGCTTGGCCAAATATGGCAAAGCTGTGCCAAGACGCTTGGCCAAATATGGCCCTTGCGTGATAAAACCCAAAACCAACCCTTCTGAATTGAAGCAAAACCGACAGAAGAAATTATGTGGAATCCAAATAGGATTCTTGAATTATGTATAAGTAACAACCACATACTCTTATTTGAGCTCTTTAAGATGGTTCACATGCCAAAACGTTATTCCAAACATAATTTGCCTTACTTTAAACACAAACCATTAAAATGCCATTTGACTTAAAAATAGATGATCTCAATCTGTGGAAAGTAATCTCGAAGAAACCAAAGACATAAATAACCGTCGATGTCTGAATTGGTTCGGAAATAAATTCTTGGGATATTTTGAGCAATGAAATTATTCCATTTGTAATATATATTTCATGGTACGATAGTTTCATGTCATGGAAGTACACAATAGCTCATCTTCCGATTCTGTCAAGCTTGAAATTAAAGCTGACGGGAAAAGACCAGGCAGATCGCTTTGTTTTTATATTATTCATACAAGTGCAACCACTGTTTCCTCTCAAGACTGACGCATTAAAAAGTATTTTCTCATGACTAGGACAACATTGAAAAGAATTATTTGCAAAATGAGCGTGGATGGTGTTTCTAGAAAGTAATTACTGAAATTAATTAGAATTTTTATTAATTTGTGTCCATGTGTTAAGAATACAAATATTACGAATATGCGTCTTGAGGACAAAAGTCTATCCATTTATTAGATTAGACAATCAACATTATATTAATGTTAGTTTTTGTATGGGAATTAATTTGTTGAGTTAAGGATCTGTTCTCATTCAACGCTGAATATTTAACTTCCTATCATAAGTTATACCGTTTGTAATAAACATATATTAGTTTGAATGAAAACCCGAAATTATTATATAACAGATCATACATTAATCGATAAGTGGGAAAGAAATCTAATATTGGATAGAAAAGTCAAATGGATTTTAATGCGATACTCATAAAGAATTTTGACCACAACTTAATATTATGTGAAAGGATGAAAATGCCAAAGAACTAGAAATTCATTTTTGATAAGAAAAAAAATCGATCAATGAATCATGGAGGTAAACATTGGAAAGAAACATAATTCTTTTAGTTGATAGGAAGGTCGACAAATGCCGCATTCGGAAGTATAAAGTCATCCAAGATAACTAAATTTACTTGAATTGATATATTTTCCTTTTTGGCTCTTTCACATAATTTTTCCATCTGAAATCTTGCGATTTAACCTTTTCAACTCAAGTAATATGCATATGTACGAATATTATAAATTATCAGAAGCGTACTTATTTTTCATTGTCTTGGGAATAAAATTATTTTATTTGCGTTATTTCTTACACGATGGTATCAATAGGTACTTCATAAAATCCTTTTTATGGTACACAGTGGTAATACTCCCTCATCAGATCCCAACTAATAATTGTATTTTTATAGAACTAAAAACAATAATTTGACATTTTTTAAAATCTGATAAGCAACATTCATTCCCAAATTCATATTTGATCTGATAAGCAAAATTCATACGCTTATTCATATTTGATCTGCTAAGTAACATTCGCACTCACAGATGAAAGAGTTTAGACAGCGATTCTCAAACTAGTAAGTGCGAACCCATGAGAGGACCCAAAAGGGTCATAAGTATTTAAGTATTAATTTAAGTATTAAACCTCCTGATGGTTGGTTGTTTCGATGAAGTACTTCGTCATTAGCAAAACTTACTAGATCCTGATGGACGAGATATCTCGTAATTGAAAAAATGACCAGATCCTTTGTCTCGTCATCTTAAACAAATCGGAAATATCTTGGAGGATGAGATATCTTGCAATAAGCAAAATTGGTCAGATCTTGAAGGACGAGATATCTCGTCGAAATTACTTGGAGGTTTAAGACTTATTTTAAGGAAGCAAAACTGTCTGAAAGGTTGGTCTGAAGGGTTGAGTAAAACTTAGGTCAATTACTGGACTTCCTATACAGCCATGACCACGAGATCGAAGGGGTACATTAACCATGACTTCCCAAGTGGTTGGTTGTTGGTTGGTTTAGGGTTATATGGTGCAAGGGTTATACTTGGCCAAGCTACTTCCCAAGTGGACAGGCCTTCCTGCGAAAGGGGCTATGATATCACCCCTTAGGTTCCACTTTGTTAATGCTTTTCCCACTTATTTTCTTTTGCTTTTCCCTCTTATTTTCTTTTGCTTTTCTTAATTGCTTTTTTCAACAAAATCTCAGGTGTGTTCACCAAACTGCTCAATCCATTTATAGTACACTCTCTATATATAGAGCACTCTTCTTGTATTGCCGTTGAAGAAAGATACGTAAGCTATATTCATAGGACTATCATTTAAGAGACAACAGTCTCAATTTATCGCGGTAAGGTAACCATGCAACTACTTCTTAGGAACTCAACGTTTTTACGTTTATAAGAAAATTAGATCTTAGTGGTTAGATAAAAAAAACTGATTCTGACATGTATCCTACTTTGATGTCAGTCCTTCATGAGACTGACTTCTTAACTGATCATTTATATAGGCTAAAATATCATTTCAAATGTGACAAATTTAACCCTCTGGGCGTCACAAAATTTCCGAGCAATGTAGTATTTACCCTCCCCCCCCAAAACCACACATATAACAACTAAATAACTACATCTACTGGTTGAAAGAATTCCAGAAAACGTTGTATTGGTCAAGAAGGTCAAAACTGGTTAGAAGTCACGCAGAGAAGACTAAATTGAAGAATGGATCTATGCATCTAAACTGCTTGAGGGGTTTATTAGGGGTTAAAGTTGATTTTGTTATGTTGTGTTTTAGAGCGCAAGAGCCGTATTTGGCCATGCTGTTCCACGCACAAGAGACAATGTTAAGTAAAAGGCATACACAGAAGGAAAGTTTTACTCACACAGAAAAGAGAAATACACCCATGGAGGAATCGAACCTGAGAGGAATCCATCCTGAGCCACCTACAACTAGCAGGTTGCTAGCGCAGTTGCAAACTCACTGAACCACTACGGACTATGCGTTTGAAAGTGATTCTGGATTTTTGAAAGCTAATGCTAGAGAAAAATGTCCCCAGGTAGTTATGGTTTCTGGCAAATGCAAGATTTGTTTATTCCTATATTAAAAAAGTAATGGGTCTAACTGTATTTGTGGATTTGATAGGGGTCGGGAAGTAAATAGTTTGTGGACAGCTGGCTGAAGGCAAATGTATCCCACAGAACAATAAAGTTTGACAAGGAGTGGTGAACCAGGACATCGAATCTAGAATTCAAACGCGCGCATGCTTCTGCGCATATCTATTTTGTATTAACAGTAGAGCTGTTCTTCCAGATCAGATATAGAAATGACAAATATTGAAAGCTAGCGTTTGTTCAGCAATGCAATTCTTTAAATTGTTAACAAATTAAATATGTAAAACACATCGTTAACCCTCCAAGTGGTTTCGAGGGGATATCTCGTCCATCAAGATCTGACCAATTTTGCTAATGAGAAGGTATCTAATCATCAAGGTATTGCTGCTTTTCGATGATGAGAAGATCAAGATCTGGTCAATTTTCTTCTAAAGATGAGATATATCGTCCATCAAGATCTGATCAGTTTTAAGATATCTCGTCGAAACAACCACCAAGAGGGTTAAGCCCAAAACTTTATCTCAGTTACTAATTGCACCATTATCCCAAAAGCTTTGAAATTCCCACGCACTGACGAAAAATAACAAACTTGCTCTTGATTTAATATCTCAATGCTGTTTTTTTAGGGCAGTGCTATTTCAAGAATTACTCAAGACCCACTGTAAGCATTTTATGACTTGACAGGTCATCAACAATTTTGTGTTTGCTTATCTCTTGCGATTGTCTTTACGAGATACTTCGTAGAGACAACCTTCATTCACCTACAACATTGCTAGTTAGATACAAGGTGTGTTCGAAAAGTTCGGTGAATGGTCTCATAAAATAAAGGAAACAAGAGATACAAACAAAATACATTTACTGGCATTCAAAGTAATCGCCATTAGCGACAATACACTTTTGACATCGGTTGTACAGCTGCTGGAAACTGTCAGTAAACGCTTCTTTCGGTATCTCTCGAAGCACCGTTGTCACACGTTGTTGGATCTGCGCAATGTCAGAAAAGCGTAGGCCTTTCAGGACTCCTTTGAGGCGGGGAAACAAGAAGAAATCTGCAGGTGCCAGATCTAGAGAATATGGAGGGTGTTCAAGAACTGTCATCTGGCGTGTAGCGAGGAAGTGCCTTACGCGGATCGCAGTGTGCGGACGGGCATTGTCGTGGGGCAGAGTCTCCACTGTCCACTCTGGAACAATTGTGGCCGAACCCGCCGGATGCGTTTCAGCAGCCGTTTCAAAACTCCCACGTAGAATTCTGCGTTGACGGTTGTACCCGCGGGTAAAAATTCATGATGGATCAAGCCCTTACTGTCGAAAAAGGCAATCAACATCGTCTTCATCCTGGATTTGGTCCGACGACATTTTTTGGGAGGGGGGGGGACGACGATGAACACCATTCCATGGACTGTCGCTTGGTCTCCGGATCGTACTGGTAGCACCACGACTCATCCCCTCTAATGATTGTTTCCAAGAACGCTGATTCCGGTCACACGCGTTAATGAAATCTCCAGAGGTTTCCATCCGGTGTTGCTTTTCTTCGTCTGACAGCTTGTGCGGTACAAACCGGGCACAAATCTTACGCTTGTGCAAATGTTCGTGAACAATGGTGCTCACACTGTCTAGGCTTATCTGCAAATCTTCTGCTATCATTATCAAAGACAGCCGCCGATCATCCGCAAGCATCCGTCGCACTCGTTCGATGTTGTCTGGAGTTCTGCTTGTTGACGGTCGACCAGAACGCGGCTCATCTTCGACATCTTCCTTTCCGTCTCTGAAGCGTTTAAACCATTCAAAAACACATTTTTTATTCACTGCTTCCACACCGTGCACTTTCACTAATATTTCATGTGTCTCCGTCGCCGTTTTGCCTAATTTGAAGCAAAACTTGATGTTCACGCGTTGTTCCATTTCGCAGTGACAGTCCTTTTCACACTGATTGCGTTTCATTGGTCATAGCGTGCACTTCTGTTTAACTATCGTGATTTGGACGCTAGGGGGCACTAGTTGCCATGTCTCTCACTGCGTCTGCGTGAGCGCAACATCCTAACCCGCATTGTTTTTTAAATATTGGACCATTCACCGCACTTATCGAACACACCTTGTAGTTAATTAAGTGCGCACTGGAACACAACGGGATATTGGTGACGGTTCGGGATCAATCCCGAAAGGAAGATTCAAGGACAACGTGAGGATATTTGAGGCCACGACAGATTCAACGTGCACCAGCAACGGTGTACATGACGGTTTTTGGCAGGACCTAGTTTCGAACTCGCAACCCTCCGGTTGGCAAGTCATTGCTCTTCCAACTGGGATACTACAACATTGCTGAAAAGGTGCCTTAAAATAGCCTGTGTTTTAATATGCATTCATCTATTCAACAGAAATGTTCATCAGTTATTGAAAAAACATAACGAGTTCAAGTGTTTCAAACTTTGACATCTGAATCGCGATCGCTTACATCAATGCAGTCGATCGACAGGCAGCGTCAATAAAATCTCCCGAATCCATGCAACGCGATCCCAACGAAATTCGCATTCAACGAATCTGACAATCCTCGCAATTAGTCGCACGCTTTGTACGGAGTTACGTCAAGTCACATCGGCCTCAACAATCGGAGCCCGAATCGTCAAAACACTTCCAATAAATATGTTCAAGAGCTGTCATATTTATTATTTCAGGGGCTCGATAAAAGCGACTTTAGTCAGGGAAGGGGGTTTGTCACAAAGGGGAGCTTTCGGAATGCATGGCTCGAAGGGGTAGAATTCCTTGCAGAGTAATCATTTTTCTGTTTGCCGGGGATGTGAAATGCGAGTATTTAAATTTCACAGGCGGTGGGGCGATGCATACATAGTAAATGACGGATAAAAGCTGGGAGGGAAAATTGATATCGGGGCTCTCGGAAAGAGTTATAATGTAGGAAGGAAATTGCAGCAAATGTAAGTAAATAGCCAAAAGGTGCTTAAATATTTACCCAGCAGCGTTCGTAGTGCCTGTTACATTTCGCAGAGAGGACGGCGTGTTTAATAATTCCTGGGAATCTCTTTCGAGCACTGGGGAAAGTACGAGATGTACTTTGATGTATTCCGTCGAATAAAACGCGAATTAAAAAGATGGTTCGGATTTCGATGTCTGGCATGGACTCTCAACTCTCAATGCTATGATACAAAAGAATTCAATTCAGTGCATTCAAACAAAATAAGCTAAGTATTTCAATGTGCTTTTCAAATTCATCTATCATAGTATCGTAAATTTGAATACAGAATGCTATGTCTAAATGAAATTGGCATGTGCAAAAATAAATTGTACAAAGGTTTCTTTTAAACATGATAGAAGTTAAGAAATCACGAGTACTGGTAATACACAGCAGTCGCAACTGACAAATTGTAGATCCGTGCTGTATCTGTGTTGAACGACATTTTAGTCAGCCAGAATCTTTATCAGTCGATGTCACGTCATGAGCAAGCAGTTATAACTGCAAAGGGTGGACACACAAATTACTATCTAGCATTTCCTTTTGACTTAACTCTAATTTGAATCATTTATACATTGTATCAGATGTCATAGCTCAAATGAATTTCTTTGCTGTAACTCGAGTCTGGTGTTGCATTTTAAATGAACCTGCAGCGTATACAATGTAATTAAATTAGTTTTTCAGTCGTTGGCAAGAAAGGACGCATTTTAACAGAACATATCTACGGTGAAGAGGGGTTGATAGTGGGGCCTGGAAAAATATTTGTGGTTGGAATTTGTCATCCCAATTGGACCTTACTTGGCAATGGTGAAGTGACAATTATCGCCGAGACGGTAATATTCAGACAAGAGATGAAACGGAGTATGAGAAAGAAATGAAGGTTGGTTTGGATTTTAAGACGCAAGGTCCATATTTGGTCATGCTGCGTCAGCCACAAAATAGACAACGTCCAGTAATGGACACACACAAAAACGTTTTACTCACACAGAAGAGAGAATTACACCCAGGGAAGAATCGAACGCGTAACTAGAATCGAAACTGCACCACCTACAATTCGTCGGTTGCAAATGCAATGGGGAAAGCCACTAAACTACGACGACCCCAAATAAGAAGAAATGAAATTTTACTGAAACTTATCAGGCCAGCTATATATAAAATAAAATCTCAGGACAAAGCAACATTTATTCACAGACAAGTAACGCAACGGTACACATCTCCAAACGGTCGACAGAACAATTGCTCTCTCGCTTCTAAAAATAAACATGCGCAGAAGAGAGCACTCTCATGCATCCTTGGAAACAGCTGATAAATAGTCCCTCGTTCCGCTCAGGGAGGAGAAAAAACACTGGCGCTCTGTTACAAGGTTAAAATATACATAAACATTTTTTTGATTTTATGGCGCAAGGGTCATATCTAACCAAGCTGTACGGAGCAATGTTTTCCCGTCAGGTAAATGGACCTACGACCTCAAGGAAATTTTTAATTGACGCAGAAGAAATACATTCAGGGTGGTTACAGGAATTGAACCTGCGCCGCATAAACTCGCAGGTTACTAGCACGGTGGGCAAACCCGCTGAGCCACGATGTCCCCTATTGCTGAATTACGTCGCACTGAGCAACACAACGGGCTATTGGCGACGGTCCGGGATCGATCCCGAAGGGAAAGATCCGATATAATACTAAGGGATTATTCTAAATAAAAGGAAAAGGTTTCATGCATTGCATATCTGTCATTTTTTCACCATGCTATTTATGTAAAATAGGAAGTATGGCGCTTTCTGACCAGAAATCCATGTCTAATTTAAGACAAAAATTTCCCTGTTAATAAGTTCCACAAGTCTGTTTTCAAACCCTTATTCATTAAATACTTTCGTATTTAATTTTCTTATTTTTTAAAACGATATTAGTGTATTTTATCTTCATTCAATGGAAGGCATAGGATTTTAATGCGAAAGTCGATACGATAGCAGCAAAATCGATTAAAATTAAAAAAATATTTGGTAATTAACTTAGAGACGTGGCGCATGAAATCACCAACAATCTGCAATTAAAGCAAGAATCACGGAAGAATTCAAAAAATGTAAAACTACAATCATAATTGTTCATTGAGGCCTGTTCCTTTAAAAAAGAGAAGTGAAAAGCCTTCTTTTTCATATTAAAATTTTTATTCATCCTCTGAAGCGTTGTAAACTGGCAACAAGAATCCAGTAATGTACTCCCGAACTAGTTGCCTTCAATTTTTATGACCAGAGGAGAAGCGGACCAGCTGCGACCGAGTCACAAAAAATCCGAGCTCACTAAAGGCACCGGGGGTAAATTGTCTCCAGCTGACGGGACCAATATCTTCTCGATGAACCCTTTGTTGTTTCCAGCTCCTTTTTTTAAAAAAAGATTTATAACGGGTCTTTTTAAATAATTTTCAAAGCGCGGAGCATTTTAATACAAGCGCGGAGGATTGTTTGCTTTTATTTGAGCTTAAGTGCTCAGGGGTACACTGTCTGAGTCAATTACGCGTTTAGGATAAACATCGGTGGTTGTAAAATTTTAAAGAATTCGCGAAGCCAATGAGAACTCTGGGAAAAAATGTTTTTTTTTTTTTTTACATTAATATGACATGTTTTGCATTTTTTTTCGGGGAACAGAAATATCATATGAGCGTTTCTGTGTCAACGTTGGTGTAGGTTTTTTGCACCAAGGAAATTCTTTTGCAGAATCGAGTTCATTTTTTGGTATTATTGAAGGTTTTACATACATTTATTTTGCATATATGTGTAATGAGAAAGAGAAAGAAACAAAGACAGTTGGATATTTTTTAATGTTTACTTAACATCTCACGAATAAATTAACCTTCCTTCCACGAAATTGTTCTTACACTTTTAATTCCTTCCCTCTAAAGTAAGTCTGAAAAAGATAAAATAATAAACCCGATTCTTTACTTAATAATATAGGTTGTGGGATTTCGAAGTATGAGATAAAAATACGTGATCCAATAAGTGGATAGTTGGTTTTGGGTTTTATGGCGCAAAGGCCATATTTGGCCACGCTTCGCAAACACAAGACAACCTCAAGTAATTGTGAAAAGAAATGGGAGGGATAGTAGCAAGGAAATAGTAGAGAATGATCGCTTGCGCATCTTCGGGTCGAGACCCCCATTAAGTGCATTAGAAATGACCAAAAAAACATGCTCAATAATCAACTTTATATACTTTACACCAGAGGTTCTCAAACGTTTTCAACTCGTTCCCCATTTAAGAAAGGGAGAATAGAATTCCCCTCTTCCACGCCTAAAGCTTTCCAGGCCTTCCTAGAGGCCGCCGTGGCTCAGTGGGTTTGCCCACTGACTAGCAACCATAGACGTGAAATAGAAGAAAACTGAGCATTACTATTGAGTGGAGCATCAAAAAGTGTCACCAATATGTTGATTAGTAGTCACGTCATTGCTCTGTGAAAAAGTGACTTGAATACTATTAATTAAAGGCCTGTGATTGTATTAGGCATTCGAATGACACCACTTATACGCAGCCTTCACACTACGCAATCCAAAGTTACACTGGCCCAAAGCTCCTCCATCATCGTAGAATTTCGATATATTGCGAACCCCCACCTGTCGCTTTGTCCGCCGGTCCGAAAGTCATGTCAGGTACGGACATCCTTTGTCTACAAAACGATATATTTATCTTCAGGATGTTTCTTCTGAAATCGAAGAAATTTTATATTTATTTAAATTCTACTTAATTGTCACCAAGTTTTTCGCATGAAAGATTGTTCTCTACTATTTATAGTAGAGTAATTTGGTAACTTTCGAATGACTCCACTTACGCAGTTCACTCCATGCACTCCAGTTACACTGGCACAAAGCTTCCCCAGCACCGTAGAATTTCGACATATTGCGGAACCTCTCCCTGCGCTCAGTGCACCTGCGCATTCGGTCCGAAGGTCATCCTTGGTCATCAGATACGGACATCCTTTGTCTACACAATGTTATATTTTCTTCTGGATGTTTCTTCTAGTTCTAAAATTTTAAGACGAAACATTTGTAACTCTTTCCTGTAACTCTTGACTTTTCATGCATGTCCCCAGTACTGTTTCGATTTTAAAGACGTATGCACGTCAAAAAGTTGTTTCAAACTTAGGGTGAAGGATTAGAGTATGTTAATTTTTAACGCCCTTCAATAAGCCTATTTTTCTCTTGCTGACAGTTAAAGACGTAGACATTTATATTTCCTTCGCTTAGATTTATTTTGAAAATGTTCGGTCATATATTTGGTAGAAAACATACTGGAAAACTAACTATTTAATATAATACTTTTTCAAAATTCTTGTGTCACTCACATTACAAAAATGGCAAGAAAGCTTTGAGATACACTGGTGTTCAAAATTAAGAGAATTTTCACTTTTGGGATATTATCTTCCGAACTTCTGGACATATTTTAATGAAATTAGTTATGTACATAGGTTGAAATAATATAAAAAACCATGCAACAGTTATGGTACACACACATGATCGTGCGTAAGACTCATCAGCGCAGGAAGGTCTAAAAGAGAGGTTATAATATCGACAAAAAAGTGGGTTAATAGGGGATATGGTCCCCTCTTAGTTCTCTCACAACTCGAGTTCATACTGAAAATGAGGCAGTTTATGAATCCTTGTGGCAGTCGGTCCCACTCCTCCAGAAACGCTTTTTTTAGGTCCTGGATGGTTCTGGGAGGGGAAGCCGAGTTGCAATTGACCTCCCAAGAGCGTCCCAGATATGCTCTATAGGGCATAGGTCTGGAGATCTGGCTGGCCAATCCATCCGGCAATTATTCTCACTTTCTAGATAGGCGTCGACCCATGTGGGTGAGCGTTGTCGTCCATAAAAATGAAATCAGGGCTTTCTGCACCCCTGAAAAAACGAACATAGGGCTCCAAGATCTCATCCTTATACCTCACAGCAGTCACAGAGCCTCTGTCAAAGACAAGGAAGTTTGTGCGCCCATCAAACATGATGCCTGCCCAGACCATCAAACCTCCGCTGCCATAGTGGTCTCTTTCTCGGATGTTGGAGGACAGGTCCCATGTTCTCTCCAAATGATCGCACGTCGAGAATCAGTTATTAAGGCTGAACCGGGACTCATCAGTGAATAGAATGGTCCCCCACTGATCCCTGGTCCAAAGTCGATGTTCTCTGCACCCATGCTAAACGGGTTTTCTTGTGCGCAGAAGTGAGCGCGATGCAAACATTAGGTCTTGCAAACAGACCTCTCTCATGTAGCCTTCTGGAAACAGTACCCCTTGGAACTCCGCTTCCTGTGGCCGCATGAAAGTTACAAGAGAGCTGAGAAGCTGTTGCACTCCTGTTACGCCTCTCTGTAATGGACAAATATCAAACTTCTTTGGCCATCGTGGCTTTTGGACGACCTTGCCATTTCTCTCTACTGTTCCGGTATTCTTAAATTGTTTCCAAGTTCGACACGACACTGGGCGTTACATTCAAGTCTCTAGCAATCTGCACTTGAGATTGCCTGCTTCCAGTCTCTCGACGAATTGCCACCTCATTCCATCATCCAAACTTGGTGGTTACTCATTTTAACTGTTTGCTTTTGAATTTCCCCGAATGTTGCAACCAAGAAAAACCACCACGAAATTCGTCGAGGTGTGCGAGCGAACGAAGTGCGGAAATTGTCATGTGCGCTTAGAAAGCCTGTGCCTCCCACACGCACGTGTACGCTTATGTATTCGACACTAAAGATTTGCCATCTTTGTTTGGAAGCATTATTTTCCTCTCTCTTCCATTATTTTTCGAGAAATTCGACAAAATGTGCAAAATCTCTTAATTTTGAATACCAGTATAATGCCCGATTAATTTCTAGATTGATTAGTAGTTGATCTAGCCTGTAACCGTATCTTTACAGGCTAAACTTAATTCTTCCACGATTTCTTAAAAAATATTTTTATTGAGTATTTTTAACTCCAATATATTCTCTTTGGAAAGTTTCTCCTTTCATGTTATTTAAAAAGAGAAAAAAATTAATAGGCTTATACTAAACAAAGATAAACAAACTTTTGTGTATCAAAGTTTGGTTAGATTTCTTTTCTGCATGAGAATGGCCTTTTCTTTCAAGCTAGTGTTTCTTGGTAGAACGTGTTTTCTATACATATTCCGTATCGAGTAACCGGAAGTAAAGCATTATCTTCGGTGATTTGATTGTTTAACCTGAAAAACCCTCATAAAGAGATCACTGGGTTATTTATGAAGGTCTAAAAAAATTTAAGAATACTTTTAATTTAAAAATAGTTAAAAATTGACTGCAAACATAATTCTGAGATTACAATAAAGAAAAGAAAATTGGGGTTCAACAAAAAAACACAATAAATACTAATTTAATTGAAAAATATAATTTATGCTTTTCCTATAGGTGGTAATGTCTATATATTTCCTAGTTCAGAACCATAAATTATTTCCATCCAGTTTGTGCTACTCAAGTTACTCAACTATCTGACAGCTTGACTTGAATTACATTAATTATATGCATTTTTAAAGGATATTGGAAAAATCAATAGACAACTTCGTGAAAATGTTTTTCTCAACACTAAGGTACAAAGCATCTAGCTTTGAAAACAAAAGTAAAATTTACTACTGCAAAGAAAATATATTCATTTGTATATATATAATATGGCAAACTGGATTTAAAACAAAATCGAATTTACAAATCACTAAAATGTTCAATGGATTAATTATAATAGAAGCTTAGAAGCTACAAAATGCAGCGAAATCACAAAGGAATTTTTGTGTTCATCTTACGTCATTACTGAAAAGAGGGTATTTAACTAAATCCCATACTATTACGGATATCCATTAGTATCACTTTTTCTATAGTATAGTTCATTGTATTTTTCAATTGTATCTACTCACTCGTAAAGGAATAGATTTAATGTGGCAAAAATTAAATGTTTTAATAGGTTGCTCAATTGCTTTACTTAAAAATACTTCAATTAAAAAAATATGAAAAAGCTGCTTAAGGTATTCTACTTAACGAAGTTTGATTATCCAGTCTTCATACCGTTAAAGTGAAACTTCATTTTTAAAGAAAGGAAACGAGCCTTATTTCAAAGCACATTATACTAATTCTTTAAAAGTTGTCGAATCTCCCTAGATAATTTATTTTAATGTAATTCACCCTGAATAAATTAAGTCTGCGTGTCCCATATATATAAAAAAATCCTTTGAGATTCTCTGAAATCCAAATGCTTAAGATATACAGCGTATATGATATTAATAAAATGTTTTAGTAAAGTAGTATGTTTGATTATGAGGCTTCATCTTTGAGAACCTGTATACGATTTCATCTACCCAGTATGAAAGTGTTTCACATTAAATCCAGAACAGTTTTATTAAACGAATGTCTGAATAACCAAAATTAATTCTAACTTGATTCCTAATTTGCATTCACATATATATATATATATATATATGTCTAGACAAACGATACGGCTCATTTTTCAATTCCCTGAATAATACATGATCTCATAGTGGCTTAGGAATTGAGAAGGGCATTTATTCTCCTCAGATGAGAAAGAAAAAAATTATACAGTTCTGCCCAAAGAACTGAATTTTAAGATTTCATATAAAAAACACTGAACTGCATAATGATAATTGGAATGGGGCAGCTACGAAAGACAAAAAAGAGTTGAATTTAATCGAAAAAACCGAATGGTGATTAATGGTTATGGAAATTATCGTTGGGGTTTGCGACGACCAAGATTAATTTCCAGTAATTTTTTTAAAGTTTCGATTAGGAAATTGTGAAAAAATAGATTCTCCACAGCGGTTTTATATGTTGTGTATTGCTCATTCATTTTTAAATTGAAACAATAAGGATTTGAAAGAAAGCAAGACATCAAAATTTAACAAAAAGTAGATTTCTATAAACTATTCATTGCAGTTGAGGTTATTGAAAGTATCGTTCTTGTACCATTTGGTATTGGTGATATTGAATGGAAACTTCATTTGATTTAAATTAATAAGTAAACTTGTCATAAAAATATATTTTTCTCCGATTAAATTTTGAGACAATTTTCATTCGTAATTCCAGATACATAATGTTAATCCCATTTAGTTGGAAAATGAGTAATTTAATAAATATTTAAATTTTATTGTAGATATTGAAATTGTGTTTTGGTAGTTACACCAAATCAAGTGGTCAAACGCAAAAAACATCACTAAAATGGTAAGAAAATAGTACGATTAGAAAGAAACAAGTAAGTAATTAGAAGTAGAAAATAATAAGTAACTAGTAAGAAAAACAATAGTAAGAAACAAGTAAGTAACCACTTCCCCATCTTTCTCAATTAAACAAGGAAACTAGTATAGTTTATAAATAATCAATCAGTTTGTCAATTAATTAGCTAGAATAAATGCTATCTAACTTGATGTGTTGGAACTGTGTATGGTGGTTAGTAACTAGTCAAACTACTATTATGAACTTCTGAAATAGAGAAAAAAATTGTATCAAAGGCTATCAAATATTAAAAACCATACTATACCAAATTTTGATCTCATTCCTTTCCTGATACTAAATATAGGAAATCTTTAAAGTGCAATTATAAATAGTTCTAGGGTAATTTTTTCACCAATAATGTGCACTAATTGGTCAACTGGCTGGTTCACCCTGAGCAAAGTTAGTATTCAAATTTTAACTGCCGAGAGTATAAAGTTTCAAAAACATGATATATCTGACACAAAATGCAATTTAATTCGGCAATTAATGCCATGCAATTTGTGCCTTTAAACATATGGAATATATATTACTATATTAAATAGACTCCGTGAATAATACAAAGAAATCATCGTTGCAAATTCATCGTTAAATTTTTAGCTGCAATCACCGTGTCGTACTTTGTACGTATATCGTAGGGTTATAGCAGATACTTATTTTCATTTGGAACATTCGTTTATTCTCGTTTTATCGATATTTTTTCGGAAATACTAATGCTTAATTTCATGAGAAATATTGTTTTGTTGTGATATGTTTAAAAGTTATAAGGGGTAATCAAAGAGATGCTACTTATATGGACAGCACAGCATCAAGTAAAGTTTCAGATTAAATATGGCGATGACAGTTTTTTGGGTTGGGTTTTACTTGGCGCATTACCATATTTGGCCCAAAATAGAAAAACGCCATACATAGGACAGACAACTTTAAGTAAGGGATTACGTACACAATGAAATTTTTTCTGACATAAGAGAAATACATGCAGGGTAAGTTACAGAAATCAAACCGCAACACTTACAACTCGTAGGTTGCTAGCGCAGTGGGTAAACCAACTGAGCCATGGTAACCAGCACCACTTTATTTTGAGAAGGTATAGAAAAGATCTTTCAAGACGTTTAACAATCCGTCTAGCTCATGAAATTTGTGTGCAAACTCAAATTTCTCATAAATTCGGAGTGCTTTATTTTTTACTTGCAATTACTATTATAATATAACACGATTTATTCTATAAATAATGAAAACATACAGATCCCTTATAAGTGGTAACATCGTTTTGATTCACCTTGTATAACTCTACAAGATGCTTCGTTTTTAGGTAGGGAGTTAATTAACGTTGCACTGGAGCAACACAGTTGGCTATTGGCGAAGTTCCGGGATCCACCCCAAAGGGAAAGATACGAGGACAACACCTCGTCATTTTGAATTACTGTCAGATGACGAGGTCAACACCTGAGCTGGCACCCCATTCTCAAAACTTCCACATCATGACAACGTGAGGACATTTGAGACATTTTTAAATTGCAGTAACCCCACGAACATGAAGGTCCCTGCTTGGATCGAATTTTGAACTTCCAACCCTGCAGTTGCTAATCCGTTACTCTATCAATCAAGCCACCATTGTCCCTGTGTTTGAAGGAGTGCTTTAGTTTTTACTTGTAATTAATTTTTATAATAGTACAATTTATTCAATAAATAATAAAAAGGTACTGATCCCTTACGAGTGTAACATCGTTTTGACTCATCTTGTATAACTCTATAAAGTGCTTTTCTTTTTAGGTAAAAAATATAGATAAATTATAAGTTTTTAAACAGCTGATCAGAGTAAAACAAATTCTATCAGTTAGAGGTTCTACTTTAAGCCGACGTTATAAATAACTGTTCATTATTTTATGATAGGTGCATATTTTTAAAGTATTAGGACTCAGTCTATGCAAAAGAAAATAGTGATAGGCCGAGAATAATCCACAGTAAATACGCCATCAAACGAAATGTATAAACATACCGAAATAAATCAATTTTATAAGAAACGTGCAATGCAAGATAATTAATGTTTATTTTTATCCGAAGCGAAACTCGAAAATGGATGGTATAAACAGAAATATTCCCTGCATAGCGGATTGAGTAAGACGTTAGAGTAAGAAAAGCTCTCTTCTTCGTGGGTCCGCTTTTTGATCTTTGGAAGAACAATCAATCTTTGGAGGAAGTTCTTTCTGGTGATAGAGCTTCTTTCGCGCTTCATGAATACAGAACTATGCTTGATTTTGTGTTTACGTAATACGTGGCCTGTGTGAAAAAGTGAATAGTAGGATGTAATTGAAAATGTAAAACACATCTTCACGAAATCCATTTGAATTTGTGTTTAATTGATCGTATTTGAATTATATTATTCTTTTGTGAAATGTAAAACATATCTTCCAAAATCTATTTAAATAATCAGTATTGACACTACATTGTTATTTAGTGAAATATAAAACATATGTTACGAAAATTATTTAAAAAATTAGTATTGACCCTACATTGTTATCTAGTGGAACATAAAACACACCATCTTCACGAAATTCATTTCAATTCATTTTTAATTGATCATATTTGAATTATGTTATTATTTAGTGAAATATAGAATGCATCTTCCAAAATCAATTTGAATAATTATTATTAACATTACATTGTTATTTAGTCAAATACAAAACACATCATCTTCACGAAATCTATTAATTAGTATTTGTTATTAATACTGAAACATTGTTATTTAGTAAAATACATTTTCAAGAGAAATCCATTTAAATTAGAACTTCAGTAATCAGTACTGATACTATATTGAGAGAGAGAAAAATAATATTGAAATATAAGGTATCACTTTCCACAAATTCATTTAAATTAGTATTTGAATGATCACTAAATAATAACTAAATTATTAAGTAAAATAAAACACTTCTTCCGAAATTCATTTAAATTAGTATTAAAATTATCAGTATCGACACTAAGTTGTTTTTTAATAAAATATAAAGCGCATCATCTTCACGAAATACATTTTAAATTGTATTAATGAAATATACCATTAGTGGAATAATAAATCTTCCAAAATACAGTTAAATTAGTACTAAAATAATCACTATGTACACTACATTGCTGTATAATGAAATAAGAAATCTTCTCGAAATTCATTGAAATTAGTAGTATGAGGTTATCTTATATGAATTAATTGTTTAGTGAAAAATAAAACACCATCTTCCTAAATCCGATTAAACTAATAGTTAAATTATCAAAAGATGCATTATTTTGATAGTTGCCTTAAAAGGTTCTGCTAAAATTTAATGATTGTTTCGGGGTTTGTAGTATTGATTAAAACAAAGCAATAAGACTATCCCATCGAAAGTTGCATTTATATTTCTTAAAAATGCCAAGTATTCTACAAAAGTAAGAATAAATAACGTTATGATAAATAAAATTGAGTTAATGATACATGTAAAAATTTATGAGAAAATAGAAATAAATTGAAAACAAATTTATAATCATATTTATCTGTAATAAACGCCATGTAGAGAAATAATTTACTCATTTTTAATGGAAATAGCATGATTTGTTGTTTCCAATTCCTCTTGGTCTAGCACATACTAGACCAAGTCTATGAAACCACTCGTCTATAAACCATCAAAGGATTCTCAAGAGGTCATGGAATTCAAACCGACACACGAAATCATGTGAACCGGAGAAACCGGAGAGTTTGTGAATTTTGGACAAACAGGAAAAATTTTATATCAATTTGAAATTCGAGAATGTTAGTATGGCCACTTCTGAATCTCGACGAAGCCGTCTGTGATTTTCGATAGCATAACACCTCCAAAGCATAGCCTGGGCGAGTTTCCCTTTACCAATCATGAGTAGGGGAGTTCTCCATATATAACTGCGGATCTTTCAATTTGTGAAAATTTCCTGGGACGTTAATTGGTAGTTAATAGCATGTTTTCTTTATACTAATATCCTGGGCTTAGAGTAGAAACTCATTAACTGGCATTTTTAGAAAAGGCATTTTGTGACATTCCATGATTATTTTCATGCGAAATAAATTGTCATATTGTATTCGGATTGAAAGAAAATATACTACTATCAAAATGTTTATTTCCATTTTTGACCTAAAAATTAATAGTCTTCAATTGACTGTCTGACAAAATTTAACCTTTTGTCAGTTGATGTACGCCGACGATATATTCCATTAGGATCAACTACTAAACTTTGTTATTCCAAGGGAATTTGATACATTTATCTACACCGATTTTAAATTTAAATATGCTATTATATATTAAACCAATAAACGACGATAAATTCCCATAACTTATTTTGTGAAAGATTATTTTTCAAATTGCTACAGAACTGATTTTAGCAACCATCCATTATTTTGACGGATTGACTCATTGCATTATCTCTCATTTATGGAATAAATTTCATTTTTCATAGTTAGATGTAACTTTTAATTCAGTAAAACAAATTCCGACAGCCTTTACAGGGAATGAACTTTATGTTTATAAAAGATACGTTCCCATTTGAAGATAAAATTGATTTAATTTTTATTTGAGTTTATAAATCAACAAGTTTGTTGCGAATTGTAAATTTAACTTTTTATTGAATTTTTATTTAACTTTGAGATTCGCCATTTTGAACGACTTTCAATAGGAAAATACGAGGAAAGGCGTTAGTCTTGTTACTTTTTAGTGATACTTTTAATAATGTTTCTATATATATATAAAATATAACAAAATAAATCTCATTTTGAGAAAGCTTGCATGCACTTTTTAGTATTTAGTATTGAAATACATTTTGTTGTATATTAAAAAAGGAACGTTCTTCTAAAATCCCAGCATGAAATAAAGTTAAGGCCTTGAGTTATTCATATTCACACTTGCATATCCAGTTGAAAGCTTACAAAGGATCACGAAATGGTGTAAATTAAATTTAAATTCATAGGAAAGTTTCTGAAATTTGAATATTTCTATATTATTTAATATAGAAATATTCAAATATATTATGCTGCAACGTTCATATTGGTTGGTTTATACAGATTCACATACAAGGGAAAATATAGAGTAGTATAGCTTCAGACCACAAACTTAAATGTGAATATATTTACCAAATAAAAAACATAAAATGAAACACAGAGCCCTCACTCTAATCAGTATAATCTTGAACGTTACTCAAGTCCCAAATATGAAATTGAATTGTGTTATGAAATGTAAGCATTTTAACCCATCTGGTGGTTTTCTCGATAAGGTCATTAGCAAAACTGACCAGATCTTGACCTTGTCATGTTCAAAATAATCGCCAATATCTTGACGACGAGATTTTCGTCATTAGCGAAATTGGTCAGATCTTGATGGACGAGATATCTCGTCAAAATCCCTTGGAGAGTTAATAGCAGACATTTGATTTTACTAAAATTCCCAATTTTACTTTCTATTGGGTTTTTATTTTGTTTAGTAGATAGCTGTTGCTATTTTATTATATAGAATTGTTGCAATTTGTTTTTTGTTTTCTCTTGCATAGGTTATTTTTTGTGGGTTTTTAAAATGAGCAATCATTTTAAGTTCATATAAAAGAAATAAGTAGACTTCAGTTTCGTCATTTATTTTATTAATCGGTCAAACAAATTAACAATTTATAATAGGGATCTATCCGTTTCTTCCATTTCGTTTATTTTTAATGGGTCATGTGCATTGAATTTAACTACTTTCTCCAGATAACACTTATTAAATTATATCAATTTTTATCGATTGCGGTGCTCTTTAACCCTCCAAGAAGTTTAATGGATAAATCTCGTTCATCCAGATTTGACCAATTTTGTTAATGACGAGATATTTCTTCAAAGGTATTGCCGATTTTTTTATGAAGAGATGTTTCAGTTTTTGATGATAACGAGATCAGGAGTCAGTTTTCATCTTTCTTCGAAAAATCTCGTACATCAAGATATGGTCAGTTTTGCTAATGACGGGATACCTCATAGTGACAACCACCAGGAGAGTCAAATTATATGCTTTTAAATAGATACGAGGAAATTATACCCAAAACAGAAATTAGTCAAATCTGCTTGATGTGCTATCAGGATGGTTAAAATCATAGCTTTAGACCGTTCAAGAGATTCATTCAGAGATCCATTACAAATTACATTAATCTTTTTCATACATAAATAGTACAAGCAATCCTTGTTTCTCTCCTAGAATAAAACAAGTAAATCGTGTCGCATCCGTATAGATGTAGTCGATTAGCTCACTTTAAGTTCTTAACCCTCCAAGTAGTTTAGACGAGATATTTTGACCATCAAGATCTGACCAATTACGCTAATGACGAGATATCTCGTCATCAAGATCTGGCCAATTTCATTATGACAAGATCTGACCAATTTTGCTAATGACGAGATATCTCGTCATCAAAATTTTGCCGATTTTTTGATGATTACGAGATCAAGATCTGGTCAGTTTTCTTGTAATTCCGAGATATCTCGTTCATCAGGATCTGATAATTTTTGCTATAATGACGAGATACCTTTTCGAAAAAAACCACCAAGAGGGTTAAGTAAATATGAACCATATACGCATAAAATTCCCCGTATACCATTATTGCCCCAAGTATTATTCACAAATAAATCCCAAAATTCAACAACTCTAACCTATTACCGAAAACAATTTTCTTAAAAATTCGCATCTCATACTTGTTAGCATTCTTAATGATGATTCGTGTCTCTAATCTGCCTCATTTGCAGAGAAAAATATTTTTAATGAACCATTGCAACACGAAGCTTTTGAATCTTATTTAAACATTTAAAAAAGTTTTGTCGAATTACTGTTATCTTATTTATTATTTGCTCATTTAGAGAAAATATCGATGAAATTAAAAGCATAATTTTCAGACTGAAATAAATGAAGGATTCTTTCAACGAAAATAAGGTATTACGGGAAAGAAATTATTTGTAAATCAACACCTGTACCTAAATCCATAGACTTTAAAATAACTAGTTATCTAACTCTGAGTAATTGGAGTGACGTTGCATTTTCAAAAACTTTGTTTGAAAATTCGAAATTGCAAAACAAAGCGGAAGCATTTGAAAGAATTCTAGAAAGTTGTCAAAAAATTTTAATGTTTGAATTCAGGCTGTAATAGTTTGACACCACGCTAATGTTCTAAAAATACATAAATAACGGAAAAATAAATTAATAAACATCAAAATCATCATTACTATTTCATGAAAACCCCACTAGGGGAATTGGTCTTTCAATCGGTTCGTATGATAGTTTAGTGAAGGTCCTTTTACAAAAAGTGAAACATTTTTTAACTGAAATTAGTTTACTTATTGATTATTAATTTTACAAGCTTCGAAAAAAGTATTTGGTTATGCATTTTTATTTGCAAATTGTTTCTACATTGAAAATAATTTCGTTAGAATACCCAGATGATAATATTTTTATTTATAATTTTTTGTTTTAAATAGATTTTTGTTTAATTTCAATTGAGGTTGGTACTTATATTTTTTTGCATTATAACGCTATTTTCTCACCGATTAAATCATACAATCAAGGGCTCTGGCTCGAAAGTTTTATTGGTGTTTCTTCTACAAAATGCATGTTTTTTTAAATGTATTCAAACTTATCTTTCACATACACGCTAATATTTGCTTAGAAAATCAACAGTTTTAAATTGGTAGCCTAAAACTTACTTTATAGTCTTTTTCTATACAATTTATACCTTTTGATTACAGTTAAATCGCGTAGTCTGAGTGGGTTTTATGGCCATATTTTGACCAAGCTGTGCAGAAGAGAAGACGTTAAGTTTTGGACATACAAATTTAACTCTCCAAAAGAGAAATTCACTCAGTTTAAGTTGTAGGAATTTGTACCGCTTACAACTCGAAGGTTGCTAGCACAGTGAGCAAACCCACTGAGCCATGGCGTCCCCGTTAAACTATGTAAATACCTCGAAATCTTTCATTTTAAAACGCCAATTAGATGCTAAAACATTTAGAATTGTATAAAGATAAATTCACAATTTATGAAATAAAAACTAATAATGTTAATTTTAATAAAAATGTAAAACTTCAAAATGACTAATAAAGATTAATCTATGAAAAATTCGTCAATGGGCATTACGGTGGACAAAAATGTCCGCCGTTATCAGGACAGAAGAGTTGACATTAGATAAACAGGTTAGATTCACATAGAACATCATTAGATTCACGCAAAGCAGCATCAGATTCACATGAAGCATCATCCTGATGATACATGTCCTGATGATGGTGGACATTTTGCTCCACCGAAATAGCCATTAAACATATTTAAGTTTTTTTAATCTTTTTAGCCATATTTTGCAGTTTTACATGTTTACAAACAGTTTGACTGAATTTTCATCTGCTTATGTGATGCTAACTTTAACTACCTTACATGAGGATTCCCAATCACTTATTAACTTTTCAAACCCCGCCCCAAATCACAAATAGGCCTATCCACAAACGCAACGTCAAAAGGCGAGAGAATAAATCTAAACACCCTATGCGCATTGGACCGGAAAAAATGGGATACGGCTTTTAAGAGCGCTATACATACTTTTGCACGAAAACTAGGTCAAATCTGACCACATAAAACAACGATTTCACGGCCGAATTTTCCCTTCATATGCGCCTATTTAACGCCTTAAGAGAGACTTGGCAAGCAAAAGCTTTTTAAAACTGTCCCCACTTTCTTTTGAAATCGCATACATATCTTCAGCAGCGGAGGAATAAATGGAAAAAAGTGGAGGGAAAAAATCTCCGAAGGGATCAGGAAATAAATACATTCCCAAGGAGTGGAAAAAATCCCCCAAACAGCCTGGTCAGCGAGCTGGGGAAATAAACGATGACAAGGGAATGGTCCGATCAGACAGAACGGCCATTGCTATATGTATAAGTCATTGGAGGATCGGAACATGAGCTGCAGACGCCTTATCATGTTCTCGACAGCCTTAAGGGATTAGGCTAAACACCTTGCAGTGGGGGTTCGAATGCGCTGTTAGGGCTTCGATTTCTGAGTTAGTGTTGGGATAGTTGGGTAAACTTTAGGGCATGAAAAACAGGGATTTTTTAAAAGAAATTATTGAACACTGAAATATTTTCCGATAAATCGAGTTATATTAACCTTCCTGGTGGTTGTATCGACGCGATACCTCGTCATTAGCAAAACTGGCCAAACCTTGACAGACGAGATATCTCGTCTTTGAAAACAACTGACCAGATATTGATCCAGTCTGTAAAAAAAATCGGCAATATCCTTATTCCGAGATATCTTGCCATTAGCAATATTGGTCAGATCTTTAATGACGCCTCGTCGAAACCACTTGAATGGTTAAAGTAGTTTATATTACTTGGAAACAACTTCGAGTGTTAATAAAATAATAGTCATGAACTTTCAGGAATCGCTATTAGGTTGTTTTAAGGTTTTTCTACGAATAGGATTGCCATAGTTTTGCTTCTAAATTCCTTACTGTTAACCCTCCAAGTGGTTTCGACGAGATATCTCTTAAATCAAGATCTGACCAATTTTGTTAATGACGAGATATCTCATCATCACGCTATTGCCGATGTTTTTTGATGGTGAGATCACTATCTGGTTAGTTTTTCCTGCTGATGAGATATCTCATTGATCAAGATCTGTTTAGTTTGGCTAATGGCTGGTTGTTTTGGGGTATTATGGCTGGCGCAAGGGTCATACATGGCCAAGCTGCGCGAAACGCAAGACAACGTCGGAATTGTGGAAAGAAAAAGGGGAGGAGAGGAGAAAGATCGCTTGGGCATCCTGGAGTCACGCCCCCCCCCCCATGTTTACTAGATACCATAAACCCCATGGGAAAGGAATAGATCACCACGGTACCTCGGTTCGTGAAGCCCGTTCTCATCTAAAGATGTGTTCATGAAGGGACAAATGACGAGAGATACCTCGACGAAACAACCACCAAGGGGTTAAAGCAATTACGGATAATTGTTATGTTGGTTAATTTAAATTTCCAAATAATCTAAGAATCCCCTCATTATGTAGTTAACTATATTACACTATCTCTGTTCTTCTAAGCCTATAACATTACAGTTGCAAATGAAAATTTAAAGGTGGTTAGGTTATATGGCGCAAGGGCCATATTTTGCCAAGCTGCACTCGACAGACAACGTCAAGTAATGGGCATACACACCCAAGGAAAGATTTACTGTCACAATAAAGAGAAATACACCCACATTAAGCTACAGGAATCTAACCTGCCCGTCTGCAACGTAGGTTGCTTGCGTAATTGGAAAATCAATGGCGGTCCTAAAAGTTTAATGACTAAATATATTTATACTCTGATTAATGTAACTGTTTGCGATAAAGTATTATGGATCAAAAAGTTTTTAGTTTACTACTGTATGGTAATGTTTTGCTGTACATGAGCTAATTAAACTCATGAATCCAGATGATTTAATCATTTTAACTATAGATTAAACCCTCGCGCATTCTATTTAATACAAATTGAATCTAGAATGATTAACTCTGTGAAGGGTTTACACGCAAATATCTGTTCTACAATATGTAGTCTTCCCTGCATGACTTCAATCCAGTTTAGAACTTGACCAATATAATCTTAGAATTCTTTCAACAAATGGATGTGGTTAGTTAGCCATTTTTGTGGGGTAAAAGCAAATCTACACTACTCGGAAATAGACACTACACAGAAATAATATACAAATTTTGTTATGGTTAAGTTTTAGCAAATCCTGAATTTAGTTAGGAAACTGGAATTAAAACGTACAATTTGCAAGGTATTGGTAGGTATCAATCATTATTTCTATAATCGCTTTCGCCACAAGAAAAAGTATTATCCTATTTTGAAAATTCGATTCAATAAAGCACTGCAGTGGAACTTTGAGAAAACGTCGATTTCTGATGAATTTTATCGATTCATATATATTGTGTGGCAAATAAATGAAAAACGTTAAATGAATGACAAAGTATCGAATATTTTTTGCAAGAAATATATTCGCATTAGGTTCGATGCGTTGAAGATCGTGTTTTGCGTTCAAAAGGTTCTTTTCCAACAGCCTATTATTTTGATTGCATAATTGAAATCAATGCTACCGTAATGATCAATGCTTGCATGTGATTTGACAATTACATAATTATCAAAGGAACATAAAAATATATGTTGTTTTCAAGATGTTTTGATGATAAGCATACCACACAAAGGATGAAAAGAGCTTTTTATAATTTAAGATAATGAAACTCGTTTCCAAAAACTTATCAGAATCACACCTATTGAACAAGTACTAAGATCGATAAACTCTCAAATTTATCTGCAAAAAATTCTATCCAAAAATATTATCAGATAATTCTTATATATAAAAGCTGCAATCGTTTTTTATTTCATGTTTAGAGATTTCATATTGTATTATAAGTTATAGTAGAAGTAACAGATAAAAAAATACTAATTTGCTAAGATATGTTAAGTAAAATATAAAATCGCAACTTTCAGAGCATTAATCGTTTTTAAGAAAGCATTACTAGAAATTCGATAAAATATGAGGCACGCTAAACATAGGTGGAAGTAGTGTTTCTGGGGATAAACGTATTTCCAGTATGTCTTCTGAAAGGGATAATAGTAGGCTTATTTTTCAAATATGATTTTAACACTTCGCCAATAAAAATTTCAAAGAATAAATTCCGAATTGATAATGGGTAGTTGATTGGTCAACAGAAAACGCCAAACCCTAGTTGTTTAAACGGCAATATATTACATTTTAAAGGTAACCCCAATATTTATCTTGCTATAGCATTTGGAAAGAGGAAGTAAAATCTTTGGAGATCGTCTGATTTGTTTATTTACATTGAAAATCCCTATCATACAGAAAGTATAATTTCTTCGAAACGATAATTTTATTTTATGAAACATCAGTTAAAATAATGATAAATCCTTGAGGGTCCGATTCACAGTTAAGCGTGACAAAGTATCGAAATGTCTAATGGTATGACTAATGCAATTCATACAACTAGAAGAAATATTATCAAACGCAATCGCCTGGAAAATAAACTTTATTTCTTCTGAATAAGATGCGAAATTTAAAAATTCCTACTTTCTGTTTGAACGTACTTTCAGATAATAATCGAAAGCAGATGTTTACTATTTCCCCCCCCCCTACAAACACACTTAAGATTTCTTTTACTTTCATTTCAAGTTTATCTTCTTTCCGTGATATCTGAGTACTAGTTTTTAAAAGATAAACTCACAGCTTATAGAGCATCAACCATTTTCAAGTAAGTATCCTTCAAAATTCGATATAAACTATGCAGAAGTATTACTTCTCTAATACTTTTGGAACGATAATTTCATTTTATGGAACATCGGATAAAATAATAGTAAATTGTATAGGGAAAGATTCAGTTAATCATGACAAAAGTATCTAAACGTCTAATGGTATGAATAACTTTTTAAACTTTACTTCTGAATGTGATGCGAAATTAAAAACTTCCACCTTTCTGTTTAAACATACTTTCAGATCGTCAAATACCATCGAAAGCAATGAATGCGTTATTTACTATGATAGTACAGACGCATTTAAGAGGGATTTTTTACTTTTCCAAGTTTTCATGAAATCCGAGTAATAGGCTTTCCCATTAATAGAAAATGAAGTTTTTATGCTGAAAATCCGCGTCGAAACCTTATCTCGAATCTGCCTCTAGAGGAAATGAAATTCCGAAATTAAATTTCAGCCTTTATTTTAGAAGAGAAAGTATAAAATCGATGTTTCTAGAGCTACTTTATGCTCCACGTACCGTTCAAATTATTCGCTTGACACACACCTGCGTACCTAGCCGTTCGATCGATTGCATAGTTATTGGCTTTTAGTTGGACTACATAGCTATTGAGCATGTCGCATTAATTTCAAGGCAGTCTATTTAGTTTAGTGTACTTATAAGAGGGACATTACTAACCTACAGATATTTTATTGTAAATGGCATAAATAGCTATTGAGCATACAGTTATTGAGCATGTCGCATTAATTTCAAGGCAGCCTGTTTAGTTTAGTGTACTTATAAGAGGGACATTGCTAACTCCCAGACAATTTTGTAAATGGCATAGCTATTGGCGTACATAGTTATTGAGCATGTCGCATAAGTTTCAAGGCAGTCTACCTAGTTTAGTATACTTTCAAGAAGGACATTGCTAATTCCCAAAAATTTTGTTGCAAATGGCATAAATAGCTATTGAGCATATATAGCTATTGAGCATGTCGTATTAATTTGAAAGCAGTCTAGTTTAGTGTAGTTTTTAGTTTAGGAATATAGGCACGTTAATATAAATAGCAATCTTTATATACATAAAGTTTCCTTCTGGTTGAATAATCAACATTCATTTGTATCCATTCAATTATATAAATTATAAAAGCGTAGTTTTGACCTAAATGCGTCTTTAAATTCAGTCTGGTATGGGGAGATAACAAAAACTCTAGCGATCGAAGATAAAAAAGCAAGATTTGTATCGCTTTTATCTCGTTAACTACACTGCTGGCCACCGTAAATGCAACACCCTGAAGGAAGCATGCAAATAATATGAAATTTACAACATGCATTAGCGGAGGTGAGATATGCAAATGATTAGAATTTCAGCACAGACGCACATCACGCGCGCCTGTGGCGCCACTTCAAAGCGCTATTTAAGGCTTGGAGATTTCGACGATTTCAAGTACGGCAATTGTGTTTTTCTTGTGTTTTTTTTTCAAAAAAACGATCAATTATGCCTCGTAGAAAACAGCGATCATCTTTTGATCAAGTATCCGAGTTCGACAGAGGAAGGATAGTGGCCTACCGAGATTGTGGATTATCTTTCAGGGAAATCGGTAGTCGTGTTGGACGAAACCAAACAACTGTAATGCGGATATGTGATCGTTGGATGCAGGAGGGTACGACAGACCGACGTGTTCGATCGCATCCACCTCAGTGCACCACTTCACGTGATGACAGGCATATTGTGCGTATGGCAGTGACGGATCGCTCAGCCACATCACGAACCATAGCACAGCACATTCAGTCTGTACCGCATCATCCAGTGTCTGCGCGTACCATTCGACGCCGTTTACAGCAGAGTGGTCTGTCCGCAAGACGTCCATTGCTTCGTCTACCCTTGACGCAGAACCACAGACGTTTCCGCCGCCAATGGTGCGATGAAAGAAGGATGTGGACGGCAGAATGGAATGAAATTGTCTTTACTGACGAGTCATGCTTCTGTCTGCAACACCACGATGGTCGGATTCGAGTCTGGAGACACCGTGGAGAGAGGATGCTGAACAGCTGCGTTATGCACCACCACACTGGTCCTGCACCGGGTATTATGGTATGGGGCGGTATTGGATATCACTCTCGCACTCCTCTAGTACGTATTGCCGGTACTTTAAGCAGCCAGCGCTACATCTCCGAGGTGTTGGAGCCAGTTGTCCTTCCTTACCTTCAGGGCTTGCCCACAGCCATATTTCAACAGGATAATGCGCGACCACACGTGGCACGCATTGTCCAAGGGTTCTTCGTCAATCGCCAGATTGAATTGCTTCCCTGGCCAGCTCACTCTCCGGATCTTTCGCCGATAGAAAACATGTGGTCCATGGTTGCTCAACGATTGACCCAGAATACATCCCCAGCTGCCATACCAGATCAACTTTGGCAACGTGTGGAAGCTGCTTGGTCTGCTGTACCCCAAGAACACATCCAAAGTCTCTTTGAATCAATGCCGAGGCGTGTGGCAGCGGTGATCTCCAACAATGGCGACTACTCTGGCTACTGATTTTGGCAGGAACCACACTTCACAGAAGTCTATAAATTTAATCATTTGATACTTGGTCAACATGTTATCTACAAAATAAATTTTGTTGTGATATCTCTTGTCTTTCTTGGTGTTGCAATTTGGGTGGCCAGCAGTGTAGTATAAATGCTAATCCAGTGATTTAAATTTGTTGGATAGAGGGTTTATGTCCGTATCTAAAATATTATGTAGGGGGGGGGGTAGCGTTTGTTTGTGAACACAGAAATTGTTGATGCCATGCGGTGTTTGGTCAGCGTAACTGTATGAATTTATTTTAGTTTATTATTACTAAATATTATTATATATCATGATATTTTCTACAATACCAATCATATCCTATCTCTTCGCAATCTAAAGTTATAAACGTACTGAGTTGAAGAAGTTTCGTAAAATCGAAAAAACTGCAAAGGAAATATGAACAGAAATGTAAGAAACGTATATCATTGAAAAATTTCTTTTTAAAGGAATCAGGAAAACCAAATTGACTAATGCCGAACGATGCAGATTGTATTAGAAAATGTAAGAAAGCAGAGCGCGTCAACGCCGGCTCGAGTGCACCACCGTCTGAAGCGATAGACATTGACTTGGAATGTAAAAACTGAAAGATTTCATCAGGAAAATTGCACCCAATGATTCCAAATATCAATGTACCCATTAAACTTACCGTTTATTTCAATATCGATGTTACTCAAAACAAATCTCATATAGACTATAGATGCAACATGAATTCAAGTACATTTCTATATCGCGCACTACTCTGGGCAACACTTGTATAAATTTATAACCTTTGTAAGAAACATCGATGTAAATGCTATGCCATAAGTACATATCTTACTTCTCATATCATCGGCTTTGATATATAAAATAATACTTCATTTTTATAACCACCAAGACATTATTTACATCTAACCCGTCCTCTAATAACAGACGGATTCACGCCGTAAAGGATTTCGGTTGTGTTCCCCCGTACCAATTTTTATTTGAAGGTTCTCGTTGGTATCTTAACTCTCCAAGTGATTTTGATGAGAAATCTCATACATCAAAATCTAAACAATTTTACTTATGGCGAGATATTTTATCAAAATATTGCGGTTTTTTTTATAAGGATGAGATCAAGATCCGGTCAGTTTTGCTAATAACGAGGTATCACGTCGAGACAACCACCAGGAGGTTAAAGGTATATTCGTCTCTTAATATTTACCCTAATAAACTTATTTTTGTGACCATAAGTATATAATAGTTAGCACAAGACTAGTTTCCTGTTATTTTTTCTATTGTATGGATGATTTGATGAAATCTCGGATTGTCTATGTAACTTTCCTTTCCAAAAATGCTTTGCTCTCTACATATCATTGCAACGAAATCTCCCCAATGGAAGATTTTTGCAGTCATAGTATATTTAAAATCCATTGTATTCAAAGCATATTTATTTTCTATTTAAGACACATCATTAAAAGGGAAAGGATATAGCTGTCAGATTTGTCTCACATGGAATCATCAAAAGTCAAAATAGTAGATAGAATTGCTTTTTAGTATTCTTATATTCGGAAGAAATATCAAGACTTAAGAAACATATTTAGTTATCTAAATAGTTTTCCAACAATGAACAGAATGTTAGAACGTGATAAAGACGTAGAACAGCGATGTCTTTAAAAAGACTCTATTTTATAGAATAAATAGAATGGGAAATATTTTAAAATAAGATAAAGGAATTTAAATGTGCACACAGTGCAAGTGCAATGTATTTACTTTCAAAATGACTATTTACATCTTAAATTAGAAGTTTTGGGTACAAGCACTCAGTCTTAAAGTTATATAAAATAATGAATAAGTCCCAAGTTATATAAAATAATGAATAGCGTTTGATTGTTCTAAATTACGATGTTAATGATTATTGTACCTAAACGTAACCGATTATTCATTGTTCAATATGGTTTATGAAAATGTTAAAAAAATAGAAAATAACAAAAGAAAATGTTCTAAAATCAGTCAATGACAATATTTGACTTAGTTTCAGCAGTTGGTTGATTTGGGTTTTATGGCGCAAGGTCCAAAAACAGACAAGATGCGCCAAACGCAAGACATAATACAAATTTATGCGTTAAAATAGTCTAATAAAAAGTATATTTAAAAAATTAGTTAATTATACTTATCATATGAATGTTGTGGTGAAAGTGATATAACAGCTGCAGGGTAAAACATGTAAAACAATGTATAAAAAGTAAGTGACCCTTGATGAAATACATTATGGAGATAAAAACATAATAACTCGAGACTAAGACACGATAAAAATTGAGACTAAGATGGAGTATTCCCATCTTAGTTGATTATTAAAATTGAAAATCAGATGTAATTAAAAGATGTTGATTATGAAAGTGATAAAAATTCCGAGTGATGCAAAAAAGAGTGATGAAAGCGGAGGGTGACCCAAAGTCTAATAAAATTGGGAATGAAGCATTAAAATAGTGTTGGTAAGAATTTAAATAGCACCAACTTTCTACTGAATATCCTCGGTTATGCAATTCACTACGGCATTTTAGTTTTATTTTGAGGCTGTAACCTTCAAAAATAATGTTTCTTAAATTTTGCACGCCAGTGTATAAGAATAAATATCAAATATAAAAACGAAAATAATATACGTGACCTATTATAAATCATTCATTATAAATACAAACTTACAAATGAAATTTATGCATCATGAATTTGTAGTTTTGGTGATCCGTGGTAAGGCAGACTTACGTTCTCGCCCAATTATTGCTTGAAGGGCCATATGATTCATAAGCTGGCTAAAGTAACAAAAAATAAATAAGCTAATGATGAATAAAATATCTGTAGTTCAACATGGATAAAAATTTAAAAATTATTTCTTGTCTAAAATGCAGGCTATTTTAAAATATTTCGATGCAAAACCCCATTCTACCTGTACTGTACTGAACTTTTGACGCTTTTGGGAATTAAACTATCATTTAATCCTCTCAGGGGTTCATACAACTTCATACATTCTGCTAGCTTCAGTCTTCCTTGCATGACGTCTTACCAGTTTTGATTTTCTTGAACAATAGAATCTTTCCAAGGATTCTCCAACCTATAAGTGTGGTTGTTTAGTCATTTTGGGTGTTGTTGAGTAAAATCAGTACTACACTACAAGGAAATCACGTGACGCTCAGAGGGTTAAAGAAATTTTTGTATTAAATAGTTTGATGGTTGTTTTCTGGTTTTATGGCGCAAAGACCATATTTGGCCAAGCTGCGCCAAACACAGGACAGACAATACAATGAGGGAGGAAGGAAAAGCAAAAAAGCAGAAGGTAGGTAAGTATTTTAATTAACGTTGCACTGGAGCAACACAACGGATTACTTAAAAAAGCAGAGGGATAGGTGAGGGTAAAAATGAGGAAAGATCATTCGGGTACCTCGGGGTTGTGATGTCCTTATACACCTAAAGATGTGCCTCTGAGAGCTGTAGTAAATAGGAGAATGAATCTTATAAAAAATCATAAGAAATCTGGGCCTGGATGGTCCCATAGCCTGAAAGGGTTAATAGGTCTAAAAAAGCATTACTTGTAGTAAGGTTTACTAATTATTTGTAAACTTTCTAAAAAATATACAATAAAAGAATTATAAGGAACGCTAACGGCAGATAATCGAAGCCTAAGAGGAAATAACCGAACAAATATATTTTATCTAAATGCCTCCTTTAATACATTAACGTTTTGGTTAAAAATTTAAAAACGTTTTTGATTTTTATCCGTAAATTATCTCATTTTAATGTGAGAACTATAAAACTCTTCATTTTAGTTAACTGATATGTGAGATTCTAATAATGAATAAAAGCTAAGCATGAGTTTACTCTAAGCGTTCCACCCAGTTGTAAAATATGTAGAACGATACAGTGCGACGATTACGTGAATTGTTTCTTGCATATTAGGGGGTGAGTATAAGAAGTGATTTATACGTTAGTATGTCTGACACAATATTTATCGTACATATGAAAATCAAATATTTATATAAGAGATGTATACAATTTAGAAAGTCTGAAAAAACCTGAAGTTTATCCTCATATTTATTTTATGTGTGGTTGCAATACTTTTATTTCCATACCATCCCTACATAAACAATGTTGAACATTTATAGACTGAACTGTAGAAATAAATGAAATATTGAGAACCACAAAAAGTTTTATTTCTGGAACTTCAATGTGATCAATCTTGACAAATATGATGCGATTATCAGATTTTAAAAAGTTGTTTGAACTCGTATGAAAACCGTTAACAGGCTTCATTTAAATTTTAGTAATTTATTTTATATAAAAGATTAGCTAATATATGATACTTCGGTGTCCATAGTTTTCATATTTTTTCAGTTGATTATTCTCAGATTTCGTAAGTTTCTATCATTAATTTTCAATTTAAAATTCGGTATGATAAAATAATGTCAATCTCGAGGAAAATTTCCAATAGTTTAAATTAAAAATTTATTTGACGAGCATACAATAGTTAGACAACTATAAATATGATGAAAATACTCTTATTTTTTGGTTTTAGTAAAATATTTCCAATTATATGCTTTGCTATAAATGTATAAATCACTTTGCAAATGTTACCATTTTTTCAATGAACTAAATGAAGGAACTAAATGCGGCAGAGCATTAAATCAAAAATTAAAAATTTTAAGAAAAACTATCAAAATAATATACACTGGGGTGCAGGAAATTAGGAACAGTAAGGTTTTCATTTATTTCTTTGAAGTAAAGTGACTTGGATGTGGGAAAATGATGCAAAGGGTTCTTTGAGACTACTAAGGTACTAAGTTTTCCACGCCATTTATATGTCAGTGTACATTAAAAAGCAATTGAGACAATCTGCTATAGAACATACTAATTATCTTAGTTTTGCAATTAGAATCTTAATTCTAATCAAAATTATACTTAAAATGCAGGACATAAGTAAGAATAAAGAAAAATAACACTAAATATTGCACACCAACGTATTATTGGTTCAAACTAGTGATTGCAAAACCGGTTTCGGGGAAACCGACCCAAATTTCGAAACCAAAAACCGGTTTTATGAAAGAAGATAACCGGGTTTTCGGTTTTACGCATTGGCAACCCAAAAGAGAAACTCACCACAACAAGGTATACCATACTACGCACACTGATGCAAACAACTAAATGTTTAGTGTTTACTACCCTATCAGAATAAAAATTCAACGTTATTACATGTCTGTGGTATTAATGACACATGAATCACACTTCACTTTCGTGTGACACAACATGACCTACTTCTCCGCTGACCAATCATAATAACATGTAGACGGATTCTCATCATCTGTGCCAATGAGTCAGACAGGGATCATACCAATAAAATATAAATTTCTTCTCTATTTATATTTTTACATCACATGTCATTTAGGAAGCAGCTCAACTCGGCTCCCACTGTCGCAAACAATAAACAATCATACTATCAAAACCCTTCCTACTCATCGACCTTAAAATAAAATAGACGGATCATGTGGCGGAGTCGCTGTCGAAAGATCTCTGAAGGGTAAATCACAAATCGACTTAGACGATTGGCTATGGAAGCGCAGACTAGTGTTTTTGATCACGGTGGATAATCATTAAAACCAATCAATAATTTAGGATTCATGTTTTTACCCACAACCATGTCACAGATCTTCAAACCAAGCAACTGGAAGAAATAACATGAAGCTTCTGGCACATGCTCCGTCTATTTAATTTTAAGGTCGATGTTCCTACTCCACAGGGACCAACGTAGAAGACTTTCTACTACTCGGCCGGCTCCCTAAGCGTAATGCCACAATGTCATTGTCAATTACTGCTGTTCATTAGGTAATTCTGATTTGAAGAATTATTAGTTTCGTTTGCTCAACCTTTTATAGTTTATAATGAACATATTTATTCAGAAATAAGAGGTAGGTATACTTCACAAACTTGATTTTGCAATCGTACACCGGCTAGAAATAAAAATAAAATAATATTTTTTATTTCAACCTATAATAGAGCATGACCAGTCATATTTTTGAGGAGTTTAAACGCAGCAGAGGTGATTATTCTATTTGGTGTCATCATCTTCGTGAAAGAAATGGTCAACTAGCCAAATGCAAAAAATGTTCTAAAGAGCTAAAATGTGTTGGCGGTTCAACAGGTGCATTAAGTACACACCTAAAAAAGATGCATAGTATTTCCATTTTGAAAAGAAGTACCTATTTCGGAAGAAAGTCCAGCAATATCTTCGACAAAAATAACAAAATATTTTTATAGGTGATGACACGTTGCCAGCAGTTTTGTCAAGAATGACCGCGTTGGATGGACTTCCTTTTTCCGTATTTTGCACTTCAACTGATCTTTGTAAATTTCTCATTGCAAGGGGATTTTAAAATATTCCAAAATCCTCAAATACCGTTCAGAAATTAGCGGGTCGCCAATTCACACAAAGTGCGGGCGGCTGTTGTCAGTGAATTTAATGGGCTAAAGTTAAAAGGATATAGAGCGAGTCTAACTCTTGACAAATGGACCAGTAAGGAATCGACGATTTTTGAATATCAATGTACATTGTCAAAAACAATTTTGGAGTCTAGGTCTGGTTCGTGTACATGGAAGTTTACCAGCTGAGAGATGTGTCGAAGTAATTAGAAAAAAAATGGGAAGTTTTTGGTCTGTGCCTTGATGAAGATATAGTATGTATCACTACAGACGGAGCGTCGTTAATGGAAAAAAAATGGGCAAATTGATTAAAGCTGGGCAACAGCTCTGTCTAAGCATGCCATTCAGCTTGGTGTAATCAAAGTGCTATACAAAAAAGTACCTGTCAAAGTTGAAAAAAAATAACTCACAATCGGATAATGAACCTGAATCGGAATGTGACTGTCTCAGAATCTGGAGGGGAGAATATTGAATTGGATATTGACAATGATGACGATTCGGAATTGGAAGATGAAAATTCATTTGAAAGTTTGTTCAGTATTGCTTACTCAAATGATGTAGATGGAAATTCGGCTTCAGATGTTAAACATGAAACCATCTTACCACTTATAAAAATTAGAGTGGTGGTACGATTCTTCCGCAAATCCCCAACGAAAAATGATTACATACTGCAAAAATATGTGAAATTGGAATTTGGTAGAGTACTCATTGATTTTAGATTCAAAAACCCGATGGAATAGTTTACTCACCACGTTGGAAAGTTTCAACAAATTAAAATCATGTGTTCAGAAAGCCCTAACTGATTTGTCATCGAAAATTTTATTCTCTGATCAGGACTTCAATTTATTAGTGGATACTATTTCTGCCCTATTGCCAGTAAAACTTATAGTGGAAGCATTATGTAGAGCAGATGCAAATCTATTAACTGCTGACGCTGCTTTAAATTTCATGTTGACATCATTAAATGATCTTCACACTACTTTCGGTAATGAACTGAAAGAATCCCTAGAATTAAGAATTCAAGAAAGACGCACTAACGCGTCAGCAGTACTTCAATTTCTACATAATGGGTATCGAACCTGTGATAAAAGATCGGAATATGTGTTTAAAAAGTTTGGGAAACCGGCTGTCTGTCGATTTATAAATAACCTGATAAAACGTTTATCGCCGTCTTCTTTAACACCAGCACAATCCGATGCAAGGGATATCAACTTCGATGACAAAGACGATGATGTTGTGGAAAAATCTTTTGTTTTATACATGAGACAATTGGTGCAGAGGACAATTGACAAGGAGCTTGTTGGCTCGGCATCACTGGATAATTGTACAAGTAGTGATTTTGAAACGGAAATTGAAAAACAAGTTGCAGTATTGGAAGGAGGGGAGCCAAAAGTACAATTATGGAGCTGTGCTACAAATACTTGCTCACTATTCCACCGACAAGCGTGGAGTCGGAACGGGAATTCTCATCGTCAGGTCAATTCGTAACCAAAATAAGATCGAGGTTGAATGATGTCTCCATAAATTCACTGTTTTCTGTGAGCACACTGTAATGCCGAAAAAATGCTAACTGTACTGGCAGGTTAATGGTTAGATAATCGTTTTATGTTTGTATATAAGTTACATACTTAAGAAATAAATTTATTTAATGTTTGTTATACAAATATAGCGTTTTTCGTATTTTTTACAAAACCGGTTTTCGAGTCGAAAAAATGAAAACCAAAAAACCGGTTTTGCATTCTACTAAAACCGTACAATCACTAGTTAAAACATGTTTAAACTTTCTCAAACTTATGTAAGACTAGCAGATTAACGGCAGACTAAGAAGTTGCCAAATTACGGTTGATTAAAGTATGAGTATTTAAGGTTGATTAAAGTGGGTACTTAAGGTTGATTTACGTATGGGCTTTTAGCATAAAACCTATCTCAGAATGTGGGCAAAAAAATTTAAATAAAATATTCACTAAGTCAAAATATGTTTAATAAAATATATAAAATTCTATGGAAATATAAAATTAATTTGACGTAATACTTTCACAAAAAGATACTCAAAAACAGACAAAGCTAGAAGACAGACGAACGCAAAGTTCAGTCACTAAGTTACTACTAATTCTTATAGAACACAAAATTTCATGAAAATATATCCAGACGTTTGCATCTAGTTCGGGCACACACATACAGACAAATAGAGACACGAAACCACTGTTTTTGCATTAAAATGACCCAAAACGGGTAACTTGAAATGGGGAGAAATTATTTGTTGTACAAACACAATGAAATGATGAAAAATGAATGAAAAAATTAAATGAATGATTTTTTTTGATAGCATGGGTTTAAAATGTAATATTTGAGATAGCATTTAAAGGAGCTACCAACAAAGAGAAAATATAAAGTAAATTATTGTGATTAACAAAAGAACAATTATGTACTTATTTTCCAGCAAAAAATAGCAGATCATAAATTAGACTCGTGATAAAAATATTTTGGTTTCGAAACAGGTATAAAATGTTTGCGAATTCAGTTTCGTTAAATCACTATTTATTTGTTCTCTAATTTTCTATCTTTTGAAGTCAAAATAATAATTTCTTAAATAACTAAAACAGTTTTATTGCGAGTAAATAGTATTGTAAAACTGTTTTGAAAATACTTAGCCACTTTAGTGGGAACTTGTATTTGATAGCCTAAATAGGATTCGCTTTTAAACTTAATTTTTGTTTGAATGATTCAATGCTAATTGAATGTTGCATATAAATTTTATCTACTTTTATGTACTAAAGTTAGTCTAAAAAAGTTGATTCAGCTTTTACAATTCAAATAAAGGATTACTTTTTCGAAACATTTTAATTGTAGTAAGATAATTAATGAAATATACGCTTCCAAAATGAAAATAATTGGAAGTAAATGAAAGTAGAAAAGAGAAGGCTAATAAAAATGCAAATGAAATCGTATTGAATATTTCAACCTATTATGGAATTCGAAACGTCTAAAATAATTTTGAATAAATTGTTTTCATTTATTGGTTGGTTGGGTTTTATGACACAAGGGTCATATTTGGCCATGCTGCGCCAAACACAAACAACGTTAAGTAATGAACATGCACAAAGAAATTTTTACTGGCACATAAGAGAGAAATAACCCGAGAGGAATCGAACCTAGATTTCTTCGACGGAGTATCATGTATTGAGTTTTCATTTAGCTTAAAAATACTTGAAAAATCAAGTAGTTATCGTACTGATTGTCAGTTATTTATTCGATGGACTACGTTTACTGGTTTACCTTTTGGAAAAATCTATTTAAAACTAAATTTTAGTTAACTACTTTATGGAATTTACAGAAAATGCAAGCCAATGCCTAAGAAATTAAAACAAATAATTTAGTAAGGAAATAAAAAAGAATAGAGCGCAAAATATTAATTTTACTTTTTCAAACACTTTGCATTAGCATCAAAGGAATACTGCAAACAATTGGACTTGGATTAACGATTTGCACAACAGTGTGAAGAATAGGACTTCTTAATGTCTGTCATTTTTGACATGAATACTTCTTTAAAATGGGAAGAGTACTGGGGGCAGGCATGAGAAGTCGAGCATTATGAAAAAATAGCGAGTAAGCAGTCCCCACTGTGCCGTAAGGTTTAGTTCCTAAATACTTTTGGGCGGAATGCCTGTTAAGTGGGTGCAGGTGAAATGAAGACGGCGGGTATTTGTTTGACATTTATTTATTCAGCCAGTTTTGGTGGATACATAACAGTAGTGTTAGAGTGTGGGCAATGCTTAGTATTCTATGGCGACCTTATGGATGATGGGTCTGTGATAGCTAAAATACGAGACAAACGACGTGGTGTCGATGCTGATGTTCCTGACAAAGTTAAGGTCGATGGTAGTGTTTCCAAGCGTGGTGGCAGCTCGTTAGATGGTCCAGTGACGTCGCCGCGTACGTGCGCCTGCTCGGCCTACTCCTTGCATCTTCGGTAAGCTCTGGATCTCTCCGCACATGTTTAGTATAATTTTGTTCGTCTTGAACAGCTCTTTCAACCTGTTTACATTTCCTATGCATCAATTGAAATCTAGTGTGAGATTTAGTGTGATAGTGAAATCTTCGACAAATCATCGCTTTCCACTGCACACAATTTTCACCCAAATGATTTAAACTGTCAACTAGTCATATGGAATTGTAGAAGTCGTTCTCTTCAATTTCAACACGCAATCGCCACGACCCGTCGATTAGAACTGAAGTTACAGCGGTTAAACAGGCCAGCGTATTCCCGAAATGGGACTCATTTCACCCACCACGCGGTATAGAGGTCAGAGGAGGGAGTGGATTAGTGGACAACCTGGTCGACGCGGCCCACCTTTCTTTACACGATGATAGGTCATTTAGCTCCATAGGCTGATTCCCCTGGATTTATGGGGCTTCGAGATATCAATATTTTTCGTGACGCGCAAGTTTCTGCCGATGACCTCCATACCGATTTTAAAGACGTATTCACGTCAAAAAGCATTACAACTAGAAGAAACATCCAGAAGATAAATATAGCGACATGTAGACAAAAGTGTTTAGGCGTACTAATTGCGGAGGGGGTCCGCAACGTCGAAATTCTACAATGCCGGGTGAGCTTTGGGCCAGTGTAACTTTGGATTACGTGGAGTAGGGACTGTGTAAGTGGTCATTCGAAAGCAGTTGAACAATATTAGTATCAAAGTGCACTTTAATCATTCGAACTGTAAACTAATTGTAGAATATTCACAATAAATAATCGTTGAAACTTCTTATGTCTGCTTCATTCATCAACATCAGTCCCAAGTATTCATTTCATAACTTTGGTTTCTGTCCTCAACCTACCATTTTTTTCTCTTTATGCCCTGCTGTGAGTCATTCTTTTTCTTATTTATCGAAACATCCAATTATTGGACAAGATATGTTAGCAGTGTGATTGAGATTTTACGTATTTGGCACGAAATGTACACCCAATTTTGATGGAAGCTCACAGGGACATCGCTTTTGACTCACACCATCTCAAATACATCCAAACAACCGGAGGGTCATCCAGCATACCGATTTTATGTGCACATACCCGGCGTATACACAGGCACTGTAGTATTGAAGTCAAGGATTTCGAAACCCCTCAAAATTTTCTCTCATAATTGGCCATTATTGCAAATTATATTTTAATTGAAAAGTTCTTTTGGGCCAGATTACCTAATAGCTATGGAAGAAATTGCTGTATCACTCCATTTTGTAAGATTTAATTCAACTGCGCGAAGAGTGGCATTTAAGTTCATATGAGCTTTTTCGAACCATTATGTTTGCGCATGCCACTTATGTCATTTCAAACCATTTCTATTAACATTTTCATCATTTTTAAACCTCTTGGTGGTTGTCTTCACGATGTATCTCGCAATAAGCAAAAGCGACCAGATCTTGATGGACGAGATATCTCGTCATTAAAAGAAAAGTGACCAGATCCTGATCTCGTCATCACAAAAAAATCGGCAGTATCTTGATGACGAAATATCTCTTAATTAGCAACATTAGTCAGATCTTGATGAACGAGCTATCTCGTCAAAACCATTTGAAGGTTAAAACGAAGTTCAGCTATGCAACCTGGAAAACGATTTTCTAGCTTTCTGTGCTGTTAATTATTTACTACGGCTACGAATAATATTGAATTCGATATGAAAAAAAGAAAAGTAGCTTGAATTTTACTTTTTAGTTTTTGTACGTCTACTGATCGAGAGTAATTATTGAAGATTAAAGGCACATAACGACCACCTCATGGAGCCATTCGGCATGAATTCGGCAGAATAGAAAATATTTCCCATATCATTAGAAAACAACAGTGGATAATCGCCTTGTTTCTCAGAACGATATCGATTTTCTACGTTTAAAAATAATTGGGTTCAGGAATACAAATGTACGCGAAGCTTAATGAATGCAGACATGTTTATATTGTAATGTAAATTGTAAACTTCTCACCAATCCTTTTGATATAATCTCATTTGCATTTAAAGGAATACATTTCATTTACAGAAATATATCCAAATGACGTCCTTTCATTAATTTAATTAAATAGATTTGTCCAGTGCCTTACATATGTAGACAATTCCTCTGCTCTCATACAAGCTTTTTATGTAAACTATTTTTAATTTATGAATACAATAATGTAGTTATACATTTATGAAGTGGCTTTGTAATAATATTAAGTATGTTAAAGATTTTTATTTAATAACCCAAGATTTCGGATGACAGGTAGGTTTACTATTTTAGGTTTTAGGGAGCAAGGACCAAATGTTTGGCTAAGCTGCGCCAAACACAAGACAATATCAAGTAAAATATGTCTTGAAAGGAGAAAAAGAGGGATTGGGGAATAGAACAATAGGATGGAAACATAAAAGGACAGCTTGGGTATCTCGGGAGCGCGACCCCTGTGTTTACTAAAGACAGTAAACCCCATGGAGGAAAGAAAAGATATAGAGTACCTCAGATCCGTGAAGGCCGTACACACCTAAAGGGGAGCAAAAAAGCAGAATGTTAGGCAGGGATATAAATTAAAGGGAGACAAGATCATTCGGGTACCTCGGGGTTTTGATGCCCGTACACACTTAAAGATATGCCTCTGAGGGCTCAGATGACAGAACACAAGCGTCATTTAAAAGTAAGAACAATGTTCAAGTTTCCAAGTATTTTATGGAGGTCTATTAAGAGCAGTCGTACTTAGTTGTGCGTTTTGAAACATCAGATTGCAATCTAGCCTCACGAGTGTACTTTTCTAAATTCAAAGCATCTGTATTTCTGTTATTCTTAATCTTTAGACATTTGGCGAGTGAAAGTATTAAGTAGTAAAAGCTATGATAGGTTTTTAGGATTTAAATTTAGCTTACTTGAAACGTATTTAAAGCAATTAAATTTAGCAGTTGTACAATCCTCCTTTAAATTTAGCAATTGTAAAATCCTCATTTGATTTTAGCAATTGTAAAATCCTCCTTTGATTTTAGGAATTGTAAAATCCGCCTTTTATTTTAACAATTGTAAAATCTACCTTTAAATTTAGTAATTGTAAAACCCTTTAAATTTAGTAATTATAAAATACTTTGAATTTAGTAATTGTAAAATCCTCTTTTGAATTTAGTAATTGTAAATCCTCCATTAAATTTAACAATTGTAAAATCCTCCTTTGAATTTAGCAATTGTAAAATTTAAAGGAAGATTGATGATATGCATGTCATTTATTATACATTAATATGTACTTTTATGGATCATCGATCTTTTAATTTTTATTCAGAGAGCTCTCTCGTTACATTTAAATTATAAAACCTAATGATGAACAGAAAGGAGTTAATTTATATTTTAACTAGTTATTTTTTCTATGGGATATAATACTACATTATTTAAATAACCTTACTTTATAGTAATATAAATTTATGTTGTCATTCTTTCTTTTGCCTTTACCGTAAACTTTTTTACGGATTCTGTAAGCTTGAATTTACCAGTTATGAGTAATTAAAGTTTGTAAAACAAAACTGGCTTTAAGAGTTGAAGTAAAACATCCCTGTGACAAAAATCATACGCTTTTTAACACCATTCTTTGTAGAAGCAACGATTAGTTTTTGCACCTTCCTTTTAATAGCATTAAGCCCGAACATAAGTCCAGGAATTGTATCCTCTAAACTTTAAAAGCAGCAAAATGAGCTTCCATCTGATGACTTGATGATGTCACATTATAGTCGTTAAGAGGAAACGTCGGGGATTGCTGTGATGCGACACCACCTTACCGACCGCTCTCGCATTCCTTTTAAAAATGTGTCTTAACACAAAACGTATGTTATGATTAAGCTTTCAAAGTCGTGATACTGGCTATAAAAGCAACCCTGAAGTGAAATTTATTTTCTCTGGAAGTGGAGCAGTGGGAAACATTTTTCACGAAAGAGCGCTGACTAAACAAAGCGGCAGAGGAGAAAGAAAACTTTCGAAACTATATTTCTTCATCTTTAGAGAAAAGAAGTACTTATTCCATTGATGGGAAATGCAGTAACTATTACAGAGACCACTGTGTAAGCTTTCACCGTGTGGTCTTTTATAGTCGATTTTAGTTCACAGAACCAAACATGAGACAATAAATACTGAGCTACCTGAGTTATTCCTTCCACTAGTTAAAACACCTTGCACATACTTCTTATCTTTATACATTCATACTTATTACTTAATAATAAATAAATAACTGTTTATGTAGTTATATATTTTCTGTTAAATAAACCTTTATTTTTATAAGCTTCGACCACGTAGAATAGTCTTTTATAAAACTCAGGATATATTAAATTAACTCAGGATATAGCCTCCATTAGCTAATGTTTCTTAACAAACTATTTATATATGTATAAATTCATCGTTTTACCTGATACTGAACTACCTGAGTTATTCCCTTCGCTAGGTAAAATACCTCTTTATAGTTATACATTCCTACTTATTATTTAATAGGTAAATATATAACTATATTTATGTAGTTATATATTTTCTATTAAAGAAAACTTTATTCTTATAAGCTTTGACCTCATAGAAGTCTTAAAAGATTTTCTAGTCGAGGGAATTTAAAATATATACATAAATTTAAAATTAACTCAGGATATATCCTCCATTAGATAGTCTGTTTCTTAAAAAGCTATTTAGATAAGTATACATTCATTTTTTTACCTGATACTGTGAACTACTTCGGTTGCTCCTTCCTCTAGTTAAAATACCTTGCATATAAACTACTGTTTGCAAAAATTGCAATACTATAAAGGAATCATAAAAGAAATAAATGAAATTTATTCCACGTATTATTTATAGTGGTTTAAATAAACGATCAAATTTATAGAGCAATAAAACAAAAATAATGCCGAAAATCAATATCTAGTGCAGCCGCCACGCGCAGCGATGAGAGCCTGTACACGTCGTGGCATCGAATCAACAGATTCTGAATGTCATGCTGAGGAATGGCATTCCAGATGGCCTCTATATGATGACAAAGATCAGCCGTACTCTTCCCGACGAGTGGTACGAGCAAGTCGCCGTCCGATGTAATCCCAGACATGCTCAAAGGGGGACATATCCGGGGAACGTGCAGGCCATAGAAGAAACGGAACCTGTCGTGCATTGAAGAAGGCTTGTACATACCGAGCAACATGTGGACCGGCATTGTCTTGCTGAAATACAGCTCCGGGAATGCGTTGCAGGAGGGGTAGGACCTCGGGCTCCACAACTTCCCTGATGTAGCGCCCGCTGTTCAGGGTCCCTACAATTTGGAGAAGGCGGGATCGCCCATGATATCCAATAGCGCCCCAGACCACAACGCCAGGCGTTCGTCCAGTATGACGCTGAAATAAGACACTCCGGGAGAAGGCGTTCACCTCTGTAGCGTCTGACGAGTACGCGTCCATCGTTATAGTTCAGATTGTAGAGGACTCATCTGAGAAGACGACTTGTTGCCAATCGGCACGACATTGGCTGTGTTAGGGAGCCCATTATAGCCGGAGGCGTCAAGGGAATCCTGTACAGGGAGATCCTTGCACGTAGCCCATGGCGCAACAAACGTCGACGAACCGTGGGGGCAGACAATGACACACCTGTAGATGTGCTCCAATGTTGTGCCAACGCACTAGAGGACGCTATACGATCCGTCACCGCCATACGGATGAGGTGTCTGTCGTCCCGTGGTGACGTCATATTGTGCGCCCCACTGCCGGAGTTTCGACTTGTCCGGTTCTCCATGGTCCATCTCTTTCACACACGTATAACTGTTGTGGCATTACGCCCCGTGCGAGTGGCGATTCCACGATACGAAAGTCCACCCTCACGGAGGCCGATCATGCGGCCCCGTTCGAACTCCTTTAGTTGCTCGTACGGAACTCTGCATTTTTGGCGAGGCATATTGATTTCTAATCATTTACAGCAGTCAAACGACGATACACACATTTTAACGCGCATTTACAGTGCTTTTTATACACGGCTCACTTGGAAGTTTAGAGGGTGTTTCTCAGCCCACACATACGTGATCGCTTTATAATTCTAATCATTTGCATATCCTAACCAGTTTTGCATTTCCTGCAAGTTTCGTTTAATTTGCATGATTCCTTCATGGTGTTGTAATTTTCACAAACAGTAGTTTGTTTGTTATCTTTATACATTCGTAATAATTTAATAGTAAATATACAACTATATTTATGTAGTCATATATTGTGTGTAAAAAACTTATATTTTTATAAGCTTTCATTATGCAGAAGTCGTTTTTTTAATTTTTCTAGTTGAGGGAATTAGAACTATAAGCATAAATTCAAAATTAACTCAGGAAATATGCTCCATTAGCTAGACTATTTCTTAACAAACTATTTATATACGTAACGACGTATTTATAGGAATAGTGATCGATGGACGTACGCCCCTACACGTTTGCTACAGCGGAACTGTGACCGGCCAGAGATATTGGGATGAGGTCTTAGAACCTTATGTAAGACTTTTCAGAGATGCATATGGATCTGACTTTTTATTTATGGACGATAATGATCGTTCCCACCGAGCAAAACTCGTTGACGAATTCCTTGAAAGTGAAGCCATTGAGCGAATACCGTGGCCAGCAAAATCTCCTGATCTGAACCCGATAGAGAACTTATGGGACTACCTTGAAAAAGCAGTTGCACGGAGACATCCTCCTCCTAGAGATATAAATGCCCTGAAGACTGCATTGCTGGAGGAGTGGGACTTAATTCCCCAAACTATGGTTAACAACATTATTGCCAGCATTAAAACACGTTGTGATATGTGTGTACACGTCAGAGGAGATCACAGTCCATATTAAATTCATAAGCCTTAATTTTTTTCTGAGTTATTCTTTTTTTCTGAACTCTCCTTGTCACATATTATTGCCATTTTTATTGTTTCATGCTACAGTTTTATATCATATGCAGTGCTCTTAAAGTTTTTCCTTTGTATTTATGTGTTATGATGTTATATATCATTTTACACAAATTCATAAAATTATAGTTCACAGTTTCTGAGAAATCCATGATTTTATGCATGTAAAGATAATTTTGGACATGAGTGTAGTTTTACTTCTAGAGATAAAGATATTTCAATTGATATAAAGATGTATTGTGAAATATCTATTTTTCATAAAATCTTGTAGCCGAGTTACATCATAACTGTCTCTTTAATAAAATATCTATATTGTAAAATCTTTTAGACTAACTTGCATTCTGACGTCTACAATGTATTTATACTCAATAGAACTTGAGATTCAAAGCTGGGTGTCATTTGTCATACCACTTGGTCTAGACAAGCTAGATGAAATCCTTTAGTTCATGCACCTTAAATTGTCCAAGACAAGCAAAGTATTAAAATACAAATCCTCTCTGGAATGCAAGAGATGGCAAGGAGATTCCTGCTCCTAATTTTATTTACAACACATCAGGAAAATCCTTTGAGACTAATTTCACTTTATCTATGATAAAGTGAAATTAGTCTCAAAATGTTTCTCTTTACAACTTATGCAACCATTGATAAAGGGAAGAAAGTTACTAGAAAGTTCTTGTCTATCAAAGTCAAATGCCACCTCTTCGATGGTAGTATCACTTTTATCTTGAACATTGCTCAGATATGTAAACCTTATTTATTTTAGGAACATGACAACGCTTCAAAGAATGGATGAAACGTGGAATAAACCATGGGAAAGAGACTGAATTTCTTTTAGAAATTTATAGTTTGAACTCCATACCCGGCATTCTCTTGCTTATAGCTTTAAATTCTTAAATGCTTACCAGATGCTTACGTATGAAAAAATAGTCAATTTGCTCAGATATGCAAACCTTACTTATTTTAAGGTGTATGGCAACGTAAAATAACGCTTCAAAGAATGGCCATGAATAGGCCATGTGTAAGAGACTATATTTGATTTTATTTAAACTAAATTATTACTAAATCTATGAAATCTATTCCCTGCATTGTATTGTTTATAGCTTCTAGTTAAATTTTTAAATGTTTACCAGATGCTTACGTATGATTGCGTAGCAAATTTGCTCAGATGAGTAAACCTTACTTATTTTAAGGTGTACGGCAACATAAAAGAACGCTTTAAAGAATGGATTAGAAGTAGAATAGGCCATATATAAGACTAAATTTTATTTTAGGAAATTTATAGTTTGAAATCCATTCCCTTCATTGTTTTGCTTATAGCTTGTAGTTTAATTTTAAATGTATACCAGCTGTTTACTAATGAAAAAATAGCCAATTTTTTGTTAAAAATTGCTCAAATATTTATTTACGTAACACTGCACACTTTATTTTCATTTAAGGAAAGCTGTGACGAGGTTCATTTACAAAGGACAAATTAAATAAAACATGCATCGCATTTGCGATTATCAATTTGTTAGTACATTTTAGGAATGTTTATTGTTTATTCATACACAAGGGAGGATATATAATACTTCAGTACAGTATACTATAATACAGGTACTTATTCGAGAATGTGTGGAAAAAATGTGAATTTATAGAGCAGTTCTATCACAAACGAATTCTTTTAAAATAAATTTATATTACCTGTACAAAATTAAAGTTCTATTTCATTGTTTATTCATTTTTCAATATTAAAACTCATGTAAAAATGTGTTTACTTAGAATGGATACTTTAATACATTAAAATAAACTGAATATTTTCGAATAGAAAAATATTAACTTCACGCAGTAAAAAACAGTTATTCTGAAAGTGGTGAAAATTCACTATTCACTATGAAGCAGACATTTTTTAACAATCTTACATAAAAGAAATTATCTTAAAGATAGTTTATTAGGTTGCAAGAAATACATGTCACTATATATTCGTAGACGAAGGAAATAAATTCATAAAAAGCACACCCACATATTTTTCAAGTATTTGGAATGTCTATGTAGTTTAATTTCAAATGTATATTTTTTTAAATGCAGTGAAGAAAAAGATTACCAATTGTAAAATGTAATTGAAAATACTTTTAGGTAATTAACTGAATTCCTTTTAGTACTAACTTTTTATGCAAACGACATTCATAATATTAAATTGGAATCATGTTACAATGATAGAAACTGATATCTTAATAAAACATCAACATTTTAAATATTTGTTTCCGACAATAGTAATAAAAGATTTCAAAAAGTTATTTTATGATTCCATTTAAAAAGAAGCTAATGTCGAGAAAATTAAAAATTTCAACTCTTTATGATACGTATTCTACATATTTTAATATTTGCTTGAACAATAATTGGAATGGCAGAGCTTTCTAATTACCAAATAAAATATTTTGAATTTGAAGGCCTCAAAATAACCTTTTGTGCATTCAGTTTAGCACATTTTTTAAAAATTTATTGAAAAAAGAAAATCATACGAAGGCAAAGCAAGGGTCATAATTTCTCTAGAACCTAAGTTACATAATTTAAAATATTCCAGTATCAAATATTTTCAGCTTGTACTTATTTTTCTTTCCTTTTTTTGGTTAATTAATTAGTTGAATTTACATTGCACTGGAACAACACAATGGGCTATTGGTCAACGAGATCAATCCCGAAGGGAAAGATCCGAGGAGACACCTCGTAATTTTAAACCAGTCTTCCTTTTATTGGTTTAGGTAATCAAGGTATTGGTTTACATAATCAAGTAATACAGTAATGGGAAGATTCTTATTTGCTTCAAATTTTTGTTCAGAACCGTCAAGTTTGTAAAGATCGTATATTGAACTAATTGAAAAAATTGATCTCATCTGTTTACTGAAAGGGTTCTGTTATGACTTTAATCTTGGTTAAATGACTTTAACCAAGTTCTCCTACATGAGCTTGGATAAAGTAGTTTGCTAGTACTCAAGCGAAGCAATCAATAATTAAATGGCAATATTTTATGTTCTATTGACATTATGCAACTCGATTAATTCATGAACTTTTAGGTGATTATTTAACTTTATACTTAAAAAGACAACTTATATATATATATAAGTGGTAAATAGAAAGGGTTTACCTTAGAGCTGTGACCAAGCATTAATTTATATTTTTTAGAAAAGAGCAATATAAATTTATACGTTATTTTACAAGGAATACTTTAACAAGGAACACGCTGATGGAGTCAAAATAATTTTCTTCTGTTGAAAACCAACTTCTTTGCAGTGGAATTTCATTTTTCTTACGCAGAACTTATCAACGTCTTTTCGGTTTCTATTTTCATTCTCTAAACCTTTAGAAAAGCGTTTAACCTTTTGGTGTAATTGTGTAATTAAAGAGTGCTGGGGATAAATTTTATATGCGTTTTCTATTTATATATAGTATTTCTGTTATTTCTATCTCACAATAGCTTACGACACAATGAAGTTAATACACAATGAAGTAGAGTGCCACTTATACATTAACATCTCAACGAAAATAAAACAATATTCTGTAATCACCCCTTACAATATAATATTTTCTGTTGGGGGAAATTTACAGTTCCCCATTCAAACCGAAGTTCCTTTTTAAAAAGAAAAATTCAATAGATTCAATGATAAATACAAACTTAAAAAATGTCATGAGTACTTAATAACCCGCCTAATTATAATGTCGCTAACTGCTATGGTGGTAACAGCGTTTGCCTATCACCCAGTTGGTCCCGGTTTGTAAAAACATGTATGTTGGTAATTGCCCTATTAGGAGCAGAGGAGGTTTATCCACTGTGTGCTACCTCACAAATATCTGTCAGTTTGCCTCTTGTAGCAACGAAGGCCAGTAGACGTATTTAATAGGTATTTGATAGTATTTGATAATAAAAAGTAAAGAAGTTCTGAACTGCTGTGTCGTGCGTTGACTGGTTTTGAGTTTTTTTGACAAAAGGGCCATATTTGGCCATGCTGTGTCAGACACAAGACAGAAAACGTCAATAAATGAACATACACACACGAAAAAAGTTTTACTGACACTGAAGAGACACACCCAGAGAGGAATCGAACCCGACAGGAATCGAACCAGAGCCGCCTACAATCCACAGGTCGTTGAGCCGTTGAATATTGGCCTTGTGGACCAATATATTACAATTCTTGCTAAACTTGTACTTTACGCTCAAAGGCACAGAAGAGAGAAGTACAGCCGCGGAAAAAAAACCGAACCACCCCTCTTCATTCGAGCAATTTTTACAGTAGAGAAAATTCAAAGATGGCATTCGACAGCAACTAACGTCTCCTATAAATTTAAATTAAGAAAATTTGCATAAGGGGCCGTCTTCATATTAAATTGAGCACCACCTTCATAATTTCCAATAGAAACCCCCTATTTTAACGCAATTTCGAATCTACATCAAAATTTAGCTTCAGATACCAAATTTCATGTCATTAGGTCTTACCGTTCCGAAGTTATGAGAACAGAAAGATTGGAGCTCCTAATTTTAAATCAGTTTCTTAGACTTTAAGGATATCTTCCTAAATAATATTTCTATAGCGCTGATATTTTGTTACCATGTTATTGTTAAACAATCCAAATAAAATTCAACAAATATTTTATTTTAAAAATAGTTTTAGTATGAAATAATAATTATTAAATTAATTTTTGAAAAAATTATGAATTGGAACCTTACTATTTTTTATGGGAATCGATTCAGAAGGACTTCTAATATGATCATGCAAAATGTCAACTCATTCCAATCGTTAGTTTTTGAGTTACTCTACATTTTCCTCATTATTGCGATTTTATGGGGCAACCAAAAGTTTGAACGTCTGGCAAACCTCGGATAATAATTCTCGAATCGTTTGCACATGTAATTCTCCAATCGTTTTCACTTGTATAATAAAAATAATAATTATCAGAACGCTTGCACGCTCTGACAAATAAGTTTGAAATAATTTTGAAACTTGAAATTGCGGTAGTTATAACTACAATTAATCTTGATCTACGAATAGCGATTTTCAATGTGAAGATAATCCCTGAAATTAACAAATTTAAAATTGAATATCTCCGGATATAAGGATAGTAATCATGAAATTTCATATTTAGACTAATTTAACGATGCAGAATCTGATTAACACTCTAATTACGGCGTTTTCGGTTGACCTCGAAATACGGTGAGACATCAATATTACCTATGCTTGGTCCTGGAAGTTGATTTGAAGGCACATTATTTTTTCAAGGTTCTTCGAAAACATTCAAGATGACATCACGACGTCTAAAATTTGTACGACCAGTAGTTTTCTTGTAAATTATACAAACATATATTGCGGCCAAATCTAAAATATTAAAAGACACTTGAACTGACCACGTCGGAATGACTACGGAATACTTTCTGGCCATCTAGTCCAATACATATACTCCACACTTAGTTGCGTTGTAAAATTGCACGATTTTAGGTGTTTCTTTTCGTTTTTTGAAATTTCCAAGGCATCAGCAAAACATTTTTGTTCTTTGGTATGAGGTAAGAGGAATATAGTATCATGGGTTATTATCTTGCTCGAGTAATTCACTTAGCTTTTTCTTCAGTGAATGAGGAATCTATTTCCTCGCATGATTTAGTGTTCACACAACTTATCCCCTTTACTTTTCAATATTTTTACCAACTTTACAGAAGTAAAGAAATTAATTGTCAGTGGTGACGTTTCTTTCACTACTATAAAACTCAAACGGTAAACCGCATACTTACCACCAGTTTTTTCGGCATATACTGAGTGAATTGACATCTTGCCTTAGTAGGGACCAACTTTTCATTAACGCTAAAATTCTCCCCTTGTTTGTAGCACAATAAGCAATTCTCAATAAACGTATTCCATACGTCTGAAAGCAAATTTATCAGTAGTAAGTCTCTGTGACTTCATTGATTTAAAATCGAAGCATAAATACTTCATTATTTCCAGGAATCTGTCCCTAGTCATCGTTCCGCTGAAAAATTACGGTCCCCAAGTTTTGTTCCATAAGCTTAGAACTGTCAGTCCTTTGTCAGGCAATGCTCCACGTGAATATAAAAGTGAAATAAAAGCATCCAACTCGTCGAGAGATAAACAGAAATTTGAATTTCGTGACGTGCCTTGGCTTCAGTGCATTGTTGTGCATGCCCCAATATTTTTTTCATTATAAAGTCTCCAAGCACTTCTTGGGTCCCCATCTATAATTTTTCTCATGGTATATGCAGTTGGTACAGATTCTTTACGCAATACATTTTGCTGAGGACGTCTTCCAGAAGAACTAGCCGAATGATTTATTTTCCAAACATTTCCATCATTCGCTGTTTCTTCACCATTCATTTGGAAATTGCTTTTTCACCCGGCTTCGAATGATTCTTCCTTGGTTTCTCTCAAGTGCGATATTTTCATTCCTGGAACAAGGCAATGCAGTATTCTTCTGTTCGATATTGACCATGTTACTTGCATTTTCTATCTCCTGTACAGATTATTGATCCGATGAATCGGATTCATTTACAGCAGCAACATTCATGTAATCTTTATCATATGTATTCGAACTTATTCTTTTATAAGATTCGACATCCGGGAAAAATTTCTGATCCAGATTCGTCGCTAGACAAATCTTGCATCAATGTGAGAATTTCTTTATTTGTTAGATCTCTCCTACGAGGCATGATTATCAGAGGATAAAGTGCTTGCAACAGTATTAAAAACAGACGTGAACCTTCGGACTACCTCAAGCAAAAGGAGCCAGCTTTCGAAAGAATTCCTTGTGAGAAAAATAGGGTCCCCAAACAAGAGGGAGTGCTAACATGTATGCAGCACACATTTCTTTCAAGGTGCAAGTTTCCCACGCTCCGTTTTGTGAAATACTCATTAGCACTGACATACCATACCTTTCTCCCTCCTGAATGTCCACAGGCAGAAGAACAGTCAACAATAGCCAACAAAAGGCTATTTCTCGGTCTTAGGACAACCCAAAAGAGGAATGTTTTGAGAGTGGTCAAACTGAACAATACCGGAATTCTAAGTATACACTTATATCTGAAAAAGCAATAGCTCGAAATTAATGAAATTTTTTGTGTATACTCGTTATAAGTATTTACGAAAAGTTAAAAAATATCAAAATGATAGGTGAAAAAATAAAATAGTTATATACAGTTAAAACTACTTTGAGGTCAAAATGACACCTCCTATAATTCTAGTGTTAAGGCATCAAAACATGGCGTTTCCATTGGAAATTCTTGTGAAATTTGATATGAAAACGGCCCTTAATGCAATTTTTTTTGCATTTGAATTTGTAGAGGACGTTATTCCCTATTGAATATCTTTCAATTTACTCTACTATGAATAGTGCTCGAAATAACGGGGGGTTCATTTTTTGTCCGTGACTGTACATTCAGGTGAAGTTACAGAATTCGAACCTGTGCCACTTCTAGCCATCAACCTTCTAATGAAATAGACGAGCATGTGGACAGTCGTTGTCCTAAGATCTCAGAAGTATAAGCCACATGGGCTTGGAAAAAGACTTGGACCGATTGGCTATCGAAGCCCAAACTAATGTTTTAAGCCCTGCAAGGAGTTTCGACGAGATATCTTGGCCATCAAGATCGAGTCGTTTGCGCTAATTACGTTATATCTCCATGACGATCTGATTAATTTTACTACTGAGACGAAACAAAACTGAGCGTAATGAAGGTCCAAGTAAGAAAAACAATACGACCCTATCCCAGAACTGGTGACGATTTCAAACAGGTTTCGCATTAGAGGTTGGTCACTACAGGGCAGTTTTTGACACAAAGATAAACATCAGGAGGGTTAATCACCCTCGATTGTCATATTAACCAGTAAGTACTTAGTTCTTACGTTAGGATTCGTGTTTTCTCTTAATACTACATGACATCTTCAAACCTAGCGATAGGGAGAAATAAGATAAAGCTGCGCGCATGCTCAGTCTATTTCAGTAGACTGTCAATATTTACAACTCGTAGGATGTTAGTGCAGTGTGTAAACCCACTGAGCCACGTTGGTCCCGTAATAAAATAAAGTTTAAAAGTACCAAAGAAAGTGGCTGTTAAAATTAATTTTCAGTTGCTCTAAACTGTTTTATAGTTCCTGTCAGTACATGGAAAAATTACTCGTGTAAAAGTTTATCTTAATTTGCGTAACAAGAACGAATATTGCTGTTATCCTTTCAGAATCGAAATGCTGCAGAGTGAATTAGATAGTGGTTTAATCCCTTGAATGTATTTCGCCTACGCCAGCATTCCCTACGAGCTGTTCGATAATGCTTCGTGGTTCGTAGGCCATGTGTGCATTTAGATCATCCTTCTCTCATGGGAGGGGGTTGAACTATACAAATGATAATTAACCAGGTCTAATCCAGTTAAATCAATTATCCACCCATTGAAACAGATCTGGATTTCAAAGAATACAATTAAATTGTAAAATACTGTTAGTGCTATATTAGAAGTTGATTGCTTAGTAAGAACTAATCTAAATATTTTTTTGCACATTTTTACCCTGCTAGTGGTTTATCGTCTTATTAAATGCTGCCCCATGTCCAGCCTCTGGTGCAAAAACCTGTTTCAAACTGTCACCAGTTCGGGGCAAGGGGCAATTTGTTTTTCCTACTTGGTTCTTCATTCCTCTTGGAATAGGTTGGTTTTGTCTCCACGAGATATCGCGTTCTTAGCAAAATTGACCAGACCTAGGAAGATATATCTCGTCGAAGCACTTGGAGGGTTAAGGTTCGCAAAATTGCACACATTTTTGAAATTCATATCACCCAAATGCTTTTTCTTTAATCTATACAAAAATTGCATTTCGCAATGATTAAATATATACAAAATGTTCTATATTAATGTTATTTATCAGATGAAAATTCAACTTTCAAATCTAATCATAGAGGTCCGAACCGTCTGATATTCTCAATCTTATGGTAAGGACCAGGACCACAAGCATGAGGAATATTAAAAATTTACAATTATGGATAACCATATACGCAGGGTAACTCGTCCTGATGGAATAGGTCTTATTACCCTTACATTAAAACTCTTTGGGCCCCAAATATTTTTGTGGTTACTATCCTCCAAAATAAAATAAAGGTAGGTAGTTGAATTTATATCACAATGGAGCAACACGACGAATTATTGGTGACAGTCCGGGATCAATCACGAAGGGAAAGAACCGAGGACCACACCTCGTAATTTTAAACCACGGTCAGAAGACGAGGTCAATACTTGAGATGGTACCCCACTCTCCAAAACTTCCACACCCCTCCATGAGGCCACGCCAGATTTAACGTGCCCTAATCCCCACGTAAACGGTGGTCTTTGGTTGCATCGAGTTTCGAACCCTCAAGCCTCTGGTTGCTAATAAGTGACTCCACCAACTGGGCTACCACGGTCCTCAAATTAAAAAAACGAGACAAATATTACAAATAAATAGGCACTATTGGCACGAAAATCTATGTACAAAATAAGTCATTCTGGATGCACATACGAAGAGACTTAAATCTTACTTGCATCTCTCCCCCCATTAACTTTTACAAGTTGGTGACACTGACAACTTTGATTCTGATGACATCGAATTTAATACAAATGTTTTAAAATTTAAGTGTAATAATAACCTTTTTATAGCTTTTAAATGCCAGTTTGGGGAACGAATTTTTTAATGTCCTCTAGATTTGACGCATGAAACAAATAACAAACCAACTTCTTTAAAGTAAACAAATAAATGCTACACTTGGCAAAATTGTTACACTGTATACAGATTTTATGCTTTTAATGCATACATGTTTTGTCCTGATTTTACTAAACATTTTTGGGATGCCTGATAAAAAGTGATTAATATATACTTTGACATTTTTGGACACAAATTTTACATAAGTACACTGCTGGCCACCGTAAATGCAACACCCTGAAGGAAGCATGCAAATAATATGAAATTTACAACATGCATTAGCGGAGGTGAGATATGCAAATGATTAGAATTTCAGCGCAGACGCACATCACGCGCGCCTGTGGCGCCACTTCAAAGCGCTATTTAAGGCTTGGAGATTTCGACGATTTCAAGTACGGCAATTGTGTTTTTCTTGTGGTTTTTTCAAAAAAACGATCAATTATGCCTCGTAGAAAACAGCGATCATCTTTTGATCAAGTATCCGAGTTCGACAGAGGAAGGATAGTGGCCTACCGAGATTGTGGATTATCTTTCAGGGAAATCGGTAGTCGTGTTGGACGAAACCAAACAACTGTAATGCGGATATGTGATCGTTGGATGCAGGAGGGTACGACGGAAAGACGTGTTCGATCGCATCCACCTCAGTGCACCACTTCACGTGATGACAGGCATATTGTGCGTATGGCAGTGACGGATCGCTCAGCCACATCACGAACCATAGCACAGCACATTCAGTCTGTACCGCATCATCCAGTATCTACGCGTACCATTCGACGCCGTTTACAGCAGAGTGGTCTGTCCGCAAGACGTCCATTGCTTCGTCTACCCTTGACGCAGAACCACAGACGTTTCCGCCGCCAATGGTGCGATGAAAGAAGGATGTGGACGGCAGAATGGAATGAAATTGTCTTTACTGGCGAGTCACGCTTCTGTCTGCAACATCACGATGTTCGGATTCGAGTCTGGAGACACCGTGGAGAGAGGATGCTGAACAGCTGCGTTATGCACCGCCACACTGGTCCTGCACCGGGTATTATGGTATGGGGCGGTATTGGATATCACTCTCGCACTCCTCTAGTACGCATTGCCGGTACTTTAAACAGCCAGCGCTACATCTCGGAGGTGTTGGAGCCAGTTGTCGTTCCTTACCTTCAGGGCTTGCCCAGCCATATTTCAACAGGATAATGCGCGACCACATGTGGCACGCATTGTCCAAGGGTTCTTCGTCAATCGCCAGATTGAATTGCTTCCCTGGCCAGCTCGCTCTCCAGATCTTTCGCCGATAGAAAACATGTGGTCCATGGTTGCTCAACGATTGACCCAGAATACATCCCCAGCTGCCACACCAGATCAACTTTGGCAACGTGTGGAAGCTGCTTGGTCTGCTGTACCCCAAGAACTCATCCAAAGTCTCTTTGAATCAATGCCGAGGCGTGTGGCAGCGGTGATCTCCAACAATGGCGGCTACTCTGGCTACTGATTTTGGCAGGAACCACACTTCACAGAAGTCTATAAATTTATCCTTTGATATTTGGTCAACATGTTATCTACAAAATAAATTTTGTTGTGATATCTCTTGTCTTTCTTGGTGTTGCAATTTGGGTGGCCAGCAGTGTATATATCAATAATTTTACTAACAGGAACCACACTTTATAAATCACTGGGACAAACTTTCATCCAATATTTGTTTAAATATTTTCTAATTGTACCTAGAATATGGAAAGAACAAATTAAAGCCTGCTTATATCGATGCTCTTCAATTGCATGCTGAAATCGTATTCGAACAAGTTAAGTGACGTCGCGTTCAGAATGCGCACAGGTGGTACAATCTGCCGAAAAAACACAACCACCTATATTTAACTTTACAAAATAAGCCTCCCATGCGAGGTAACACTGATACCTTTTTGTGATAAAAATCTAAAAGAACAAATTTACAGTAAAAAAAATTAGAAAATTAAAAAAAAAATATTCAATAACCCGATTTATTTCCCCCAATTAGTAATTTTGATCACCCATTAAAATTGGTACATTTAAGCCTAATAATTTGTCTTCAAATGCAGGGGGTTGAATTTACATTGGAGCAACACATCAGAACCGTGGTCAGATGACGAGGTCAGCCCCTGAGCTAGCACCCCACTCTCCAAATTTCAACACCACAGCAACGTGAGGACATTTGAGGTCGCAACAGATTTAACGTGCATCAGCCCATCGAACACGATGGTCTTTGGTTGGATCGAATTTCGAACTCTCAACCCTCCGGTTGCTAATCCGCTACTCTTACCGCGGATCTTCGAATACAGAAAAGAAAAGTTGACAGAAAGGTATGAATAGAGTTCCATGAATAACTAACTGCCTTATAAATTAATACATTATATACAGACGTTTGATGCCCCATCCCAAATGGTACTTATTAGATAAATTTAAGCCCTAATTTTTGTCTTCGAATGCAGGTAGACAGTTGAATTTAAGTTACTCTGGAGTAGGCTATTGGCAACGGTCCGAGATCAATCACGAAGTGTTAGTTGATTGTTTTATGGTTTTATGGCACAAGGGTCATACCGCCAAGCTGCGCCGAACACAAGTCATACAACTTCAAGCAAAAAATGTTGTGAAATGGGGAGAGGGGTTGGGGAATATCGGAATGGAAGTAGAAAACGATTGCTTGAGTATCATTGAAGCGTTATCCCCGTGTTTACTAGACAACAAACCCGATGTAAAAAGAAAGATCACTAGAATAACTTGGGTCCGTAAATCCCGTGCTGCTCTGGGAGGCCAATGAGGGAAGAGAAGAATTAAAAAAGCAGGAGCCAATCCCAGAGGGCCAATCCGAAAGCCAAGCTTGAGGACCAATCCCGAAGGGACAAACCAGAAGACAATGCCTCATAACTTTGAACCGAGACCTCAAAAGCAGAAAAGGAAGGTTGACAGAAAAACTGAAAAAGTGCCACGGATAACTGCTATATGAAATGAATGCATTGTATCGTTATAGTTGTACTACCACGCCAAAGGCACGAATCTGCATTTTTGGTGATTTTCACCCAACTGCATTTTTCGAGTCTTTCACCATTTCAAGTTTTATACTATGACAAAGCCACGAATCTTGATTCTTAGTGAAAATGCCTATTTTTATGAGAAAACGATCACCTTTGAGTCGTAACTCGATTTTTCCCGAGGCATCAAAACTTTGAACGCGTTTTTGTAGAAACGTCAATCTTAGATTCGTGTCTTTGGTATCGATATATATATAGAAATCATGGTTACGGTGCAAAACGGCTCGTTTCGCATAGACAGACCATAGATTCCGATTCAATGTGCAGGACTGTTCGACACAACTTCCCACCCGACAAGCATCGATTGTACTTAGTCATAAGCGAAACCGAATCTTTTCTTTCAGCCTGGAAGAGAGTCCGGGGGGCCTCTCGCGGCGCCACCGCAGCCGGACGATCCGGCTCGGCTCGGAGGGCGTAAACATCCCACAGAAGAGTCCCGACTCTCGGTCCGGATAGATAGCGCGTGTAGCAGTGCTGCGGGATTCGCCTCCGGGAGGATTATGTTTCGCTCTATGATAGCGGCTTTCCAGTCGCTGCTTATGGCAGGGGGTAAGTGTCGCCCTTTTTGTGCCGATTGATCGGCTCTCGACGGAATGGTTCCCATTTCTACAAATGTTCTTGCTGTTATTTGTTATGTCGAGTTTGATTTATCTTGATTTGTATATTTATAAATGGATCCTATTGGGAGTTATGTAAATTTTTATTTCCTTTAACTACCCTGTCAGTTTTATTTTTTAAACGTTGTGAAGACACTCCGGGAATAATTGAATTTTTCAAATGTTCTTGGTGTTCTTTTCTACTGTCATGCTTACTTTGTTTTATAATTTGGGAAACGGGTCCATTTGATAATTTCAAATGGACCCTTTTCGGAGTTGTTTTTCCGTTTAATAACTTCCCTGACAATTTTAATTTTTTAGTACGTAAAAGATTCAAAGGAATAATTTACTCTAAATTTCCTTTGTACTCTTCTGTAGTACTATGTTGTGCTTACCTTATCTTTATTTATATAGTTTCAATGGGCCCATTTCGGAGTTTATTTTATTTATTACTTCCTATCAATTTAGAAATTTTTTACGAAAATACCCGAAAGATAATTGGATTTTCCAAATGTTCTTGGTGTTATTTATAGGATTCTCCGCATTAATCTCGATTTTTATCTCGTATTTAGTTAGACCCCTTTAGAAATTGAAATTCTTATTTCGTTTAATAACTTTCGTCAATTTCAAGTTTTTTAATGAGACGTTGTAATACTGGGGTATAGTTGAGCTCCTTAAATGTTCTTGGTGTTGTGCGCTTCGTTTCGTTTACTTTGATTCGTTTATTTTTAGATGGATCCGCTTAGGAATATTTTTATTTATTACTCATAATCAATTTAAAATTTTTAAAGCGCTGTAATACAAGAAAGTTGATTGAGTTTTCCAAGTGTTCTTCATTTAATAACTTCCCTGTCAATTGTAAAAATTAAATGAGATTTTATAATTCTGGGGATAGTTGGTTCTCCAAATGTTCTAGGCGTTCGTTACTGTCATTTTTACCTTATTTTGATCTGTACATTTTTAAATGGATCTATATATTTTTTAATGTTGTTTTTCACACATTTCGTTTAATAACTTCCCTGACAATTTAAAGTTTTTAAATTAGACGTGATAATACTGGGGATAGTTGAGTTTTTCAAATGTTCTTGATATTCTTTATTATATCATGTTTGCTTTCTCTTGATTTCTACATCTTTAAACGGATCTGATTCTGAGTCATAAGTGTTTTATTTCGTTTAATAACTTTCGTCAATTGTAAAATTTTAAATTAAAAGTTATGGTAATACTTTCCCCAAATGTTCTTGGTGTTCTTTACTGTCATAATCCCTTTTTCTTCATTTGTGTATTTTTAAATGTATCTGTTTGGGATTTATACATTTCTTATTTCGTTTAATAACTTACTTGTCAATTTTAAAATGTTTAGTTAAGCGTTATAATACTGGTTATAGTTGGGTTTCCCAAATGTTCTTAGTGATCTTTACTGTCATGTTTGCTTTTCTTGATTTGTATTTCTCAACGGCATCCGTTTGCGAGTTATAAGTTTTAAAATTCATTTAATAACTTCCCGTCAGTTTTAAGTTTTTAGAAAGATGTTGTAATGCAGGGAGATACTTAGGTTCCCCAAATGTTCTTGATGTTGTACACTTATTTTCGTTTCTTTAATCGTTTATTTTTAAATGTACCCGTTTAGGAGTGAATGTTTATTTTATTTATTATGTAAAATCAATTAAAATATTTTATAGGCGCTTAATACTCGAACGATTATTGAGTCTTCCAATTGTTCTTGGTATTGTACGTTTTCTTTGATCTGTATATTTTCAAATGAAATCCATTCGGAATTATAAGATTGTTATCCCTTTTTATAACTTTATTACCAATTTTATTATTTTTAATGAGACATTATAATACTCGAATAATTTTATTCAAATGTTTTTGATGTAAACTTCTGTATTACTGTTACACATATCGCATCTTCATTTATATAATTTTTAATGAATCCGTTTGAAAGTTAAGATTTTTAATATCGTTTAATAACTTCCCAATACATTTTAATATTTTAATGAGACATCATGAGGGAAATAAATGAGTTCTCCAAATGTTCTTTGTGTACTTTTTTATACAAATTTATCTTTTCTTGATTTATGTCATTTTCAAATGGACCCTAATTAGGAATGATAATTTTACCTATTGCATCCCTATTAATTTCAGTCCTTTAAAGAGACACTGTAATGCTTGGAGGATTATTTAATTTTCCAAATGTTCTAGGAATTGCACGTTTCTGACGCTTACATGGATTCGTATATTTTTAAATAGAACTGCTTTTGAGTCAAATTTTTTTTATTTCATTTAATAACTTTTATATCCATTTTAATTTTTAGATGAGGCGTTATATTACTTGGGTAATAATTGAGTTCTCCAAATGTTCTTGTACGTTACTGTCATGTTTAATCTTTATTTGTAAAATATTTTCAAATGGTCCATTTTGGAAGTTACGTTTTTTAATTTCGTTTAATACAACTTCCCTATCAATTTCAATTTTTTAAGTGAGACTTCATAAAACTCGGGTAATTTCTTCAAATGTTCTCGGACAATTTCTAAATGGACCCATTTAGGTATTGTATATTTTACTTATTACTTCACTACCAATGTGAAATTTTTTTTAATGAAACGCTGAAATAGTCGGAGGATTATTGAGTATTATAAATGTCCTTGGTGTTGTAGGATTCTGTGCTTTAACCTTGATTTGTATATTTTTAAATGGATCTGACATTGAGTAAGTTTTATTTAGTTTAATAACTTCTCGATCAATTAAAATTTTTTAGTGAGGCGTTATAATTGTGGAAATAATTAAGTTCTCCCAATATACTTGGCGCTGTACACTTCTGTAAGTTTACTTTGATTTGAATCATTTTTAAATGGACCCGTTAGGGAGTTATGAATTTGTATTTCGTTTAAAAACTCCCTTATTAATTTTATTTCTTTAAATGTTAACACTCGGGGAATAGTTTAGTTTTCAAATGTTCTTGGTGTCCCTTACTAGTCATGCTTACTTTCTCTTATGATTTGTATATTATTTTCAAATGAATCCGTTTGTGAGCTATAAAGTTTTTCTTATTTCATTCAATAACTTCCCTGGCAATTTTAATTTTTTAGTGAGACGTTGTAATATTCAAAAAAAATAATTTTTCCAAATGTTTTTGCTTCTGTACTCCTCTGTACTTGCATGTTGTGCTTATCTTACCTTGATTTATGTAAAGTTTCAAATGATCCTAGTTAAGAGTTAAGTTTATTTTATTTATCACTTCCCTATCAATTAAATTTTTTTTACTAGGACCCTGTAAAACCCGGATGATATTTGGGTTTTCCAAATGTTCTTGGTGTTGTAGGATTCTCTGCGTTAACCTCGATTTTTACTGTTTAAAAGTTGAGATTTTTATTTAGTTAAATACATTCCCTACCAGTTTTAAGTTTTTGAGACGTTATAATACTTATCACATAATAAATAAATACCATATATTCTTGATGTGTGATGTTTTTTTATACTATTATATGGTGTTTACCTTTCCTTGTACTTTATTGTGTGTGATCGTTTTTATAAATAGATCCGCTTAGAAGATAATATTTTTATGTGTTTAACAATCTTTCTATTAGTTTTGATGTTTCTTAATGAGACGTTATAATGTTCGGAAGAATTTTGAGTGGTTTTGAGTTCTTAAACGTTATAATTGTAATTCCTATCTTGTCTATATTTATATTGTATTTTTTAAATGGGCCCGTTTTAAAGTTTGTTTTTTATTTTGTTTTATTTCAATAACAATTTTATTTTTTAAATGGAACATTGCAATTTTTAGAGGAAAGTTTTCCAAATATACTAAATGAGTGGTTTCCGTAATTAGACTTAATGATAGTTCTCGACGAAGCGACGTGCCAAGTTATGAGGTCATTAAATGTTCTTGTTTGCGTTATGCTTTTATATTATCTTGTATTGCTTTACATCATATTCTTAAATGTACTTCTTAGAGTTAAGTTTTTTATTCAATTCAACAACTTCCCTACTTTTCAAAAATAAGTTAACTTGAGAAAATACTTTTATCATGAAATTTGAGGATATGCGTTACAATAACTGGAGTGAAGTCCTGAGTAGTTTTTTGAGTTCATCAAATGTTCTTGTGTGTGGTATATACATTTACTATCTCGTGTTTACCTTGTTTCTTGCTTTACATATTTTTGATGGATCCGTTGAAGATTTTTAAGTTTCTAATTCCAGTTTAACAACTTCCCATCAATTCTACTTTTTATAAAGATAGTTCCTAGAGTGAAGCTCCGAGTGGTTTCAAGTTCTTCAAATGTTCCGGATGTAATGTACATTTCTGCACTACTATTAAATGCTTGGCTTTTCGCGCTTTATGATATCAATAGACCTGTACATATCTAAATTGCCTATCTATTGATGGCAGGCTGGTGCTCACATCGGATACTAATTTAACACTCCTGGGGATTCTCTTAATGAGGCACTTAGTCATTAGAAAACTAACCAGATCTTGATGGACGGGATATCTCATCATTAGGAAACTGAGCAGATCTTGATATCGTCATAAAAATAGGCAATCATAATGACGAGACATCTTGTCATAAACAAAATTGGTTGGATCTTGATGAACGAGATATGTCATCGAAACCACTTAGAGAAGGTTAAATCCATTTATAATGATTATAACCATCCGTATTCCCATTTTATTCCTCCAAATGAAATAAAATTAATCTCAAAGTATAAATAAACATGTTATACTTCTTACTGGTAGTGATTCATGTACGTATTCATGTCAAAAGGAGCACACTTCAGTCGTATTATAACCATTAGCTTCTGAACGTTCGTTTCATTTTAATGGTAGGCAGGTGATGGAATTAACGTTGCTCTGGAGCAATACAGTGGGGTATTGGCGACGGCCTTGTAATTGTGAAACACGGTCAGATGAAGTGTCAACACCTGAATTGGCACCCAACTCCAAACTTCCACGCCAACGTGAGAACATTTTTGAGTCCACGACAGATTTAATGTGCAGCAGTCCCCACATTTTCTTTTCTATGTGTCATCCGTAATCAGACTGTTGAATAGTTTCATTACAGCAGCGAACTCTTACGTGTAGTTCTAGCAACATCTTGCAGTTCAAATCAAACATGTTTAAACAAGTGGATTGGATGTTGAGATTTTATGGCGCAACAAACAAGTGGAAACATTGGTGCTAACATTTTTAAACAAGTGAAAATATTGGTGCATATATCCGGAGCAGTTGAATTTAAATTTTCATATCCGCTTGTTGTCATTCCCCAGTTAACAAACAAATCGGATTTCTGTTTCCCGTATGTTACTATATTAAATATATAGGTTTATAAATGAATATCTCCTTAGGAGTTAGAAGATTTTGATTCAGTTTAACTTCCCTATCAATTCTAATTTAATTACGAAATGTTATACCAATGGAAGGAAAGGCCTTTTCCACATGTTCTTGATGTATAATGTACTTTTATATACTATTGTCTCGTGTTTACTTTGTGACATGCCCTGCATTATATTTAAATAATTTTGCAGAATACATTGTTCTTTTACTTATTAGGAATGGAAGTCTGTTTTTCATTTTTGAATTTACAATATTATGGTAAAATATCAGATGGAAAATATGAAACTATGGAGCGTAATAGCTTAGAATCAAGCAATACTTCCTAAGCTGAAGGGGAAATTTTCAATCCATAAAACATGAAGTTAGATTCTCAGATACTTAAAAAATATTGACAAACGTAAACAAGTTTGCCGATGTTCAAGGAATTTTTATTTATGTGGTTGGTTGGGGTTTTATGTCTGGCGCAAGGGCCATGTTTGGCCATGCTGCGCCAGACACAAGACACACAATATCAAGTAATAGACACACACACAATGAAAATTTTACTGACACTGGAGGAATGCACCCGACATGAATCGAACCAGCGCCGCCTACAACTCGAATTTTATTTATGTGAAAGCTTTCAAATTACCTTGTTTTTGAGAATTAAATCCTAAATATCTCATTGCGATATAGACATGTATGGGGACGTATTTATCATTGCAGTCAAATAAATTCACTTTTCCATCTATATTTTACCATTATATTAGAAATCCCAAAATGAAAAACAGACTGTTCCATTCCTAATAGTAAAAAATAACAATACGCTACGTTTAATCTCTTTGCAGAAATAATTTTATTTTTAAGCATTGCGTATGGATATTTTTTAATAAAGAGAAAAATATATAATATTACAACAATAGAAGAAAATATTACGCAACAATAATTTTAATATTTTAGTGCTGCGTAATATTTTCATGAAATCGTATCATGTATCGTTACGACATGCAATATTTTTTGCTTCGGTGGTAATACAAATGTTCAATTATTACTTTCCGATACATTTCAAAGATTAAGAGCATTCTAGAAAATGCGAAATGTATTTCCTTAATGCAAAATTGTTTCAACGTATTGAAAGTAGTTTTCATTAAATTTAAAAAATGTATATCAAGACTAATGTATTTAAGACGCGTTCAAAGCAGCATAAGTTTTAGGCATATTTCATTAGAAGAGAAGTTTGGAAATAGTTTTAGAATTCTGAAAATTAGTTTCCTTTAGTTGGAATCCTTTTAAACTACGCAATATTCTTAATTTTTCTGTGAAATTGAATTAAAAATAAAACACAACTGCACTTGTAATGGGTTTAATTCTAGGAACATTGTTAATTCATGTCCTATTACTTTTTCGTCAGAGTTAAGTTCTTTATCTGTGATAAAATAAGCTTAAGACGGCATTATGTGTTTAAGATTTATTAGTGTTTATGTATAAATTCGTTACTTGTTCGCATACACGCAAATTTTTTAAAGAATAATCTAAAAATTATATCAGGAGATTCACACGCATACGTCCGTTCTGCAACCTTCGATCTTCCCTGTATGACTTCTAACCAGTTTTGACTTAACTGACCAATCAGGTCCTGCCCTAATGGTTATTTAGTCATTATGAGCGTTGTGAGGTAAAAGCAATACACAACTCGGCAATCACGTCACGCTAAGGGGGTTAATTGTACTTTATGTTCTAAATTTATTAAGGGGTATCAAGACTAATTTCTGGTCATGAAGATAATGCAACAATTCTATTAAAAATGTTCAGTGTACAGACTTTGAGCACATACTATTAAATAACTTCAGGAAACTTAATCCGATCTAAATACTGCAGTGTTTTAACACTCCAAGTAATTTCGACTAGATTTCTCGTCCGATAAGATTTGATAAAATTTTGCTAATGACGAGTTATCTCGTCATCAAGATAGTACCTATTTTTTAATGATGACGAGATCAGGATCTGGTCAGTTTTCTTCTAATGACGAGATATCTCGTCCATCACGATCTAATCAACTTTGCGATACGTGAAAAACGTCATTAGCAAATTGATATTGAAATGCGAAAAAAAACTAATGAAAATGAATAGAATGCCATCGAGTTCAATTCATATTATTCACAAGCATTAATTACTGTACATAAATCGAAAGGCTCCGGTTGACAGTGATAAGCCCCAGAAATATATTCCTCCATATACAGAAATATACACTACAGTTTATGAAAATTGCAACACCATGAAGGCATCATGCAAATTAAACGAAACTCGCAGGAAATGCAAAACAGGTTAGGTATGCAAATGATTAGAATTACAAAGCAATCACGCATGTGTGGGCCGAGAAACACTCTCTAAACTTTCAAGTGAGCCGTGTATAAAAAGCACTGTAAAGGTGCGTTAAAAAGTGTGTATCGTCGTTTGACTGCTGTAAATGATTGATTAGAAATCAATATGCCTCGCCAAAAACGCAGAGTTCCATATGAGCAACTAACGGAGTTCGAACGGGGCCGCATGGTCGGCCTCCGTGAGGGTGGACTTTCGTATCGTGAATTCGCCACTCGCACGGGACGTAATGCCACAACAGTGATGCGTGTGTGGAAGAGATGGACCATGAGAACCGGACAAGTCGAGACCCCGGCAGTGGGACACGCAATATGACGTCACCACGAGACGACAGACACCTCATCCGTATGGCAGTGACGGACCGTACAGCGTCCTCTCGTGCCTTAGCATAACATTGGAGTACGTCTACAGGTGTGTCATTGTCTGCCTCCCACGGTTCGTCGACGTCTGCTGCGCCATGGGCTACGTGCAAGGATTCCCCTGCGCAGGATTCTCTTAACGCTGAACCACCGACGCCTCCGGCTACAATGGGCTCACCAACACAGCCAATGGCGTGTCGATTGGCAACAATTCGTCTTATCAGATGAGATCTGCTACAATCTGGACTAACGATGGACGCATACTCGTCAGACGCTACAGAGGTGAACGCCTTCTCCCGGAGTGTCTTATTCAGCATCATACTGGACGAACGCCTGGCGTTATGGTCTGGGGCGATATTGGATATCATGGGCGTTCCCACCTACTCCAAATTGTGGGGACCCTGAACAGCGGGCGCTACATCAGGGAAGTTATGGAGCCCGAGGTCCTACCCCTGACATTAGTGTTTGCTTCGGACGTAGTTTGTTGCAACTAACATCTACATATATTTCGCTAACGTACGTGGAAGAAATCGGCATTATATTTACATTGGCGTACGGCAGCAAAGGGATAACAGGGTAGGTAGATAGTTGAATTAACGTCGCACTGGAGCAACAGAACAGGCTATTGGCGACGATCCGGGATCAATCCCGAAGGGAAATATTGAGGACAATTCCTCACGATTTTGAACAACCTTCAGATGACGAGGAAAACACCTGAGCTGACACCTTTATCTCCAAACTTCTACATCAGGCGAACACAAGGACGTTTGAGGATCATTGACAGATTTAGTAATCACCAGTTCCCCTGTCACAACTGTCTTTGGTTGGATTGAGGTTCGAACTTACAACCCGGTTGCTAATCCGCTGCGTTACCAATTGGGCTAAGGCGGCCCGATAAACAATATAGAATCAACCTTTAAGAGATTCATTAGTCAATTTTACCACTTAATTTAAATATACTCGATTATAGCTTCAACAGCCTTTGAGGTGGCAATGAGAAATCTGGAAGGCAACAATCAGTGTAAAAACGAAAATGAGTGAATGAAAATATGTTTAAGCGTCAAAAAATTACCGAATCACCTTTGTACAAGTGAATGGGATGCAATTGAAACGGACGTTAGGAACCTAATTGTGGGAAAATGACAGTACACAAAATGCTTTTTATATTTTTGATCAATTGTATTTCATTTGAGGTACGAAATGAATATATCTTTGCTAAGATTCATTACAAATGGGAACAAATAAGATGTGAAATGTGAGTAACTACATTGCTATCAATAGATATAAGCGATTAAGAAACTTCAGCCAGATGTCCTGCGCGAATCTGCTAGAAGTATACCAAGTAAAGTCAATTAAAACGCTGGAGGTTTTCATCTTGTGAAGGTTCCACGTTTATCATCCATAGATCCAATAGACCCAAACATCCATTGCGTTTTCATCTGCCAGAATTAACAAGCATAATTTACACCATTGGTAATATAATTGCATTTCATTTGAGTGGGAGTAACTTCACTGAGTGGGAATGGGAGTAACTGCACTATTATTAATAGATATAAGCAATTAAGACTCTTAAAGCAAGGTTTGCGCAGATCTGCTAGAAGTATATCAAATAAAGTCAATTAAATCGCTGGAGGTTTTTATCCTGCGAAGGTTCCACGTATATCATTCATAGTTTCCCCAAAGATCCAATGAGTTTTCATCTTCGAGAATTAACAAGCATCCTAATTTACACCATTGGCATTTAATTACCAGAGGCAGCTTCGACGTGCTGTTGGGAAATCGGTCGGATTCTATGACAGTTAAGTCCGCTGCAATGCGAATTTGCATCCGATCGTCCTTTGAAAGTGGTCTTAGGAAACAGCTGACAATTGAAAATAGAGTATAGGCGTTTTGGAAGAGGATTTTGATAGAGATCAGGAGGACTATTCGCGCAAGGACTCGCTGTTTCTCCATTCAGTTGGAAAATCTTTGCATAATGCCTATTGTGAACTACACAAAGGCCTATTGTGAACTGCACAAATGGTTATTGTTCTTCGTACAATGTGTAAAATTTTCTTCTAGAAAATATTGAGAAAATTTGATTCGACGTTTGTGCGGATAGTTTCTTGTCACTTCTAATTTAATGTTCTTTGTTTGATAGGGCAACCACTCCTGATCTGAATAGGGCCGCGATAGCCCAGTTGGTTTGGTTTTCATAGTAAAAGGTCCGTTTGAGGACAAGCTGAGCCAAACACAAGATTAAATATACACAATAAAACAGCTAAAACAGACAGCCGAAGTAATAAAATAGTAGTCTAAAAGTTATGTTTTCAAATATTATAAAAAGTTAAAACATTGAAGTTGAAAAACATAAATACAGAATGATTCCTTGTGTTTTCAACACAACAAATATTAGGTAAACGTTAAAAACCTTAAAAAAGATGAGAAATTATGCATCTTTAAAAATATGATTGGTGACAACTATACATTTTAAACATGAAAATGACAACTATATACATTTTAAAAATTCAGAACATCGTAAAAAAGGAAAGAATGCGGAGTGGGGAGGATTACGCAGCAAGGCAAACTGGTAAACTAGTTGTAAAAGTAACGGATTGACAACCGGAGGGTTGCGAGTTCGAAACTCAGTCCAACCAAAGACCGTCGTGTATGCAGGGACAGGTGCACATTAAATATGTCGTGGCCTCAAATGTCCTCACATGAGCTTGGTGTGGAAATTAGAAGAGTGAAGTACCAGCTCAGGTGTTGACCTCGTCATCTGACAGTGGTTCAAAATTGCTTGTTGTCCTAGGTCTTTCCCTTCGGGATTGATCCTGGTCCGTCGCCAATAGCCCATTCTGTTACTCCTGTATGCCTTTAATTAACTACCTATCATCCTGATCTGAACTGTTCTTTTCTGCCCTAGTGGTCGTACTTGTCACGGCCTAATTAATTGTTCGTGACAATTAACTGGTCCATAAAACAGGGTTTGCAAAAATCACCGTTTTCCTCTTTTCGGCTGTGAGTGAGCGAGCAGAGAATTTAATTTTTATTGCGTGAGGGCAATTGCTACTTTCTTATGTGTAAACGTTATTTTTTAAATTTTGCACGTGCAAATTGTAATGTGATGGAATGCGATAAGAAAATTAATTTGGAATTTAGAAGAACTCGAAAAGAGATGAAAAAGATTTAATCATTTTTTGTACTTTTTATCGTCTTTAATTTCCTTAATAAATGTTTAATTTTTTACAAGCGTTCGTCTCCGTGTATGCAACCGAAAAGCTTATCTAAAACTTTTAATGCAATCGAGCTGATATTAGGATCATCCAGAAAGTGAATAGAGCGAATCTTCATCTCGAAGGCAAATTAGACTCGGATCACCAAGTTACTTTCGAATAGTAGGGTTGAGTTTTATGGCGAAAGGGCCAAATTTGGCCAAGCTGCTCCAAACAATGTCAAGTAAATGGACATACATAACGAAAGTTTTAATAACACAGATGGGAGGTATTATGGCACAAGGGCCATATTTCGACAAGAGGTAGGAAAAAGAGGCAAAAAGTAGAAGGGTAGGCCAGGGTAAAACAGAAGGACAATCATTCAAGGATATCGGGGTTGTGATCCCCGTACTCACTTAAAGATGAGCCCCTGAGGGCTACAGAATAGAGAAATGCACCCAGGGAGGAACTGAACGTGCGCCTAGCAGGTTGATAGCTCTTTGATCGAATCCACTGAGCCACGGTGACCTCAATCAAGAAAGGAATCGAACGTGTGCCGCCTACAACTTGTAGGTTCCTAGCACAATGGACAAAACAACTAAGCCATGGCGATCCCTGTACATATATTATTACTGAATCGCATAATGCAGGGATATTACAAATGATTCATTGGGCAGAACCTCACTTCCGCATTAACATGCGTCGCGCGCGTGCAACGAGAAGAGCACACATTCGTAGTGTTAAGACTAGAACCTGGAGAATCATAAAATTTGTACCATGCATTGTCATTTAATTCCATGTATAGCTAAATTAGTACAATGCATTGAACGGCACAAGAGGTTATAAGCTTAAAAAGCTTGTATTAAGAGAAACAATTCCTTTTTAACACCTTTAAAAGGTGCACATTAAAACTTGTTCTTTTTCCGTCTATAAATGAAACAGAATGTGAATTTCGGAATATTTTTTAATTATAATTTTATCTGAGTGTTCATTCAAAATCGTCAGTTTCCCACGAAATACATTATAAATCCATTTATTATCTTTTAAATATCATGTGAGAGCACTTGGCCACCAATTTGGATTTAATGAAATTTGATTACCTGTAGCTACTAATAAAAGCTCAGCAAGGAAATTACTTAATAATCAGTTGGGTCATGGCTAAATCTTAGTTCCGATATTATGGTAGTATGTTCTTAGTGGAAATAGCATTAGAAAATAAACCTTATAAGATTTTTACTCCTATCAAATGTCTTATCACACGATAAAGAGACAGTTAATATATTGGTAGTACATTTAAAAGCTTTGATTTATAAATAAGAGATACACGTAATAACATAATAAATACTTTTGTTATGAATTAAAAATATTGCTAAAGTAAAATATTAAATTTAATCCTAAGATCAGTATTAAAATACAATTGCCGCGAGTACATAATATTTAAACATTTATGATTACAGTTGGAGGAATATAAAATAATAGAAGTTGAAATTATCTGAAAAATTACCTACATTAGTTTGATACGCATTATTGTTACTCTAAAAGAAAACCTTGGATATTAATTCACTATGAAAATGGATTGTTTACTGAAATATTTCCCCGAATAAATATCAAAGAAAATATTTTTAAACCGAAAGTAAAGTACTTCAGTAGAAGACACATAAACACACGGAATTCGCTGAATTCTAATTCAGACTTCTTTGATATTCGAAAACTCTGAGTACCGTTGTAAAAATTCAAATTTTGATATGAAATATTAAACTCTTGTTTATTCTGAAAGGCAACAGCATAGCTTTTTTAAATTCTACCCTGTCAGAGAAACTACTATTTTAGAAGGCATAGTACCAATTTAAATCCAGTACTTTTTAAAATACAATAACTGCATTCGTTTGCTAATGTCCCTTAAAGCAGTAAACGTATGCTTTGTTTTTGAATTGTAGACTTTAATCCTGTTAGGATACGATTATCTGTAAATATTTTATTGCTTATAAACTACATAAAGTAGAGGGTATATATATATACCCTCTACTTTATGTAGTTTATAAGCAATAAAATATTTACAGATCATCTATATATAAACACAGAATATATATATATATGTTTACTAATGGGTCAAAAGAAATCGTCTAAGCTCATGCACAAACTTAAACGTAATACAAACAACGCGGATGAAATTTTAAAACCAATTTAGATTAGAGTCGAGTTTGAAAGAGTGAGTTGGGTTATTTCTTTCGTTACTTTTATTTATTCTCTTTTCGTCTTTCTGAATATATGGGCACCATATTGGAAATAGAAATAAATTTAAATTCATATCTATCAACTTCTCAGAATATATATTATTAATAATAAACTATAACGATTCACACTTAAAAGATATAAGAGAACCACACAACCCCATATCACCGGCTTACAAGTAAAACACTGTCAAAATTTTTAAGATGAGTTTTTAGCTTTTCTAGATCAGAATATGGTAATTTTTATTCTAGTGAGTTAGTTTTTCTTTTAGTTAGAAGGTTAGATTTCTTGAAAAAAAATAGAGGGTAAGTCACTTAGTGAGTAAACATTTTCCCTTTCGTTTTGTCTGAATTATGTTTTTTACTTAGTGTTTCACTTGTAAGCTGACTATAAAAAACATTAAGAAAGCTTAGAACTAAAAAGTATGTGTGCATGATTTTTGTATTTGCTTATCACCATTTTCCTCAGAATTATGAACGATAAGGAATATATCTATTATATCAATTGTGTCATTAAATATACATACTAACCCTTCAATTGGTTTCTACGAGATATCTCGTCCATCAAGATCTGACTAATTTTGCTTGATGACGATGTATCTCGACATGAAGCAAAATTATCTTATGCTAGATGTGTTCGGGATTTTAGGATGTATTTAAAAAACACATGGTTTGACATACATATATCATGGTCTGACATACATCAGAACATTGTTTAGTTGTATGGAAATAATTAGCAGGTTTGACGTTCATCAGTAGAATTTTGGACAATTAATATCAATAGAAACTGTCCATATACTTGAAATACGTCGATGTATAGTAGTACTCAATAACTATTGTATTAGTTGTGTCATTCAATATACATATTAAGATTTATTTAAATGTAACATTTTATTTTAACTACTGATATTTTTTTAACCACCAAGAAACAGATGGAAAACTGCAGAAGAAACTTATTCTAGATGTGTTCAGGATTTTAAGATGTAATTTAAAACTCATGGGGTATCGCATATATCATGGTCTGATGTTAAAATACACGTACCAGAACATTATTTGGTTGTATAGAAATAATTAACAGGTTTCACATACACCAGAAGAATTTGTGACTATTAATATCAATAGAAGCTATCCCCATACTAGAAATACGTCGATGTATAGTACTCAAATTCTCGTAAAGTCGCCATAATGATTATATACCTTCCCCAAATCCCCTCTCATGACGCCATTGGTCCACAATGAACATAAAACTTCCAGAGCATACCCTAGAATGACCTGTTGATTACAATATAGTCTCCCAGACATTGAGTTATTTATCTTTTGTTCCAATCGATCATTAATGGGAGGAATCAGTCATCTACAGGGACTGTAACCCCAAGGATGGCCGGGAATAGATCACTGTTTGGATACTTCCAAAGTGGTTGCGTGGTCCTTATGGTGACCGTGATCAATCGCACTTGCTCTAACCTCTTAACGACTCGCTATGAATCAGGCAGACGTCAACTCAGGGTCAAGACAAAGGAAGTAGATGTCTCCTTCATGTACTGTATATTCTGCCAACATATCCGATTTCATTCAGAGTATTTACTCTACCAGAATATTGCACTTGGACGACGTATAGAGCGCTTCTTAAATGTACATAAGCATATTGTTTTTAAAAGCTGTGAAGATGATTTTCCTTATTAACTATCATGTTTAATTCTCAATTAGATTAGTTATATTACTGACAGCAATATTTAATTTTTAGAGTGCTGAATAGTAGATAATAGGGCATAGATGGAAGTACTTGCGTTTCCGAAGTTTAAGTCCATTAACACATTGAGTAATCAACATGTGGTACATTGAAAAGCTGAGGCATAGATTCAATGTGATATTAGCAACTGTTATCAATGTACAGAAAATAAAGTTAATTTGTTTACATGTTTAAACCCTCCTGGTGGTTTATCTTCGCGTCGAAAACTGCCCTAGTGTCCAGCCTCTGGTGCACAAACCTGTTCCAAAATCACCAGTTCTGGGCAAGAGACAATTTGTTTTTCTTACTTGGATCTTCATTCCCCTTGGAGCAATATGGCAGTTTTGTCGCGACGAGATATCTCGTCCTTAGCAAAATTGATCAGATCTTGGACGGGATACCCTGTCGAAACACTTGGATGATTAATCTCTGAGGGGTTCACATGTTATATATACACATTCTGCAACCTGTTATATTCTTTCCTCTAACCAGATTTGACCTTGATAATTAGAGTGCTTCATGGGATTTTTCAATCCATAAATGTTGTATTCAATTTTAGTGTTTATTTGATTCTTCAACTAGTATATGTTATGTGTGGTGGTACGCATGACTAAAGTGTCACTATGTGTGCTTTTGAAAAAATGTACTGAACACACGAATCGTAAATCTCGTGACTCTCAGACACTCAACTTTACCTCTCGAGTTGCATAAAATGATAGTAGAGCTACAAACTTACAACTTTCGACGAGATATCTCGTGCTAGATCTGGTCAATTTTGCATTTTGCTAGGACGAGATGTCTCGTCGAGACAAAACTGCCCTATTACTCCAAGTGGAATGAAGATCCAAGTACCACTTGAGTAGTAAATATTAAAAACTAAATTTTTGTTATTCGTTACATGTTTGAAGTAATTGAATATTTGTTATAATAGAAAGATCGCGAAATTTTCTCCGATGTTTTTTACCGCAATAACAAATCTGTTGGAAAATTTTAAAAAACTTATACGATTCCCTCACTCCAAATCAGACAACAAATGCCTTGTAGAATCTTAGCTTAATATATAACAATAACAAAATATTTCTCCCCCGGAGCTTCTTAAACATTCACATCAACAGTGAAAAGTTTGTTAGAATATGGATACCACTCCTGATGATAATTAGAGAATAATGGACCCCAAAATTATTTAAGGCAAAATGCATCCAAATAACTCAATTAACCCTCTCCCATTCATCAATCCATATTACCTGAAAAACAAAACAAAACTCGTAGAATAACCCATCCCTTAAATAATAAATATGCAGAAACGCATCGACGAGAACAAAAAAAATCAGACCACGTTCCAATTGTTTTCTTGTTGGAAAACCACGATTTAACAAGAAAGTGGGACGTATTATTCAATTTCACTGAAGCTGATGCAAAATGCAAGACGAGGAAAATATAGCCAGCTCATTACTCTCCTGAGTTATTGTTTGGGCAATCGAATTATGCGCGGTGTTACATCGTATTGAGCATTGCGAAAGGATGTCACTAATTCCTCTTTCGCGTGCAATGCGCAATCATCGGGAAGAAGAGAAGATTCCTTGATGGATCCTAAAAGGATCCTTTCCCTTTGGATTTCCCAGAATGAGAGATTAAGAGGGGTTTCATTGTGTATATGAGCCCTAAGTGCTCTTATAAAAATATTATCTCAACATGGCGAGATCTGCTTAGAATTAAATGAAGATTTTAAACTCTTCTAGGCTTGGGTTTGAAATTAATTAAGATAAACTGGGTGCGAGAGTTTTCTTTCCGTTTCAAATTAGCTATCGAGTAAACAAGAGAAACGTTGGATCTAAATGTACTTTCTACAGGTCGTGAATGTCACCCTTTATGGTAATATCTGTGTGAGGAGCAATTTTAATTTCGTTTGCTTTGGGGTGATGGTGGTAATTTTGTACAATCTTGGATGATAATTTAAATTATATATTGAACCAAACATTATCTCAATTATAATTTTCGATGCAGTTCGCACATATCAAATTCAGTGCTCATTGAAATGAAAATTAGGTTGCTATCTTTCGAATGCCAGATTAGATCAGAAGTTTTCAAACTGTCGGGGCTCCTATGGGAGAGGTGTCGGGTTCGGTTCCTCTCTGGGTGTCTTTCTTTAGTGTCAATAAGGCTTTCCTTCTGTGTATGTCCATTTACTTGACGTTCCTTGTCGCAGCTTGGTCAAATATGGCCCTTGCGCCGTAAAACCCAACCAACTCAAGGGAGCTGTGGCCTTCTGCCAGGAGAGCTGCTCAAGTTTGACTTCTTTATTACCCTTTTCGTGATTTGAAATTAAGAAAAATGAAAAACCCTTTGAATTTGAGGGTAACTTATAAGAACTTAGTTTGTGAAAGTAATGTCGTTGGTTGAGATTAATGTCGGGATAATTCGAGGCGAATAAAGGTTAACACTCTGAGAGGCACGCTTCCATTTTACAAACTGAAATCTTCGTTACAATACTTCTAAACTATTTTGATCTTCTTGATCAATAGAATTAGTCCTAAATTATTCTTTTCTAATTAAAGGATCACTAGAATCTTTCCAAAGGATTTTTTTCTAATTAAAGGATCACTAGAATCTTTCCAAAGGATTTTTTTCTAATTAAAGTATCACTAGAATCTTTCCAAAGGATTCTTTTCTAATTAAAGCATCACTAGAATCTTTTCAAGGATTACTTTCTAAGGAAACAACCAACAAAATCTTGAGGCCGCGGTAGCCCGGTTGGAAGAGCAGCGGATTAGCAACCAGAGGGTTGCGATCTTTCCGTTCGGGTTTGATCCCGGACCGTCGCTACTAGCCCGTTGTGTTGCTCCAGTACGACGTTAATTAAATACCCACCCATCAACAAAATCTTACTAAAGGAATTTTTTCCAAAGAGAAAGGACTAATATCCAGGGGATTCTATTCTAAAGAAAGGACCAACAGTGTCTTTTTAAAGGTTGAAAAAATCCATGAATTCTTTTAACCAATCAATGCGATTATTTAATTTTTAAGTGTGGTGTGAGGTAAAAGTAATGCTACAACACGAAAGTGTGTCTCTCAGAGTTAAGACGCCAACCTCGCCAAACATAAGACAACGTCATGTAAAATATATCGCGAAAGAGAAAAGATATGGATTGGGGAACAGAGTAGTGGGATCAAAGCAGGAAAGGATCGCTTGGGTATCACTAGAGCTCTACCCCCGTGTGTACTAAAGACAGTAAATCCCATGGGAAAAAGTAAAGATCATTAGAGTACCTCGGGTCCGTGAAGCCCGTATACACCCAAAGGTTGGTTGGTTTGGATTTTATGGTAACCAACCAACAAGCCAACAAAGATACAAAAACGAACAAGCTGCGCCAAACAAGACATAATTCGAACCAATAAAAATAGTTAAAGTTAAAATAACAAATAACTATTAAAAGTAGGTTTAAAAACATGTGTTTCTGGAACAGATTATATTAATGTGTTTTAAGTGACGTTCGAGCAATATAGTTCCTGGCGTCTGTTATAATTATTTCGATCTTCGTATGTAATAATTAATTAACGTCACACTGCAGCAACATAACGGGCTATTGGTGACGGTCCGGGGTCAATCTCCAAGGGTAATTTGAGTAACTTTGAATTACGGTAATTTTGAACCACGGTCTGTAGACGAGCAGATCTTGGTGGGTATGAAGGTTGATTGTTTTGGGGTTTTATTACGCAAGGGCCATTCCCGGCCAAGTTGCACCAAATACAAGACAAGCAACTACAAGTAAAAATATCCTGAAATTGATAAAACATAGGGATGAGGGTTATAATAATGGGACGAAAGCTATAAAAGATCGCTTAGGTATCCCGGGAGCGCGAGCCCCGGGTGTACTAAAGGTAGTATACCACAGAAAGACAGGATCACTAGAGCATCTCGAGTCCGTGAAGCCCGTACAAATCTATAGGATATGTGCCCCTGAAGACTCAAACTGTTCGGGGATTTAACCTACTATCAAACCATCTGGAAATTGTTTTGAGATTTAGAGAATAATCATTTCAAAAAAGAAATTGTTGAAGAGTATATATTTTTGTTATAAAGCCAACAAAGATCTATACGAAGACATTTAAAAGTAGAAAACCTGATACATAACTAGAGTAAAACCACAAATTTAATTTTCTTGAGAGCATCCGTGCGCTCAATATAAAACCGTTTTTATAAAGTAGGTCACGCGTTAAATATAAATTTAAACGAAGCTCTCAAATTTATTACTGGTATAAGTTTCATGCTTTTATAAGACAATCATGTAAAAATAATCATATATATATATATATATATATATATATATATATAAGAGTTAAAGCAATTTGGGCATTTAAAAAATTTCTTTCACAAGAAATGTAATTTGTCTTGATATTAAAGGATTATCCTTGTATTCTTTTGAGATATTAGCATCTCATTTTTGTATGGCTTGAAAGTGAAATATTCGATCGCATATTGTGAAGAGATTGGCTGATTTGGGTTTAATGCAAATTGTGAACAGGAAACTCGTTTTTTAACTTTTCCTTTTTATCATTAATCCCCGAACTGTAAAACTAATGTTATCCCTTAAAAGAAGAAAACGAAAAAGTGGTCAGTGAGTGATGATGCTATTTATGATTAAATAACATGAAATTCAATTAAGTGATATTTATTTAAGTTAATTGAATTCGTATTATATTACCTTAATTAGCGAATAGAATATTCAACTCGAATTTCAATGTTGTATAAGACGAGGAAAAGAAATATAAAAGAATAAATTTCTCCTTTTCTTTTGTCAATTATTCATATTATTTTATCAGTTTTGATGGCATGAAGAAAGGCTTAAGGGATCAAGAGAACGTGTTCTCGAATTGTTCTCATATACACATTCTGCTTTTTACTATAAAAAATAACTCATGCTCAGTAAATATCATTATCAGCCTTTTTCCCTATTCATCTCGAAAAATTAATATCTTAACCTTAATAAAGGTCATAAGGATTTATTTTGAGAAATTAATTACTCTGTTTGGTATATTAATATTTAGGGCTATTTTCTTTTCGAAACAATATAAATGCATCTCGTATTCTAAATTACAAAAAATCACTGGGGTATATTTTGATCCAATTTATTAATTACTAATTCATTCAACTTAACGTTCTTAAAAACAATTATCGTATTTTATACTAAGAGGCGATAACTTTTAGAAATTGTTTTAAAGTATCAAAATATGGAATTGAACAATTTTATTTAATAATATTTTGGAATAATTATACACTATTTTATGCAAACACAAAAGTTATTTTTCCGAATGAAGTATTAAAGATCGAACCAGAGAAATTTCTACCCTTAACTCTCCCCCATTTTACATTTTCTAAAATGCTAATTTCATTCGGAACAGTTGTCTTTCAGATGTACCATGTAGATTAGAAAAATAGCCATCACTCTCCAATTGCAATATTCTTCCTATATTCATTAATCAGAATATAGGCTAGAAAATAGTTCATGAAAATGTCGAAGTAGATAGGTAGTTGAATTCGCATCTCTGGAGTAACACAGTGGGCTATTCGTGGCGGTCCGGGATTAATTCCGAAGAGAAGATCCGAGGACAATACCTCTAATTTTGAGCCACGGTCAAACGAGGTCAACACCTATGCTAGCACCCCACTTTCCAAACTTCCACATCACGCCAACGTGAGAATGTTTGAGGCCCCGACAGATTTAACCCTCCTTGTGGTTGTCTCTATGAGGTATCGTCATTAGATCAGATCTTGATGGATGAGATATCTCGTCATTAGAAGAAAACTGACCAGATCTTGATCTCATCATCCTCGAAGAATTTGTAATATGTTGGTGACGAGATTAGCAAAATCAGTGAGATCTTGATGTACGAGATATTTCGTCATTTGCGAAATTAGTTTGATCTTAATGAACGAGATATCTCTCGAAACCACTTGGAGGGTTAACGTGCACCAGCCCCCACGTAGATGACGGTCTTCGGCTGGATCGAGTTTCAAACTCGCTACCCTCCGGTTGCTAATCTGCGATTCTACAAACTGGGCTTCAGCGGCCCCAAGAAAATGTCGAATAATCCTTTTCCGGGCTATATGCTATGCAAAGGAGAAAAATATCAAAAGCGCATGTCGCTGAACAGGAACCAGTAATTTTTTCTACGTGCATATCATAAGAAGCGACGTCTTTGTGACAACTCTGCAGAGATTACAAACGCCGAAGAGAATCAGGTTTTGCGACTGTTTACCGTTGGTTCAGAACAATCGATCTGCGTAGACTGCCATATCGAATATGTTTTTGTTGCAACTGACTATTCCCTAAGAAATGTGCTAGTTGCTGATAAAATCTGATTCAGTTTTCTTCGTACCAGAGAACCTTCGTTCATTACATTCCCAATATCGTAAGACACATTTGATTCCATGTCATGATATTGGCAGATGTAATATTGACAGATACCATGCATTTTTAGAAGAATATCGTTAGTGGTATTTGACATCGAAACCTCGCGCAGCGTCTTAAAGTATAAATTCCACGGAGCATTCTTCAAAAGCATTAAGGTGTCGAATGTCATCTCAAGAGAACTACGTTTGAGTTGTTAACTTTTGCTCTCAAGTGGGGCGTTTTATACATGGAGTGTTTGCAGAGATCAACCAGATGAGAAGCATGACCAGTAAAGAGGGAAAAAATTTAAAGGTTTTGGATTGAATCGCCGTGAGGCTTCTGTCAAGTTAAAGTAGATGGCGTATTGTTTCTGCGGAAAAACGTACTTCCTGTACGTATTTCTAACGTGACGTCAATTGACTTGTATTTCGAATTCGATTTCAGCACGTTGCCAATAAAAATTTAAAATTCCAAAGAACGAATTTCGAATAATTGATTGGTAGCGCTAATTTGATCAAACGTCGCCAAAACGGCGATAAACTACATTTAAAGAAATCGACTACTGAGCGAGAGCATAACACTGTATGGACACTTCCTTAAATAAGAAGGAAGTATAGCACTGTAACAGCAAGTATTCCGGCGAGAAGTCAGACGACCTTGGGTCAGCCGATTTTTGAATAGGTGTGAAAGCTCGTAGGACTGCCATACTAAAAACGTGAATGGTTCTCCCTGCCAACTCGTAATCCCTACTATCGCTTTCGGCACTGAAGGATAAACCTAGAACTAGATGTTTGATTGTTTTGGGGTTTTATGGCGCAGGAGCCATATTTTGCCAAGCTGCGCCAAACACAAGACAACGTCAAGTAAACAATATCGGGAAAGGGGAAAAAAGAGAGATTGGGAAATAGAGTAGCGTGATGAAAACAGAAAGACACTCGTGTTTACTAAAGACAGTAAACCTCATGAGAGAAAAAGATCACTAGAGTACCTCGGATTCGTAAACCCCGTACACACCTAAAGAACATATGCCCCCGATGGAATCAGGAAAGGAAAATAGGCTGTTGATAAAGTTTGGTCAAATCTCATTTCTTGTTTTAGAATATGCAGTCCTCTACAGCCAGAAAATGTTTAGATAACAAAGGAAACCCCATTAAGCCCTCTGAAATAAAAATCTTAGTTAAGCTACTGAAAATGATTCATTCTTGGATCACAACATAAAGGGCTATTGGCCACGGTCCGGATCAACCCCGAAGGGAAAGATCCGAGGACAGCACCTCGTAATTTTGAACCACGGTCAAGTGACAATGTCAACACCTCAGCATGCACACCACTGAGGGCTTTAGAACTAGAATCCGAACCAAGGACGCAAATTGTGGAAGCGCTTTGTTTACGTTCCTTCCTATCACCTAATTTAAAGAATAGACGCGTCCAAACCCACGTGACTCGACTGCCAATTCGTCGGAGGTAGGCTATAAAATCTCCGTCTGGTTTGTTTGTTTACACTGAAATCTATTTCATAGTGTGGAACCCTTGTGCATGGCATACCTAAAGGTAAAAAAAAATTAAATCTGACAGCATTCCGTTCGCATATCACGATCAGAGAAACAAAACATTTCAAAAATCTGGTACTTTTACTGATTTTTTCAATGTGCCGTATAACTACAATCGATTCAGTACAGGACTAAAATGGTGCTTCTAAGGATGCTAAATATAATTCACAAAACTTTGAACTCGAATTTTTTTGCACATGCATGGCGATGAAAATTACCAATTTCAAAATTTGGCAATTCAAGGTTCAGTTTTTACTTACACTCACTACTAAGTATTTTACTATGTGGGTTTGGATTTACAACAAAGCTCTTGATTTCTGTATTTGTAATGTAAAAATCATTACAATTACGATCATCTAATTGTAATGTAATAATAATTACAATTAGATGATCGATGTAAAAAAGTCGCGAGAGGGTTTTCTTCAATGGTACATAATTGTCATCAACTCATCTGATGTGAAACCATTACGCGTGAAAAATATAAAAGTAATTTTTAAAAATGGCTCTCACGTCTTGGATATTTTAACACTAGATTTGTTAGGTTGGTAAAATTGAGTACTATCCTTACGTTGGAATGTGTACTGACGTAAAATTTACACATTCATGACGTTACCAATCTATAGTTAATCTTAAAAAGTTCAAATAGATGGTTAATATCATAACTTTACCGATTGAGGGTTAATCTCACAATGTTACCAATCTACAGATTTAATCTCACAATGTTACCAATCTACAGATTTAATCTCAAAATGGCACCAATCGAGGGTCAATCTCATAACGTCAGCAATGGAGGGGTAAATTCATAACATTGCCAATATAGGGTTGATTGATTGTTTTGGAGTTTCATGGGGCCATATTTGGCCAAGCAACACCAAACTCAAGACAGACTCAAGCAAAACTGCCATGAAAAAGAAAAAAGAGGGTAGGTAGGTAATAGAATTAACGTCACACTGGCGCAACATAGCGGGTTATTGACAACGGTCAGGGATCAATCCCGAAGGAAAGGTAGGTAGGTATTTTAATTAAAGTCGCACTTGAGCAACGCAACGGGATATTGGCGACGGTCCGGGATCAATCCCCAATGGGGGGGGGGGTATTTCAATTAACGTCACACTGGAGCAACACAATGGGCTATTGGTGACGGTCCGGGATCAATCCCAAAGGGAGAGATCCGAGGACAACACCACGTAATTTTGAACCACGGTCAGATGACGAGGCAACACCTGAGCTGGCACCCCACTCTCCAAACTTCCACACCACGCCAACGTGAGGACATTTGAGGCCACGACAGATTTAACGTGCACCAGCCCCCTTTGTACACGACGGTGTTTGGCTGGATTCGAACTCGCAACCCTTCGGTTGCTAGTTCGTTACTCTTCCAACCGGGCCACCGCGGCCCCCAATCCCCAATGGAAAGATCATAGGACATCACGTAATTTTGAACCACGGTCAGGTGACAAGATAACACCTGAGCTGGCACCCAACACTCCAAACTTCCACACCACGCCAACGTGAGGACATTTGAGGTCATGGCAAATTTAACGAACACGAGACCCCTTTGTACACGGAGGTGTTTGGCTGGATTTGAGCTTGAAATCCTCCGATTGCTAATCCGTTACTCTTCCTATCGTACTACCACGGCCCCAATCCCGAAGGGAAAGATCCGGTAAAAAAGTGGGAATAGAATAGGATGAAAGTAGAAAAAAATCGCTTCGGTATCACAGGAGCTCAACACTCATGTTTACTAACGACAGTAAACCTTATAGGAAAATAAAAGGTTACTAGAATACTTCTGGTCCGCAAAGCCCGTATACACAGAACTATGTAGATTGTGCCCCTAAGGGCTGCCAATCGAGGGGCAAACTCATAACGTTACCAATCTAGTGTTAATTTCATAACGTTACCAATCTGGATTAAAACACTGCACAGAAGCTCAGTTTACCAAACATTAAATAACGCGATTCACCTGTTTTTAATACGATAAAATAACACTTTAAGGATATTAGACCTTACCATAAAGATTTCACCTGTGTTTCCAAAACACCTGAAAAAAATCACAACGAATAAGAAACAGTTTGCATGCTGAAACACATTAGCCGGATTTTAATAACATTCACGGGCTTTTTTTATCCTATCTCGCAAGAAAATAAAGTCTTCAAATTTGAAAAAAAAAAAAAACAGTTGAGTGGTTTTCAAAAATCCTATAAAGTGCTACCACTCTCTCCTATGCTATTGCAGCACACGCGAGGCAATTTCCTTAAAAGTAATCAACCAATATTAAGGGAATTTTTATCATTTAATTTTCCCTGCGTAATACTTTACTCATTGCTCAGTCTTTTTCTAAGGAGGAATGAATACTTGGTACATTTTCTGTGGTGCGGTTTAAAATAAAAATACAACCGTGAAGGCTTTGGACAATTTCTTTTATTCTCCATGCGACCGTTTTAACATAAACTTTTTTCTTCACTTCCTAAATCCGTTTTTCTCTCTTTTGTCTTTTTTCTTACTCCCAGTGTGGCATGTTCTCCCCCTCTTATTTTTTATCGTTTGAACGAAACGGATAAAATCCCGACAGAAAGATGTTAGAAAAAAACAAGTCCGTCTTCTTGCGGGAGTAGCATAGCTATGTGGAGGTTTTAATAGGTTGCATTTCAAAATCGGATTCAATGTCCCCGATTGATTTTTTTTCATTGTTTTCGTTTAAGCTTTTGAGTCTCGATTTTTTATGTTTATGTTTCTTGATTATTTATCTATTAGGCTGGATCCTTTAAAAAAACCGATCCCCCTTCGCGTATATAAAAGCCAATTTCTGCATGCATTCAGGTTTGAGCTTTCATTCATTGGACTTTCAGCCCCCCTTCTCAAAAAATATATTACAAAGAAATACATATAATTTCTTCTTTCATGAGACTTGATTCTGTCGAGGAAGTCTTTCAAATAGATTCTAGCGTCCTTAATTTTCTAAGAATTCATTTATTTCTAGCTTTCGAGTTGAAATTCAAAATCCTAAAAATACTAATGAGTTTTCAATACCATAAAATTAACAATCGTATGCTAATTTAGGTTCGAGCCGACGATAACGTAGGTAGGTAGTTAAATGACGTCACACTGGAGCAACACAACGGGCTATTGGAGAGGGTCAGGAATCAATCCCGAAGGGAAAGAACCGAGGATAATGCCTCGTAATTTTGAATCGCGATCAGATGACGAGAACAACACCTGAGCTGGCACACCACTCTTCCACGCCACGCCAACGTGAGAACATTTGAGGTCATGATAGATTTAACGTGCACCAGTCTCCGAGTACAAAACGGTCTTTTGTTGGACCAAGTTTCGAACTCGCAACCCTCCGGTTTGTAATCCATTATTCTTCCAACTGGATTAGTGGCCCGCCAACGATACCAATGAGATATTCTCGTAGAATCGATTGTAGCGTCCTTTAGAGTTAACAATGAGGTGTTATCGTAGGTGTTTATGCTTATTGATTATTTATCTATTAGGGTTGGATCCTCTAAAAATACTGATTCCCCTTCGGGCATATGAGAACCAGTTTCTGCATACATTCATTTTTGAACTTTCATTGAGCTTTCAGACTTCTCAAATTACAAAGAAATATATATCGATAGTTTCTTTTATCCGACTTGATTCTGTCTAGGAAGCTCTACGTCTTCTTTTGCTAAGAATTCATTCATTATTTGTAGCTTTCAAGTTCACGTTTTCAATCCTAAAATATACTAGTGAGTTTTCAATACTACAAATTAACAGTCCGTATGCTAATTTATGTTCGAGCCGAAGATAACAAAATAATATTTTTTCCACGTCTTTCATACACAGGTATCAGGATCGTAAAATTTTAAGTGCAAGTCTTTTAAAAATATGTACATTTTACTACATTACAAAGAGTAAAGCCTAATAATGAAATTTCAATTCTTTGCATTCTTCCCAGTATTTGGGAAGTGTGTTACCAATGTTCACAGATTGAACCACTGACAAAGTTTACAGCATAATTAAACCCAGTCTAGACATACGAATTAGCACTAGCATATGTGCCAGTAAAATACGTGGCCGTAATAGATCTTGATGGATTTACTATATTAGAATATATATGTAAATTTCGTATAGTAGAAATGTTCATAACACAACAAAAGAAATCAGAGTGCTATGTTTCAAATATATCTAACGTATAAAACCAAAGGTATAACAGATGCTGCATTTAAATTACACAGAATGTAAATTTTTGTATACATATTTCCAGGAAATCTAATATAATTTTATAATTAATCAGTTTCTAATGTATGCGTTTTAGTATGGAATATCCTTTCGGGAAACTAATTGAAATTAAACTCTTATGCTTTTAATTATGACTCGAGCATTCTAATCTCCTACTGTATGTCCTTTTTATTCCGTTAGATGATATGCATCGTTATTTTGAATCTCATATTATATTGTTCTTTAACTAGTAATTGTAATTTAAGTGCAGTGAGTGAAGTTCCATAACATAAAATGACGAGCTGCAAAACGAAATATCTGTTATAAATTATAATGATGTAAGCCTGTAGAAATGTTAACAATATATTAGGAGCTAAATAGCTTCAGTTTAACCCTCCAAGATGTTTCGACAAGATATCTCGTTCATCAAAATTTGACTAATTTTGCTAATTGTGTGATATCTCGTCAGCAAGGTATCATCGATTTTTTTAGGATGACGAGATCAAGATCTTGCTATTTTTCGTCTAATGATGAGACATCACGTCCATAAAGATCTGGTCGGTTTTGCTAATGACGAGATATCTCGTCGAAACAAACCAACATTTGAGGGCAAATCGGAACAGTAGTTTGGATAATGTTAAACGATTGTAAGAATTTTGTTACACTGAACTTAACCTTCTTCACACGCCATCTCGCAACCTTACCCGAATTTTAAAGTTTTAATCTTGTTGGCGAATAAAATCTTTCCAAACGATTGTACTCTAATAAAACGACGAATAGAATCCTTCCATAGGATTCTGCTCTAAGGAAAAACCAATAGAATCCTTCCAAAGGATTCTGCTCTAAGGAAAAAACCAATAGAATTCTTCCAAAAGGTTCGATTCTAAAAGGGCAAAGAATCCCTGGATTCTTTCAACCAATAGATGTGGTTATTTATTCATTATGTATGCTGTGGGATAAAAGCAATATTGAGTATTCAGAAATCTCGCTATTCTTAGAGGGTTAGTATTTAGTATTCAAGTGGATTTGTTGTCTCACCCTACGATAATTGTTTGCTATGAGGGAAGGGGATGTGCGAAGTCTCCGGAAGATATCCTTGACTATTATATCGATATATTCCGACAATTATTGTTATCATACATTTTATAGTTATAATTTAAAGATTTATCTATACTTCTATATAATTTAAAGATTTATCTATACTTCTATATAATAGAAAGATTTCTCTAAACGCCTTCTCCCTCTGAGCATCACGAGATTCCCAAGTAGTTTAGCATTTCTCTTACCCCATAACACACATACTGACTAAATAACATCTATTGGTTAAAATAATCCATGGATTCTTTCAATCTTTAGAATGATTCTATTGGTCCTTTCCTTAGAGCAGAATCCTTTGGAAATATTTTATTGATTCTTTCCTCAGAATAAAATCCTTTGGTAATATTTTATTGGTCTAGAAGTCTAAAACTGGTTAGAAGTCATTCAGGGAAAACTTTAGGTTGAAGGTGGAATTATGCGTTTGAAACCCTCAGAAGGTTATTGTGAAGTATAGTAATAATATAATCAAGTGTAAAAAACAGATTTAATATAATTCAGTATACCAAAGTAGAACAGTTTTTGTGAGGCTTTCATAACATTATATTTAATAACACATTCATTTTAATGTACATAAGAATTTGTTGCATTTTATAGAATTGTTTTTAAACTAATTCTATCTAAGAGAAATAAATTTCTGTTGAATTACTGCATTATTAATTATGCTGACTGGTGTTTTTAAAACATTTTTATGAACAGACATAAAAACAGAGGAAATAAGAGACGCTTTAATTATTCATCCACATTTATTCTGACAAAATGTACTTTCCGTTGAAGATGTTTTATGAATTAAATTTAACTTCTCATTTATCCGAATATTATCTTGCCGGGCCATATATCCGAGAGTGATTCTATCACATATATGAAGAAAAGTATTTGAGTTAAGCTGGAAAAAGGAATATGATTTTAAAACTTTAAGGGATATGAAAATAAATGAGGCGGTAAAAGTGCATAATTTTTCTTACCAAACTTGCATGCTTGTTGTAATATTACACAGCTCGGAATGTTTGTTCAGACGATCTGGTTGTACATTTTCATGTCTTTTGGTAAAATAAGTTAACATTTACAGATCATCAATTGTCATCAATAGATTTATCTGCGAAAGTAAACGAATTACGTTATGCATTTCTATGGCTAAGTGTTGTAATCCTTCCAATTTGAGCCTTCTGGGCCATATCTCCTTTAGGTGTGTACGGGCTTCACGGACTCGAGATACACTTGTGATCTTTTCTTTTCCCATGGAGTTTACTGTCTTTAGGAATTACGGGGGTCGCGCTCCTTGGTTAACCAAGCGATCTTTTTCTACCTTCAACCCACTCCAAAATTTATTTTTTCACATTTTTACTTGACAATTGCAGTGTTTGATGAAGCTTCGTCAAATAGGGCCCTTGCGCCAGAAAACCTAAAAACTAATAATCCTTCCAATTTGATTTGGTAATTGTCACTTTGCACGATGGCTAATTTGACCAATTTGAAGACCTTTCAGAAGTAGATATTGAGTCCGTCCGTCCATGTATTCCATACTTCGTTTTATAAGACCATTCTGTGCACTTATGGGGAAGGCAGTTGAATTAATGTCGCACTGGAGCAAGACAAAGGGCTATTGGAGACGGTTCGTGATCACTCCCGGAGGGAAAGATTCGAGGAAATCTCGTGATTTTGAAACATGGTCAGATGATGAGGTCAACTCCCGAGCTTAAGAGAAAGTGTAGAATCGTATAACAGACAGGAATAAACACATAGGAATTGTACAGCTGCATTGATGTTCTATTCTACTTATACATTAACACTCGACAATTAATCTGATCTTAATTTAAAATTACTGTGGAATAAAATCTCAATTGAATTGTTGAACCTCGATTCGAATGTGATACAATGATCGCCTTACTTCTCTCTAACTGACAAGAAGTGAATAAAGTAGAATGAAATACGACCTCGTTACTAAGAATTAGTCATGTAGAAAACACATGACTAATCTATTAATGATTGCAAATAAAATAAAAAATCATCTAAGTACTTCCGATTTAAGAAATAGTTGTCAATTCAATATTAATATTACTCGACTCAAATAATGTTGCAGTGTATTCTACTCGTGTCTCTTAAAATATATTGTACTCCGCAACTTCCCTTAACAATTTTTTTAAATTAACACAGAACAAAACAGAACTAATATTGAAGCAGAAAAAATTAATATTTAGTTTAACTCTCCAAGTCCTTTCGACGAGATGTTTCGTCCATCAAAATCTGACCAATTTTGCTGATGTTGAGAATCCTCGTCCATCAAGATCTGACCAATTTTGTTAATGACGAGATATCTCGATATTTTTTATGATGAGGAGATAGATGAAGATCTGGTCATTTTTCTAATGACGATATATTTCGTCCATCGATATTTGGTCAGTTTTGCTAATGACGAGATCAATCTCCTGGTGATTGCCTCGAAGAGGTAACAAATGGTTCAGCATATTTTTGGAAAAAGACAAATACTTAAAAACAGAGTGATGCTTTGCCATTAAGCGTACATGTGAAAGTGCTGGTTGGTGTCGAACATATCTCCCAGAATATTGGCACATTTTTCAAAACTCCATTATAGCTTCAAAACCTGACGAACGCCATTTCTTTCAGTCCAGGTGGCAACACGGGGGTGGGCGTCGTTGGAAATAGAGAGCGAGTAGCACGCGTTCGATCAGGCGTAATTAATATCTCTGTTTGATAAATGACGGTAAAAGCGCATTCCATGAATAACGACCCCGTTCGAACAGCGTCGACGTCGAATGTTATCGTTTGGAAAAGTCACGATTCCCTCCCCCTTCCCTCCACTTACAACTCCATCCCCACGCCGATAATATTTTCCGGAATAGTTTGCAAAATGAGTCCGGGAGTCATTCCGGACTACAGGGAGTTCAGAGTCCCGGGGTTCGGTAGCCAACAAAGTAATGACCGAACAGAGAAACTATTATGAATAATGTTCAGAAGCAGCTCTTAATATGGGAGACAATAGGGCGTGAACCATATAATGTGCTACAAGGAATGTGGAGATTTCGTTGTAGGTACTAGACTCGGGTGTCTTAAGACAAAATGGGCTAAATTGCTGTAGCTTAGTACGATCATTACCACCACTCGGGAACTAATATTATAGCAAAGTAGAGCTCCATTTGTGCCTCGTTTAATAACCTTAAGTAGTTAACTACTAGACCGCTTAATCTTAGGTTGTGCTGTAGGGATATACCAATGAAACCCATATAAGAGTGAAATAAGATTTTTGTGTAAATTTATTGTTTGAGGACAATTCTTTGTGTACTAATTAATTGCTTATGTATAGACTTTCATTTCAATGTTCAAATACCTTGAGGTTATAAAAAGCATTTTTTTCAATAATAAAATGTAAAATATCTGTTTATTTTTTAGAATATAAATATTAAATTTAATAAAATATTGTAACGGGGTGTCTATTCTGGGCCCCTTTGGTATAGCGTTCGATTCAAGTTCGAACCTTTAGTATAGTGTTCGATTCCAGTCTACAGTGCCGCAGAGGAGTTGCCTAATACATTTAAAAGAAGACAGACAAAACTATTGGAAATTGATCCCGTATAAATAGTGGCCATGTGGCGATCTCGTCCTCTCACGTGTTTCTCACTAGTTGTTTGTCATGTTATATTGTTCATCGTTTCTCGTCAGTTAACTAACTTAATAATCAAGTGTTTAAATAAATTCAAAATTTAACTTAATCATAGTTTGTTTTATACTTCGTTAAATTTTTACACGTGACAATATAAATATTTAAGAGTTTTTTTAAATAATAAAAAGTTGTATCATTTAAAGGTGGGTAGTGACAGCATGTAGTAATTTTTAACCACGGTCAGATGACGAGGTCAACACCTGAGCTTGCATGCTCTTGACCTTGTTATCACCAAAACAAACCTAGTCATCACCACTAGCCAAACTTCCACACAGCCACCATGAGAACATTTGAGGACAGAACAGATTTAACGTGTACCAGCCCAAGTCATAGATGACGATCTTTGGTTGGTGAATCAAGTTTCGAACTCGCAACCCTCCGGTTGCTCATCCGTTACTGTTCCAATTGGGCTACCTCAGCGCTTTTGTATCATTAAAAGATGTTCCTCTTATTTATACTCCTAACTACTATTCATAGGTAGGTATTTTCATTAACGTCACGCTGGAGCAACCCAATGGGCTATTGGTGACGGTCTGGGATCAATCCCAAAGAGAAAGAACCGAGGACAACACCACGTAATCTGCTATTCATAGATCATGCACTTTGAATAATATGGACTGCTTTCAAGGAATACTAAGGCTTCAAAACAATATATAAAAATCTTCCACCAGATAGTTGGGAAATAGAATTTTACGTTATTTCTTATCACGTTCAGCCTTCGGCAATTTCTTGTCTAGCATTTGTGCGCGTGCGTGTGCGTGTGCGTGTGCGTGTGCGTGTGCGTGTGTGTGTGTGTGTGTGAATCTTTTATTGATAGAAAAAAATAATTCTATAATTGTAGTTCGTAAAAATCAAGTTCCAATTAATTTAATTCCAGAATATCAGTTGGTAGGTAATAATTTAATTAACGTCGCACTGAAGCAAAACAACTGGCTATTGGCGACGATCCAGGATCAATCCCGAAGGGAAAGATCGAGGACAACACCTCGTAATTTTGAACCATGGTCAGATGACGTGGTCACACCCGAGCTTGCACCCCACTCTCCAAACTTCCACATCATGCCAAGGTAAGGACATTTGAGACCACGACATATTTAACGTGCATGAGCCCCCTTGTATATGATGGTCTTTGGTTGGATTCGAACTCCAACCCTCCGGTTGTTAATCCGTTACTTTTCCAACCAGGCTACCGCAGACCCTAGAATATCAGTAGACCAAACTGAATAACACCACATAGCATCTTTAAGTTACATAGAGATACCACATGCCTAATGACAAACTTAAGAAACAGTCGGTTTGGAGATTTCTTATGTTCGCCATTTGTCGAACATAAGAAATCTCAAAACCGACCGTGGGTCAGACCACTGCGCTTGCAACCTACGAGTTGTACGCGACGCAGGTACGATTCCTGTAACTACTCTATTTTTTGTGTCAATAAAATATTTCCTTGTGGTCATGTCCATTTACTTGACGGAAAAACATCTTAATGAAATCGTCGCAAAAGTTTTCTGAATTCGACACAGCTAAGCTTAAAACTCATGCCAGGATCTACAGCTCAGGGAATTTTCCCAGGTTTTACGTGAAATATCTGTAGCTAATCATGTGTAAGCAACACCATCCTGACGCAAGACTGTTGCACACAACCATTACGTCAGCAAAGAAGGGACTAAGTCGGATCTGAGGGTTGAGTCAAATTTGGTAGTATAATTAGACGCGATGGATACAAATTTCAATTATATTAACAGCAAACTCACCCAATTGGGATGTCTACGTTTGAATAGACGTTTCCGAATGAGCTTAACTTAACTATATCCCAGACTAATATTCACAATTTGACATCGACACGAATAGGATTAGTCGACAGTGATCAGGGCCAGAACAATTGGTATTAGGTTGTTTTCGAAGCACAAGGGACACAAATGCCCTCCTTAAAGGCTTGGTAGTGCTAGCGCATCTGTGGTCGACTTGAAAAAGCAAGAAAACTAAGCAGCCAGCCTGACATGGGCTAAATTTGGAGAACAGCCTATAGCACGTGCTTTTAGTCTATTTTAATACGGACTAGTATTCTATCACCAATTTTCAGGCAAAACATATTTTTATGGTAAACTTTTCTGTAGAACGTCTTATTCAATAAATCGAGATAACGTGATTAACCCTCCTGGTGGTTGTCTCGACGAGGTATCTCGTCATTAGAAAGATACTGACCAGATCTTGATCTCGTCATCATAAAAAATTGGCAGTATCTGATGACGAGATATCTCCTCATTGGCAAAATTGAGCACATCTTGATGGGCGAGATATCTCGTCGAAACCAATGGGAGGGTTGATGATATCATCTGCGTCTGGAAATTTGACATTTCAAACATAGAACCCCACGGGATGTTAACCCTGAGTCATGAGATTTCAGAGTAGTGCAGCATGACTTTCTCCCCATAGCATATTTAATGACTAAATAACCACATCTATTGGTTTACCCTCCTGGCGGTTGTCTTGACAAGGCATCTTGTCATTAAAAATATTAACCAGATCTTGATGGACAAGATACCTCGTCATTAGAAGAAAACTGACGAGGTCTCGATGTCGTAATCATAAAAAAATCGGCAATAGTTTAATGAGGTATCGCGCCATTAGCAAATTGGTCATATCTTGATGGACAAGATATCTCGTCAAAATCACTTGGAGGGTTAACCCCCTCGTTATTAACACAATTGATCTGATCGGGCGATATATCACAACGAAACAACTTGGAACGTTAAGAAAGGGAACGAATTACAACAGTATGAATATCTTGTCATATACTGTCACGCAAACCAATGCCTATTTGGCATCTTGCGTATAAAACGTGAACACGCAGGAAACAGTTATTGCCATTATTTCAAGACCAGATGGTAGCACTTTTTCAAAAGACTTGTAAGTTATCCTACGAAAAGGCATACTGCTGAAAATAGCCAAAATGTTTGACGTGGTCATGTTGGCTTCTTCAGCATAGACCTTCTAATGAAATAGACAAGCATGTGAGCAGAATTACTGTCGTAAGATCCATCTACCTTTCTATGGGCTTACGAATCGACGTTGCCGATTGGCTAACGAAGATCAGACTAGTGTTTTTGATCACGGTAAATTTTCAGTTCATGTTTTTTCTCACGTGACAGATCTTCAAACTGAGCGATCGGAAGAAATAACAAAAAGTTGTGCACACATGCTCCATTTACTTCATTAGAAGGTCGATGGTAAGATCTCAGAAGTGTAGGTTCCTAGGACTTGAGTTGGGCCAATTGGCGCCCTATCGAAACGTGTACTAGTGTTTTCAATCAAGCGCGCTCGATAGTCTTATTAACACTGAGAGGTCTTTTCTTTAAAGCTGAATGTAGGTAGTGTTTTTGTGGTAGAACGTGTTCCCTGTACGTATTCCGGAAATTAAGCTACTTGCTTAAACTTAAAGATAACTCCGTTACCTACAAGGTGAGAGCATTGAATAACCGGAAACAAAATCCTCGTTTTCCTATGGTTTGTTTACACTGAAAATCCCTCGCATAAGACTTTTAATGAGGATCGGTGAAAAACATTTTTAAAAGAAAATGGCTTGGTTGTTTTTGTGCACAAGAGTCAGATCTGGTCAAGCTGCGCAATCAAGCTGTTTTTTATTGAGTAAATGGATATACAAGCAAGGAAAGTTTTTCTTACACAGAAGAAATACACCCATAGAATCAAAATAGAATAATTATTTTCGTGATAGTTACTACTAGCTTCGAGAGATGGTCTATTTACAGTAATACAGGAATTTGGAAGTGGTACTAGCATGAACTAATTTGTGGAATTATGTGGGTAGCGTAACATTATATGAAAAATATGTCACTGAAGTCGAATTATTACTTATGAAATGTGTATCTGTCACAGGCCTTTACCTTGCAATTGCATGTGACGCTTTTTCATGCTGATGCTATTAAAAAATAGCGACGAATAAAATAATAGTTACTCCTGCATTAGGATTCGTGCTTTTCCCATTACCACGAGACAGTTGTCTTTTTATAGCGCAAGGGACATATTTGGCCATGGTGCGCCAAACAGAAGACATCCGAGGTACCCTAGTGATCTTTTCTTTTCCTATGAGGCTTACTGCCTTTAGTAAATTCGAGGGTCGGGCTCCTAGGATATCAAATTGATCTTTTTCTTCTTTCCCATCGCCCTACTATTCCTCAATCCCTTCTTTTTTCCCTTTCACATTTTTTATTTGACGTTGTCTTGTGATTGGCGCAGCGTGGGTAAATATAACCCTTGCGCTACAAAACCCCAAAATAACCAGCAACCTTGACATACATAAATGCAAATCAAATTTCCCTGTCAGCTCTCTGGTAGTATGTCATATTCTGTATCTTTCGTAAGAAATAGAAGTGCAACATCAATATTTAATGACGAGTGAAAAGTGAATGCAATACTGTTATATTCCAACATTCAACCCGCAATAAACCAAATGTTATTGAATGAAAATGTACTAGAAATTTCTTTATCAACGCATTTAACACACAACCATTTTTTTACATGGAAACAAACGGTTTTAAAAAAGTAACGGAGTTTTTAGAGATAAATCATGTATAGAAAATTAATCATTAAACCTCCCTTTTATGATAAACAACTTCTTAAAACAAGTTTCTACATTATTTACTTTTTCAATTTCCTAGAGTGATTTTTAAAGTAGATTTTAATGACCTTGGACGAAAGTTACATTTCCAGTGCTGTCAAGAAATTTGATTAATGATTGGGTGCTTAATTTGAAAGAGCAAAATGATGTTTAACACGAGTACAAGAAAACAAATTACGTCGGATTGTAGGCTGTCTATAAGAGGACAGGAACTAGTTTTAAATTAACTTTTCGACGTTCTATCGTTTCAAATTTAGTATAAACATGATTAAAAATCAGGTTTCAGATAGTCATAATAACTGAATTGATTCATTCAACTTTTAAATTGATCTTAAATATGGGACAGTTATTCGTTGACACACTTGACTTTAGCTCTTACCAATCTTGCCTAATGAGAGAAGTGAACACTTCTCTAATGAGAGAAGTGAACACTTCTCTCAAAAAGTATGAAAATACCACGATAAATTGCTGGCACTCTGAATTTAATTGCCCAATAACTTAAGTAGTTAAAATTAGTTCTGTATCAAAATTTATGCCATTGCATTGAGCTATACTGGTCAACGAGTTGGTATGGTTATTTGGTTTAGGGGGTTTTAGCGCTAGGGCAATATTTGGCCAAGCTAAGCCAAACACAAGACAATGTTAAGTAATTGTGAAAAGAAAGGATGAAGTTGAAAAATATCGCTTGGGCATCCAGGGGCCGAAACCCTCATGTTTACCAGAGGCAGTAAACCTCATGGGAAAAGAATAGATCACTAGGATAACTCGGGTTCGTATAGTCCGTACACACCTAAAGATTTGACCCTTTGGTGCAACGAGTTAGTATGAATAACACTGAACAATAAAATTATGAATCAACATTGTCATACATGAACACTCGCGGAATAATTATTTACTAGTGGTCGCCCAGTGGTCGAAATTCGACCATAATTAATTTAATTTTTAAGTTTGAACGTTAATAAGGTTCTTTTGTCAAAGAGTATACCTCTATATTCATTGCATATAATTTTTTGAATTTTGTTCTATTGCGTAAGCTGCGAGCATGTACAAATACGTCATAGGAATAATGCGGTATAGCTTGGTTAAGCCATATCTAAAAAACAATAACGCGTTGTTTGACATTTTCTTGGGTTTTTTTTATTGCTATACTGGCCACAGGTTTCGCAAAGGCTACACAGTTAATTTGCCTATCTTTTTCAAATTATATAAAATTTAAATAAAAAATAAATACAAAAAATGAAAAATGAAATAAGGAATACGTGCTTCGTATTTTTTTATATACTTTTTATTGAAACAAAAAAAAAACCGGGTGGTTAAAAAAATAAATGTTGTCCATTGAACTTGAAATAGTTCGACAATGAATTTAATGATTCAAAACTTCTGTGTAGACGATGTTTTTGTAAAAACTCTTTCATCGTTTGCTAAATGCCCTTGACCGTTATATTCTGAAATATAAAATCTCAAACCATCGAATGATCGAACTCTACTTGCTGCGACGTACAATTGACCATGTGTAAAAACTGGCTGCCTCAATAAAATTCCAATTTTTTCGAATGTTTGTCCTTGAGACTTATTTATTGTCATCGCAAATGCAGGTATAATTAGAAATTCAGTTCTTTGAAAGTTAAATGGTAAAATAGTTCCGGAATATGTTAAATTTATACGTGGAATCACAATTCTCTTATTGCGTGCGGTTCCAGTTAAAACTTCGCAATCAATAGTATTACGATGCCTAAATTTGATGCGCATTCTTGTTCCATTGACTAATGCTTCCTTTGTATTTAAGTTTCTGATCAGCAAAACGATGCAATTAATTTTCAATTCTAACTTATGTGGTGGCAAATATGCCAAATCTCATACTCCTCCGTGCGCGCAATGTGCTTAAAAAGGGGTACAAAATTTTTTCTTCAAGTATTAATATATAGATAATACCAATACCCTAGTAATAATGAATGATTACGATATATGACAAAAGCTATTGTCATAAAGAAATTTTTTAAGGCTCACTAAATTTCAGAAGTTTGTAGTGTTGATGAAGCTAAGCGCTATCATAATTTTTCTGTAAGATAAAATCTTTACGTTTCTAGATTGTGTGTACCTAGTATAATATTCATGTTGCCGAAACACATGTCATTCCGTTTAGTGAAAAACGATGTAAAAACTTAGTGTATATAGATATAATGAATCGAAACCCCGTTATTAAAGACTAATATTTCGTAGGAGTCAAGCCGTATGTAATTATTTCAACCTTCAGAGAGAGAGGTTCTGGTCAATGGTTTGGTGAGGAAAAAGTTTTTTTAAATAGTGTAGACTAGAATTTTAAAATATTAAAAATTATTGTAAATGTTTGTATTAAATTAAAATCAAACGTATTTGTTTAATTTAAAGCTATTTATAAATGTACAAGTCAACATATCGATATCTCAAGAGTATTACAAATTTAGTGCTAGAGGTGTAGTGTGAAAATACATTTGGTATTTATGCCACAGTTCATTTATATATGGTTGAACCATAAGACAAAAGATCCAATCAACTTGGGTTGCATATCTCCTACATTGTCTTTTTACGATCTTCAAAAAATATTTAAACTAGTGGAAGTTGATGTGTTTGTTTGAAAAAGGTAAATGGACAGTTAATGTTATCACGGCATTTTTACGTGTCGATTTTATAAATGAAAGATCAAACTAAAAGCTCCGATTTCTTTAGAAAGCTGAAATAGTAAGATAAAATATCAGGGTTTGTTGATTTTCTAAAAGCTATGGACAGAAGTACAGATTTTCCTTCCAAACTATTTTAATTCAAAATTTCATGAATGCTGTTGAAAAGTTTCTAATTTTCAACAGCACACATTTCTCCATTTAAAAGTTCCTAAATGCATCACTTTACTTGAACAGAACATAATGCATACATTAATATGTCTAAACATTAGAAACTTTTTCAGTAATGTCCTTTTCAGTCTTCCTCTTGACTGGATTACAACAAGCAACTTCGAATAGACACCACAAATTATCTGAAATATGCCACACATAAACTACATTAACTATCTTTCATAATTTTCAATCCCGCTTCCTTAAATATTCAACAGTGGAAGAATACTGCCATTTACGGAACGTAAAACTGCATCCTCAATTTATTTTTATTGCCTTTAACCCCCAAGTGGTTTGGATGAGATATCTCGTCCATTAAGATCTGACAAATTTTGCTGATGACTAAATCTATTGTCATTAACATATTGCCAATTTTTTTAATGACGAGATCAAGATCTCGTCAGTTTTCTTCAAATGACGATATATCTCGTCCATCAAAGACCCCTAATGGTTTTGCTAATGACGAGATACCCCGTCAAGCAAACCACTAGGACAGTTAATATTTGACGGTCTCACAAAGTACTCTACTTAAACTTCAAAGACACTAAATGAGGAATTCAGTACACGATGCTAAACCTACTCACACAATCTGGTGATTATGTATATTTCGTGACGCACACTTATTCGCTGAAGTTGCACATTTACATCTGAGTGAATGCATGACACAAGCAGGAGCGAATTATCTACAAAGATGATTACGTAGCTCGTCTTCAATGTCTGCAGACGAAACAGAGGTATTAATTATTGTCCTCTAGATCATTTCATACCATAACAGTTACCGTTTCTTAGATTGCTATTAGTTCCCCGCCAATGAATTCTACTACCGTACTAGTTCATTCGTCTCTTACAGTTGTCACTTTTACTCGCTGGATCAGGCTAGACGTTTCCAGTCGCATCACGTTCAGAGATGTTGATCCTTTCATTGAAATTCTAGGTATATGGTATCCTTCCTTTTAACCATCTGGTCTTCCGATATCTCTGAGATACACAACTTTCTTAACCCTCTGAACGTCACAAGATTTCCGAGAAATGTACTATTGATTTTACCTTGCAACACACTTAACCCTCCAAGTGGTTTCGACGAAATATCTCGTCTATCAAGATCTGACAAATTTTGCTAATGACTAGATAGCTCGTCATCAAGATATTGCCGACTTTTTTTCAAAAAAAATCGGCAATACAAGATCAAAGTAGGTATGTAATTAATTAATATAGCACCGGAGCAACACAACTTCTAACGGCGACGGTCTGGATAGATTGTAAACCTTATTTTAAATGTAGCTACAGTGAAGAAGTGAACTACTGTGAAGAAGGGAAATTCACTGTAGCGAATATGAAATTCTCATGTAAACACCTAAGTGAGGTAGCTCAATTAGACATTAACCTTCTGAGCGTCATATTTCTGAATATTGTAATAGTGCTTTTACCCCACAACACACATAATGACTACGAAACACCTATATATATAGGTAGAAAGAGCAGACCAATCGTTTTAGCCATGGTGCTGGCTTCTTGATCGAAAGGTTCCTGATTCGAATTCGAATTAAGATATGGATGTTTGTCCGTCTGGAATGAATGTATGCTTCTCTATAGACGGGCTATGCCAAAAATATGCGGGTTGTGTGAGGTGTAACTTAAAACCACCCTTCTTTGTGCACCAAGGTAACGCAAAGTGGTTCAAAAAATCTGCCCTTGTAGCTTCCATGAGAAATGTTCAATTGGCCGGGTATTAGAAAAAAGTTGGATGAAAGAATTTTATTGGTCAAGGTCAAAACAGGTTAGAAGTCATTTAGGGATGGTTGGTTGGGTTTAATGGCACAAGGTCCAAAAACGGACAAGCTGCGCCAAACGCAAGGTAAAACAATAAAATCGTTGTATAGATAAAATAGCAATTTATCAAAATCAGAATCGAAATTGTTAGGTCATAAGCAATGGTTGTATCGAGCATTATCAATGAAAGTAGTAAACGAATTGTCTTGAGAATAAGTCATTTTGAGAATACTACAAGTTGCAGAAGAGATATATGCGTGTCAACCACCCTTCAGATGGTTAAAATAGCTATCATTGTTTGAATAAGTTTATTCAAAACATATCCACGAATGATGATATATTTAAAACAGTCTCAGAAGCAAATGAATTTCATTGAAATTGAAAATGAAATGAATATTTTGCTCAATTACTCCACCTTCAACTGGACATTAATAATTCGAGATCTTTATTTTATTTGATGGATTATTGAAAAAATCGATTCGCACACCCACATTGATCCGAAAATTAACAATTATTTCGTATGCTGGAAATATCACAACCAGCGAACACCATCAAGAAAATTATTTTGTTATGAGAGTTCTTTAACCCGAATTCGCTACACCTTTCGATGCCATTTTGTCTCTTGAGACTCACCCGGGACATAAAGGAGAGGGATATTCTGCATATGGAACGCTGATATTACTTTAGGTCCTTGAAAATAATTTATAGTTATGTATGTAAATGTCTGACACATGGTAAGTAACTTCTCTCTCCTGGAGAAAACATTTTTCTCCCACTTTTTATTATATCTCTAGATAAATTTTTTGAGACACTTTCTCTAGGACGTATTATTTCTACATCTACTATGTCTAGGTCTTGCAGCTACCATGTATCTAGATCTTCTTGCATCTACTATATCTAGATCTTCTTGCATCTACTATATCTAGATCTTCTTGCATCTACTATATCTAGATCTTCTTGCAGCTACTATATCTAGATCTTCTTGCAGCTACTATATCTAGATCTTCTTGCAGCTACTATCTATCTAGACCTTGCGCAGTTATTATATATCTTGAGCAGCTATGTTTCTGGATCTTCTTGTGCAGCTACTATGTTTCTGGATCTTCTTGTGCAGCTACTATGTTTCTGGATCTTCTTGCGCAGCTATGTTTCTGGATCTTTTTGCGCAGCTACTATATTTCTGGATCTTACAGCTTTCATAAATCTAGATTTTACAGCTTTCATAAATCTAGATTTTACAGCTACTATATATCTAGATCTTAGATACTATATATCTATATCTACTTATATATACTATATTTTCATAGAGAGAAAATTTATTTCTTTATTCGTAAATGAAACTAATTTATGACTTAGTATCGTCATTTCGTTTTTGCGGTACCTTGATATTCTAATTTTTTCGTGACCCAAGCGACTAAAATCAACAAACTTCTTTCAGCTTCTTATGCATTCCTATTGACACTTCGATAAATTAAGTGTGATATAGCAACATCCACTTTCTTTTTCAAAAAGAATTTCCAAAATTTATGCACTTAAACACTAAACAATTAACAGTAGAAACTTAACAAACGGAAATAAAATAAAAAGAACTGTATGGGTAAAGTTAATGTAATTAGATTCCATCTAATTAAACGATAAACTTTTATTACAGTAATTAAAACAATTTCTAAAGCTCCTCGACTGTATTTCTTAGCGTTCTTTAAAATATAAAAACATTTTCTTTCACGCTAGTGGATTCCTTTATTGATTTATGCTTCAGAACTCTTATAAAGGTTAGAGAGAATTAAAAATTTAATCACATTTTGGTGTGCTGTTATGACGCCGTTGTGAAGAATTTAATGTAGATATCTCGTTACATTTTAACTGATATGTTGATCAGGGAGATCTTACGGAATCTAAACAGTGTGGGAGATGTTTACTTTTTCTTATTCTGAACTTTTATTTTATTAGTTAAAAATAATGATTTCGAAAAGCGCATTGCCGCATTTGTATGTAATTTCATGTAACGCAATTTTGTATGTAATATAATTTCGTATGAACAGCACTTTTTACTGTTTATTTTTCTTCTTGTTGGATGCTTTGTAATTTGTCGAATCATACAATGATTACTACTTTTTGCGTTCTTTTAAACAAATCAAAGAAAATTAAAAGGAGTTCATTATTATTCTTGCAGGCTAGTCTACTTTAACTCAGTTTTAATTATTTCAAATTCAAAGTATAGTTATTTCAGTTTCATTCCCCGATTTATGAAAAAGCAATACTATGCTTTTAATGAGATTCTAGAACCATCAAAAAATTGTGAAGATATACTTTTATTCATGCATAAATATTCTTTAACTGAATCGTAAAGGTATTTTCACCAATGTAGAAATTATTTAATGTTAAAAAGGTAAATTCGGATTTAAATTTGAAAACTTTGTGATTGCAATCAATTCGCGAACTTGTATTGTACACAAATGACTTGAGAAAACTGGCAAAATACGCTTTGTGCGAAACATTTTGTTTGTTAAAAAACTTGAAATATGATAAATAGTGGAGTTTATGTAGAATAACTTTTAATCGATTTGACATATTTACAAGATAATTGCTCAGGAGTAAATTATAAAAATATCTAATCCTTATTTGAAAAAACCCGAATGAAATAAATTTTATTCCTCTCGGAATAGTACTTTTCGAAACCAATCTTCGCCCAACTCGTTTCGGAAATTATAAAATTGAATTAAAAACTTTTGGTGGTTCCTTCTATTGAAATAGATCTTCTAGACGCATGTTAAAATAGTAAACAAATGTCTGAATTGAATCAGAGGATAGGAAGTTTAAATTATAGCAATCATTTTTTATACTGTCACTTCCTAAAAATATTAATAACTAGCAGAATTATCCGACCTAACACGGGTAGAATTGATTAAATGTTGATTGAAAGTGACCAGAATAAACAATTTTTCTCTTTCGTAGGTAAATGCCAACATCATTTAAATGTCAGGGGAAAATTTAACACCTTTTCTACATTTTCATAATTTCTATTAAGAAAAGGTAACCGATTACCATTTTTCGAAAAAACGGTAGATCGATTTGACAGCGTTTTTTTAAAATAAATCACCGTTTTCAATAAACTTTTAACCGATATAATACGTTGGTTAAATATAACTTCAACTCGTAAAGTAGGCAACATTGACCTTTTGCCACTGCGACAAAGAATTAAAAATTTAAAAACTCCTAGTTCGGATTTTCCTAACATTAATATTCTTTCAATATTGGCAAAGTTTCACTTAAAATTTGCTTTATTATAACTTGCATGCAGTTCCAAATCGAATCATGTGTGGGTGCATGTGATAACTAGGAAGTACAATTTATTAAAAAGTATTTAAATTTACAACCACAGAAAACATACCTGAAATAAAGTCGGTGAAGAGAGATTTTTTAACCCATCACTGACCTCTTGGCCTTCGGGTACTACATGAGGTTGATTTGACGGCTACTTGTGAAGGAGCACCCAATGGTTGACCCACTACTACTTTAAAAAAGGTTAATCACTAACATCCATGTGCTTATAAAGCGGGATTCGAACCGGCGACCTACTGGTTGGCTGACAAGCGTTATGATCACTATACCAGTTAGGCAGCGAAGAGAAAAAGTTGCAAGAAAAATATTAGTGCATTATTGTCTTTTATCTCGAAAATATTCAATGCACAAACTCTCCATTGTTATTTATAAAGATAGCATACTTCTCCTTATTCTAATGACTTGGATTTAGCGTAGAGAAAATTTTAAAAACCTATTTGTAATACAGAATTGTTATGAATATATTACCATAAATCATATAGCCTATGCAAATCAACTGAAAAAAAGCACTTTTTACTGTTTAGATGTTTTTAAGATTAATGATATTTTTCAGAAAATATTTTTATAAGTTTATTCTTTAAAGACTTCCCCCACATGTTTACTTAATAAATATTTTAAAATATTGTCTTTTTTATTTTTATAAAATTCTTAATCTCTGAACTTACTTTTCCTTAGTAGGGTTTAGGTGTATTAAATGTAAGGAGCAGATTTCTCGAAAAAAAACGCTCCTGATTTTCAAAACGTTTTAAAAACATTCAAATTTTCAAAAATGTAAATGCATATTTTTGAAAGTAAATACCACTCTCAACTACGAGAGAAATGTAGATGAAAAGCTCTCCAATTCTGAGCTATATGAGATTTAAAGTATCAGGAATATTAGTCTAAAAACCAGTGTCATGATAAAGGAGGTATTTGTACGGCATAAAATTAACATGCAATTTGAAAGATACAAAAACAGGTGAAAATAAAAAATTTTAATAGACCAAAATTAAAAATTGCAATCTTTTAAAACAATTCAAATACGTGTCATTATACAAAACCTAATATCTTGATTCTAATGACGGAACTTACGGAGTGTCTCAGTTATGAATGCGAGAAAAATAATTTCTCGTACTGGCTGAGTTATTAACTTTTTAACGCTACATAAAAAGCCGTAAGATAACACATTCCACAGTACGTGGATTCTTAAGCAAATATTTAACACAGTATGCGTTGCTTGAGAATAAGAGCATTAAAGGAGAATCCTTTTTAGTACTTTTAAATATTTCTGGGAGAGATAGTAAAATTCCACGGAACATTCAGAAGTTTTTTAAAGCCCGAGGCAATTTAAACAAGAATAGCTCGCCCTTTCTTGACATATCACGGCAGCCGAAGACGTACAGGTAACAGACATTTCCTTCCATTTTATTTATAGATGGTTCCTATGCTTTGAATAACTTTTCAAACACGCCATCTTGAACGTATTCTGTATCACGAACGATGGTTGGTTGGTTTTGATTTTTTATGGCGCAAGGGCCATATTTGACCAACTACACCAGACACAAGACAGACATCAAGTAAAAAATTTGAAAGGAAAAAGGGATTGAGGAATAGAGCAGTGCGACGAAAGCAGAAAAGCCCCGTGTTTACCAAAGACAGTAAACCCCATGCGAAAAGAAAAGAGCACTAGAGTACTTCGGGTCTGTGAAACCCGTGCAAAACTGAAGATGAAACCTGAAGGCCTACTACGAATGAACTTATATATTTATTAAATTCGGACATATTGAAAGCTTATATAGAGGTTATGTCACACGAGAGTAGATGTTTTTGAAATCTGCGCAGTTTGCAATTTTGGTTTGTCGCTGTAAGGTTATTTTTTGCTACACGGGGGGATAGAGAAGAAATTAATTATATCCAATCAAAACATGAATTTAAGAAATCCAAAAGCTTTTATTAATTTAAAAATTAAAATAGTTGAGCTGGAAACAAAAGTTGTTTTGGGTTTTTATATTGGCAAGGGCCATATTTGGCCACTCTACGCTAAACACAAGACAGACAACATCGAGTAAAAATGTCGTGAAAGGTGAAAAGAGGGACTGAGAAAAGGAGTAGTAAGACCACGTAATTTTGAACCACGGTCAGATGACGAGGTCACACCTGAGGTGGTACCCCACTATCCAAACTTCCACATCCCACCAACGTGAGGACATTTGAGGCCCCGAAAGACTTAACGTGCACCAGTCCCCTTTGTAAACGATGGTCTTTGGTTGGATTCGAATTCGCAACTCTCCGATTTCTAATCCGTTACTCTTACAACAGGGCTACTGCGGCTCAATAATGGGAAAGATTTTATTGGTCAAGGTCGAAGCTGATAGAAGTCATGCAAGCAAGACTGCAAGTTACAGAATGGTTATATGGGTTATTCCATGTCAAACTCCACATAAAAAGTGATATTTTCAACCCGATTCTCTTATTGTTTTAATACTTGGCTATATTTTCCCCGGCCACATACAAGAAATTCTGGAACATTTTTAACTTCTTGCTCGCAATTGTTTTTTTTTCATTTATAGTAATTTTAAATTAAAATAATTATGAAATTGTTTTCATAATTCTAGAATTGCTAACTTGTCCTTATCTCTGGGTCTAACTGTTTTAACGGACGAAATTAGGGCTCATTTTGTAGATACATGTGCAACATTTCTAATGATTTATAACATGTGACCTTTTATAAGTGACTTTTCTCGTTTCAAGGTAATTCAATTTTACCTTCGATCTTGAATTTAAAAAAAGTCTAGTTTTCATCTTTTTAAATATATGTTAAAGGTACATGACATGTCTTTGTTTTCTGAAAGTTTTTAAGATGGACACGCGTATGGGTTCATAATAAAAAATATATTCGAAGTAAATAGAATGATGTAATCAGTACCCATAAACACCTGTATAGTTTAACCTAATTGTCCGATCGAGTATTGGGTTTATTGTGTAGAAAATAAAAGTGTAACCATTATAATATGTTATGATACTGTGAATGACGTTTTTGATTTTAAGAGTGCACAATTTGATCTTTGACCTTGAATTACAAGATTGGTACTTTTTAGTATATGTTGAAGAAGCTCTATTTATATTTTCTTTCTGAAATTTTCAAACTATGGGTTTATAGATGGTTTATCCATGGGTTTATAGAACAAAAATATTCGTAGTAAATGGTATGATATAAACAAAACCCACGGAAACTTGTATATTTTGACTTAATTTTTCAATCGAGATGAAATAGGTTTTATTTTGTAGATAAATGCATAACCTTTTCAATGATATATTATATTACGTATTGTATATCTGCTTTTAAACTGTATGAGGTATTAAAAATACAATTGCGATAGAAAATAAATAGAACGTATATACCCTTTTTCTCGAAATTCAGGGTAAGAGGTCAAACTGAATGACCTTGAGTTTAGAATGTAACTCACAGGGTTGTAAAACATCAAAAGAAAGTTTATGCATTTATTTACAAAATGAGCTATATTTCATCTTGATTGGACAATTAGGTTAAACGATATAGGCATGCATGTGTTTTGCTCACATGATTTCATTTACTTTTAATATCTTTTCCTATGATCTCATGCGTATCCCAACTTGAAACTCTCAGAAAGAAAACATTGGTAGCGTTCCTTTAACCCTACTAGTGGCTGTTTCGACGAGGTACCTCACCATTAGCAAAACTGACCAGATCTTTATGGACGAGATATCTCGTCGAAACCACTAAGAAGGCTAACATATTAAAAAGCATGAAATATGTAATTAGGTTCAGAGATAGGGTCAATTATTAATTCTAGAATGCTAAAAATTGTCATATTCTTAAATTTAAAATTAATATAAACAACAAAATATTTCAAGTAAATTGATAATTGGTAATTAATTAACGTCGCACTGGAGTAACACAACAGGCTATTGCCGACAGTCCAGGATAAATCCCCATGGGAAAGATCCGAGGACAACACTAAATAATCTATCGCAAGTAAAGCTCAGAATTGTGGCTGGGAAACAAAATCACCGAGGTTTTGAAAAGTCGGAAGTTGGGGGTTGTCGACTGCAGTTTGACATAATCCGCGAGAATCCCTCAGGAAGTTAAACGTAAACCACGATATGATTACTCATGGTTAGAATATTCCTGATTTCGTAGTATACATCATAGTATTAATTTAGATAGCAGTTGTTTTTAAAACTTTACTTGCTTAATCAATCGAAAGAGAAACAGCGATTGTATAAGATTGATTTAGCTTTAGTTTCAAATTTCCTTCACTTAGAAAACAGTTAAGAATCAATTTACTAAGAAAAGTGAAACTAATTCATTCGTTTCCATTTTCTTTCTCAAGATAAGAACAAAATTAGTATTTTAGAACCATTCAATCTTTGAAGATAAATTTCTACACTTCCTTATAAAAATGCGTAATGACTTCTCTAATACGAGTCTTACGGTCTATTGGTGTATTCCAAAAGTAATAAAATGAGTCTTACGGTCGATTGCTATAATCTAAATGTAATATGATAGCGGTCATCATATCGTGATTTTGATGTGTAAGTAGTAATGTGAACTAAATTATTTATTCACTTAATTAATTTTATATTTAAGTTATTTCTGACACTATCATTGAAAATAATCAGTAATATTTTATGTAATTTGATATCAAAATTCTATTAAAATATACGTTTTAAATAATCATATTTTTATCTACCAAATCTAGGCACAGTTCTTTTATTGCATGATTCTTGCAAACTGTATGATCCCATATTTGAGTACAAATCTCACTGAAAACACATTTAGATAAGTACTTGCATTAATTCAGGTTGGTTGGGTTTTTTATGGCGCAAGGGCCATATTTGACAATGCTCCGCCAAACACAAGACAGATAACATCAAGTAGACATGCACACACAAGGAAAGTTTTACTAACGCAGAAGAAAGAAATACACCAAGGGAGGAATCGAACCAGCGACGCCTACAACTCGCAGGTTGCTAGAGCAGCGGGCGTACCCACTGAGCCACGACGGTCTCGGTATTAATCCAGGATTTGTTTTCACTGCAAATTTTATTTTTACGTTTGCATTGAATAGGTTTCCTTTTGTAGATTGCAGAATTTTAAACCCTTCATCGCAATGAATAAATTTGCTTAATTCATATTAATTCACATATCGTATTTGACATTGGATGAATCTTGATAACTCATTTTGCGACGTGGCATACATTCGAAAATGTTGCATAAACGAAGCACAACTTGTTGAGAGAAGTTTATTGAATACATTTCTGAATGGGTGATAATGAACAGGTATGGGATTAAATCCTTCGGTTTGGTAGGATACGCTATAATAAATTAGTCATATCCGAATAATGTCAATCAGATGCGTTACAAACAGTAACACGAAAAAGTTCATAGAAGTATATTAAAAAGTGTTTTCCATTGAATAGATTTTTAATCCAGGATTGATAATCTATTCAATGGTTGATGGTCAATCCTCCTGGAAGTTGTCCTGAGGCGGTATCCCTTCATTATCATTCATTTTATGATAACCAGATCTTCGCCTGGTCATCATAAAAAAAATCGGCAATATCTTGATCTTTTGCTTGATGACGAGATATCTCGTCATCAAGCAAAATTGGTCAGATATTTATGGACGAGATATATCGTCTAAACCACTTGGAGGGTTAACGGAAACGGACGGTATAATCTGTGTACCGTCCTAGGTCCGTCCGAAAGTATAGCTGTAGAAGGAAGGTTAAAAAATCCCGATCAACAACAATCGCTATTGAACCTTCACCGTCCTGAGATAAGTGTAATGGTAATGATAATTAATTAACGTCGCAGTGGAGCAAAACAAGGTGCTATTGGCGACGTTCCGGGATCATTCCCTGAGGGAAAGATCCGAGGATAACACCACGTAATTTCGAACCACGGTCAGATGACGGGGCAACACCTGAGCTTGCATCCCACTCTCCAAACTTCCACACCACGCCAACGTGAGGACATTTGAAGCCACGACAGATTTAACGTGCACCAGCCCCCGTGTACCCGGCGGTCTTTGGCTGGACTAGTTTGGAACTTGCAACCTTCCGATTGCTAATCCGTTACTCTTCCAACCGGGTTACCTCCGCCCCGAGATAAGTGTAAGATCAACTCTTTGTGTTGTTTAGTCTCTTATACGGTTTGAGACAAATCACTTTAAGACTGCAATTCTCAATTTTTGCTATTTTTTTAATCCTGAAAGCGTGCACTGACTAAATAGGCATGCAGATTGACTGAAAAAATCCGAAGAAACTTTCGATTATTCAGGAAGACTGAAATTTAAGCAGCCATGCAGAAAAACTGCAATGTGGAATAATACATGCATAGCACTCGGAAGATTAATCATTGTAGCTGAGAGATATTGGGGATTAAAAAAAATCTTTATGTGCATAAGAATTCTGCAAAAAATGTACATTATTTTAAATTATAGATTGCTCTTCTTTCATTGCATAAGAGGACATAAAATATTTATTAAGCTAGTTTCTTTGTTTTCTACTTAAAATTTAAGATGATGTAAAATAGACACGTTCAATGACAAGAGAATATTGTTTTTAGCAGAATTTTTTCAGAGAATTACTAAATACATCAAAGGCATTGAATAATGTGGAAACTACCTTGAAAGTAGCCGAAGGTAAATTACTTTTTATCTTTGAAGAAAAAAGTATAATTAATAGTTAGTAAACATTAGCAATTTAAATTAATCTCTTAACATTTGCGAATAATGTTGAAAGAAAATAAGGTGTGAAAACAAAACAGTTTTTATAGTAATAAAAGCTAAATTTGGAGAGAAAATCTTAGATATTTTGAAGATCAAAATGTAAGTAATCTGTTTTTTGTTTAACCTGGTATAAAAATATTCTAATTAAAACCGAAAGATTCAAGTAAACAATAACGTAACAGTACATTTTGAAACAAGATTCTAACAAGTACTTGTACAAGAAAATATTCATCAATTGTGGAACAGGGAAAAAGCGAAATATACAAATAAAAATATTGTATCTAATACATTAAATTTGTAACCTTGATTGTATAAATAGCAAAACAAATATCAAATACACGTATGTGTACATCAGACTTGTACTAGAATATCTTATCTCTAGATTCCTTTCAAATAAAATCAGATAAAATAACAAACGAAACGTCAACTTTCTAAAATTCTTTTATATACTTTTTAAACATATAACCAATAGATGTATTTTGTGATTTTAAAATGTCTAACACACACATAGTTAATTCAAAGAACGATTATACAAAATAGAAAATACAAATGAAAAAGAACAATGTTTAAATGTATATTCACACAAGTTTCCTGTGCATGTCAGTTTTATAAGTATTCATTTCCCAAATAAACTATTAAAGGCCTTTTCTGTCAAACTAAACGTTAACGGCAGCGTTTCTGCGGCGATATGTGTATCCTGTATGTATTCCGAACGTCATGTCACTTTCCCTGTTTTTCGAATACGGTTTCTGTACTTAGCCAATAAAAATTCTAAAAAGTGAATTCCGAATTGATGTGAAAATTGGTCAACGCCAAACGTCGCCAAAACGGAGATGAACTACATGTTAAAGTAACCCCAATATATATCATGAGAGCATTTGGGTAGCGGAAGTAAAATCTTCTCATTCCATCTTGGTTTGTTTGTTCACATTGTGTGGGTGTGGGTGAAAATCCCTCTATATTCGAATTATAATTTACCAAGCTATTATAGTATATTTCTATGAGAGCTTATCCGATCAAATAATTTCTTTTAAAAATAAAACCCGTGTAGCTTTAATTATATCAAGTATACGTACAGTAATAGTAATCAATGCAAAAAAACTCCCATCTTGCATAATCTTTTCGCAGTTCAGAAAATAATTTCTCAAATTTTCTCTTGAGATACTTTACTCGAGTTAGAGATAATTCGAAGCATTTGTCTAAAGGGAATAGTTAACTAGATTCGATCTAAGAAATGCGAAGCAAGTAATTAGTTTTACCGAATGCACGCGTTCCTTTTTAGCAGATCAATGCTAAAACGCCACGAGAAAAAAAATCATCGATGAAGATGTAAAGTACTTTTTACTCTGGTGATTATAATAGAATTTAATACTAAAAGATTCTATCTAATTACGTTTGCCATCATGCGTAAAAATGACGTTATACTGCTCTGCATTACAAGTGTAAAAATTTCATTACCTTAATTTGGATAATTTAGATACATAATGCTATATGCTTTATCTAAGTTTTGTGTCTTAAATAGCTTTCGCTGCATAGGTTATACAATTTCCTTTTCTAACGATGAAATATTTATTTCATAGGAAACAATCTTCAAATAGAAATTAAAACCACGTATTAAGGTATCTACGTTCGGAGTCCTTTTTCTAAAAACTGTTCAAATCATACTCTTTTTCTTTTTAAAGTAACACTTATAAAAAGTCATTATAAAACAAAAAATTATTGCAATTTATTAAAAAAATTGGCAAAATTTGGTTAGTAGTCGCAACACAACGGATTATGACAAAAATTGGAAAATTTAGGTAAAAAAATGGCTTTAACGAAAAACATTACAATTGAAAAACGTATGAGTATGTTTGCCTAAAATTTTACATAAAGTCTAAATATATAAGCTAGGGCCTGAATTAAAAGATATGCTTTATTCCTTTGTACTAATGAGATATTGAGAATAATGTAGAAACATGAATTTTCGAAATTTTTCCCTTACAAAATTCCTCCCCCCCATAACACTGAAATCTCTCTAAAACATTTCCCTTTCAAGATAACTCTTATATCCTAGTCCAGGCTCTCCAAAAAAAATATAAAAATCAGTAGACCAAATTTTACTCAACAATATATAGTACATTTTTAGCTATCGCGTTTCTCGGGCAAAAATTTTGCTCAAAACCACAATCAGAAAATGCATTTAAAGATTTGAAAATGAATTAAAAACAGCTGTGTATCAAGATCTATTCAAATTGCTATATTTCCGCTTGTATTCACCGCACAGACAAAATAAAAATAGTTTCGTAAAGAAAAAATATAAACATTAAAAATATTGAATAAAATGTTAAATATGAAATTTTAGTCAAAAATCGACTTTTCAAAGTAGAACAAATCTGGTGAAATAAGACATTTTGAAAAAAAGTCAATCGGATTTACTTTCTGAATAGTGATTTTATCTAGCGGCCCGAATCAGTCAAATCAATTTTTATCTTAGACAATCTATTACCCCGACAAGCATAAGGCGGGAAAACACATCAAAACATCACTTAGTACACCAGCCATCAATAATGGCTGGCGGTCTTTGAGATCGTAATCTATTTCCAAGAATGACAATGGATAGTTAAACCAAAGGAATCGGACACTAATCTTTTTTTAAGACATGGAGCTAAAAAATCCTGTAACACACAATTAAATACTATTGCAATAAAAACAACTAAAAATATCAGTATGATCTTGAACAATTTAAAAACCCACTTTATACTAAAAAAGTTTTTAGAACCTTTATATAAATGTTCGTTTAGTTTAGTTATATTACTTCGTATTTATTAATATCGATCGCACTGCAAGCAATTTTTATGTTTTTTGACTGAAATATCCCGTTAAACGCCAACAATAGCTGATTAAAAATGTAACTCAAATCGTAAATGTTTTATGAAAAATATCAAAATTAAAGCAGTAATTTGATATTTTAATACTCCCTTATCAACTTTACAAGATTTCCAACAGTGGCCCTGAAGTTTCACGTAAAATAAATCACAATTCTATATTGGATATACGCACTGCTACTGATGAAAATTTCCAAATAAATTAGTCATCTGACCGAGGTTCAAAATTACGTGTTCTCGTATCTTTCCCTTGGCGATTGATCCCGGACCGCCGCCAATAGCCTATTGTGTTGCTCCAGTGAGACGTTAATTAAAAAATACCTACCTAATCTAAACAAAATAAAAGGAGTTGAATTTACATTGCACTGCAACCCAACGGGATACAAGTTTCTGACATTTTGACAAATGTAATCCTTCTAAGGGTTCTTCAAACCAATAGATGTGGCTATTTAGTCTTTATGTGTTGTAGAGTAAAAACAATAGCACAATACTCGTAAATCTCGTGACGCTTAGAGGGTTAATCTACCTGGTGGTTGTCTTGACGAGGTATCTCGTCGTTAGCAAAACCGAACAGATCTTGATGAACTAGATATATCTCGTCCATCGAGTGTGAAAACTGACCAGATCTTGATCGCGACATGACAAAAATGGGCAATATCTTGATGAGATATCTCGTCATAGCAAAATTGGTCAGATCTTTATGGACGAGATATATCGTTGAAATCATTGGGAGGGTTAATGGCTGTCCTTTAAACTGATGTATCACAAGTCAACGGAAGACTGAAGTATTTTCGTTGATGTAAATGGGAATATAGAAATTACGTGAATCGTATTCATCCTTCAATATAATGAGAATATATTGGAGGATGAATACGATTACATGAATATGGAATTGTATTAATTGTATTAACCCTCCAAGTGGTTTTGACAAGATATCTCGTCCATCAAGATCTGACCAATATCGCTAAAGACGAGATATCACGTCATCAAGATATTACCCCTTTTTTATGATGACGAGATCAAGGTCTGATCAGTTTTCTTATAATGATCATGTTTTCTTCTAATGACGAGATTTCTCATCCAAAAAGATCTGGTCAGTTTTGTTAATGACGACGAGATACCTCGTCGTGAGAACAGGAGAGCTAAAAAAATAATTAAGTGCCCACTCAATTATTTATTTTACATCATTTTCCTTCATTTGTAAAAATAACCATCATAAGGTCTATCCCCCATTGTCCATATAACAGGTTTTTCCAAAAAAAATTTTCTTTTGCATAGTGTCCTTTAAACGGCTAGACTTATAATCCAATTTTTTGAAAATTAAATGTTTCAATAGTTACTTTTCATTTAAGTAAAAAGGTTTTATTCTGTACACAAACAAACCCGACCTAGTTATTTTATTTTTTAAAAAATCACACGCAATTTAAATACCTTGAGACTTGTTTGGATAGGACTTGGGGTACCACTACATATGGGCAATTTCAAAACACAAAGTGTTTCAACTCAAAGTTTCCAACATTTAATTCCATTAAAATTCACTTTTTTTACTTACAGCCCAACGAGACTATCAGAGCAATAAATTCAAATCCTTGACTCCACCAAGCGGAATTAAAATGTTATTCAATTACATCTTAAATAAAAGAATGATAGTAATTACTCTATTCTGAAGACATTATCATCGCATCTCCTGTTACGTCAGGCAGCGTAATGAATCCCATTTTCTCAGAAGCAACAAAAAAGCAGGCCATAATACCACGATCTGTTTCACTTCGGCGGAGTGCAGCATTCAATTGTCTTCCGGTCGAAGCCAGCGGTTATTTTACCAAGAAACTTAATAATTAATTCGCGTATTCATTTATTCCCAAAACCGACAAGTTAAATCACGCGCTGGGGAAGTTAATTCATCATGGAAACACTTTCTCCCATTGTTGATATATAACTGTCTCAAAAGCCGCCTCGGTAAATTGTTTCCTCTATTTGAAGGAGTTGGGGAAATTTTGAGTTTATTTCGTTTGAAATGAACTTGTAAGGGGAGTTGAAAAGGGGGCTTTTGTTTTCCGTCTCAGGCTTATCTTTCCACCTGCTATGGGAAAGCGGGGGCCTCGCTAATTTGATTAAGACGCAAGAGCGGCAACCTCAATACCTTGAACACACAGTTCAACTTAATCGAAATAAATGGACTGCATTGTGTGAAGGGGGAACGCTTTGCCTGAAAAGGAAGCAGAAAACACACTCCAAAACTGCGTAATTGCGATTCGAAGGGGAAGTTCGCTTTGTTCACAATGGGGGAAAGGGACTTTTTTTAAAAGTCTATTATTTGCGAAAAGAGGTGTCTGGAGATGTTTTTATTCGTTCTAAGTACCTTAGAAGGGATTGTCTTGTAGACGCTCCTATAATCTTTAATTGGTGACGTCTCGAAAGGCACTAAAGTAACTGCTTATTTGTTCGGTTCATGAATTGATTAAAAATTGTATCAGATTAAATAAGCGGAATATAAGTATTCAGAAATGGTGTGTATATTTGCAGTTATTTCCATTCATTTAATGGATACTAGTGGTTGTTGAATTAACGCCGCACTGGAGCAACACAACAGGATATTGGCAGTGGTCCGGGATCAATCCCTAGGGAAAACCTCGTCGTTTTGAGCCAGTCAGATGACGAGGTCAACACTTGAGCTGATACCCCACTTGAGCTCTCCAAATTTACACACCGTGCCAACGGGAGGATATTTGAGGTCACGACAATTTTAAAGTGCACCAGCACCTACATTCACGATGGTCGTTGGTTGAATAGTTTCGAACGCTCAATCCTCCTGTTGCTAATCCAATACTATTCCAACTGGGGTACCTAGGCCTTCGATACTATTGATGGACATTCATGCAGAGAGTGAGAGCTAGAGGTTCAATCCCCTGATCGTTTTATTTTCGAGTTATGTACCTTTTTACCACTTATTTTATTCTGGAGTTTGAAACGTGTGAAAGAACTAAGTTATCGATGCTTAATGTATACATGCCCATTCTGTTATATACTCTACAGTTAATGTTCGTTAGTAGCTAATTATTAGAACACCCTAACCCAAAACGAGCCACCTACCTCTCACAACCAGCTTCGAAAGGGTTTGGTTTTATGACGCAAGGGCCATATTTGACCATGCTGGGCCAAACACAAGACATACAATATAAAGTAATGGTCATAGACTCACAAGGAAAGTTTTACTGACACAGAAGAGAGAAATACACCCAGGGAGGAATCGAACCTGTGCCGCTTACAACTCACAGGTTGCTAGCGCAAAGTGGGCATACTAATTGAGCCAGACTACCCCTCAGTTTTAAAAGGTAATCGTGGATAGTTTTAAATAACCCCATTTATCTCAAGGTCTTTTCAGACCTTCTGAAGTACCTAAGGTACATATAACTTAAGAAACTCAGTATGAAAAAGTGCCCTTTTCGATTTTAAATCATTGTCCTTTACAAGTTACTGCACTGCTGAAATGCATAAGTGTGGGGAACTTAACTACAGGAACAAAAATAAATTTGCAATATAGTATAAATCAGGGGAATGAATTTCACAAACCATGAAGTGGTTTTTGATGGATTGAAGTTGCATCTGTCTTTCCAAAATATGCTACAGTGGTGACTGGTACACGTGAATATAAACATATTTCAAACAAGCTGAAGGACACTTCCAATAAATTCAAGATGGCATTCACCGTAATTGGTGTACGGATGATCCACGATGAACAGTTGAAATGCGATGCAAATTACTTCCAACTGTCTAGTCCTGCGATAAGACACAGATTTTGCTTCCATCATGTCTAGTCTTCGTTGCCGCTCGTTATTTGATTTGGATTGACCCGGAATCTGTTGGGTGTGAAGTGGTCCTCACGCTGCTTTAATTCGGAGCATCCCGTTTCAATGCATTCCACTCTACGTTGGTCACTGTCAACTGGATTCAGATTCCCCGGATTCGATGGCGGTAGGTAGGTGTTTTAATTAACGTCCCAATGCAGCAACACAACGAGCTATTGACGACGGTCCAGGATCAACCCCCAAAGGCACAACATCACGTAATTTTGAATCACGGTCAGATGACGAGGATAACACCACGTAATTTTGAACCACAGTCAGATGACGAGGTCACACCTGAGCTGGCACCCCACTCACGATGGTGGAAAGGGGCCTTAACTTAGCCAAGATGGACTTCCCTTTTCTATGATTTAATGTATAAAATCTTTCTTGTGTGCATGTCCATTATTTGAAGTTGTTTGCCTTGCGTTTGTCGCCCAACATGGCTCTTGCGCCATAAATACCCACACGCCACAGCTAATGTAAAACATGTCACGGAAACACATTTTTGTATTGTTGTCACCTTTGACATCTATATTCACATCACACTAGACAATCAAACGGTCTCAATCATTCATTACATGACCACGCATACGGTAGTAGCCATGATCTTAATACAGCTCTTAGTCTCACGTAATTGGCAATTGCTCTGGACATGGCAATTGCAACATGGATCTTGCGCCATAAACACTCACAAACCATAGCTCATGTAAAACATGTCAGATGGACACACATTTTTGTATTGTTAACACCTTGGATATTTATATTCACATCACACCAGACAGTCAAATGGTCTCAATCGTTCATTGCATGGCCACGCATAAGGTAGTAGCCATGATCTTAATACAGCTCTCACGTAATTGGCAATCAGTTAACTAATGCTAGCATCTTTCGAATTCAGCTTCGACAAAATTCTAGAGGGGGATTATCCACTAGAACAGCCATAGTGATTTATTGATGGTGAATTTAACCACCAAGACAAAAATTAACTTACAATATATTAGAACACAAATCTGTGCAATGATCTCAGCCATGAAGTACACGCTTTGGTAGATTAAAGTTGCATGTCTTTCCTTTCAGCTACGCGTATAATTGCAAAAATATACAAATAATATTAATTAGGAATATTACTAAATCTATGTTCCTGATTCCTGTGCTATAAATTAAAATATATAGTTATAAATAAAATAAAAAGAGCAAAGGTAAGGAATATAACGAATTCCTGTAATTTATAGAACGAGAACTAATAATATCGATGTATTTCTTAACCACTAATAAATGGATTTTGAGAAAGAATAACTTCTAATAAACTTCTATGCTTTTGAAGAACCATTACATCAGTCATTTTTAACGCTCTAAGACTTCCTTTTTTATTGCTGTCTGATGCGGCTAAATACCACTTCTTTTTCACTTGGTAAACTCCACTTGACGTTCAATTTTTATCAAGTACCTTAGTGGCTTTTATAGTTTCTTACTCTCTAATATCACTAAATATTTTCTCTCTATATACCAATGAATTTTACACTTCTATTTCTAAAAGTGTTGATGTTTTCTAAATTATCTTCAGTGGGATATTTAGCGTTTCTCTAGAGTAATTTTTTAACTTTCACACAAATAAATTCTGTCAATTCCTGCAACGATCATTAAACGTTGGCACTGTTTTATCGGCTACAGATTATGAATCTGTAAAATTATCTGGTAGTAAATATTAAATCTTTCCTGCTCTGGTTTATGAATTTATGAATGTGTAGAAAAAGGAAATTAACTCATACAAGAAGCAGTGTTAGGGTATCAGTTATGTTAAGTTACAATTTAGTTTAAAAACATTGCGGACAGAACTTACCACTATTTCCAAGTAGAGCTCGCTCTCTCCCCTCCACATGACTAAATAACCATATATTGGTTAAACGATTCTATTGGTCAAGATCAAAACTGGTTTGAAGTCATGCAAGGAAAACTGCAGTTTGCATGTTTGAAAGATGCCACTTTGCAGACTATCCCATTTCTATATGAATCCATCTGAGATAGTAGTTCGACTGGAAGTTCGGTTCAGGTTCTAATTTAGACGATATATCAATTGTAAAAATGCTGCCTGGGCTACCGTGGCCCTGTTGGTGTAAAGGGAACCTAACTTAGCCTGGATGTATTTATATGTTTTGTCATTAAAATTTTCTTCTGTGTATATTTAGTATTTGATGTTTTGTCTTGTGTTTGGCGCTGCTTGGCCAAACAGGGCTATTGCGTCATAGAAACCAAACCATTTTCATGTAAAACATGGCAGATGGAAGCGCATTACTTGTATTGTTCTGACACCTCTTGAAACTACACGACACTGCAGAGTACAAGAAATTCATATTTTCGTTGTTCCTTAAAAATTAGGCTAAAACATCAGAATCATACTAGACGACAGACCATAAAGTACATTATAAGTATGAGTTCTACTATGCACTTCATAAGTACTTTATTTAATGTTGGTTGAGTCTTACTGCGAGCGATATTTGTCAATTCAACTACCATATTTATGTATGTTGCGCGAATATTATAGAACAGCACACACAACGGACTTGTGTGTTTGAATAGGCATGGCAAAAATGGTGCCCAAACTAACCCTCCATCAGGCTAATGTGCTCAATTTGCACAGAACCCGAATAGCGTCTTCAGGTAAGGTAATGACCGGAGAAATTTTATTCAAACGGTTTATCGTTTCGATACACAAGGAGGCCCAGAAGCCTTTCAGGTACGTAGGAAGTTAATTGACGTCACACTGGAACAACACAACGGGCTTCTGGTGACGGTCTGGGATCAATCCATAAGGGACCATTCGAGGACAACACGTAATTTTGAGCCACGGTCAAATGGATAGGTGAACACCTGAGCTGGCACCCCACTCTTCAAACTTCCGCACCACGTCAACGTGAGGACATTTGAGGCCACGACAGACGTACACCAGCCCCCGTGTACACGGAGGTGTTAGATCGAGTTTCGAATAGCTAACTCTTCAGTTGCTAATACGCGACTGACAACTTTGCTATCAAGGCCCTACATTTTAGTAGAAAATATAAGCTCTGCTTTAGTAGAAAGGTAAGTCTCTGATACTCCTAACAAAAACAACCGCTAACGTCCATGTACTTACAACCAGCGATTCGAATCAGCAACCGACTGGGTGTCAGACATGCGCTTATAACTACTATACCAGCTAGGCGGCATTCCTTGAATACATATTCATTACTCGACGATGTCTGTCGATGTTTTGACAAATATGGCCCTCCAGCCATAACCCACCAGACGACAGTTGCATGCAATGATTGAACTACAATCTACTTCTCTCCAAATGTCACAAGCAATGATTGAGCTTGCAACTATACGTTTCCCGACTTCTCTCCAAATATTACACTAATATCTTATATGTACAGGATTGTGTAATACATGTCCTCTATTTATCTTAGTCCCGGAACGACCACATTTCCCGCCGGATAAGGTAGGTTCGTAGTGGCTCAGTGGGTTTGCTCACTGCGCTATCAACGTGCGTGTTGTAGGCGGTTCAATTTCTGTAATTCACCCAGGGTGTATTACTATATTCTGTGTCAGTAAAACTTCCCTTGTGTGTATATCATTTCATATTGCCTGTCTAACGTCTGGAGCAGCATGGTAAAATTTGATTTGCACCTTTTCCCCTCTTCTCCATAGCCGTGGTATGGACGTTTGGAGAGTGGGGTGCCAACTCAGGTGTTGACCTCGTCATCTGACCGTGGTTCAAAATGATGAGGTGTTGTCTTTTGATCGTTCCCCTCGGTAGTGATACTTTCGCCAATAGGCTGCTCCAGTGCAACGTTAAGTGAACTACCCTCCCCAAAAAAGTGATACATGTAGGTAGCTGGGTTGAATTAACGTCGCACTGGTGCAACACAACGAGTTATTGGTAACTGTCCGGGACCAATCCCGAAGGGAAATATCCGAGAGTAACACCGTGTAATTTCGAACCACGATCAGATGACGAGGTCAATACCTGAGCTGACACCCCACTTACCAAAGTCCCCACCAATGTGAAGACAATTGATACCACGACAGATTTATTGTGTCCCCTCGTACACGACGTTCTTTGGATCGAGTTTTGAAATTCGCAACCCTAAGTTTGTAATACGCGACTCTACCAACTGGGTTACAGCCACCCCCTTCTCCGATACGGAGGCAGAAGCATACTAGTGCTCCGATGTTTCATGTGAAACACAAATCCAAAAATGTTTCTGAATCCACTGAACATCACCAAATTTTTTCTCCAAATAGCACACATGACTAAATAACCGCATCTATTAGTTGAAAAAATTCTAGGAAAGATTCTATTGGTTAAGAAGGTCAAAGTTTTGTTGCTGAACGATATATGTGTGCGAACTCCTCAGAGGCTTAACCCTCAGTGGTATATCTTTTAGGTCTACGGGAATCACAACCCGAAGTACCCGGGTGATCTGCCCTACCTTCTGCTTTACCCTCACCTATCCTTCTGCCCCATACTTTTCCTCCCTCGTTGCCTAGGGTTTGACGTAGTTTGACCAAATACGTTCCTTGCACCATAAAAAGCCCAAAACAACCAACAGGGTCACAGTAGCCCAGTTGGAAGAGTAAGGTATTAGCAAACGGAGGATTGCTAGTTCAAATCTCAGTCCAACCAAAGACCGTCGTGTACGTGGGGGTTGTTGCAGGTTAAATCTGTCGTGGCCTCAAATGTCCTCACGTTGGCATGGTGTGGAAGTTTGGAGAGTGGGGTGCGAGATCAGGTGTCCACCTCGTCATCTGACCGCGTTCCAAAATTAAGTGGTGCTTCCCTCGATTCTTTTACTTGGGGATTGATCCCAGACCGTCGCTACTAGCCCGCTGTGTTGCTCCAGTGCGACGTTAATTACTACCTATTAACCAACCTCAGACTCTTAACTTCAGAGATCTGTCTAATGTAGAGAATCAAGCTCGACATTAAACAAAAGCACGAAGATAAAAAGGAAACTAAAATATGTTAAATTTTTCTAACACGCTCTTTACGTTCAAAATTCAAGAAATATAGCTTCAAGCTCATTTAATTAAAATAAAGTTGCGTAGAATAGAAATATATCACCATAAAACAGTGTTAAAAGAAAACAACGCCTCCAAAAACAAACGGAAAGTTATTAAAAACCTCGCATCTTAATCCCCAGTGCCAGGTTCGGTTTATATTCGAGCGTCGCACGCATTTCCCGGGCAGACCCCTCTTTTTTTATCGGGAAAAAGCCCCCCTTAAACCTCCATCTTTTTATTTCCTCCCCGGATTATTACTCGGCTCTTCCCTCTAATCCTTGCATCGCGTGATGAGGTTGTATATGGGGCGAAGAGGAAGAAAACTAAACTCTCTAATCTCAACATGCATCGCGAGCAAGAATGGAGGCAATAAGTAGTTTTCATCACATATTTCACTGATCTGTATCTATGGGGCTTAAAACGCTCAGTTCTCCGTGATGAGTTTTGCGGGAAGTGAGATGGCCGTGCATCTTATAAATTTAAACTGGGAAATCTTTTCGGGAGAAACAAGACGTTTTCGGATGCTCCCGATTCTTCGGGATAAAAAGAGCTTCTCAAAGGAGAGTATAATAATTTCGCCACGTGGGATTGACGTGCTTCTTTTGTTGCTGCTTTTCATGTAGCATGTTTGGGAAAAATATCTTCATGTCTAAAATGGAAGCTTAGGCGTAAAATATTTCTTGATTTATTTGATTACTATCAGGCCATGAATATCCACGTAGAAGCTATTTCACTGTATATTGATGTGTGGTAGTCTCGTTGCTCAAATTTAATATATTTAAATCCACTTATAATGAGGAGCCGCTGTGACTCGGTGAACTTTCCCACTGCTCCAGACTCCAAAGTCTGATCCATACCCTCTACCGCGTATGGATGATATCTTGCAACATACTAAGCAAACTGCCTTCATGTCTACTTTACACTTAAGGTCAGGATACACCATCAAGCATGTACCAAGTCAATACCGTATTTTAATCCATTTATAATGAGAAGCTGCTGTGTCTCAGTGGGCTTTCCCATTGCCCCACAACTGCGTCAGACTCAAAAGTCTAAAGCATATCCTTTACCACGTATGGGTGATCTCTTACAACATACTAAGCAAACTGCATTCATGTCTACCTTCGATTTAAAGTCAGGATACCGTCAAGTTAAAATGTATCATTCAGATAATGACAAGACAGCCTTTGTCAGTTAGGAGTTTTACGATTTACTTGGATGCCATTTGGATTAACCCTCCTGGTGGTTGCCTCGACGAGTTATTTCGTCAGTAGCAAAACTGACCAGATCTTGATGGATGAGGTATCTCGTCATTAGAAGAAAATTGACCAGATCTTGATGGATGAGGTATCTCGTCATTAGAAGAAAATTGACCAGATCTTGTCATCGTACAAAAATCAGCAATATCTTAATGATGAGATATCACGTCATTACGAAAATTGGTCAGATCTTTCTGGACGAAATATCCGTTGGAACCACTTGGAGGGATAAAAACAGCTACGGCAACGTTCTAAAGACATACGAAGATTTGGGATAGTCGCTTGCATAAAAAATAATTTGTTCGTTTGAAAATTTTTCATACTACTTGAATTCTGAGCGTTCCTCTTCAATTCACCTGAATCTACGTTAGACACTTTCTATTGGATTCAGATTGATTGGGATTGATCCGGATGCGAAGCGACCCTGAAAGGTTTTTGGAATAAAATTTATTTCGTGTGGAAGTGGCTTTCCAGAATCTGTCAACCAGTTTCTACTAGATTCATATTGACACTAATTGACTCGGATTTCGTTGGTATGAAGAGAGCTTTACAGGAATCGAACCTACATCACCCAAATGAACAATGTAAAAACGAGTTGCTACAATTTTACGAAGAAACTACACGTTATGACCTGTTCTCTGACGTGTACTTTGAAGCAGAACTGTTTGAAAAATTTTCAGTTTTCAGTGGGGTTTACTTGATTCAGCCGCACTTTACCACGAAATTCATAGGAGGAATTTTCAGGTGACTAAACATATTCCGTTTACGAAAGTTTTGCCGTTAAATTACACATGAGATTTATATCAAAAATATTTATTTTTGCGATGTTGTGAATTCTATTGTTTGTGTAGCTGTTATTGCAGCACTTTGAATGGATATTATATTGACCAATGGATGTAGTTTAATAGCTTTATTTTGCTCAAAGTACAACTCTCTTCCCAATGCTTTCTGAATAAAAGGATATATATGGCTCTAAGCAATCAAAAATTACTAAATATGCTTCATGCAAATCATTTCAAATTCACTTAAGAATGTAGCAGTTACATGTTGTTTATAATTGAATCTAAAGCACATAAATTGCTTACCTTAATTAGAAGGAATTATTAGTTATGCACAAAACATATATCATGTTTATTAAATCCTGATTGATAGAGGATTTTATCCTAAAGGCCTACGATAGTCAATTATTATTTTACCTATTTTCCACCTGCTATCTAATTAAACAATGAACGAAAATAAATTTCGTCCGTTCAAACTCTCCCAAAATGACTGCCATCTTTGTAAAAATAATATTTTTATTCTCCGCATCTTTTTCTTCAGTGTCATTGAAATAGTTCACCCAATTAACTCAATCCTTATTTCACGGTGCAAGACTTCACTCTTCCGCCTAATTACATTATGGAAACCATTTTGTTACAAAAATGTAATTAAACGACATGGAGAAAAACGCTAATAGAGGGATAATTTATCCATAGCAGTGTGAGTTTAGTTTAATCCAACCGTAAATTTCCCTCGTTAAGTCTTTATTCATTGATTTAATTTTGAGACGCCGCTAGCAAGCAGCTCGGCGTCGAGACTGTCTCAGGAAAAATATGTATCAAAGAAAACAGATTAAAATAGATTGAAAAATTCAGTTCTGTGAGAATACGTTCTAGTTTTAATATAAAATTTCAATTACTGACTGAAATATAATTTTTATTCATTATTTCAATAAAATATGTTTTCGTAGTTGAGAAAACTCACTCTCCATCGATAGTTTTGGGGTTTTATGGCGTAGAGGCCATAAAACCCCAAAGCCAAGCGGCGCCAAGGCTCCAAACCAAGCCAAGCGGCGCCAAACACAAGACAACGTCAAGTAAAAACTCGTAAAGGGGAAAGTAAGAGGGATTTGGGAATAGAGTAGTGAGATGACAGCAGAAAAAGATGGCTTGGTTATCCTAGGAGCTCGACTCCCGTTGTTTGCTACAGTATGCCCCATGAGGTTTTTGGTTTTCATGGCGCAAGGACAGAATTGCAGTAATTCTCAGTGCCGCTAGAGAGCGTTGTGTCATTGTTTAAATTTGAACTGTTTCATCCTTTCGAAGAGTAGTGTAGTTGTGATTCATATGTTGATGTGGCTGGTTAGCGCTTCGTTGCACCAATGATGCAAGTGGTGTTTAGAACGATTGTATAATTTGTGCTGAATTTGACTGGAACAACGTAAGCATATATAGCGTCATTATTGAATTTGACTGGAACGACATAATCATATACAGTGCCATTGTTAATCTAAACTGTTTTATGATGTAAATAACTGAATAAATAAAAATTTTCAACAAAAATGTTGTAGAAATAATAATATAAATAAATGAAGAAATGTTTTGTACGGTTTGTGACTTTGTGCCGAATATTTCATTTCAAATTTTAGGAAAACAACGACACAATAGCAAAGTGGAGATGAATATTCAAATTGCACTTGCATGAGGGATATTTGAAAAGTAACATAAATATACTATTATTAACCCCACTTTTATTACCAGTTTTGTACATGTTGTAATTGATATTCATGAATGGTATTATTAGTTTTCGTTTACTGTACAAATTGATTAATTCCACTTGCCTCATTGTACTTCCAAAACAGCGATATATTGTGAACAAGTATTGAAGGTCAGAAACTTTGCAACAAAACGTGTTAGTTAGGTTGGTTTAGTTTTTATGGCGCAAGGGCCATATTTGGCCAAGCTGCGCCAAACACAAGACAGATGTCAAGTAATTGTGAAAAGAAAGGATGGAGAGAAGAAAGTAGAGAAAGATCTCTTGGGCATCCTGGGGTCGCGACCACCATGTTTACCAGAGGAAGTATATGAACCCCATGGGAAAATAATGAATCACTAGGGAACCTCAAGTTCGTGAAGTCCATACATACCTAAAGATGTGCCCCAAAAGGGCCGTGCTAGTTACGAGAATTCTGATACATATCAAAGGTTGACTGGTTGGATTTGGATTATTATGGCACACGTGCCATAATTAGACATGCTACGCCAAACACAAGTCAGACAACATCAAGTAAAGGACATACACACACAAGGGAAATTTTACTAACACAGAAGAGAGAAATACACACAGGGGGAATCGAACCTGTGCCGCCTACACAGGTTATAGCACAGTGCCCAGTGAGCCATGACGGCTCCAAAATAACAAAGGCTGGTTGGTAGTTTTCGGGTTTTATGGCGCAAGGGCATACTTAGCAAAGCGCCCTTGCTAAACATGTAGACGACACAATGTGGTAGGTAGAAAAAGTAAATAGCAGGATATATAAGCTAGTCAAAATATCAAAGGAAAAAAAAGGAAAGATGATTTATATATAAGATTGAATATTTCAACTAAAAGAATGTGTAACTAAAGGTTTCCGAAATAATTCCATGTTTCCAACTTTATGCAGAATATGTAGTTTTCGGATTGCACTGAAAATTTATACTTCATGAATTTCTGAAGTTGTATGTGCTAGTATGTATCCAACTTATTCACTTTTATGATGTAAAGAATTCAAGTTCATAGACCTTGTAATGAAACAGGCGGAGCACGTAAGCGCAATTTCATGTTATTTCTGCCGATCGCTCGTTTTGAAGATCTGATACATGGTTATGGGGAAAAGCATGAATTCTAATGTGGGACAAATTATCGATTGGCTAATATACACTTGTATATTATAGGCGTGCCGAAATATCCAACGTGCTCAAATACACTAGTCTGGGTTTCAATTACCAATCGTCCCAAAGCGTTTCGTAAGCCAACTTAACTTATATTTCTGAGATCTTACTACAGCGATTCCGCCAACTTGTTCTATTTCATTAGAAGTTCAAGCCACACCATGTTTAATTTTTTGGCCTCGTTTACTAACATAGACATAGCGTTTACAATTCTTGTCCAGCTGTTGTTGAGTCAAATCTAATTATTCCATATTAGCAAATCAATTAGTAACTGATAAAACGAAGGCTATTTTACCAATTTTGTGAATAAAATTTTTCCAATTTATGATAAAATTATCTTGCTGCTTTAATTGAAATTTTCCTTTATTCCAGCTATTATTTCGAATGTTGAAATCCAGTTGAAATACAATTCTAAAGTTTTGTAATTGTATGTAAAGTCATGGTTCATTGTTCACTTCATTACAAAAAAATGCGTAGCTACAAGAAAGCGGTAGTATGGCAAATGCAATATGGTTTTAGTTTATGAAATGACGCTATTGTGTTGATTCAACAACCATTTCTTGATCTACTTTAATCATACTCATTTGAGCAACTCAAGAAAACAATACATCAGTCACATGGCAAACAAGGATATCAGTCAGCACACCAGACAAGATTGTTCCTACAGATCCGAAAATGCGTCTAGAATGTAATATTAAAATCACAAATATACAGTTGAAAAATTATAATGAAGTAAAGGGTTTAATTTTCAAATATATTGCCTATATGTTTATAACCACTCGCGGATTAGTATGTTTACAGACTAAACGGATTCAACTGATTTTTCGAAAGACCGTTGACTCGATTCGATAAATTCTTGTATAAATTCAGATATTTAAAATACACTTCAAAGGATAAAGTTAAATTGAAGCTTTAATACATACATATGGATATATTTTTAGATTCGTATCCTTTTAATTTTTTTCCACAAAGCAAACGTTTGATTTTTATTTAGCGAGGAAATTTATACGTTACGTTTATTTAAAAATGGAGTGTAAACTCAAGAATAAGTTAAATCGAGATTTGAGTTCTCTCAATTATGTTAAAATTCGTGCATGACAAACACTGATTCTGATCAAAATTGTATACATTTCTTCTCTTCTAAGGAGAACTCAGACACAAAGAACATTGCTTAATACGTCGTTTCTCTTCTAATATTCCAACATTTTACTCCCGCAAGAAATGTTACGGAAGTAAGGAATGTTGTACGGAAACTCTATATATGGTAATGCAAACGGAAATATTTATGATAAAGCAGTAGAAACGTACAGGCAATACTATTTAAGTAAAATATATAGTAGAAAAGCGCAATAGATATTGAAATTTAAATGTAGTCAAAACTAATAAAATGTAGTCAAAACTAAGGTAATGTAATAAAAATAATTTCTATATAAGACAACGCTAGTTAATATTTACAGGTTATAGGTTTAGGTTATAGGTTTAATTTTAGTTTCAATGAGAATATTGATATACAGTAGAGAAGAGAGTTTGTTGAGTTTACTTGCAGGATTACCATGCCTTACTCGGTTTGCAGGGGTTAACTATTAATTAGTAGGTAGGTAGTTGAATTAAGGTCGCCCCAAGGCAACACTACGAGCTATTGGTTAAGGTCCAGAATCTATCCGGAGGGGAAAGGGGGAGGGGGGGAATTTTCAATTAACGTCACACTGGAGCAACACAATGGGCTATTGGTGACGGTCCGGGATCAATCCCAAAGGGAAAGATCCGAGGACAACACCACGTAATTTTGAACCACGGTCAGATGACGAGGCAACACCTGAGCTGGCACCCCACTCTCCAAACTTCCACACCACGCCAACGTGAGGACATTTGAGGCCACGACAGATTTAACGTGCACCAGCCCCCTTTGTACACGACGGTGTTTGGCTGGATTCGAACTCGCAACCCTTCGGTTGCAAGTCCGTTGCTCTTCCAACCGGGCCACCGCGGCCCCCGGAGGGGAAAGATCCGTGGACAACACCTCGTAATTTCGAACCAGGGCCAGATGACGAGGTCAAAACCTAAGCTGGCTCCCCATTCTCCAAACTTTCACACCACCCCAACGTGAGGACATTTAAGGTCACGATCGATTTAACGTGCACCATTCGTCACGTACACGACGGTCTTTGGTTGGATCGAGTCTCGAATTCACATCCCTCCTTTTGCTAATTCGTTACTCTTCCAACCGGGCTATCTCGGACCTGTAGATTAAAAAATGGCTGATATATATAGCTTTCATAGTAAATTGCTGATAACGTTTATGTATCTAGAAAATAATTTTTTAAAACGCCTTTCCGATATTTTTATTATTTCTACAACTTACTTTGGACGAAAATTGTATACATGTACTATATCCATTTCATATTTTTCTATTAATATCTTTTTTACTTGTGGTACTCTTGCTCTAGGCATGCGACATTTCGAATTTCATTATCTTTAAGGAAATTATGGTAAATTGATTTGACATGATATTCATGATTAATTTTTTAAAGCTAATGCATGTTTTCTTGAAAAATTCATTTAGGGGCACGTGCAATAACAAAACTTGTTTTAAAATTGAATGTTTTTAGTGGAGAAAGCAAAAATAACCAATTACCATTTTTCAAAAAATGGTAAGGTTAAACAACGTTTTAAAAAAGTAAATTCATTATTTTCAACTAGCTTTTAACATATAAAATAAGTTGCTTAAATATAGCTTCAACTTGTAAAATAGAAAACCTTCACCTTCTGTTACTACACACAATGAATTTGTAATATTTCCAAATTCCTAGTTCGGATTTTTTTATCCGAACTAGGAACTTTGCCGATATTGGAAGAATATTAATCCTAGCATTAGAATCCTTTGCGAGTTTATTGTTGCGTGTGAATAGGAATTACAGTTTATTAAAAAAATTAATATTTATTAAATGTAAACAGAAAACAGCGAAATAAAACTAAGTCGTTGGAAAAAAACTTGTTCTGAAGACATTAATTCGTGATTCGTTTTTACATCGTGACCTCGCCTAGTTGGAACAATTTAAAACAAAAAGTAGAACAAATTTAAAAAATGTGAAATTAATTCTAAGCGAAAAAAATCAGACAATTATGTCATTCCATGTGCTCAATGAACACAAGTTTCATTGAGTACGTGCTACACTTTAAAGAACTTTTTTCTATTCAGAGATTCAGTTTTGAATAGAAACAACGTACCTGTTTAGAATGAGAATGATGGTATTACTTGCCAATTGATTGCAGCTTTCAATAAAATTAACTATTGAAGAAATGCAAGTATTTTAAAACGAGTTTAACCGTTTTGTAAAGAAATCGTATGTCAGAATTTTAATATACTTTGAATAAATTCGATTATCTCTGTCTTATTCAAAAGATTTGGTACTGTATGTTTTACTAATTTTCATAAAACGGAATTCTACAACCATGTATGTTAAGCCAGAGAACTCTTGAGGAAAGTTGGTCAAAATATACACATGCCGTCCCGAAATGAACACACGTCTTTAGCAATATCTGACATAAAGTAACTAATTTCTGCCAAGCTCTAGTGCAAAATTTCGTGTTTTATTCTCTTTATATCATATGTCCCAAATATGAAATTGTTTGAATTTCGTATAAAGAAAAATAAAGCAAAAAATAAAGTATTAGAATTTAAATTCTGTAAATTTAAAAAAAAACTAATTGCTTTTCCAGCAATACTGGTAAAAAAAATCTGAGTGATCGCAATGCTCCCATTTACATCCCAGCTTTTCCAACACTGCCAAATTAAAGTTAATTTAAGTATGGGTATTCAGCTCTTTCAGAGGGAAACTTGTGTAAAATGTAAGCAAAGGAAATTTATATGTATTTACTAAGTTAGAATATGTTTTGTAAAAAAAACACTTTACGAAAATATATAAATTGATTTGATGTGATACTTGCAAACATAAGAACACCAAAACAGACATAAAACTAGTTAAGTTCAATCATTAAGTTACTCTGTGAGTGCTCAAAGTAAACAAATTTCGTGAAAATATATCTAGTCGTTAGGATGTAATGCACACAGACAGGCAAACAGATGCCAAGAGCAGAAACCCCTGATTTTGCATTAATGACCCAAAACGGATAAATAACTTGAAATGGGGCGAAGCTTTTCAATATACAAACATACTCCATTTTAATTATATAGATTGCACCACTGAGTTTTGTGAGATCACTGGCATATTTTTAGGTTTATTAATTCTGTTGCTGAGAATATATTTTGAGTATTTCTGACTTGCAAATAAATTCTTATTTCTTTTTAACTGGTTTTAATGAGCTTCTAAGAGATCGAATTCATAAATCAGGCAGTTACTTTATTGAGCACAAGGTACTAGAACTTTCTTCAAGAAATAGAAAAAGGTATTTAGTAAATTATTTTCTTTTCAATTATTTCAACGCTAATTAAGAGGAGACAAATATTCCAATACCCAGTTCCGCAATCAATGCTGTGAGACATCAGTGTAAATATTTAAATAGACGCGTCTTTAGTTGTTTATATTCTGTAAAGGTAAAAAAATTATTTACTTTCTAAATTTACTTATATAAAGAAATCGTGTCATGGTTACGCAACTGTTTCAGGACCGACGTCTGTAATGAAGTAGCCCAATTTATTGCACTAGTTAACAATTTTAACCTTATCTTTTCATATGGGTGAGATAAGGTTCACCTCACTAATATTAGGGTGCTGAACTCAAATGACTAAAAAATTTCCATCACGAACAGTTTTGTCTATTAACATGTTTATATAACTATGTTTCAAAATATGTGAAATGCATTATTTATGTACACATTTTGTGTCATAAATAACATCTAGGAAGTGGAATTAAATTTCATATTTTGTTAAATTCCAAGTTAAAGCCGAGCTTCAAATTGTAATGTATTAGAGCATTTGTTTTTCTTGGTAACTATAAAATTACAGTGTTAACAATCATAAATACCATACAAAATTATTACTACTCTGCATGCGACTGCAAAATTCAAAACAAAATAGATACTAGTATACCCACACACATAGTTTATTTTGTCTTCAAGTGTCGTATTGTCCTGCAAAAACAAGCAGTAATCACTAATAATTGTGTGATACCACCTACCTTGATGACTTTACCATATAGTTCCTGATATCTTGGAGGTAATGGTAATTAATTAACGTTGCACTAGAGCAACACAACGGGCTATTTGCGACGGTTCTGGATCATTCCGTAGGGAAAAATTGGAGGACAATGCCTCTTATTTTTGAATTACGGTCAGATGACGGATTTTGAACGAGTCTAATTCTTTAGAGTAGGTAATCGGTTGAAGACAGAGCTTCCACAATTGGCGTCCTTAGCGTGGATTCTGGTTCTAAGTTTGGTGCCGAAAGCGATAGCATTGATAACGAGTTGGCACAGGTAAAACCATTCGCGGCGAACTCCACTCATGCTTTTGGTATTTCTCAACACGCTTTCACACATTCAAAATTGCTATCTATTCAAATCTTGCGGGACCGCATATCTCGTCATTAGAAGAAAATTTACCAGATCTTGATCTTGTCATCATAAAAATTGACCAGATCTTGCTTACGTGAAACATTATCATTACCAAAATTGATCAGATCTTGATGAGCGAGATATCTCATCGAAACCACTTAAATGGTTAGGGGGACAGTGGATTTTCAAAATCACTATCGATAAAAAATTATTTTTAATTTTAGCGTTAAGAATTAATTGATATCAAATTCTGGGGATAGTAAAAATAATTTTTCAATTACGACAATTTTTGACGGAGTTACATGTACAGCATAAAATATCTAATAGACAAGTATAGTAACCTGTAACGAACAAACCTGTAACGAAAACGCATTTTTCTCCGATTGTGATTTTTTGATATTCTTCTGATTTCAAATGTTCCCTGCGTATATGGTTTCAATCGATTCACTTGAAATTGGTTTGGGATAATCTTTGAAATCTGTTGTATACATCTAATTGAAACGAGAAATTCATCATACTTCCAGTTTATATATATTCATAAATATCTTGTTCTGCTTTAAAAAAGAACGGACTTTTGAAAAACTATAAACACGTGACTAAAAAAATTAAATTTCAAAAATTTGTTCGAAAAGTTATGTTTGTGCATCTGCGTAGATTTTAATGAATTTTCTAAGATATCTTTTTCATAAAGCAATAGTGCTTAGAATTTATTTTTAATGTCAGAAATCATTCATTGTGGGCTATGTAAAATAAAAAGCATAGTTTCAAAATGTACTCGATGTGTAAATATTTGAGTTACTCAAGCACACAGATCTTGAAGTATGCGGGCCGTAATAGCCCAGTTGGAAGAGTCGCGGATTCCAAGTTCGAAACTTGATTAAACCAAAGACCGTCGTATACGTGGTGGCTGGTGCACATTAAATCTGTCGTGGCCTCATGCCCTCACGTTGGCATTGTGTGGAAGTATGGAGAGTAGGGTGCCAGCTCAGGCATTCACCTCATCTGATCGTGTTTCAAAATGTTATTTATTTATTTATTTATTTCAATTAACGTCACACTGGAGCAACACAACGGGCTATTGGTGACGGTCCGGGATCAATCCCAAAGGGAAAGATCCGAGGACAACACCACGTAATTTTGAACCACGGTCAGATGACGAGGCAACACCTGAGCTAGTTTCAAAATGACGAGGTGTTCTCGAACCTTCCCCGGACCGTCACCAATAGCCCATTGTGTTGCTTTAGTGACGTTAATTCAACTATCTACCTGTATCAGGCTATTATGGGGAGGGGGTTATGAGGCGAAAGTCATATTTGCCGATGCTGCGCCAAATGCAAGACAAAGTTAAGCAATTGGCATACACAAGGAAAGTTTTACCGATACAAGAGAAATACACTCGGGGTTATTTGCAGGAAACATACATCAGCCTACCTACCTTGAAATATGCATAAGGAACAAATAAAAGTTTCAGCGTAAAAACAGCCGCTACGCCAGCGCTCTCCAGTCGAGCTCGAAAATTTAGATAACAATAACTTCCATAACAGTCCACTTTCCTCCTACGAATAGTGAAGCTTTCACTAGAACAAAGAACGCATAATAAATCGTTCCAACCCCTGAATTATAAACCGAAAGGGTCTTTTGACTTCCCTCTGCTGTTGAATCTGGGAAACATTCCATTGATTTCGTCCCATTCAACTATTTAAACGCATAATAGTTTGGAGAAAATGTCTGCCCCGTTTGATAAATGAGGAGAAAATAATTTTCCCTCGTATCTCCTTTTTTCATTTCCAGCAACACTCATGGATGTATTGCTGTCGCCCTGATTTATTCCACGGCTATCTGTGCTTAATTTGTTTTGTGCACAGGAAAAACCTGGGAACACAGACGAAAAAACCATTGGAAGAAACCCTACCAGATCGATATGTTTGAGATCTCTCCTACTTCGTATTGACGTTTCGAGAGATTCTCCCTCTGTCTCTTTCTCCATTGAAATTCTTTTGTATAGAATTCATTTCGCATACCCCTCCCTATCTTTTTAAAGGGAAAATATATTTATATATGACTTCTTTATGTTGCTTTTATGCGACTTTGATTAAAGAAATCGGAAGGAGTAATTCATCAAATGGAATTATTTCTTCACCATTTTCGAGGAGGCGGGAGTTCTCTGTGTCTGCAATTTTTTTCTTTTTTTTTCGTTCTTGTTGGTACTTTCGCTATTTTTTCCTTCGATTCGTCCGGCTTATTTAAATCTTTGAGATGAAATACGGGGTCCTTACGAATCTTACGGAGGGGAGGGGAGGTCTTCCGAATATTATGTTGAGATTTAGAGTGTTGGGTGGAATTTAGTGATTGGATTCGCGGCTGCATTGTTCAGAGTTTGAGATGGTATGCGTGTCGTTATTTTCATCACAAAGTAAAGCTTGGTTGTTATGTGCTGGTGTGAAAAGTGAGAAACCCATGCATATCTATTTTAATGTTATGATTCTTTTTTTTAGCAGAGTAAATATTTTCAGACAAAAGGAGACGGTGAATTCATTCTCTGGTTCTCCTCCCAGGACATTTTCTATTTACTAAGTCCGGCTCTGTTTTCCAGTTTGTAGATCGGGGACAGAATAATTTCAGATAAGATTCTACTATTTTCAAACTTTTCTAGGGATATGATTTTTTGCATCTGACTGTTGCATCTGTATTACATCTGTCGGAATCCATACAAGTAAAATTTCCCGTTTAGAAATGAAGCCGAACTGATGTTCCCATATTTTCAAGTTCATTCATTGAGCGAAATCACTAAAGTATTTGTAAACGATTCCTTTTCCTATCGCCCCCAGGGCACATCTTTAGGTGTGTACGGGTATCACAACCTTGGGGTGATCTTTGCTCCCTTTCAATTTTATACCCTCGCCTATCCTTTAGCTTTTTTTATCTTTTCTTTTCCCATGGAGTTTACGGTTTTTAGTAAACACGAGAGTCACGCTCACGGGCTACCCAAGCCACCTTTTTCTTTTAACATCCCACTATTATTTCCCAATCCGTCTTTTTTTCCGTTCACAATATTTTTCACAATACTGTCTTGTGTTAGGAGTAGTGTGGCCAAATATGACCTTGCGCCATAAACCCCCCAAACAACCAAGCAACCCGCCTTTTCCTATCTGTTAGAAGCATTCTCTCTACACACGATGATTACGCCTTTCATTTCATCAGGCTAACCAATGTTTTGTCTTTTATCAATGAGCCCTTAAATTTATCACTCCATCCACGACAACATCCTACGCATGTAATAATCTAATTTAATTGATTTTAACTTTACAAAGTATTTGCATCATGGAAATAAATTAATCATAGCGTCTGCGAAATGAACCATTTTGTCTTTTCTTAATCCAAGCAGTTCCCTAGAACTTGTGCTCATGATTGTACGTATTTGACATTCTAAATATGGATATTTCGGGATAACGAAGTGACTGCTTCTTCAGTGTTTAGATTTTGGTATCAAACATTTGCACACATTTCTGTAGGTAGGTAATTAACGTAGCACTGGAGCAGCACAACAGGCTATTGTTGATTAATGTTATTAATCAGAGGTTCGGAGTAGACTGCGCGATGTCCAAAGTCTGCATAAATAGTGCACTGTATATATGCACAGAAATAAATGATTAATTGCAAGATTGTGTTCCTCTGTGTTAATCTGCTACAGTAATGTCTAGTGTACCCGCTCGATCAGATCTGTTACATGGTAAAATACAATGTAGTATATTTGAATTATACAATAAAGTATTAGTAAAATTGACAATCAATAAAGTTAAACGGAGCAAAAACTAACTTAATTGCCATATCCATGTTTCCATATGCTTAAATTAAGTCAAAATTTTTAACTACTATTGAAAATTAAAATAGGTCAGATTTTTTGCCCATTTCCATGTATTCCGATTCTTTGCCCTCCTAGGCAATTTAGAAACAATAGAGTAACAATCTAATATAAGGAGTTAACTCTATTTATATCTTTCTTAATAATATCTAACAAGGTCATTTTCTTTGAAAATCTCTCTGCGACTCGTTAAAGGAAACGGGAAGTCAATATTCATACTAAGAAACTAAACTCCGTGGCGCTACAGTCCTCGAAGAACCATTGCCGGCTGTGCCCATCCTGCTTACGAGACCATGGAGGGCCTGGGGTGCCCAGTGGCATTTTTTGTCCCTGTCAGGTGGTCGGCCTGACGCGGGGACCCCCAGAGTTCCCAAGCACGCTTGGTACTCATTTTATCGGCCCTCAAAGGGATGAAAGGCTGAGTCGACCTTGCCCGGCCCGAGGATCGAACCCCGGACCTGTAGTGTAGCAGCGCGAAGCGCTACCCCTGGACTACCAGGCCTCATTCATACAAAAACTGGGCTAGACTACCGGGCCCAACATTCATACAAAAAAGATAAATTCCTTCGTTAATATTAAAATAAACTCAGAAATAGTTTAATAGCATCTTAACCACAATGTCATAGATTTAGATTATTGATTTCGCATCTTATTTTTAATCTGGAAAACAAAGACACAAAAATAAATGATCGAATTGAGTACATAAAATATTGCTTGAAGACCTGATGAATATTGTGAAAATTAATCAGATTTCCTAAAGCTTAATTGGAGCATTAAAGTTAAAGTCAAATCTGTGGTGTTCAAAAACGTTATTACGATTCCATGAGATAATTTGAAAATAATTACTTATTCTGCCAAAGTTAACTTATTGTTCAAAAGGAACGTGCAGCAAGTAATAACCAAAACAAGTTATTATTTAGAAAGTTTCTTTTTGATACTACGGTCATTTTTTCACGAAGACAAATTAGACTGAGTTGCTGAGTTTTTTTTTTTTATGGCGCAAAGGCCACATTTGGCCATACTAAGACTGCGGCTTATGGAGTGGATTCCGAACCCCTATGAACCTCCATGCCTAGACCGGATTCCAACCCAGTCTTGAATCGAGGGCCAAAGCGCTAACCACTCGGCTACTAGGAGGCGAATAGTTTTAGCACAACACAAAGGGCACACACACAACCACCTCATACCAACAGAATCCAACTCAATCTGCTTAAAGTAGATTTGGATGCATTAAAGAGGAAGGCTCCGGATTCAGGCAGTGTGATAAGTTTTTGACGAACAAGCTATTTCTTATGGAAGGGGCTTTCCCGATTCTTCTTTAATCAATTTCTACTGGATTCAGATTGATTCTAGTTTTCCCGTATTCTTTTGGTGTAAAGTGGTCCAAAATCGGATTCAGGCAGTGTGATAAGTTTTTGACGAACAAGCTATTTCTTATGGAAGGGGCTTTCCCGATTCTTCTTTAATCAATTTCTACTGGATTCAGATTGATTCTAGTTTTCCCGTATTCTTTTGGTGTAAAGTGGTCCAAACTACGACTTAACCAAATTTGGCAAATCTCTGCGAGGGACTGCATATTGAAGCATAAGCAAGTAGTCAAACTAAGACAAGCAAACATTTGTTTGCTTGTACATGTGATGCCTAAAATAAACATTTGTTTTCGAGTCAATATGAGTTAACAGTGAATGATCTTGAGTTCTAAAAGCGGGGAATAAAAATCACGAAACTAAACGATTTTGGAATAAATAGCTCCATGTCAATGCAGGCATTTGTACATGCAAAATGTAATAGCTTCTGTGCAAATAAAACCGCTTCCCCTCCTTTAGGGACCCGGAAACCGCACTTTAAAAAGACTTATTCCCGAGTAAGAGATAAGGCGTATCAAACTTCTCTCTTCGTTTATAAAACGAATGTTTTTATTCCAGAAAATTCCAACGCGCCCCCGTCTGGAAACCATTGTGCCTTTAGGAACGGCGTATTCGAGCACCAATAAGAAACTTCGCTCAGCTGTATTTCCAGGTCGGCATTTATTAGGATCTGGACATAATTTTACGGTCGTTTATTTCAACGAAACGAAACTTTTATTTGTTCTTTCTTTTTGTTTTCGTATCCAGGAACGCTTGATAAAATGTTGCTTAGATCAGCAATGCTGGAATGGAAGAAAACTCGCCTATAATATCGAAAACTACCATTTTTTTCGGAGTGGAATTTTATTTGGGCACCTCAGGCTTTTGGAAATGTCTTCTGGAAGTAGCAGTAACGATTCAGTGCTTAGGCTCAGTTCTAAGCTATCTATTTAAGCAAGAATAAAAAGCTTTGAAAGCAATCACGTAACATTTTACAGGAAGTCGCGAGCGGCCCCGTTCCGTCGCTGTGTGTTCCGTGTGTGTTTACCGACGGGAAGTAATGAGAATTATTTTGTCGAATTGCTATTTCTTTCAATCACCTAAAGAGATGCTTGTCGGGGCTTTTCCGGTTCCATGCTCAAATTGCTTCCGAATCCGTCGCACTCAGTTAGCTCGTGATCTGATTAATTTTTGGGAGAAAAAACCGCCTCGAAAATTGTGCCGGAGTTCAGACATTTTTTAGTTCGTTTCTGATGTTTACTCTGGTCCTCTCTGCGACGTTATTTACTGGGGGTTCTTGTTTAGGGGAAGTCTTTATTTTAATTACGCTCCATATACATTTTCAGGCACTATTTGTACCTAAAATGTTTCAAACGATGCGATGGATAGTCTTTCAGGGAACTTTTAATGTTTGTTGATTCCACATTTATTATCGCAACTGGAAAAACTAAAAACAAATGCTCAAGCAAATAATTATATAAGGAATTGAACTAGTATACACGGTGAGACGGCTTCTGCCGAATAAATCGTCTATTAATATATGGTTCAGTCTTACCTTAGTAAATTAGCTTGTGCTCTTGTTAATAAGGTTGCAAATGGACACCAGAACACAAATCAAATAAACGTCTATTTGAGTGAACTAATAACCATAACTATTTCCTGGAAATCTTTATTTCTAAGGCATTGGTCCCGCGACAGTTCAACATCGGTGAATATCCATCGATGTTGATGTCATCCATCGGTGAATATCCATCGATTCAGGTGGTGGCGCACTCGAAGTATTCGCGCTCGGCTTTCTTACGTTCTCTAAATACAATCTGTACGTTCGACATTGGTCAATTAGGGCTTTTTTGATGATTCTTTTTGAATTTGTTCCAATGTGTGTTGTTTCTTACATTTCTGTTCATATTTCCGTCGCAATTTTTTCGACATTGAAAATATTCTTAGACTCAGCACACTTATCGGCTTATAACTTTACACATATTTTTATGGGTTATTATGGATAAATAATACTGTCAATCCTGTTATTCTCTACAAATAGACATTAATTTCTGATGATTCTTTTTGAATTTTTTCCAATGTGTGTTGTTTCTTACATTTCTGTTCATATTTCCGTCGCAATTTTTTCGACATTGAAAATATTTTTAGACTCAGCACACTTATCGGCTTATAACTTTACACATATTTTTATGGGTTATTATGGATAAATAATACTGTCAATCCTGTTATTCTCTACAAATCGACATTAATTTCTGATGATTCTTTTAGAATTTTTTCCAATGTGTGTTTCTTACATTTCTGTTCATATTTCCGTCGCAATTTTTTCGACATTGAAAATATTCTTAGACTCAGCACACTTATCGGCTTATAACTTTACACATATTTTTATGGGTTATTATGGATAAATAATATTGTCGATCTTGTTATTCTCTACAAATCGACATTAATTTCAAAGTTCTATCTCTTCGCAATCTAAAGTTACACTGCCCAAACGCCGAGCGACGTTGCCGTTTTTAGTGTTCACGCGCAAGAGCTACACCTCCCCTCACCCTACTACGCCTCCCTATCCACCATTTTAGGTAGACAAAAAAATCTTTTATAATTTACGATATAAGTGCGACAAATCTGGCCAGTTCTTTTGGTCGGTAGTTTTCGTAGAGACCTTCCTATAGCAAACCGAATTTAAAGATGTATTCACATCAAAAAGCAAAGATCGATAGCCTTTTAGACCAATTCTTCAACTCAGAGACAATGCTGTGAGAATCAAAGGAATAAAATGATTTATGTTAGCTGTCTTTTTCTTGTATTGTTAGGCGAAGTTCGGAATGTTTAACCTTTAACACTGGAGACAGTGATCCAGACCCCGCATTGCAGTTGTTGTCAATCATTACTCTAGATCAATAGTTCCTGGCCTTTTTGCTTTAGTAGTCTTTGACAGCACATTTCCATAATGTATATCCCGAATATGAAAAACGTTTTGATGTGTATCAGAAAGTTTTTCAATGTAAACATAGACTACCAGAGAAGTACTTGCGATCAAGAACTAATTTGATTTATCACCGTTTCGACAATATTGGGAGTTAATTTTTAGTTTTAGCGAAATGCTGAAATTGCATTCGAGTATGCCAAGTTGCGCCATAAGTTACGAAAGACGTTTCCAAACCTCTAGCTCCCTCCATATTTACTGAAACCTTCGCTCAAAGTTACTCGGTTTATAGAATATCACCAGAAAAGAAAGGGAGAACAATAAGTTTAAAAACAATGAAATAAAAGGCAAAGAAATAATATTTATATTTTATATTAAAGATCAGAACTTGCAACCAGCACTCGCGTCAGAACTTACAACCAGCACTCGCGTCAGAACTTTCAATAAATATGTAAATTAGAGCTTTGAGCAACATTTTATAAATTCATGTCAAAATTTATTTTTAATGACATGGCTGAATAATAAAAATCGTTAACATGTGTGCACGTTGCATTTATATTACGCAAACACAAATGAACTTGAGACTCTTTTACTAGTTTACTACGTAAGAAATAAAGTTATCATCACCTTGCAGTGTAATAACAAAATTATGACAACAAAATTCCTCTTTTAGGCTGTAGATAAAACTTTATGGATCCATAAAACCACAATTTGGGTAAAATACATATTTCTTCACACTAGGGCAATAATTAAAACGGTGTTTTAACGGACAAAATACATATTAATTCCCTTTGTCCTTCACTACCTGCGTATTTATTTACAGCTCCTCCCAAGACACCAATTGTCTTTATGTCACATATATCTTTCGATGAAGCCCTTATGGCAATGTATTGTAGCCATGTTGGGTATAATAATTGCAACACGTTGTTGTGGATCGTAAAAACTAGTTTGCAATCTTGGCTTTCCAAAAATGTTCTATTATTTTATTCAGATGGGAGTTTTAAAATCGTGTAAACACTTTAGGCAGAACTCTTGAGCCATATTGGATTTAATAGTTTCTTTCGAATTTAAACAGAAATACGGTTAAGGAAGGTTTGAATAAGAGCTAGACTACATGATGCGTGAAGATACCAATGCAGTTATACTCTCACAAAGCTTACCTACTGAGTTAATAGTACACAATGTCCTTACACAGTATACCCTTACAGTTATAGCTTTTCATATGTACTTTAATCGCTCCCTATGTGAAAATGCTGAGTCTGCTGTGATAAGGTTTGAGGTAACCTTCTAAGATAAGATTCATTGGTAATTTTTTAATTACCATAAAATCTTATAAAACTCCAAGGAACACCTAAAAGCGAGTAAAACATTCATAATTTTTATAATAGCATACAATTGTTCTATAACAAGAACTAATAAAGCCTTTTTGAACCAAATCACTAGAATGATTTATGTACCACAATAGTGCATGAAATCTGAGATCTAACCTTCCGTCCCTCTTTGTAGCATAACTAACCTTATATACATATAATTATGCATATTTTCATCTAATCTCTACCTGTATATACAGGATGAGTCGAAACTAATAATACAAACTTCAGGAGGTGATAGAACACAACGAAACACTTTTCACCTTAGAATATATGGTCGCAAGTGCAGCGGTTGGAAGCTAGAGAACGCTTTCCATTTCGGCACAAACACACGGTCCGGTGCAAGTTGGAAAGGAGAAGAGGCATGGAATATGGAAACAACGCTTTAATGTCAAATAAGCATCAATAACTGCTTGACAAAACGAAATAATACAATTAGATTTGCATAAATTACAGATAAGTACAAGGAACAACGGGCAAGAAAGAAATGACGTGTACAAAACATGAGAAGCTTTTCACATGGAAATGAAACGACATGCAAAAATATCAGTCGGTAAGTAGAACGCAAATGCAGTTACAGAAGCTGTTCAAAATGTCGACCACCACACCTGATGCAGGCCTCGCATCGCCGACGTAACGCTTTTATACAAGCGTTTGACTGCGCTCTCTAGCGGTCAACCGCTGCACTTGCGACCATACATTCTATGGTGAAAAGTGTTTGTTTCGTTGCGTTCTATCACCCCCTGAAGTTTGTATTATTAGCTTAGACTCACCCTGTATGTACTATCAAAGTTTGACTAACTCGATGAATGCATTAACTTAAGAATTCAAACACTGGCCCACTAATACATGTTGTACCACTACAACAGATAGCCTACGTGGTAGTGGCCATACCATTTGTCGGTCACTGAGTAGTTGCTGGGTTCGAATTCTACTTTGTTAGCGCATGGATATTGGTGATTGTTCCTGTTAGGAATAACGGTGTCTGTCCACTGAGTTCTTCATAAATAGTGACCAAGGTCAATTAACGGGCATTGCAAAACCTTGGCATGGCAAAAAAAACTACAGAAAATAAAAACTTCTATTCCTTCCATAATCCAATACACTTTTAACTTAAATACCGTAGACCTCTTGTTTTTTTATACTATGCATTGTAAATATACTGAATTAACCCTCCTGGTGTTTTTCTCGGTGTCTCGTATTAATAAAACTGACCAGATCTTGATGGACGAGATATCTCGTCCTTTGAAGAAAAATGACCAGATATTGATCTCGTCATCATCAAGAGAATCGGCAATGCCTTGTTGACGAGGTACCTCGCCATTTGCAAAATTGGTCAGATCTTGATGGATGAGATATCTCGTCGTAATAACTTGGAGGGTTAAACTAACTAAAAATCTAATTCTAAAAATAAAATTATAAAGTAATATTAAACATTGATATAATTACAAGTTTAAAATGCCGGGATTGAACCACATTTTGCATTTTTTTCGCCTTATCGGAACACCTAAAATAACTCTCATCACTACCCGCTTTGATAAACCCTGTATAAGTACATCACGGATAATTTATTCCCGAGAGAAGGATATTTAAGGGGAACCAGAGTGCTCGAGAGCTCTTCTGTAAAGCAGCCTAAACACTTTGTCGTTTCCTTTTTAGAAAAAAAACATTCACCTCATCCATTTTTCAAGAGCGTCCCGTGGTTCTTGGTGGAGGAAGGGTGGGAAAGCACAGCTGCCACCCCCTCTGCAGATGGAAGGGGGTTACTGTCTCTACACACCATAGGAGGGAACTGATGCCAGATTGATATACTGTCCGGGAGGGCCGGATATGTGGTCAGTTACGGATCACTGAGTGGCTTGGGTTGGTGCTTGCCCAAGTTCCGGTAACATTCATGTGGACTGTCATGACAAATGCTTCGAAGGCCGACTCTGGAGCTGCGGTGTGTTTTCGGGAGGTTGACTAGTAGTTCGCTGCGGATGTAATGATGCTGAATCATTAATATCAAGTGTAGATCTCCGTGTGCTTTCGCTTGAGGGAAGAATTTTGATTCTCGTGGATCTTTCGGGTTCATTCGAGGCGAAAATATCCGCTGCACCATCAAGTCATTGCGTGCTGTTTATTATAAATGTTTTTATCCTGACTCCAAAAGTTAAGCAAGTTGAAAAACACAATGTAAAACATTAACACTCCTGGTGGTTGTCTCGAAGATGTATCTCTTCATTAAAACAAAACTGCAGATCCTGATGGACAAGATACTCGTTATTGTAAAAAAAGCTGACCAGATCTTGATCTCGTCATCATAAAAACGTCAATATTTTGATGACGAGATATCTCGTCATTAGCAAAATTGATCAGATCTTGATGGACGAGATATCTCGTCAAAACCACTTGGAGGGTTAAGAAAAGCACAATTTTATGCAGAAACTCACTATATGCTTCAACTGATTTCTGCATTTTCAAATAAGAAATGAGGTCAAACATGCAACCATATAGTGGGGTTCACCTCATATAATGTACCATACGTTGTGGGATCTGACTTCATTTTCTTTTGACTCCCAGAAAATTATTTGTATTGTTGATCAGGTTGGTTTTATGGCACAAGGGCCATATTTCTCCAAACTGTGCCAAACACAAAGCGGAAGACTTTAAGTAATGGACACATAGACAGAAGGAAAGTTCATCTAACACCGAAGAGAGATACAAAGGATGTAAGTAACAAAAATTGACCATGTTCCGCCTACAACTCGCATGTTACATGGAACAAGGATACACGATGTCTGTTATACGCTGAATGGAATAATCAACTTACTTCTAAATGGTTGATTGGTTTTATCGAGTTTTATGGCGCAAGAGTCATATTTGACCAAACTGCGCAAAACACTGGATAGACAACACCAAGTAATGGACAAATACAAACAATGAAAGTTTTTACTGACACAGAAGAGAGAAATACGCTCTGAGAGGAATCGCACTTGACAGGAATCGAACATGCGCTGACTACAGCTTCCTAGCACAGTGGACAAACGCACTGATTCACGGTGGCCCCTTTGAAAAGAATAACAGGAGTCTGAAGACCTGAATCGGGTGAAAAGTATCTAATCTTGAAAAAATTAAGTCTCTAAGAAAAAAATAAGGTTAGTCACAAACCAGTATATTATCGTCCAAGGATTGGTTACAAGTCCTCATAGCAGAGCTAGATCTCTGCGGTAACTATATAGAGCATCATTATTGCAACATGCAACTCTATAGTGGTTCAATAAATGTAATGTGCCATACACCGGGAGGCGACTTCATTTTTTTTTGTTTCCACAAATTTAGTTACATTATTGATCAGGACATTAACCCTCCTGGGGATTGTCTCGACCAGGTCATTAACAAAGACAGACCAGATCTTGACAGACGAGACATCTCAGCATTAGAAGATAACACGATCACAATAGAAGAAAACGGACCATATCTTGATCTCGTCATCATAAAAAAATCGGCAATATCTTGATGACGAGATATCTCGTCATCGTATGGTTGTTTTACGTGGAATAGAATAATCAAGATTTTAAATATGAATAGTAACAGGACGCAGTCTAAAGAATTCTGAATTATGTGAAAAGTAGAATCTAGTCTTTTGGGAGGGTTAAGAAAATTAGACACAAACCAATATATTGCCGTCGAAGAGTCACAAGACCTCACAATAGGATCAAATGTCTGCAGCGACAATTTTGCAGAGTTTACAATTGCATCAGAAGCAAGACTTCTAATACAACCCTTTTAATGGAGGTTCAGAATTACCATTAAGTAATTAAGAACTTTTCGCATAACCTTCGAGAATAGGAGAATTTTTTAAAATTGGATTAATGAACTTCAAAATTTTATGCGAATGTAAAGGATTAAGATGCTCTTCTCCGGTAAATTTCGCGGTGAACTGTTATCCGAAGGAAACCAAAACCAATTACAAACCCCAAACGTCAGAGCACTGTCATGTGGTACCTGTATCACTGAAAGGACATAGTTCCATTCTGAGAGGTGCAGAAATGAGACAGTGGAATATCATGGTATCGGTATTCCAGTTTTTTACTTATATGGACGAAAATGCACATGATCATTTCAGCCGAAGATAGCTGCTGCAGATCTGGTTGTGTGGTATACTCGATATTACTGTGGTGAACAAAAAAGGACAAAATTTTGCCATAAATAATGTACTTCCATACATATAAGTAATTCACTATTTACAGTCTTTATGGGCACAACACCATCCACTACAAATCTTTAATGTCTGTCCGATTTGCAATAGGCACAGCAATTTTTATTGAATTCCTACGATTATTACGGTTGAAATGGCGAATGGTTGAATTTTCATGTGTTTCGGTACCAAATAACGCGATTTTCACTTTTGACGAAAATTTGAGAGGTTATAACTCGAAAAGTTACCGGCCATTTTTAAAATCGCTTCGTATGCTTATTTAGTATAGGCCAAACAGAAGGCACAGCAATTTTCATTCAATTTGAATAATAATTTTTGGAGAAATCGCGAAAAGAGTACGTTTTTCGAGCCTTTTGGTACCAATTAACATGGATTTTCACTTCTGACCGATACTAAATGAGCTGTAACTCAAAAAGTTATCGGCCGTTTTTAAAATCGCTTGGTATGCTTAAAAAAACTTAAAGAACTACAATCGCTTCCTTTATTTTGTGACCTTTATTAGAGGCCAGACGTTGGTACATTTGCCAGCATATCATGCTTATTGAATTTTGATTAAAGTTACTTTATATTTTATTAGAGCCGCCGTAGTCCGGTTGATAAGCGAATTAGCAGCCGGAGGGTTGAAAGTTCGAAACTCGATCCAACCAAAGACCATCGTCTACGTGGATGTGCACGTAAGATCTGTCATAGCCTCAAATGTCCTCACGCTGGCGGGGTGTGGAAGTTTGGAAAGTGGGGTGACAGCTTAGGTGCTGACCTCGTCATCTGACCGAGGTTCAAAATTACGAAGTGTTATCCTCGGATCTCTCTTCGGGATTGATCCCAGACCGTCGCCAATAGCCCGTTGCATTGCGTCAGTGCGACGTTATTTCAACTACCAACTACCTACCCCTTTTGTTTTTGTTTACTTAATTATTCATAGCCCTAGTCTACATATGGAATCAACTCCGTACAACAGAGCGTACGTGATGTGAATCTCACAATGGCCGTCTCCGGAGTGAAGATATAGACACGGAGTAGCCATCAAATGTTCCATGCATAAATTCATGAACAGCAAATAAGGGATGGTGTACTTGGTTGCAAATCGCATCCCGTCGGTCTCTACCATGGACCAATGTAGTACGAAAGCTTTTTCAGGAGCACTATACATTACCTGTAGATCTTTTTGACAAGACATAAGTCTCTTGAAGGCTTTTATGACTTCCAAGGACAACCATCTGTTTTAATGTAACAGTTTTAAGTACTCAAAACAAAAATCGCGTTTTGTAAGTTCCTTGTAATTTATAATTCATGCTTCACTTTTTCATTCTTGTTTTTTTTCTATTGTTAACGTTCATTATGTTATCACGCAACGTGAAAAGTTTCGAGCCATTCTGACAGCTTATGAATATTCAAATACATTACGTGCAACTTACACACTTGGTTGATTATTCAATCATCTGTTTATGTCACAGTTTCTAAAACCAGGTTCCGTGGTTTTAAATGGGATCAACTGCTGTATACAGGTAATGATTTCAAGAGGTGTTATGTGTGAAAAACTGTACAAACTTCTCAGCTCAGAAGAATTTCTTAAAGATGAGTGTGTGAAATATTAGATTTTACTTATCCGTATTACGTGTATGCTTATCCGTTTCTATAGCCGGATAACATGGAGCTGTAAGTTACAGAAGTGTCAATGGCTTTGCGACATACCCCACCTTCCATTAAAAATATTTAATTATTTTTAATTAAAGGGTAAAAATTACATTAACTTTCTTTAATCTTCAATTACCTTTTGAACGGAATGTTTACGCAGTATTCCTCAAATACAAGAGACAGGTTGCCACTTTTAACCCTCCAAGTGGTTTCGACGAGATATCTCGTCCATCAAGATCTGACAAATCTTGCTAATGACAAGATATCTCGTCATCAAGAAATTACCAATTTTTTTGATAACGAGATCAGTATCTGGTCTGCTTTTTTCTAATGATGAGATATCTCCATCAAGATCTGGTCAATTTGCTAACATCTATCGTCAGTTTGCTAACATCTATCGTCAGTTTGCTAACATCTATCGTCAGTTTTGAGGATATACCTCGTCGACATAACCACCAGGAGGGTTAAAGTAGCTTATTTTTGGTTACGGAAAAAAAGATTCCTTGAAGACTTCAAGCTAACAAATTAAATAATAGAATTAATACAAATACAAAAAAACGAAGATTATCTAATCTAACAATTGCAATTAATGGGCATCCAAAAACCACTACACAATGAAGATGGGTAAATAGCGAAAAATTAGTTCCCACAAGGGTGTCATTCAATAAACAATTGCAAGTAGAAATACCGTTATTAAAATAAAATTTCATTTTTTGTCGTGTTTCAATTGTAAGTTATAGTATTATGTCCCGAATACTATTTTATTATGGATAGTTACATTATTAACCTATAATAAAATAATATACTTACAACTAAAACATCCCAGTTAATATTTCAAATTAAAAACCAGGTCATTGGTTTTAAAGGGCACATATCAAGGGCTTGTTTAAAATTACAAACTGGACAAAACTTTTAATACGATCGTATTAAGGACAAATCTTCCAAGAATAATCTGAAAAGAATTTTATAGAAAAGAAAGAGAAGAAATACATTGCTTGTCCAAAAGCACAGAAGAGCAAGAATGTTTCCTTCCTCCTTTTCTAGTATTACCTCGTATGCAATATTTCTTCCGGTTCCACTATTTCCCAGTATTTTCTAAGATCCACTATTTTCTTTTTCACTTCGCTTACATACTTTGGAGATGTTTTTAAATTTCAAATTCTGCTTTCTTATCTCAGTGCATGTATATATACTCCTGAAAATGTAGCAGACGAATTTCTTTACTTTTATTAAGAATTTTGAAAGATAATTTCAATGACATGGGTAACATTTCTATTCGTGATCTTGTTTATTTCTACAAAATGTTCTTTGAAATAAATGAAATTTGGATTCGTATAAAATAAACATGGATTCCTGTTTACTATTAAATAGAAATTTCTTTCTGATAAATGTTTCATAGAAAAAAGGAAGTTCAGGGACTACACAATGTAATAAGTATTAGAGATGAGCAGTTACATTATCGCAACACAATGGGCTATTAGTGGCGATCCGGGATCAATCCCGAAAGAAAATACCCGAGCATCACACTTAGTAATTTTGAACCACGATCAGATGACGAGAGGTCACACATGAATTGGAATCCCACTCTCCAAACTTCTATTCCACGTCAACGTGAGGACATTTGAGGCCACTATATATTTAATGTGCACCAGCCCAACATACGCGGCTGTCTTTGGTTGCATTGAGTTGCAACCATCCGGTTGCTAATCCGTGACTCGTATCAACCCTGGTTATCACGGCCATTTAGCTTGACGAAAAATGTTTCTCATTCACATTCGTAGAAAGTTTCTATTAGTTAAATTATCGCAACAAGGCTTTGTATTAAAGCAAAATACAAAGCCATGAAGTATTAGTTTATATCAAGTCTGTATCGAGTTTAAGCTTTGAAATTACTTACAATGGTTTACACGTGTTCACTTAAATTTAATCACAAGATTACTGTCTTAGTGTTATCGCGACTAAATGTGTTTAAAAACCGTTGTGAACAATTGTTTAAACAATCACATGCACCTATTAAATTAAAATGGTAATACAACCATATTCTACTGAGTCTTCATCTCTTCATGGTTGAAAATTCATGGACATGCTCTAAATATTTGAAAGGAGTTAAGATATTTGTCTTTCAAATAGATTTTTATACCTAACTTGCAATGACTAATTTTGAGAAATTAGTTATATTCTGTAAACCATGTTTCGAAAACGCAATAATGTAGGAAAAACTAATCTGCATGAATTGGCCTAAGATTCGACTATGTTTGCACAGCAGAAAACATGAAAATTATATTAAATTTATATTCAGTCAGCATTTTTATCAGTTTATCATGTTTTCCCTAATAATACAAAAGATTGGAAATGTACTTGTAAATAAACTGTTTCTGTGCTCTGCAGTTAATTAGATTTCACGGATTTTAATTTTATTTTTATTTTACAAATATTAAAGCTGGAGATATTGACATTGAGCTTACTTTGAATCGTCTTTCGATATGATTACAGTTGGAACTCTTTTTGGGCTTGTTGATTTGGTTTATCTTCGCGTCGATAACTGACCTATAGTGTTCCGACTAGTGCAAAAACCTGTTCCAGTACTGGGCTCGGGACAATTTGTTTTTCCTACTTGGATCTTCATTCCCTTGGAGTAATAGAACAGGTTTGTATCGACGAGATATCTCGTCCTTATCAAAATTGACCAAATCTTGGAAGAGATATCTCGTAGAAACACGGGGTTTTGTAATCGTTGTTTGTGAAGAATAAAAGGGAACTTCAACTTTTATGCAAAAGTATATATATTTCGACGGAAACCGACGATACAAAACATGGACATTATCTTTTATATATATCATATGTAACTATCTTTTTCCTTTATTCCAAATTCAAGCATAAGAGTATTTATTCTTATTCTGCTCTTGTATTTTCATATTCCACCATTAGCTCTCTCATTGGATGATACTTTGATCAATCATAATATCGTGCGAACCAGAACATCGCATCTAGGATGCACAAGCGCGCATGTTTCTGCTATTTATTTTGTACCGAATCTCATCAAATTCTTGTTCTGATTCAGATAAGATCAGCTGCAAAAATTCTTGTAATTCCGTATCACCTGATCTGTTCACAACAGCCTTGAACGGAGTCTTCGCAGGTTAAATGCTTTACATAATAACCTGTTTTATTACCACCAGTTTAATCCTCCTGGTGGTTGTCTCGACGAGCATCTCGAAACTGACCATATCTTGATGAACGAGATATCTCGTCATCAGAAAATACTAACCAGATCGTGATCTCGTCATCATCAAAGAATCGGAAATATTTGACTTAGAAAAACTGACACTAATGACATTTACCAAAGACATGATGACGAGATATCAGGTCATTAGCAAACTTGGTCATATCTTGATGCATATCTCGTCGAAAGCAATTGGAAGGTTAAAGTGCCTATAAACATATTTTATGCATGTATCTCCAATAGAACATTTCAAAATCAATTCACTGTACTTGGAATTCAAAACACGAGCTGGAGTTTTAGTTTTTTCATCAAGTGGATTAAAAACATAAATGATTTCTTTGGTTTTGTTAGGTTTCTTCGTGAATTTTCGTAAGAGAAAATTTTTGCATATTAAGAGTTCATAATCCGCGATTGGTATGAATAGAATTTTAATTAAAATACTTCATTCCCCTTTAATAGAAACTATATTTAGTATAAGAGTAATTAAGTGCAGTTTTTTATAATTTTAAATGGAATATTCAGTGAGTCAAATTGGAAAGCGGACAGAGGAATGAAATTGTTGCACTTTTCAATGCTACTATTAAGCTTTATAACAATTTATATTTATGGGAAATGGAAAAGAAAAACTATATTTTTTCCTCAAAATAAAAACAGGATAGTGGCCTTTTCTTTTATAATTCCTGATATTTAATTGCGGTTGTGGTATTTGTTGCACAGGTTAATAAGAACTTGAATTTTATTGTATACTTTTTGTTTATGTTTACCCATTTAAGTTCTTCATATACGAAGTTCGCCATACCAATTTTATTTTGTCGAGTTCACTGCATTTCTCTATAAATCAGGGAAAATGTTCGAAATATAAACAAAATTACTTTGGAAATTCCATCTACTGATTGGATTAGTTAGTTGGTTTTGGGATTTTATGGCGCAAGGGCCATATTTGGCCATGCTGCGCCAGACACAAGACATACAATATCAAGTAATAGACAGATACACACAATGAAAGTTTTAAACTGACACAGAAGAGAGAAATACACCCAGGGATCGAACCTGGGAGGAATGCTGCAGGTTCGATACCTGACAGGAATCGAACATGCGCCGCCTATAACTCGAAGGTTGATAGAGCAGTGGGCATACCCACTGAGCCACGACGGTCCCTCTACTGCATTTAAAGTCATTATCCTTTTTTTAAATAATGAAACTTAAGAAAAGTGAAGTAACTATTTTTCGATGAGTAAAAACGTTGAATGGTAAAAATACCAGAATATTATGTTATGTTCCAAAGCTTGCTGAAGTTTTTAAATTCTTAGGAAAGAAAACTATCCCAGAAACAATCAGAATTATTATCAGAAAATAAATACGAATAGAATGGAAAAATCCAGATACAAACCTCACATCAGCATTGCTAACAAGAAAAAACGCTTATAACTGAAAAATTGAATTTATAAAACGATTTTTTATCCTTTGAGTTTCTTTTTACTGGACTAAGTTTAATTTGTCTGGATCTATCAGTAACTTTAGTTTGAGGGAAGCTCAACTAAATTCTAGATTTTCGTAATTCGAAATATACTTGTGAAGTGATTTTTACTGGTCCCAACGTCATGGAAATATCTCCACTTTATTGCAATTAGAAATTTATGGTTTTGCAGTACCACATTAAGAGCAAAAATAATTTAAGACTAGCTTAATGGAAGTTTGAACCAAAAGTAAGACAGCTTATTGTGAAAATTAGTTGAATTAATGCCTAAATTCTTTTCAATTTTCAAAAGATATAAGGGAATTCATGAAAATATATTTGTTTTCTTCTTTGAACTTAAAAATGCCTTAAATTTCACTATCCAGTGTTCATTTTGAGATAGATCAAAGTGTGTTTTCTTTTTCTTTTCTCATTAATATAAATTGTTATGAAATTGTTAATAGCGTTAAAAATGCAGTAAATTACCTTTTATTTATTACATAACTTTAAAATATATTCTTAACAGTTCCGAGTTTATAAAAGCTCTCACCAATTTCACTAGGGGTGTTCGGTATTTACTTCGTCTCACTTTACGTATCATATTATATTTAAATGGAAGGAATGAAAATTAATACTGACGAGACATTTAAATATCAGACTTCAGTTCTATATATATTTTAGCTATGAGCACAATTTCCTAGAAATGCAACGTTTGGCATTTAATCTAATGGGTGTTTACCAATCAAGTATCGTATATCAATTCAAAATTTTTACTGGCGAAGTGTTGAAATCTTATTCGAAAACAAGGCAACCTGCTGTCAAGTTCAGAATATGTACAGGAAATACATATCGCCGCAGAAACAGTTGTTTTTAGTTTGACAAAAAAATGGCATTTGTGGAAGATACCTATTAAAACAAAATACTCTACTTGGAAATTATCGTACAGTATTCGTTTTTATCAAGTTTATATTGCGTTCTAACATTGAATTTAATTACTTACAATGTATGCACAAAGGTTCATTAAAATTTAATCACATAATGACTGTCTTAATGTTATCGTGATTAAATGTGTTTCAAAACCGTTGAACATTTATTTAAATAATCACACGCACCTATTAGATAATTATAAAGGCAATAACTTATTCGACTGAATCTCCGTATCTGCATTGTTTAAAGCTCATCTACCTCTAAGTGTTGAAAGCGGTTAACATATTTGTATTTCAAATAGATGTTTATACGTAATTAACTATGGATAATTTCGAGAAATTAGATTCCCATACAGAATGTTTCAAAACATAATAAAGCAGAGGAAACCAATCTACATGACTGTTTGACCTAAATTTAATAGCTCTCAGGGGCACATCTCCTTTAGGTGTGTACGTGCTTTTCGGACCCAAGGTACTCTAGTGATCTTTGCCCATGGGGTTTACTGTCTTTAGTAAACACGGGTCGCGCTCCCTGGATACAAAAGCGATCTTTTTCTGCTTGCATCCCACTTCTCAGTTCCCAATGCCTCTTTTTTCCCCTTTCACATTTTTTACATGACATTCCCTTACGAAAAAGTTTTATTTCCATAGAATTATATAGATTTCCTTAGAACCTTTTTTTAGAGAAAACGAGCTGATTCTAGAGAAATACATTTATATTGAATTCCACAGAAAAGTAAGGTCGTGAAACAAAAGAAATTAGCTTCTATAGAATTCTAAAGATTTTTACAGACATTCTGTAGATTTCTATAAACATTTTACAGAAATTACGTTATTGAGCTTATAGAAAAACGAGCCATAATTCTATAGGATTCTAGACCACATTCTATAGGATTCTAGACCACATTCTATAGAAATTTTTACAGAATTCTATGGAAATCTTTCGTAGGAGTTGTCTTGTATTTGGCGTAGTTTGACCAAATATGGTCATTGCGCCATAAAACGCCAAAACCAACCAACCTAAATTGAATATAATAATGACTCAAATATTACTAATATTTTCGAAGCTAATTCTCTATAGGTTCATAAAATTACCACAGAACATACTTATCTGTCTTTAAGGGCATTCATAAGAATCGACTTTTGAAAATATTTAACCCTCACAATAAATGCAACATTCGCACAAGAAAAATTTATAACTTCAATATGAATTAAATACCACTTTGGTACCTGAATAGGTAGCATTATTATGGATCCAAGAATCTTTCCGCGACATAAAAGTTTATTACCTCCTTTCAGAGTGAAATTACATTTGAATAGCTGCTGGACTCGTTCTTTTGTCCATTGATCTGTGTAGCACCTTGGTTCTAATAATACAGTCCTCGACCTTCAAAGGATAGCGTTTATCGATGTCGGAAATATGCCCTGTAACAGCTGTGCTTTCGTGCTCATAGGCTTTTGTGATTGAAGAGTCCACTGGGACATGGCGAGCAGTCTACGACGAAAATCCATGCTCTTAGGAACGTACCACATAAGGAGCCTTCAGTAATACACTACGGTATAATATTGATTGTTCGTAATTGTGTTAAAAGAATAATAACTAACACACATAAATAGAATTTAGAATACATAAAAGTAATATTCAGTCATTGTGTAAGGCAGTTTTGAATTGCTCTATTTTAATTTAAGACTATTGAAAATTAACCCTCCAAGTGATTTCGGCGAGGTACCATGTCGAGATCACACATGGTGCACTTATTTATATGTAAACGTGTGATGAAACTTCTTTGGGTTCCATGTGTTGGAGCGTGCGATTTCGAGCTTGCGATTGATGTTTCAATTTATTTTCATTTTGATATTTATTTCGTGTGCAACTTTTCCAGTTGTTTCTTTGTTATTTAGATTTTATCTTTGACTAGAATTTAGAATTCCGATGTAGAAGAACGATAGTCTATTTTAGAACAGAGTTCGTCAGTTTCAGATCAGTCGGTTTCCTGTAAATATGCAGTGTTAATAAATGTCTTGTTCGGTTTGTAGTTTTGAATTCCAGTGCAATTTCTACATTCTTTTTATATCGCATCACAGTTCCCTTTAAAAATTTGTAGGACACTTGGTTCCTTACGTAGCATGCATCAAAGGTGGACACCAAATAATACTGTACCTAATATATAAAGTTAGATGTGCCATATTGTGAAGATTATGGGTATCTTTAATACACAAGATAATGCTAATTCTTTTCACATTTAATTTCATGATTGGTTGCATTGAGTTTTATGGCGCAAGGGCCATATTTAGCCAAGCTGTCCCAAACACAAGACAGACAACATCATGTAGTGGATAAACACACACAGAAATTTTTACTGACATAGAAGAGAGAAATACACCCAGGGAGGAATCGAATCTGACAGGAATCGAAACTGCGCAGCCTACAACTCATAGGTTGCTGGCGCAGCGGACAAATCCAGTGAGCCACGGCGGCTCCTATAATTTTATAAGTGTTACTTGAGATTTTACAACTAATGATTTAACAAGAAAATGTTTCATTTATGTGTAACTATATTCAACTGTTTATTTAAACATCCCTTCGAATTGTATGTATTTACGTTATGTTTACACTTAACCATCCTGGTGATTGTCTCGATGACGTCATTAGCAAAACTGACCAGATCTTGATGGGAAAACTTATCAAGTGCATCAAGTTCTCTTCGTCTCTCGTCATTGGAAGAAAAACTGACCAGACTTTTGATTGATCGTCAAAACAACTTGGAGGGTTTACACTTACTTCTAAGAGCACGTCTTCTGTAGTCCCACATCCTTGAAATGATTAAGGCTAAGGTATATACATGTTCTCTAATTTGATATTCTAATGTCAAAGAGCGTTGCAGATGGGTAGTGCGACATACGGCGTCCCACTTCCTTATGGAAATTAAAAGTACTATATATTTATTATGTGCAAAATACATTCGTATAAAGTGAAGGTCTTCACCTTTAAAGTTTCTTTCAAAAACATTTTTAACGTAATGGCCTTCAAAGGGTTAGATAAATTACTTGATTTGAATTTACTATATAAATCACGATTAATCCATAAGTAAATTTAACGTGAGCATAATTAAAAATAGCAAAACTCAAGAACACATGGTAACAGCCCCTTGCCAAATTGGCAACTAAAAATTTCTTTTCCCAAACGACTATTTCTGTATGGATAGGCGGCCATATTGCTATAGACTGCCATACTGATATTCCACTTGCGCACAAGTAGAAGTGCATTTAGAAAACCAACTACGGGTTACCATATTTTAAAATTATCACCAATTGGCGATGGCACCGTGTTCTCGTGTCTAACCATAAAAAATAACTGATTTAAGGGGAATGCATCTATTGATCACTAGATAATTCATTCAAAACATTTAATAAATACACATGCACATCTTTCTTTTCTTTATAAACAAAACAACTTCCCTATGTTGGAACGTCATGTAAAACACATTCAACCGCTAAAATTCCCCTCCTACGTTTCAATGGAAATGTGTGTTGTGCATCACTTCGGATACTAGTGCTCCTGTTTTTATCTCAAAGTGTAAGAGAGAACTCCATACCCATATATTTAATCTACAAACATATATTTTAATTATGTTACTTGTTTTAAGGGAATGCGTTCCATTTTAACCAAACAAGCACATTCATAAAGATTACGGGGATATTCCTTAACGACTCTTCCCTTCAATATTAGCACTTCTCAAATCTTTTGAAACTTTTCTTCACTGCTTTGGGCCCAATTTGGGGAACTCCATTTCACCCAAAGCTCGGTTATACCGACCGATACCGACAGATTCACTCGCGTAATGAAGAAGGTACAAAATTCATTAACCGAAGTGAACGTCGAAATTCCTCACATTACCCATTTAGTCCCCCGGATCTGAAATGCGAATGCAATGATCTTGCCTCGCTTATCTGAAAACTTCGGAGACTTCTGGAGCGGAGTTTTACGCATCGGCGTTATTGCTCCGATATAAAACGACAAGACCTACGACTAATCCAAACGGAATGTCAGCCATTTCGTTCCTCTGGCAAACACCCTGGCTTACATTAAGTCAACTCATCTCATTAGGTTGCTCTACGATGTCGTTCCCCGGCCCCCCTAAGCCCCGACCTGGCCCGGATGCCGGAAATTTCCTTGTCGCTTTCCGGAAATGCCGTATGAAGTGAATATATGTAACGGCACACTCTTCTCTCTGTCTATTTATCAATTACCGCCTGGCGCGGCGACATTGTACCCCAGAGGTGTTCTGGACATTTTCGGATGATTTGTGTTTTATGGGGTGTCCGCGGCAATGGGGCATTAGGAGGGTCAAATTGGGGCAGTTCGAAGGCGTACCTTTTGAGCATGTTATGTAGGTGTTGTCTCGACAAGTTGGCGAAATGATTTGGGTTCAAGATATATGCTACCCGTTCAAACATTGTTAAAGGTAGGTAGTTGAATTAATGTCGCAGTGGTAGGCATTTAATTAACGTCGCACTGGAGCAACACAACGGGCAATTAGCGACGGTCCGGGATCAAACCCGAAGGGAAAGATCCGAGGACAATACCACGTAATTTTGAACCATGGTCAGATAACGAGGCAACACTCGAACTGTCACCCCACTATCCGAAATTCCAAACCAAGGCAACGTAAGGACATTTGAGGCCACGACAGATTTAAGGTGTATGTATACACTAGAAATCACGAAAATTTACCAAAATATCGATCTATTTTTTAATAATTCAAAATGTTATTTAACCCCTTAGCTTTCAAGCGATACCGAGACCTTGCAAATATTAGAAATAGTTTTCAAGTTACAAGGGTTTGGATTAGGTACTATCACCATAGACAAACAGGTTTCCAAAACTTTAAACTCGATTTCTGAAGAACTGTTTTTGCAATAGGATGCTTCTTTCGAACAGTGATAACTCAAGAATGAATTGATCTATTATAATTACTTTTGTGTCATTATAATCTATATAATACAGTGGATGTTTTGACCCTCAGTCGAAGTTATTGGTTTAGAAATAAATTTTTAATTGATTTTTAAATGCTGAAATTCTTGAAAAAATCTTGATTCTTTAGACTTCCTTCGTGAAAAAAATTGTAAAAAAAGAACGTATTCCCTCTAGCAACTTGAAGGAGGTTCAAAACATGAAGAATAATATTAGGAATAATTTCCAACAGGAATTATCTTTCTGAACGCATTAGAATTTGAGATATCACTGTTCAAAAAACATGCTAATTAGTTAATTATATCTAAATTAGATAATTAATAAGTAGCTTAATCTCAGAATTTTTCACACTAAGATTTTTAGTCAAAATTTAAAAAAATGTTCTAGTGTATACATACAGAACGTCGCAATGAAGCAACACAACAGGTTATTGGAGACGGTCCGACATCAATCCCGAAGGAAAAGTTTCGAAAAGGAAATACCTCGTAATTTTGAACCACAATCAGATAACGAGGCCAGCACCAGATGTGGCACCCTATTTCAAACTTCCACACCACGCAAACATGAGAACATTTGAGGCCACGACGTATTTAACATGCATCAGCCTCCGTTTACATTATGATCTTTGGTTGAATCGAGTTTCGAACACGCAACCCTCCGATTGCTAATCTGTTACTCCGTCATTGTTAAAGGTTGTAGTTCCGTAAAATCTGAATGTGAGGACTGTAAACAAACGAACCAGACGGTCAGCGAAGATTTTATATCTGCTGTCCGAATGCTCTGGCATGATGTATATCGGATAACCTTAAAATGCTGTTTATTGCCGTTTTGGCAATGTTTGGTGTTTAATCTAATAGGTGTTGACCAATCAATTATATATAAATTCGGAATTTATTCTTTTGAATTTTTTTGGAAACGTGCTTGTAAAATCGTATTAAAAATAATTCAAGTGACGTCACATTCGGAATATGAAGAGTAAACAAGTATTGCAGCAGTTCCACTTACATTTAAGACAGTACCACCTACCCCCCCCTCATTTAACTTGGTAAAAAATGTCCCTCAACTGCGAAAGTGAAATGTAGACCAACTTAAAACCTCCCCATCTCGCGATATAAACACACGCTGAGTTCATCTGTTATATTATTTATTGTGTTCCTCTATATCCGACGTCATAGCAATGAAATTGTTCAGGGTAAAATCTTTGTTGACGATGCGACATACCCTGGCGTAATTTCAATCTTTTTGTCGCCAAGCCAATGGTAATAGTAGAGATTGGCAAATTATTATTTTACTATGTCTATTCCAAATTTGTGAAGAGCCATTAAACATAGGTGAAACCTTAGCCCAAATGGGTATTCAAAAATTTAAAAAACTCAAAATATGACTAATGAAGATTACAACTGAAAAAATGGTCAATTGCTATTTTGATGGAGCGAAGCTTTCATCATTATCAGAACAGAAATGAACAGGAAAATGCGAATTTAAATATATTCTTCTGGAATAGTGTTATCATCACTCTCTGTTTTAACTAAGTCCATCCTGGCCTCGTATAAGTGAGGGGAAGTATTGGTATCACTAGCGAGAGTTAACTAACTTAAAAATAAATAAGGTTTACTAATAGATAAGGCTAAATAGATAAGATGTAGTTCAATTAACTTCGCACTGGAGCAACTATGGGCTCAAGTGCGACGCTATTGGCGACGGTCATGGGGTCCTTCCCGAAGTGATAGATCTGGCTGACCATTCCTAATGTCAAAATGATGTTGACGAATTTTCAATTTATGTTCGTGTAACATTTTAAAATACTTCCGTTACTAATTTAACAGCAATTTTTGATAGGTTGATCATTGATTTGTAAAATATATACTAAAGAACATCGCGATGCAGTCACCTTAGAAATATCACACTATTTTTATGCGTTAGTTTTAATAGAATACGTCATGTTTGAACAGTAATTAAAATCATTTAAACGGAAACTTGATTTTTACTTGTTTACATTAATCCACATAAAATCAGACAACAAACAGAACAATATATATTTCTAAATATATGTATCTAATATTCAATAATAAGCATTAATTTGCAATAGCAGCGAAATTAAGCTCCTTTAATGCTTATAATACATGAAATATTTTAATGTTCTCCATTATTAAATATTAATGATTGCAAACTATTAATGGAATATATATTAGCATCTGATATTCAAATTTTAAACAAAGCGCATTTGGCGAAAGCATTGTCAGAAGGCATTCAACATTTTAAAGTCATAAATAGGAATAAATAGTTTTATAAGTACAAAGTAGAGATTACTTAAAATCCTCCCATATTCATTCTAATAATCCTCTTCCTGAATGGGCCGTTTTCTGTTTAAAGGAGCATAAGTATTAGTTCCGACTGAAGTTATTCTTACGGACTTAAAATCGAAATGCAATAAGTAATCCTAAGACTCTTCAGTTCAATTATCGTAGAGATAAATATCGTTGTCACTGATGCGAATAGTAGAATGCATCATGGAATACAAAAGTTACCATTTGAATTCGAATATGTTTAAACATTACCAGAGCCTTAACTTAAGAACCTAGAAGTGGATTAACTTTGGCACAATGAACGATTTGTCTATTAATTTGAATATTTGCCATCAAAAATTAATTCAGATCAAACAAGAATCTTTTTGTTAGTATAAATAAAACAAAACAATACATCATGTGTGCATAAGCAGTCGAATTTAGTTCGTGAGATGTTTTCTTGAAGAAAAATCTATGAAAGATGGATCATTTTTATAATTCAGCTGACAATTTGCGTTTTAAATGCAATGCTAATCCAAGGCAATGAATATGCATGGGCTGTGACAAATGGGAAATTCTTTTGGGAATTGCTTTCCTCCTGCTTGATTTTCCAGATTCGAAAAATTCATTTGTGCAGGGAAATCAAATCTTTCTTTGAAATTCTTAAATTTTGAAGCAAAATGTATTAGCAATTACTCAACTAAAAATAACGAGGCATTGTGATTTTCTGAAATCAGTGTAGCAACACTAGACAATGTAACATTTTAGTAATTTATTAATTATACCGCAAATTCATCATCTTTAATTAATTTGCGTTCATATATAACAGGAATGGCCAACAAGTCGATAGCTAATCGATTTTTGGTAGATCACAGCCGACAGGAGACTATTTCAACACGCAAACGCAACTTAGTCGTGACTCAGCAACAAACGGTCGTGGCTCCTTTAGTATCATAGTTGACGTTGACAATTCGTTTTCCGCGCCAGCCGTCGAGTGTGGGAGAGCAGCGTCCTACGTCACTTGTCATCCGCTCGCTGTCCAACACGCCATCTAGCGGGCATCTCGGCGTGACCTCTTTTAATCCTCGGTGTAACAATACATAAGTTGGCATTCCTGTGTTCCCTGTTTAGTGTTTGGTATTCACCAGTGGTAACACTGTATTAGCGTTTCTAGAAAAAGTGTCAATTTTTCTTAATACTACTGCTGTACAAAAATGTAAGTACCTTCTTTCTATGGTACTGGTATGGTTTTAAATTAAAATTGCCTACTTGTTTACTTTATTTGAATTTCAGTACCCATTAAAATGAGTAGTAAAACAAAAAAATCGAAGACTTATCATTTTCATGAAGAATGGGAACTTGATTACTTTTTACAATGATGAATGATAAATGTTGCTTAATATGGGCAATGCCTCTGTAGCCGTTACTAAAAAGGGTAATCTGGAGAGGCATTAACTTTGCATAACAAATACCAGACAGATTATCCACAAAATAGTGACTTGAGAAAAATAAAATTTGGGATCTTAAAGCTCAACAAAATGTTTTTAAAAAGCCCATGTTGAAATCACGTGCAGTGACTATTGCATCATTCAAAGTAAACCATATTTTAGCAAAAAAATTTAAATCATTTTCTGACTGGGAATTTATAAATGAAACTTTCTTGGAAATATCAGATTCACTTTTTAATGATTTTAAGAACAAGATTGAAATTATTGCTGCAATTAAAGATCTACAATTGTCTCGAAATACTATGATGCGGCGGATTGAGAAATTGAGTGAAAATATAAGAGATCAGTTATATAATGACATTAATAGATATTCTTGTTTTTCCCTTCAGTTTGATGAATCGACAGATATACGTGATACAGCACAATTGCTTATTTTTATTTGTGTGGTTTTTAAAGATTATATATCTAAAGAATTGTTGGGTATGATTTTTTTGAAAGAAAGGACTAGAAGTGTAGATATATTCAACTCTTTTAAAAGCTACCTCTTTTTAAATCAGTTTCCATAACAGATGGAGCAGGAGCAATGATAGGCCGCATAAATGGATTTATAATTGAAAGAAAGGACTAGAAGTGTAGATATATTCAACTCTTTTAAAAGCTACCTCTTTTTAAATCAGTTTCCATAACAGATGGAGCAGGAGCAATGATAGGCCGCATAAATGGATTTATAATTGAAAGAAAGGACTAGAAGTGTAGATATATTCAACTCTTTTAAAAGCTACCTCTTTTTAAATCAGTTTCCATAACAGATGGAGCAGGAGCAATGATAGGCCGCATAAATGGATTTATAATTGAAAGAAAGGACTAGAAGTGTAGATATATTCAACTCTTTTAAAAGCTACCTCTTTTTAAATCAGTTTCCATAACAGATGGAGCAGGAGCAATGATAGGCCGCATAAATGGATTTATAATTGAAAGAAAGGACTAGAAGTGTAGATATATTCAACTCTTTTAAAAGCTACCTCTTTTTAAATCAGTTTCCATAACAGATGGAGCAGGAGCAATGATAGGCCGCATAAATGGATTTATAATTGAAAGAAAGGACTAGAAGTGTAGATATATTCAACTCTTTTAAAAGCTACCTCTTTTTAAATCAGTTTCCATAACAGATGGAGCAGGAGCAATGATAGGCCGCATAAATGGATTTATAATTGAAAGAAAGGACTAGAAGTGTAGATATATTCAACTCTTTTAAAAGCTACCTCTTTTTAAATCAGTTTCCATAACAGATGGAGCAGGAGCAATGATAGGCCGCATAAATGGATTTATAATTGTATGCCAAAATGATAAGGAATTCCCAAGTTTTTTGAGCTACCATTGCATAATTCACCAAGTGTTAGCCAGCAAAAGATTAAATACAAAAGAAATAATGGACATAGCGTTCAAAATCGTTAATTCCATTCGAGGAAGTTCCCTCAAACGGCGTCTCTTCCAATTGCAACTTGATGAAGGACAGCCAGAACTATTATTACATACCGATGTAAGGTAGGTAGCTAGGTAGAAGTAAATTTCTGCAACGATTTCGTGATTTATTAAGTGATATAAAATATTTTCTCGAAGAGCAAGATCAAGAATGTGCAAATTTAAATGATGAAACTTGGCTCAGTGATTTAGCGTTTCTTACAGATTTTACATCGAAATTAAGTGGTTTAAATTTACAATTGCAAGGAAAAACAAGACAGTAATTGAAATTATCAGTAGTATTAATGCATACAAAAAATTATTATACTAATAGAAGATCTTCAACAAAACAATTTGAATCACGTTCCCAATATGTCCGATCACCTATAAAAACATTAAAATTGTAATTATAACATTGAAATACGTTGCAGAAATTAAAAAGGTGATTGGAGACTTTGAGGTCAGATTTCATGATTTTGAAAAAGTTATTGTGCAGTATCTGTCTTTTCCTTTTAAAAAGGATTTAAATGTAAAACATATTGCCGCAAAAATTTCTGACACATTTAATATTGAAAAAACGCGTTAGAAAATGAAATTATAACTCTACAAACTGATCTAACCTTACAAGCCAGAGAATTTGAATGAGATTTTTGAAAATACGTCAATCGAGTAAAGTATCCCAATATCACCAAATGTAGTTAATATATCTACTTTTTTTGGATCTACATACTTATGTGAATCGGCTTTTTCATATTTAAAGTTCACGAAGACTAAATATCGTTCCCTACTAACTGATTCCCATACTGAAGATTCATTATCATTTTCTTTGTCTGGATACACATCAAGTTATGAACGCTTGGTTGGAGACATGCAGACGCAGACTTCTCATTAATGATAAGATAATAAAATAAAATTTAAACTGTATTTTTTCTGTGGCTACTTTCCGATTTGGTATCACTCTACTGTCTTTTTTTGTGAAACGAGGGTTAATTAGACAGGGATCTACGGCTAAAAGAAGATTTTGAACCAATACTAAGAGCACACAGACCGGGAATCGAACGGAGAACCTGTTGAACCAAGGGCTAGTAGATTTTGTAGGAAAGGGAACTGGTTTGTTTTATCAAAAAGAAGAATGTTAATCCTGTTTCCAAGTAGTGTAGGATTGCTTTTACCACACAACGCACATGATTGGTTGAAATAATCAATGGATTCTTTCAACCTTTAGAAAGATTCTATTGCTCCTTTCTTTTGAATAGAATCCCTTGGACAGATTTATTGTTTTTTTCTTGCAATAGAATCCTTTGGAAATATTATATTGCTCCTTAGAATATAATACTTTGAAAAAATTCCATTGGTCTAATGGAACAATCCTTTGGAAAGATTATTGCTATTTTCCTTAGAAAAGAATTTTTCGGTTGGTTGTTTGGTTTGTCGTTTCGTTATGGCACAAGGGCCATATTTACCCATGATGCGCCAAACATTAGACAAACACAATAACGGAGGAAGAGAAAGCAGAAAGGTAGGCGAGGGTAAAAATGAAAGGGAGGAAAGATAACTCAAGTACCTTGGGTTTGTGATGCCCGTACACACGGTAAGATTCTATTGATCGAGATCAAAATCAGTTAGGGCTTTCGAAAGGGCTGTAGATTGCAAGGTGGAATTGTGATATTGAACCTCTCTGAGGGTTAAGCAGATTGTTTTATGTCTCAATTTCAAATTTTCATCCTTATACTGCTACTCTAAAATCTATAATGGAACATCACATCCAATGCGCTGATCGTTAAAACGATAGATTTATTAACATACTTGTTAGCCCGATTATTTAACAATACTTGTACGTTTCTAAGGTGTTTGCTGAGTTTATGAAAGCAAAATAATTCAGAAATTATAGGGGTGATTTCGAACGGCGTAATTTCCTAAATATTTGATACTGTATGCCCCTATGTCAAGTACTAATGTTAGAGAGTAGTTATCAATGAGAAAACTATGAATCCATTACTCGCACCTAAGTTTATTCCATATATAAATACTTATAATCAATTATACATATTATGCCATGTTTCTATGCTTTAAGAATCAACTACTTAGTTGTGAATAGTTAGAATTACAAATACACGACAAATCATCATTGTTGATAGGAATCATTGGTAGTTTATGAATTTTTGCTTATTATTATAGGAAGAATTATAATTGAAAAGAAGCCTATATTGAACTCCTTATGTGTCTATGGAAGTGTATAATCACTAAGATGTGCAACTTCACCCATGTGTATACGAGAGTGAATCAATAATAAATCGTAATAAATTTTATTACAATAAAAATACAAAACTTGCAATAACACCCTTTACAACATAGTTCCCTTGCAATTCAATTTACTTGTTCCATCAATGCACAAGTTTTTATGCGTCCTAAAAAAGGTTTGTGGATAATTCACAGCCACAAACGCAATTCTTTTAGTTTGTCGTGAATGACTAATCCACTACTTCATCAACAATGGTTACTCTTTTGTGTAGCAATAACATGTTCTGTTCACGTCCTTAAAAAGCCGTGTAACGAAGAGACAAGTAAATTAAAGAGCAAAGGAACTATGCTGAAAAGGGTGGTAGTGTAAGTTGTCTATTTTGATTCAAACAAATTCATAGCCGCATTGTTCGGAATTGATTCATCTTCGTACATTTAAGGCATTCACCATTTATTTAACACGTTTAGATCGCCAATAAAATTGTAAAATTTAATCGCTATGAATTACTAACCTAATTCAATTTAGTTATGGAATATATGAATACAAATGAACAATGATAACCTTAAGGTAGATAGTATATAAACGTTAAACCAAACACCAAGTGATCATAAAGTAGGTAGGTATTTAATTAACGTCGCACTGGAGCAACAGAACGGGTATTGTGATCATAAAGTAAATTTCCCCTATACAGGGTGAGTCTAAACTATTCATACAAACTTCAGGAGATGATAGAACACAACTAAACAAACACTTTTCACCATAGAATGTATGGTCGCAAGTTGCGGTTGTTGGCCGCTAGAGAGCGCTTTCCATTTCGGCACAAACACACGATCCGATGCAAGTTGGAAAGAGGCATGAAATATGGAAACAACGCTTTAATGTCAAATAAACATCAATAACTGCTTGACAAAACGAAATAATACAATTAGATTTGCATAAATTAAAGATAAGTACAAGGAACAATGGGTAAGAAAGAAATGACATGTACAAAGCATGAGAAACTTTTCACATGGAAATGAAACATGTACAAACATCAGTAGGTAAGTACAACTCAAATGCACAATTACAGAAGCTGTTCAAAATGTCGACCACCACACCTGATGCAGGCCTCACATCGCCAACGTAAGGATTCCCGTGTGGTTTGGAAAATACCAGGCATTTCGCGGACTTCAGCCGCAGCTACTGAAAGCCAGGCAACAAGATCTTCATGATCCTCAATGTGGGTCTCATACATGTTAGCGTGGAAACTTCCCCTTTCCGAGAATTGTCGGTGCAAACGCGCAAAAATCTCGTGTTGGGAATGCGCCTGTTAGGAAAGCGATCTCGGTAAAGGCGTGCGTTGTGCATGCCTGCCATTACCGTCTGCCAGACCGTAAATAAAATGCAAGTCTGCTTTCACCGCATTTGAATATTCAGTCATTTCCAGTCGCGACGGGTGCGAAAACCTCCGCTTTTATACAAGCGTTTGACTGCGCTCTCTAGCGGCCAACCGCTGCACTTGCGACCATACATTCTACGGTGAAAAGTGTTTGTTTCGTTGCGTTCTATCACCCCCCGAAGTTTGTATTATTAGTTTAGACTCACCCTGTATACAAGCCTCTCGCGACCTTTTCAATGACTCGGAATGAAACATGACATTTAGAGATTTGAAGGTGTGCCGTTGAGAATTTTTTATGTAAGTAGTGATAATCGAGCGATCACGGTTACGGATACAGTTCACAAATTTAGAGCAGCACATCTACTTATCGCTATGGGATTAACGCAGTAGAAAACCAAAAGTGGGGGTCTAAATGTTACCGTTATCTCTAAAGACGCCCGCGTGGTATTTTTTGATTAACGTCACACTGGAGCAACACAACGGGCTATTGGTGACGGTCCGGGATCAATCCCAAAGGGAAAGATCCGAGGACAACACCACGTAATTTTGAATCACGGTCAGATGACGAGGCAACACCTGAGCTGTCATCCCACTCTCCAAACTTCTACACCACGCCAACGTGAGGACATTTGAGGCCACGGTAGATTTAACGTGCAGCAACCCCCTTTGTACACAACGGTCTTTGGCTGGATTCGAACTCACAACCCTCCGGGTACTCGTCCGTTACTCTTCCAACCGGGCTACCGCGGCCCAAACGACTGCAAATGAAGGTGAGTGTAAAATAAAGTACAATGGTACATTAACATCATAGGTTCTCCCACTGCACTAGCAACCTGCGAGTATATTTATTTCCGGAAACAATGAGGACGGACACGGAATGACAACGGCAATAAGAAAACCTCAATTTTTTTAATCAGCCATCAGAGCTGTTTAGTAAATACCAACTAAATTTCAAACAGGCATTTCAAAATACCTTTAATTCGGTTTCATGCAAAGGGTAAACCACTGTCGATACTGGAAACGTCAAATTACACTAAACATCGACAGTAAAATAAAAAAGACGGAGCATGTGCCTGCAGCTTCATGTTATTTCTTCCAGTTGCTCGGTTTTAAGATCTGTCTCGTCGTTGAGGGTTGGTTTGGTTTGGTGTCGCAAGGGCCATATTTGGTCATGCTGCGCCAGACACAAGACATATAATATCAAATAATAGACACACACAATGAAAGGTTAAAGATGTCGAATCCGGGGCATGTTTGTCGCCAAATCAAGATGGCGTCCAAAGCCAGTAAAAAAACGCGGACTTTCATACGCGAAAAACCTTTTGCATAGGGTTGCCACAAAGCTGAATCAAACCACCAAGGCTACCATGTTTGGCGATAAATCGCTAGTGCCCCGGATTCGACATCTCCACCCAATGAAAGTTTTACTGACACAGAAGAGAGAAATACACCCTGAGATGAATGCACCTGACAAGAATTGAACCTGAGCCGCCTACATCTCGAAGGTTGCTAGCATAGTGGGCATACCCACTGAGCCACGACTGCCCCACGTGGTTGTGGGAAAAAGCGTTAATCCTAAATTATTGATTGGTTAAAGTGATTATCCACCGTGATCAAAAACACTCGTCTGCGCTTCCATAGCCAATCGGCTGTCGATTTGTTTCACCCTTCAGAGATCATATGACAGCGACTCCGCCCACATGATCCGTCTATTTCATTTTAAGGTTGATGACGTTAAATTGATAATTTGATAGATTACCACATCATGTAAACTAGCTCTCTAATTACATAGCATATTGAAGATGTACAATTTTGAATTTCCTATCACTATTTTAGGCTCAGAAAGGGATTCGTTGACTTCAAGTTTGTAATTGTTTCAAGGACTTCACTAGTACCAACCAAATGCAGTACTTAAATGATAAAATGTAAGAGTTGTGTTCTTGGGACCAGCGTATATTTTATTTCCTTACACTTGAGGTAAGACAAGTGTATAGCAAAACGTATTAGGAAATATTAGTCTTGGTGTGGTGTTAAAATTCGTCAAGTTCGCACCACTTATCCTGAACGTTCTGCTTCAATGCACCCGATTCTAATGAAGCCGATTCTATTGCACCCGATTTTTTATTACTGGTTATGAATTCTGTTAGAGGGGATGGACAATTGATATCAAACACAAACATTTATCGATAAATATTAAAATTTAAAAAAAACTAAACTTATTGCTAAAGTTAATAATAAACTATGACAAAGTATTGAAATTTATCAACAATTTAAGTCGGATAAAAGTTGAAATATTAAATTTTAACTTGAATTATAACTGTTAAATTACCCGATGACGTCATTTCAATACGTCAGATATATAACTATATTATTCAGTAAATGTTAGTATTTGTTATTAACAATTAAGTCGTAGTAGTAGGTTAGGTAGTTGAATTAACGTCGCACTGGAGCAACACAACAGGTTATTGGAGACGGTCCGGGATCAATCCAGAAGAGAAAGATCTGAGGACACCTGGCAATTTTGAACCACGCTCAGATGACGAGGTCAACAATTGAGCTGTACCCTACTCTCCAAACTTACACAACACGCCAACGTGAGTACATTTGAGGCCACGACAGATTTAACACGCACCAATCCCATGTACATGATAATTTATGGTTGGATCGAGTTTTCAATTCGCAACCCTCCGGTTGCTAATCCTCCACTCTTCCAACCGGGCCTACCGCGGGCCCCTTAATTTTAAGAGTTGATAACTTTGCAAATTTGCAATGACCTTTTAAGACTTATATAACATAAATTTTACTCGCGTTTACCATTACCATTTTGGCATCACTTGGCGACAAAACAGTGAAATCATGCCAATACCGCACCGTTAACTAGGATTTTAATACAATTCTTAATCAACTATAAATACACAATATAGAGGGGCCGCGATAGCAAGGTTGGAAGAATAACGGACTAGCATTCGGAGGGTTGCGAATTCGAATCTAACCGTCATGTACAAAGGAGGCTGGTGCACGTTAAATCTGTCGTGGCCTCAAATGTCCTCACGTTGGCGTAGTGTGGAAGTTTGGAGAGTGGGGAGAAAGCTAAGGTGTGACCTTGTCATGTGACCGTGGTTCACAATTACTTAGTGTTGTCCTCGGATCTTTCCCTTCCTCTTTGATCCTGGACAGTCGTCAATAACCCGTTGTGTTGCTCCAGTGCTACGTGAATTAAAATGCCTACCTACCAACACAATTTAGAAATCCAGTCGATTACACTCCCAACCACTCGTGTACTCACAATTTGATATTTCCTATTTGATTGTCATTCATTCTCCTAGTTAGGACTAAGGAAAGTCATATACGAGTATTACACTTAAAAAACATTCAATTGAACTTTTTCCGAAAGTTAATGCAAGTCTAATGACAATTTAAGCGAGTACCCTGAAAATCGGTACGCTTCAAGGTACCTTAAAATTTTTCCAACTTTTCCTCGGATGCGATAACACATTTCCAAATTAAGTGCAGTGACATAGTCTTCACGGCAGAGAACACAATAATTAGTGATCTGGCATGTTAAGAAAGGATAATCTTTTGTCTGATTTCTGAAGGGTAACAGTAATTATTTCCCCATTTCGCCCCATTTAAACTTTCCGGGTACATTTTCACGCTGAATGGAGAATTCATTATTAAGAAATTAGAACACAAAATAAAAAGGCTATTAAATACCTCTCCCGCAAAACTGTCCTGAAAGATGTCAGTAATTAATCCGTGATCGCCTTAACGGAAAAAAGAATCAGTTTGGGAAATTACATTTTCACCTGATCTGTCTTAATGAAAGGTAAAAATCCCTATCACTCGCATGATCAGAGGCTTAGGGACTATTGTCAGAGGGGATTATAAAAATCAAAGCGGTCTTTCTCTGAAATTTTTAATTACTGTATCAAAACCTTCAAGGATTCAAAATGTGTCTAAGGCACTTTCCTGCTTTTGAATTGGGAATTTTTTTATGAATGTATGCTAACCGATTGTAAAGATACAAGTTTTCTTTGTGTTTTGATAGTTCAAACTTGGAGGATAATCGAATCATTTGGTTCAATGCATGTTTTGTTTGTTGACCATTGAGTTAGACGGAATAAATGAGACAAAGCATTTTCTAATGTGGTTTCGGTACAGCTTTGATACAGACTTTTTTGTGGCAACGCTTTTGGCGTGATTTTTATGGTGCCAAGGATGGATGGGAATTAATTAACGTCGCACCGAAACAACACGAGCTAAAGGCGACGATCCTAGATCAATCCCCAAGGGAAAGATCCGAGGACTTATGGTGACAAGGAAGAATTTCTTAGAAAAAAATGTCCATTAATTATTCAAATCACTACGAGGTAAGTTTTCCTTTGATGAAAAAATCTACTTTTCTGAAATAGTACAGGTTTAATAATTTATTAGCTTTAAGCCTAATAGAACCAGGCTATATTATGAATGTTATAAAATATCACATTAATTTTTACAAACTTGTTTTTCGGCATTGTAAAATCAAAAAAGTTAATTATTTACCAGAATTAATAAGATTCAAATATATATATATATATAATCTCGAGGTTGCCATAATTCTAATTAAGTGGGGTTTCCTATTCCTGTCACAACTCGCTACGAAAAGCAAGCCCAAAAAATGCGCCAAAAGCGTTGCCACAAAAAAGGCCTTATATCAAAACTGCACCTAATCAATTCTTTGGAATATCATACAAGCCAAAAGAAAAATAGTTGCCAGAAATGTTAACTATAGTTACATGGGATTTTTGACTTATATTCACATAGAATGTTTGAAATAAATATAAAATATATCAACATTATTTTAATACTTTTTAAAATCAGGTTCACAACACATGTATAGATAGTAATCCATTATATGTTAGCACTATTTGCAATAGAAATTTATTCAGAATTGATATAGCTCAAATACTCAGTCATACAATTCTTAGCGCTATTTTATATCCATAATTAGTCTGTTTTTCATCGTGCTATTTTTCATACCAACATTCTGTTAGAAAAAGACGAAACTTTCTTGAATTGATAGACTACTTTATTTACCACAGTAAAAACACTAGAAAATCGAACCCCGTGAATATATTTTGTAGTTGGATATAAAATCAACATAAATTATAATAGAATTTGATGTACATGAATCAAATTAAAAATAATCGGATTAAATTATAGAATAAATACATACAAAATAAACTACAACTTGATAAGCAGTGGATCTAATTCTACTCAAAATTTTAATTTTAAACGAAACATACTAAAACAAAAAGTAGTTGCATAACTAACATCTGATACGAAAAATCTTCCAACTAGTGAAATGAAAACAGTAATAAAATGCAAATTTAGTTATGGTAAAGAAAAATCTTTCTATTAGAGTCGGCAAAACTTATTAAAAGAATTTTTTAAATAAAAACTTCCCCCTTCAGAAATGGATACTTTTATGCAGCAATAACGAATAAAACTATTTAAGTACGTTGAAGTTTACAAATTTATTTTTACTATACATACTAAATACCTTATTACAATTTAATCTGCTTATCAAAGCGAATGTCTATTTTAGAGCCTTTATATATCGAAGCCTATAAGCTTCTTTAAAATTTGTCACACAACTGAAACTTTGAAAACAAACTTGTGTATTCAAAGTATTTCATCAAAACAAGTACTTAGCCATAAGGTTTATCTATGTTCATTCAAATTTTAGTGATTCGATTCGATTAAACATTTATACTGGTTATTAAGCACACACCAACAAAAATCTACTTTTACAGCAAATATAAAAAGTAATACTGACAGAATTGACCCTAGATTCAAAACGTTATGAATATGTACTATATATATTTTACGTGCATTACCAAGCTAGGGTTAAATACGACAGTCGAACGCCAATTTAACATTTCGGAAAGGCTTCCGATTTTATTCATTATTTCGAGGAAATTGCCAATTCGAGACATCTTGGTATAGCCGAAATGAGCTACGCGTGAATATTAATAGTGATTTACACTTACCTTAATGCGGGATACCGCAAGAACAAAATGTTCTTTTTCTTCGTAAAACATCTGACGAATACACTTGATCTCAAAGTTGCATTCTTTTTCCCAATTCAAATTAATGCAATTTCTTTATCTGTTCTTGTTGAGTTTCAGATTCCACAAAGTGGAATGCAGTTCTTGAATTATAATGATCATCGTAGGAAAACAGGATACGGGAAAATTCTTCGTTTTGTCAAATTGTTTTTTCGTTGATCGGGGTTTTGACGTTTACTTTAGTTAGCACTCTTAAAAATCGCTGGAGATCTTTTTTTGTGATAAAAATGGTACTGTAGTATCCTTTTATCGTTGTGTAACAATGTCGCTAATTCCAAGTTGCTACTACGAAGAATTAAAAAGGGGAAGACGCAGTTGCCAAAATTAGTTCTATTTCTCTCACCAACGAACATCCCCAATAACGCCTCTAATGGCTTCGTTTGTCATTCTTAGGTCGTTTTTTGTCACAAGGCGCTAAATTGTGGAATGTGTAAAATTCAAGTTTAGCTGTTCATGGCACTGAAGATTCTAGATAATTGAAAATTAGCGTTCTAGTGATATTTGACAAATGGCTGCTTTTTCAACTCGTTTGATGTCTAGCTATTTGAAATCGAAATTTCACAGCGTTCATTTGTTTATAGACAAAAAAACTTTCAAAGTTCTTATGGCCAAAATAACGTACGATTTATCTGCTAAGAATGAGATTCGTGTTTCAAGATCGTTCTGTGCTTTGAGACTTATGGTACCGACTTCGAAGTTCCCCTTCACCTTTGTTCATGTCCTTGGGATTTTGAATGCGGCGCCATTAAAGTAGTTTAACCTTCTTGGTGGTTGAATCCTCCTCGAGGTATCTCGTCATTAACAAAACTGACCAGATCTTGATGGACGAGATATCTCGTCATTCGAAAAAAACGGATCAAATCTTGATCTCATCATCGAAAAATCGATAATATCTTCATGACAAGATATCTCGTCATTAACAAAATTGGTCAGATCTTGATGGACGAGATATCTCGTTGAAACCTTGGAGGGTTAAAATTTGTTGATTGACTTCAGGAAGTGGATGAGTGTTTACATGTATTTCATTTACTTTCGTGGTAGGTAGTTAATTAACGTTGCACTGAAGCAAAACAACAGGCTATTGGTGACGGTCCGGGATCAATCCCAAAGGGAAAGATCCGAGGACAACACCACGTAAATTTGAACCACGGTCAGATCACGAGAACACCTGAGCTGGCACCCCACTGTCCAAACTTCTACTCCACGCCAACGAGAGGACATTTGAAGCCACGACAGATTTAAACGTGCTCCATCCTTTGATCAATCAGATCACGTTGGACTGGCGTGGGAGTTTGGAGAGTGGGGTGCCAGGTCAGGTCTGACCTCGCGATCTGACCGTGAATCAAAATTACGAGGTATTGTCATCTGATCTATCCCTTCAGGATTGATCCCGCAGCATCACCAATATCCCATTATGTTGCTTCAGTGCTACACTAGTTCAACTACCTACCTGGAATTTATACAATGTAATATATGGTCTAGTCTTTTTTATGTCTGGACCGCGGTAGCCCAGTTTGAAGTGTAACGGATTAGAAACCGGAGGGTTGCGAGTTGGAAATTCGATCCAACCAAAGACATCGTGCTGGTGCAAGTTAAATCTGCCGTGGCCTCAAATGTCCTCACGTTGGCATGGTGCGGAAGATTGGAGAGTGAGGTGCCAGCTCTGGGGTGACCTCGTCATCTGACCGTGGTTCAAAATTATGTGGTGTTGTCCTGGGTTCTTTCCCTTTGGGTTTTGACCACGGACCGTCGCCAATAGCCCGTTGGTCTAGTGCGACGTTAATTAAAATACTTACCTACCTACCTTTTTCTGTGATTGACTTAGTTTATACTTGAGATTGAATCAGTGCAAAAGGATGGGATGGGCACAAGAATTATTCAGATATATGTATGAGAGGCATTTTCTGTCAAGTTGAATGTATATATAGACAGTAGTGTTTCTGTGGTAGCACGTTTCCTGTACGGATTCTGAACTCGGCGGCAGTTGCCTTGTGTTTAGGACATGATTTCAGCACTTCACCAATAAGGGATCCGAAGATAGAACATCGCAATTTTAAACTACGGTCATATGACGAGGTCTCAAATTTCCACACCATATAAACGTGGTCATTTGAGGCCAGGACAGATTTAACGTGAACTAATCCCCAGGTACACGATGGTATTTGATTGGATCATGTTCTGAACTCGCAACTCCGTGATTCTACCAACTTGGCTACTGTGGCCCTACATTTTAAGGGGGTATGGCACCCAAATTGCTGAAATCTGCAATTTTGAAGTTATAGCTGTAATTTTTTATTTTAAGGTAGATTTTAAGTATAGTATACAAAATGTGAATTCAAAATTTTAAAAATTAAAAACAATTAATTTTTAAAAATAAAATTTCAAAAATTTGAACAGTTTTCTTTTTGATATAAGTAGAAAAATAATTTGGCTAAAATTTTAGTTTGAACATTTTTTAACATAAATAAGAAATAAATTATCTTCACAATTTTTGTAAATATGAATCAGAAAAAAATTAATTAAAAGTAATGCAAAAAACGTGATTTTACACCACAAATATTGTTTTCAAAAATCATAATAAAAAAACAAACACATATTTCGACAATTGCTGAAGAAAAATTAAAGAAAGGTATATATATATATATATATATATATATATATATATAAAACAATTGTTCCACATTTCATTCATATCCGTGCAATAGAATTTGACTTATATCAATTTAAATTTACAATATAAAAGTATCAAAAATAACTTCTTTGAGAAAAAGGCATTAAAGTTTTAAAATTATGCAAAATAGCTGTTTATGAAGATATTCATCTGAAAATTGTTTTCAGTAATCTTTCACACACAAAAAGCATATTCCATGTTTAATTTTTAACAAAATGTTAGTATATGTACAAAAAAAAATAAATTTTAAAAATTGAAAAAAAGATAAAAAATTTCATCAAAATTTTTACATGCAGAGAAAAATATGAAAATTGCTGCCTGTTGGAACATAATAGCTGTTGCACACACAAATTCAAGGATAATGCATTATATTAAAATGTATAAATGTATGTAAAAGCAATATTGCAGACTAACACAATTCAATGTCCACCAGCCAAGTAACCAAAATTCTGGTTCAGTTTTATTTTTGCCATGTTCACTTTTCTGCGATAAGCTTTGACCAACTTTGAGCTTTCGTCCCATATTTAATATCACAGCTCAAACTTGTGTAAACAAATCACTTAAAATTATATAATTATAACAAAAGATAGATCTATTAACAACAAAATATATTTAACAGCATATTCAACAACAATAGCCGTTTTCGAAATTGAAACTAACGTCAAATTTTTCAAATCAAATATTCAATTTACATTCAAAATAATCAATCTAAAAGATACTATTACTTGACATCAATTCATAGAAATGCTATATAGCTAATATATTTTACTTCGCTTCTTTCATCCTACAAAAGGAAACACTATTTTCAACTGAGAGAAATAGATATGTAGAGGTTTAACTTTCGTTTGTTTATGTTACAGTAGGGGGGCAGACGAAAATGAGCGTGGCAGGTGACAGCTTCAGTAGTTCAATTTTTAACATTGCAATATAATCGGTTCTATTTAACATAGGAAGATCAATTTGGTGTCATAGGAATCAGAAAATTCTGAATTTTGTTCTTAAACAATAAAAAAATTTCGATTTTTCGTGAATTTTTTAGTACCATACCCTTTAATAGATAATGTTCTTACACCATCGACATCGATAGCAAAATTAATTTGAGTTCCTGGAAGGATAAAGCATTTATAATTTTTATTTCAGAGCTGGATTATGGAACCCGATTATATAAATTGGGATGATCGTATCGCACTTTTATACTAAGCTTATTGCGAGTGATAAAAACGGTGTATTTCCTTCGGTGTGAGGGGAAAGCGCTGTAACCAACGCTTCTCTCAATCTTTATTAAAGAAGTAAGAAACTTTCTTATAGTAAAAGTGGTTCGGGAAATAAACTAGGTTTAATACTTTCAGAAAGTTTCAAGGAGAAAGTGGCTGTGTAATTTCGAGAAGTCTCCACTTTTAACTTAAACATTGCCTCGCAATTAGAGAACTTTTCCGACCATTTTAACACTTGGTAAAATGGTTGGAAAAGGTTAAATTGTTAATGGAATAGTTAAAACACCTTACAGCAAAGTTAGGGGGTAAGAGAATTGTTAAAACACCTTATTCTAGAATAATGAAATTGGTTAGAATTAACCAAAACCTACTATAAGGGATTTTCTAAGCTAATTGTAAATGGCGGTAGTGTTTCTACGGCGGAGCACGTTTCCAATATATATTACGAACGTGACGTCAGCTGGCTTGTTTTTCGTACACGATTTCAGCGCCAAAAAACTCGAAAGAATGAATTCTTGATTGAATTCTAATGGTTCTCAATCTTTATTGAAGAAGTAAGAAACTTTCTTAGTAAAAGTGGTTCGGGAAATAATAAACTAGGTTTAATACTTTCGGAAAGTTTCAAGTAAGGAGATAGTGGCTGTTTACCAACGGCATAAAGATTAAACACCAAACTTCGCAAAAGCGACGATAAACCGATTTTAAGGTAGCCCCTGATACAAATCATGTGAGAGCATTTGGGTAGCAGAAGTAAAATCTTTGCAATCCATCTGATTTGTTTGTAAATACTGAAAATCCAATCTCTTTCATAGTCGCTAAGTTGATAAAGGGAGTCAAATTAGTATTTGATTCACTTACTTAATTTATTAACTGTTAGACAGGATGCACAGGAGAGCACAATAATTTTGTAAATGGCTCATATTCATCAAATTTCTCGTTTTAGGTACATGAAATCAAAGATTTTGATACATATATAACCCCTTTAAAATGAAAATTGAAACAATAAAACTATTTGTATCTAACGTTTAAAGGAAAATTAGCTGTTTCTTTGAAAGATGGTCTCGGTGTCATGGATCAAATTAAAATAATTGATTTCAAGTTCAGCCAATTGTACTTTGTGATCTCATTAACCTTCCGTTACTCACCCATGGATTCAATAAATCCGGAAGGTTTAATTAGCACATTAACTTGCCAATAAATGCCACTATCGTGGTTTATTGTCACGTTTACTAGCAAAATTTACTTTAGTTTCTTTGTGAACTCAGTCTTGTGTGATACAGTATGATTAAGAAATAAGGCGATAATGTGTTATTTAACTGAAAATGAGACCTGTTATAACTATAACACTATCTCTACAGACAGGTAAAATTTATGAGGTAGGTAGGTTGGTATTTTAATTAACGTCGGCACTGAAGCAACACAAGGGGCTATTGACGAAGGTCCGGGATCAATCCCCAAGAGATAGATCCGAGGACAACACCACGCAATTTTGAGCCGCGGGTAGATGACGTAAAATTACTAAGAAAGCCCAAACTGTTTCCTGCAAAACAATTTTAAAGAAATAATAGTTGGTTGGTTTTCGTGGTTAAGGGACTTATTTGGCCATGTTAGGTTAGGCCACGTTAGGCCAAGCACAAGTAATTGCTGGTTGGTTGCTTTTAGGTATTATGGCATGAGAGCCATATTTGGTAAAGCTGCGCCAAACACAAGATAACGTCAAGTAAAACAAATTTTGAAAAACAGAGGGATTAGGGAAGAGTAGTGGAATGAGAGCAGTAAAAAGATCGCCTGGGTATACGGGAGCGCGACCCCCCATGTTTACAAACGACAGTAAACCCCATGGGGAAAGAAAATATCACTAGAGTACCTCGGGTCCGTGAAGCCGTACACACCTAAGGGAGATGTGCCACTGAGGGCGGCAAATTATGGACATATACACACCAGGAAAGTTTTACCGACTCAGAATAGAGAAATACATCAAGGGTAAGTTCCATGAATCACCTGCAAATCGCAGGTTTCTAGCGCAGTGGGCAAACTCACTGAGCCAAGGCAGCCCCAAACAAATGATGGATGTACAAAAAGAAAGAAAAGTCTTGATTTGTCCACTGTCCCATCTTCAAACCAAGGCAGCTTGCAGAACAGTCATATTCTTTATCTCTTTTTTGTTAGTATGTTACCGTTTATGTCAAAAGCTGCATTTGTATCAATCCATCTCAGATGAAGAATGTTTAATTTCCATTTTTGTGAGAACTGAGACAAACCGCCCATCAGGAGAATCGATGTGTCTTTCAAATCATCCAATGAGGTTCTATCGGTTTCAACCCGCTGATAGCAATTCATCATCTTTAGACACAGCTACTGCTGCCTGACTTTATTGTACTCTATGATTCGCTCTTCAATCAAAATGATAAATACACGTGTTCCCCTACAGCAGGAGTGGATTTCTGGATGCGCTCGTAGTGTTGCAATAAATGGGACTGTAATCATTCTTGCTGCGGATATTTATTTATTAAAAAAGAATGGAACATCGTCTAGTGCCAAGCTAAGGAAGTGGAACTGAAAAGTGCTCCAGTTTTTCCACTGTTTATTGTTTATTGGGACAATAAACTTTGGTACTTTTTAGGTATAAAGCGAAAGATTGAAATGCCACTGTGTAGACTGGTTTCAGTTTAAACCTCTGAGATTTTCTTGCCAAGCAGTGTTGCTTTTACCCCCTCTTACTTTTACCCTACGTCATATTAATCTTTCTGGTGGTTTCGACGAGATAACTCGTCAATCAAGGTTTGATCAATTTTGTTAATGACAAAATATCTCGTCAATATATTGCCGATGTTTTTATGGTGACGTGATCAAGATCTGGTCAGATTTCTTCTAATGACGAGATACCTCATCGAGATAACCACCAAGGTGGTTAAGATTAAATAACTCATTCTATTGGTTAAAAGAATCCTAGGAAAGATTTCATTTGTCAAGAAGGTCAGAACTCAGAAGTCATGTACGGGACTGCAGATTGCAAAACGGATACATGCGTGTAAACCTCTGAGGCCCAAACAACTATGACAATATACGCTACACCACTTGAATGAGATAATGACATTCTATGAAAATATTTCAATAAAATGCAGGAGTTATTTTGAACAATGAGTTATGTATGTATATTGCTGCAGTGCGGAGCGCCTGATTATCTCATTTTGGGGAATATGCCATAGTTGCAAAAAAAAAATTTTGTCTGAATAATTTTTAATAGGTTAAAAAGCTTTCAATCAAATGTGTTTACCAGGAGCTTCTTTAAAAGCCATAAGTATGACCAGTTATTCTTAAAATAATAATTGAAAACATTAATATTAGTAAACATTAACACTACAGAACATTGGGAATTCCGCAAGGTCTGGATATAAATAACTTGAAATCTTGTTCGCCAGGTTAACATCCTAACACCTTATTAATCCTCCTGGTGATTGTCTCAATAAGGTATCTCATGATTGACAAACCTGATCAATCTTGATGGATGAGATACCTTCGTCCTTAGAATAAAATTTTACTTGATTTCGTCACTATCAAAAACCCCACAATATCGTGGTGATGAGGTATCTCGTCATTAGCAAAATTTATCGGATCTTTATGGACGAGATATCTCGTCGAAACCACTTGGAGGGTTAAAGACACTATTGACGAAAATGGACGTGTGTTACTTTTTCTAAGGCCTGATCACAGACCTATTTGAACAAGCAATACAAGGGGAACTAAGGGCTATTTGTGAAGGAGCACCAAGTGGATAAGCCGCCTCTACTCATAACAGGGACAATTACCAACATCCATGAGCTTACAAGCTGCGATTCGAAACAGGACGCCCCTGAGTGGCATAGTACACTATGACCATTATACCAGTTAGGTGGTGCGAATGTGTTACTAAAATAAAACATTTGCTCCAGATAAGGTGGATAGTCGCATTGGATCACTAAGAAACCAAGTTATAACTGCCGATCAGTTCAACCAATTATCCTTATATCTTTATAATAAATCGCGGGATTTGTGCATAAATTCTACTTGAATAAACCAATTTCGGTAAATGCAAATTGCCACTAAATGTTTTGATTCAGGGGATTTATGTATCAAACTAATTTTTGAGGAGTATTTTATGTTGTCAAAAACTAATTTCAAATTTTAATTAAAATGGGAAAAATTGCTTTGTATAACTATTAAAAAAAGACAGTTTGAAAAGTCTCACGATCTTCATTTTGATACAGCTTAGTATACCAGAGATTATAAGGTTATGAAGGTAAAACATTTCATGTTTCTTTCTTGTGATTTTAAAGATTTTAATACATGGATTTTCTATAACTGAATCGTTCCATTTCAGATAGGGATTAGTATAAGAAGTTATTCTCATTACAAATGAGAGTGAAGTTTTTATGTTGATTCATAAAAAAACTATCTCATCATCAGATTTCCCAATGTCTATCTACATAGATATACTGTTATGCATATGTATATACAGATATATCTTTCAAGTCTACTATAAAAAGTGGATAAAACTCGGGAAAGTAATCAATTTTTAAGTCGAAGTGTGAAAAAAGAAAAATCTCTTTTCCAAAAAAAGAACGGAGCGATTTTGATTAGAAAATTTCAAGCTAATAAGATAAAATACTCGTAATTTTGTTTCTCATTTTTCAGACTTCTTTCCCGAAGTATTGAAAGCAATTAATGTGACGTATTTCTTTGAAAAATGTATCCGATACGTTTCCCCATGCATTTAAGCTACTTTGTGTCATAAGCAATAAAAAATATTTCACGGAATATTTTATGGAAAAAAGCGAGTGCTGAGATTGCCTTTTCTCCGAAGTAACTTATTTTATAAAACTGACTTTTAATTAATCTGGATTCCGATGCCAAGTTTTGAAAAAAGGAGTCGCGTCTAAGATATATCGCAATTATAGTTTGAATCGAATTGCTTCAGAAGTCAAGTATTTTAATCCCGAACGCTGCTTTCATCCTCTTTACTTAGGAGTAATTTCTGATACATATTTCTTTTTAAGAACAGTTAATTTAACGCCGCTGTTTTTTTGCTCTACAATATTCTTTTATTTTATTGAAAACTTCTTGAGAGAGTTAAGAAATTAAGCGAAATCCACAGCCAAAAGCCATTGTTCTTTTTTCTCCCATCAAATCATTAGGGGCAATTTGGGGATCATTTAAGTTTTGGCGCTCAAAGGTGGGGTGAAAGGATGGAAATGCAATTAATTGTAAGAACGGTTCGAAGTCTTTGGTAAAAACTACGTGAAATTTCATTACGAAATTCTGAAAATAAAAAATCAGCTGGTTTTCTTGTGAAAAACGATTGTTTAATTAAATGTCGGGTGCATATTAGGAAAAAAAGTCCCAAACTGCTTTGCGAAAATATAAAAAGATTACCAAAAGAAAATTTGTAAGGAATTAAATTCATTCTAACTCATAAGCTGAAAGCCAATGGCAGCTCAAACTATATACAGTTAAATTACTTCATTGCTTTCAATGAAACGAATTATCCCTCAAATATGCATTCCACTATACAATACGTGAACAATGCTATGCTTTTCAATCCTGTGTGAATTTATTTAACAATTTTAATCACATGGGTGAAACGATGTCCTTGAACTACTAAAAACTAAAAATGGAAATACTCTTCAAAAGGCATTTTCCTTAAAATTACATGAACTTGTATATATCGTCGGGTTACTGCAAAAACAAATAACTTCATTTTTCCTTTTTTGAGTTAAGCACATTTCGCGCATATAAGCTGCTGTAAACTATTTCTAGTGCGCATGTACTTGATAGGTTTCAAGTTGAGCTCACAGTTGATAGGGATCACAGTAGAGTTATCTTGTTTTCGCTGAACATACTACACACAATTATGTATGAAAGTGTACTTAAATAAAAAAAACGGGGTTATCTTGTTTTTGCAATAACCCGACGATATATGACAGAAAATCTTTTTATCTCAAGCAGTAGTAACTCTCGAACGTTGAGCTGTCGTCATAAAATTTTCAGTTTATTTGGTCTGACATTTCAAGGTCAACTAGCAAAAGTCATATATATAGAGAGATTTATCTGCAGTTGGGCGATTATTTAGCTTAATGCAACAGTAGTGGTTAGCAGCAACGCTAGGAAATATCGGTGACTATTTCTCTCCGTCTACTCTTTCATTATCTTCAGTGACAGAATTGTCACAATCTTGAGAGCGCCAGGGCATAGATTTTGTCTTCTCCCCTTTCTCTTCCTTGGTGTCTTTGTTTTGTTGTTTGGCGTCTTTGTCTTTCCCCGCAGTCTTTGTCCCTTCTCGGTAGGGGTAAAGGAATTCACGATATTACTCTATCGCGTATCTCATTGAAACTAGAAAAATCAAAGCACTGAAGCTATGAATGAGTGTCCTCAAATGAACATTTGTGGACATTGGTACGATTGTCGAATCACCGCCGTGGGATGTTATAGGTGGATAGATTTATAACATATGTGTATGTGACGGGGAGGCTTATAAGTATATTTGTATATGTATATATAGTATATATATATGTGTGTGTGTGTGTGATCGGGCACAGAAATCGGTCTTTGTTTATTTTCGAATGTTTGGTTGGTTGTATTGGAATTGTATGGCCCAAGGGGCATATTTGGCCATGCTGCGCCAGACACAAGGCATACAATATCAAGTAATAGACATACACGCACAATGAAAGCTTTAATGACAAAGATGAGAGAAATACACCCAGGGAAGAATGCATCTGACGGCAATCGAACCTGTACAGTCCGCAACTCGAAGGTTGCTAGAGCAGTAGACATGGCCAATTGAGCCACACGGCCCAATTTTCAAGTGACAGTAATGGTTATAAACCATATAAATCTAAACCACTGTAGATTCATTGGCCAACTTCGCCGTCTAGTTTAAATATTCTTGGTTTGAGTGATGAAGCTGCATAATGTTGCTAAAACTAATGAAGAACTCGTCGCTCTGATGAAACATTTCGTCCGCAGTCTGATTATGGGAGGCAATGAGAAAACTGTGCTTAGGTTCAAAAATTAACGAATCGCCTTTGAACAAAGGAATGGAATCATAGGATCAAATAAGGTTTAGACAAATTTTAATAATCATGACACCACATTCCTGGTTCCCATTCCTAATAAATTAATCAAACAAATACTCAATTTTGAACAACTTATGCGTTGTTTACCACTCATGTGAAGCAGTTAATTAAATTTGCTTTAAAGCTGTATGAATTGAAGACCTTCATTATAAAATAGTGACTTGATTGCTCTTTGAAAAATGTGAGAACGGCTTAGGAAAAATGTGTGTGTATGAACGCGCATTTCTATAGAGTGGGGGCAAAAATGGAGAAATTGCTGAAGTTTACTTCTATGTCGCGCGGACCAATCAGATTATGAATAATTGGATGGGCGTCTTCTCTTGTCCCGGGAGCCAATCAGATGGCGAACGTTCGTTTCCGCCAGACAGACGAAAGCTGCCTAAGGGTCACGTTACTACTAGTTTTGGTCACATGATCCTGGGCACATAAAAAGTTACCATTGCTCTCTCTACTTTTATATTTCCTCTGTGACTTTATCCCTTTTTTAAAGCACGGGAATCGAAACTGAGCAACTCAAATAAACAACGAAAGCTTCATAGTAAATAACATCAAGCAAGTAAAATGAAACTGGAAAATAAATTACATACCCCTACGTTATCTCGATGCTTACGTTACCAAGGGAACCCCATCCTCAAACAGTCTTCGCTCTTAACAATAACAAATCCGCAATTTTGAAGAAACGTCATTTCGGGTTTAGGGTGTAGTGAAATATGAACTATTCTCAGGGACAATTCATCTCAATGAGGTGTGCAACACCCGAAAAACAAACCCTAGAAAATTAGTTTGCACGCCCCTTCTTTCTAATGTCCTCATCCAATTTAAACAGGGAAAAAACGCTGTCATACACTTTGTTGCTTCTCCACAGTTTGAAAAGAGAAAATTATACGAAATGCCCATGTTGGGGGAAATGGTAATTTGTGGATATATCTAAATAATCCCCAACAAATAGCTTCCGAGAAGCAATTCCCTGCATGCCATTCTTGGGAATATCCCAGAGACAAAGCATGTGATATTAGATCGGAGTATTTGCATATAGATGGAATGCTGGGAAGACAACAGTTATTTGATGCACTGCGACCTCCTTTTCAAGTAAATTTTAAGCTCTTAGCAGGCCATGAAATTTTCACAACTAGCAAGAAACTCGCGGGAGAGGGGAGGATGTTGTAAAATAGCTTTCTCCGACTGATGGTAAGTCCCAAAGCAAAAATGCATTTTTTCATTATCACTAACACCTCTTGAGAAATAGACACAGCAAATAAAATTCACTCCTACCTCCTTTTAATTACTATTTTCTCATTGGGATTTGTTCCTGTGAACTAATTATAGGAGCAAATGAGATCAAATGCTGAAAAAGAAACGTTTATTAACCCTCTTGGTGATTGTCTCGAAGAGGTCATTAGCAAAACCATTAGAAGATCTTGATGGACGTGATATCATCTCGTCATTAGAAGAAAACTGACCATATCTTGATCTCGTAATCATAAAAAATCGGCAATATCTTGATGACGAGATAGTCATTAGCAATATTGGTTAGATCTTGATGGACGAGATATCTCGTTGAAACCACTTGAAGGATAACTAATATAATCTGTCGGGACGTATAGTGGTGATACAAGTCTAATTTACCTTGGAGATGAAGACTTACTCTATTCACTTTATGGATGATCAGAATATCAGTACGACTGCATTAAATAGTTGTGGGTAACCCTTTCGGTTGCATCCAAGGAAACGAACGCATGTAAGAAAAATTAAACATTTATTACTAAAACTTAAGACTACAAAATACAAATAATACATCTCTCCTTTCACTCCGTCTTTCAATTCTTCTAAATTCCAAATTAATTTTTTATCACATTGCATATCATGCTTAGTTTGCACGTGCATAGTTAAAAAATAAATAAATTCACAATATCACAACTTGTACATGCTTAGTAAACATAATAACGTCTACAAATACGAAAGTACGCACGCAATAAAAATTAAATTCTCGGATTCACGCGCTCACATAACCCTTAACCCTCCAAGTGGTTTCGACGAGATATCTCATCCATCAAGGGTCAGTTTTCTTCCAATGCCGAACGATCTCGTTCATAAGGATCTGGTCAGATTTTCTAGTGACGAGGATACCTCTTCGAGACAATCACTTGAGTTTGGGTTAATGAAAAGGTTCGTTCACTGAAATGTACTTTCATTGTTTTGATTCGCCAATTCATCCCTCATTTCAGTTATAATCCTTTTCTCTTTGAGTTTTAAATTTCTTAAGAAGGGCTCGGAGATTAGGAATGAAATGTTAGATGTTTTCTAACCTATTTATCTTGGAGATATATTTAAGTAACAAGCGAAACCAGACTTGGCCTAGTAGACTCGAACTTCCAGTGTCCTCAACTAAAATCTGCCGCTCCATTCCGTTCTGATCACATCAAACTGAGAGATGTAGGTCATGTTTTTCACGAAAGGAAGTGTTCGCTTATTATATTACTTTTTTTGTTTGTTTATATTATTTTGCGTGTTTGTTTAGTAATTTTATTAGTGACCAGAGGCGTCGGGTGAGGCTAGGGATTCGACGCAGAAGTGGCTGCCACAAACGTCTATTTCTAAAGAAGCTGCGTTTTAAAAATATTTCTTCAAAAGTTCCGTAGTCTATTCAGGAAACAGAGAAGAGACGAAGCAATAAAAGAATCTCACAAAAGTCTGTAGAGCGCAAAATAAGACCAGTGACTGCCTGTAGTATTTCCGTTCTTGAGACCTATTAGCATCCATTTAACAATGCTGTCTCTTGCTAGTTTTTATGCAATAAAATGGTATGTCGTCTTGAGGACACAAATCCGTAGTTTTGACGTGAATACTCGGGCCTGATGTTGGATTGTGGAATGAATGAGGCAGGCATTGGACGTTTGAACGATGGTTTGTTGTGAATATTCGACAATTAATTTGAAGTTTGAACGATTAAAGTGCACTTTGATACTGATATTGAAGGATAATTTTATTGACTAAAGGCCTGTGATTGTAGCGTACTTCGGTAGCTTTCGAATGACACCACTTGCATAGTCCTCACTCTGCGCAGTCCAAAGTTACAGTGGCCTAAATCTTGCCCAGCACTAGAATTTCCACACATTGCGGACACCCTCATCACGCTCAGTGCGCATGCTCACTTAGTCCGAAGGTCATGTCAGGTATTGACATCCTTTGTCTGCACGACGCTATATTTATCTTCTGGATTTTTCTTCTAGTTCTTAAATCATAAGACAGTTGTAACGCTTTTTTGCAACGACTTTCCATGCATGCCCCCAATACTGTTCAGATTTTAAAGACGTTTTCACGTCGAAAATTTCAAATAAAAATTAATATCATGAACAGTAATTTGTTAACAATTATGATAGTAATTATTATACTTTCTCTTATGTAATTAAATAAGCTACTTGTCATCATTTTAAGCATGTAAATTTTCTTTTAGACAGTAGGTAACATCAGCCCAATGAAATCATCCCAAAAAAGTCTAGCTTTGCCTCTGGACGTCACCCAATAAATGAACGTATAATTTTAAGTGTATTCTAAAATTATTATTTAAGCTTATTTTATATCTATTATTTAAAGGTATTTATTTCGGTAAGGAGCGGCGGCTGCAGATTCCTGAAATTATAGCCCTCTGTATTTGATTTCAGAGGTAGGTAGTTCATTAACGTCGCACTGGAGCAACACAAAGGGCTATTGGCGACGGTCCGGGATTGATCCCGAAGGGAAAGAACCGAGGACAACGCCTCGTCATTTTGAACCACGGTCAGATGACGAGAACTACATTTGAGCTGGCACCCCACTCTCCAAACTTCCACACCACGCATGCGTGAGGACATTTGAGACCATGACAAATTTAACATGCACCAGCCCCCGCGTACAGGACGGTCTTTGGCAGAACCTAGTTTTGAACTAGCAACCCCCTGGTTGTTAATTCGTTGCGCTTCCAACTGGGCTACCACGCCCTTGGTTTCAGAGAAAAAAAACTCTCATTCTGGTTCTGCGTAATGAATTATTTATCAGGAACTCTTCAAGATTGACCTATTTGCGTATTTTACAATTTAAAGCTATCACTTGCTAGACAATGCACATTTTTATTTGGAATTAAAATCCGTCAAATAACTGTTTCAACTACCACAAGAAAAATGCTAAACTGTTTTAACTATTTCATTCAGATAATTGTCAGCCAAATGCATTATAAAATAGGCTATTTATATCATGTGCATTTTTAGTGGGAAGTTCTGTACAGCGAGCTATGCAACAATTATTACTTCACAATGAAGTCCAGCAGTCAGTTGTAAGATTAAAATTTATAACAGAATTCGTAAGACCCGCTTTAAGACGTGACACAGATAATTGAATATTAATATTTAATTTCAAAGTAAATCTATTGAATGCGCGAGTGTTCAAAAATTTATACGTTTGTTGCTCAGAAAATTACCTTTCACGTAAAACATACTTTAAAATAAATTGTTCATATATTTCAAATGCGTTTCTTAGCTGCTTTCGGGGTAAAACATCTTTTAACATTCAAGTTGAGAAGATTAGAAAGAGTAGTCTTAATCCCTTATGGTCCATGACAAAGATTAAAAAGGTTGGAATTTTACGTAGGCAGACGTAAAAGTATTAGGTTGCGTTGGCGTAAGAGTATTTAAGTACATGCGACTTTGAGATGAAGCATTGAAATCCAAGTCGTTAATTCTGGCGTGTTTCCTGCTTCCTCGACAACTCTGCAGATGTGCAGTATCGGGGCCTCGGTGTGCATCTTCGAGAATGGCAGCTTATTTAAAATTTTGAAATTTAAATTAAAAAATAACAACTCCGTCTTCCAGGCGGAGTTGTCCGCAATTTACCAGGCTATAATGTATGCATCAAAAAATCAAAAAAGGATTAATATTTTTACGGACAGTCTCAGCTCAATTCAGGCCCTTCAATCTTATAAAACTAAATCGAAATTTATCAATAATATTAAAATGGAAATAGCCAAATTAACCAATATATTTGGCCTGAGTTGGGTTCGGGCTCACGTGGGGGAGCCGGGTAATGAGTTGGCCGATGCTTGCGCCAAGCTGGCCACATTCTCCGGCGAGGAGCTGAATGTTCCTGCCCCACTTTCGTTTGTTAATAGAACCATCAAAAATTTTATACTTACCAGGTGGCAGGAACATCATAATAACTCAGCAAAGGGCCTCCGGCTGAAGGAGTTTATGCCGGAGGTTAATCCTCGAATCCTTGTCGTAGACAGGCACCTTACTTGGTTTCTGACAGGCCATGGCCCTTTTATGGCTTACCTACACAGATTTCATATCAAACCGACAGATTCGTGTACATGCGGGGAGGTAGGGGACGCGGACCACTATCTCTTCGACTGTCAGTACACTAAGGCGCACCACATAACAAGACCAACTTCCGAAAATAAACAAAAGTGGTGTGCCAACATCCTGAACGATAAGATCTCAAAATATAAAATCAGGATGTGTGTGCTGGCGGCCGGAGGGGTGGCCGCGGACGCCCTCCCCTAAGTTTAAAAATCCCAAAATCTTGAATTGCATATGGTTCTTCCCCCTGACACTCTGCCCTGTTTCCCTCGGTAATTAGTGAGTCAAGGACTAGGTCCGGCTCAATTTTAAACTTCATTGTTTTAGATCCTGTGGTTTTACTTTTCTTAAAAATTTTAGAAATTTGGGGTTTTGAGAATATAGTAATTTTAAATATCATCATAATTGTGTGTAAATCTCATTGTAAAATATCATATCATAAATCTCTTTTTGTTCTTATATTGGCCATATGAGCCCTCATATGAGCCATCCTCTTATATACTACTATTTACCACCTATTTGTAGCGCCTACTTTAAACTGCCCACTGGCAGTAATGTGGGCTGCAGTTAATGAATTAAAAAAAATTAAAAGTTATAAATCTGTGGTTAAGTTTCAGGTGCTACAGGATGGCCTATGTGGCGCCGATATCGTCCTTGTAAACCGGCAGTGTGCCGGTCGTCGATACTTTGTTGTTGTTTTTGGACCCTGTTGGTCCTTTTTTTTTGTGTGTGTATTTTTAAAGAAAAAATAAATAGTGGTGCCCTGGACTTCGGTGCGGACGCGCCGGAGTCTGGGTGTACCCTCTCTGTGTGTGGGGGGGGGGGGCTGGTTTTCCCGGCGTGCCCCTTTTGTGCCCATGATTAAAGTCCTCCCCCTCCTCCCATATAAAAACTCAAAACTTATCGGTGAGTTGGGAGGAGGAGGGTCTAGAAGAAGAACTCTGCAGATGTCTTGAATCAGTAAACTAGAATATAGTTCTCTCATTAAAATTTAAATTATATTCTAGTAAATTAAACTAGAATATAGTTTAATTTAACTAGAATATAATAGAAGTATATATAAGGAAGACTATACTAGAATATATATAAGGAAGTAAATTGAACTAGAATATAGTTTAATTTATTGTGAGAAATGCTCATATTTTGTAATAAAGGAACTAGATATGCAATATAAGAATGTAAAGCACTCCTACTTTAGAACGCAAATCAGATTTTTAAGTTTTCTAGACAATGCTATATTTCGTTTATCCGAAGACTTGGATTTTGCAGACACTGCTTGCTCTATATTCAGGATGTACACCAGTTATGGAGAGGCGAATGTATAGAAAACCCCTGCTACTATTTTAATTTAGTAGTACCTCCTGCCTGTAGAAATTGATGTAGAAGTATTATCTGACGGATTTTCAAATATTTGCAAGAGAACAATGTACGTTATTTCTTGGCCAAAATTCTACGTATGCTGTATTCCGGTCCGCCAGCTAGGGAGAGCTGAAAGTATAGAAAAATCCTGGTACTGGCCTACTTTAATTTAGTACCCCTACACGTAGAAACTAATGTGGAAGTATTATCTGACGAATTCTCTATTGCTAAATATCTGCGACTATAGATGAAGAGCTATATGTGTTATTTTTTGTCAAAATAAAGTTATCCAGAGCACAGAAATTCTTAAAATTGAATGCAGTTATATTACCACATGCTAGACCAGGGGTCGGGAACCCACGGCTCCGGAGACGCATGCGGCTCTTAAATCTCTTAATGTTTAATAAAAATCTGCTGTGACCAACACCGAACCGACACTTACCTCCCCCCCCCCCCCGCCAAAAAAAACTATAATGCGTCTGTAAAGTAAATTTAAGAAAAAGTAGATATGTATGGAAAACGCCGCTAGCAGTGTATGTTCTCGACACTATCGCCATCTCAGCGCATGCGCGTTAAGACACAAGAAGACGACGTGTCGGTGTAGCAAGCGCTAGAGAGATACTCGTCGTACGCTACTTTTATACGAACCCCACCCGCACCAGTATTGTCTGTTGAGATTGTGCTTTGGATACGAGTGTGTGTCAATATAGTGCCAGAATATGTTATGCACAGTTTAATTTGTATTATATTGACAGAGTAGTTTGGTTTGCATTTTATGCCTACAGTAATATTAAAGTACTTCAAATTCGTGATAACAACCCTTATAAAATAATGAGTTCAAAACAAGAAAAATATCTGAAGAAAATAAGGGCTCCAATAAAATGTGGACAGAGAAGTTTGCATTTACAGAAGTAAACGGAAGTCCTCAATGTTTAATTTGCCACTTGCGATTTCAAAATAATAAATCAAGTGATATAGAACGGCATTTTCGTGGAAAACATTTCGATTTTAGTGAAAACTATCCTGATCATGATAATAGAAGAAAAGCTGTTGAAGAACTACAAAAGAAAACATAACTTCAGCAAAGAAGTTTGTTATCTTGGACAAAATTTTCGTCCAGTACCACTGAAACAAGTTTTTGTTATCCCTGGAAATAAGCAAAAGTGGGAAAATCTTTTACTGGTGGCGAATTTCTAAAAAATTGCATGTACAATGTCTCTCAAATTCTGTTTAAAGATATGTAAAATAAGGATGATATATATATGGTAAGAAAATAAAAGATTTACCCCTCTCAGCTAGAATTGTAAAGGAACGAATCCTAACTATTTCTGAGGAAGTATCAGATATACTAACTGTGGATATTAATTCTGCTGAATTTATATCTATTGTTGTTGATGAATTAACTGATATTTCTGATATTGCCCAATGCTGTATTATGGTTAAATATATCACATCTTGTTGTAGCAATGATTAATTTCATCCGGTCTAAAGCGTTGAATCAGACTTTTTGATGCATTGTTAGAAGTAGCTTGTCAATATACAGATTTGGTTATATTTACATCTGTAAGATCAAGGGAAAAAGCATCAAAACGGCTTTTCGAGTGTTTGAAAGAAGTAATAACTTTTTTAACTTCCAAAAATTATAACACAGAACATTTGCAACTTCTCACCAATCCAGAATGGATTCAAAATTTCTGTTTTTTGGCTGATATGACCGAACATTTTAATAAGTTGAATCTGAAGTTATAAGGAAAAGGAAATACGGCTTTACGATTATTAGAAGTCATTACATTTGAGTAGAAATTAAGAGTGATTTTGTAAGACATTACCAAAGATGAATTTGTATTTTTTGAAAATCTAAGAAATTATAGGTTGAGTTCAAATCAAGAAAAATTTATTGCAAATATTCGCTGAAATGATTAATTTTATTTTAGTTTAATTTTTAAACATATTTCTTAGAAAACATCAGATGATGAAATTTATATTAAATCCTCTGAAGTCTAATTTAAAATTAATAGACGTCAAAATTTTTCCTGGAATATCTATTACAGATCTACAAATGGAGATTCTGGAAATTCAGAATAAAAGTATCTGGGTACAAAACCTTAGGAAATGGTAGCACAGGTTGAAGAAAAATGAGACAACTATGGAGGAAACACCGCAGGATATTATATTTAAATACTGGAACTCCTTTCCAACTAATTATTCAAATGCCAGGAGATTAGCTTTTGGGATTTTGACCTTATTTGGGTCCACATACAATTGTGAACAATTTTTCTCTACGATTAACTACATTAAAAGCAAACAGAAGCAGACTAACGGATGCAAGTTTAAAAGCGGAACTCCTCCTAAAATGCACGAAGTACACTCCAAATTTGACTAAATTGCCAGAGAAAATCCAAGACCAAAAATCGCATTAAATGTGAATATTGAAATAAATAATTGTTGTAATATCATATTTGTAATACTTTCTTGTATTTACATTTACATGAATAAAATAAAAATTTACAAAAAGTGCTGTTTTATTTATTGTACCCACAAAAAACAATAACTATTATAAATAAACTTGAGAATTTTTTTGAAACTTGCATCTGATTAATATGTTTGTAAGTACTGAAATAATTAAAAATTAAATCAAATTAAAATTGCGGGTCCCTAATTTTTATTCTTTGTATGTTTATTGTTGAAATGGCTCTTCGTTTCCGAAAGGTTCCCGACCCCTGTGCTGGACGATACCGCATTGGAAAACCCCACCACATGCTAGAATTAACCCAATTGGAAAAACTTTTGAGTAGGAATAGCAAAGTTCCGGGCTCAAAAACAAGGTTCATTTTCAATAAACCTTCTTTATTATGAAAACTGAAGTAATTGAAGCATTCTTGAAAAGTGTTACGAGCTAACTTTTCACATGATGTATCACTTCTCATGCTCTGTTGGAGTCCAATAATATACCACTAATACCTAAAATTCTAAAGAGAAAGATTTTATAAATGCTGAAAAGTGTGCTGAGAACAATAATTATACTGCTTAACCCTTCTGGTGGTTTGTCTTCGCTTCGAAAACTGCCCTGTTGTGGCTACCCTGGTGCAAAAATCTATTCCAAACTTTCACCAGTTCTGGGCAAAGAACAACTGCTCTTCTACTTGGATCTTCATTCTCCTTGGAACAATAGTAGTTTTGTCTCGACGAGATATCTCGGCCTTAGAAAAATTGGACAATCCTTGCACGAGATATCTCGTCGCAACACTTGGAGTTTAAAGTAAACTATGCATGTCGCACACGGGCTGCAATAGTGGTACATTTAAAAAAAGTCTGATTTTCGGTGTAAGTGCATGTCTCAATGTGGAAAACTATATTATTTCCAGCAACAAACTGAGAAATCACAACATTCATTACTGGACCTCTACTTGGCAGAAATGTTTATCAAAATGTAATCATGCTAAGTAATTTCATAGCAATGGAAACTTTAAACCCATATTTATCTCAAAATGTCATTTTAGTTGGACCACTGTAGCCGTCCATGAGTGACGTGTACAGGAGCATATATAAATCGGACGGAATAACAGCTCAGTAAACTTCAATTGATAATTTTGTAGCATACCCTGACGTATTGCTGGTGGGGTAAGCGTACTATTGGTTGAAAACTACATTTATATGAGCACGTCAATTTTATGTTTCTAGCAAAGTTTATGCTGATGCGTGTGTAAAGCATTCCATAACACACCATCCAATAAATATTCGCATTTTCAATATCTTCGAATCCATATTACAGAAACGCGTTTGGTGATTGATGTAGAAATCATAATCCAATCTGAACAACATATAGTCGGCTTACAAGTAAAAACACACCAAATCAAATTTTCAAGGTGTGAGTTTTTTAGCTTTTTTAAACCAGAATGTGATTTTTAGACTGGGGGAGTGTGCCCACTAAGTTATTTTTGTTCCTTTGCATAAAGGTTAGATTAGAGAAGAAGCTGGTTAGATTAGGTTAGTTAGCTAAGAATATAAATTAGCTTCAGAAACACTTAGTGAGTTTAGTAGTGAGTAGAATTTATCCGTTTTGTTTTCTCAGAACTATGCATTTTGACTTAGTGTTTCGCTTTTAAGCCTAAAATATTATTATTAAAGATCCTTAAAAATATTACAGCCCGGTTGTCTAGTGGTAGCGCTTCGTGCTGCCACACTACAGATCCTGGGTTCCATCCTTGGGCTGGGCAAGGTCGACTCAGCCTTTCAACCCTTTGAGGATCGATGAAATGAGTACCAAGCGTGCTTGGGAACTAAATACTGGGGGTCCTCGCGTCAAGCCGACCACCTGACAGGGACAAAAAATGCCACTCGGTACCCCAGGGCCGCCAAGGTCTCGTAAGCGGGATGTGCCGCGCCGGCCATGGTTCTTCGAGGACTGTAGCGCCACGGAGTTTAGAGTTTAGTTTCTAAAATATTATGTCAAAACCCACCAAGTGGATTCAGCTAAATATCTCGTCCAAGATTTGGTCAATTTTGCTATGTACGAAATACCTCGTCAAGACAAAATTACCCTATTACTACAAGAGGAATGAAGATCTAAATGAGAAAAAAAAATTGTCCCTTGACCAGAACTGGTGACAATTTGAAACAAGGGTTTGCATTACAGGTTGGTCACAAAAGATAGTTTTCGACGCGAAGATAAACCACTAGGAGGTTTAAATGTTTTCTAAATACAAACTAATCGTGGAAAAATTATAATTTATGAATTTAGACAACGATATATATTTTTAATAGCGGTATACTTCAGTTTGAAGTGATGTATAACGCGTCATTGAGAAAGTGAATTTCTGACATGCTAAACACTCTTACACTCAACTAGATATACATGATTGAAATATGAGTTACATTTTATTTCAATAAATCACAACGGACCATTGACTTTTTGAGATAAAATATTTTATCCAAAGTCGCCTGATTGAGTAGTGTTCCTGTTATCCACCAAAATTACCATCCAACTAAAAAGTAATTCAAAGGAGGTAATTCTTCTAAATTCAAACTAATTGTGGAAAAATTTTAATTTGTAAATTTAGACAATGAAATTTGAAGTAAGAGTGATGTATAACAAGTCATTGAAAAAGTGAATTTCTGTCATGCTAAACACTCCTACACCCAACAAGATATATATGAATGAAATATGAGCTATATTTTCCTCCAATAAATCACAACAGACCTTCGACTTTTTGGAATGAAATGTTTTATCCAAAGTCGGCTGATTGAGTAGTGTTCCTGTTATCCACCGAAAATTACCATCCAACTAAAAAGTAATTCAGAGGAGAGAGTCACATTTGTTTTCATCTCTCCGCGCAGCCTCTTTTCTTCTCCTAAACTGAATAAATGGATAAATGATAGGAGTAAGAAAGGACTAATTTATTAATGCTTCAACTATGATAAATGGCCGCTGGATCTTGGAAGCAATGTCCGCTTCTCACTCAATTCGCCACCACCGCGCATAATTCATCCTAACTTCTTTTCCCCATCTGAGAATGTGTAAGTTGGACAGCTGAGATTGAAGTGCCGAGCAGTTGAATCGTTGACGCGGATTTAAAATGTTCGAGTAAATAGACGGAGTGTGACTCTTTACGAGAGAACGTAAGAAAAAAGTAGTGCCACTGACTGCAACTAAGCTAATTATTCTTGATAAGCCAAATTAGTTTACATTTTGTAAGAGTAAGGAATAACTTTATTTCATAAACTATAAACAAAAACTTTTATACAATTGCTGTGTTAAGAGCGTGCAGGCTTTGTTAAAGTTAAAGGCCAGTTGTTATTTATTCGTTACAAATTACATATACTTCGTAAAAAGTATCATTAACTCTCCTGGTGGTTGTCTCAACGAGGCATCTCTTCATTTACAAAACTGACTAGATCTTGGTGAACGAGATATCTCGTCATTTGAAAAAAGCTGACCAGATCTTGATCTCATCATCAAACAAACGGCAATGTCTTGATGACGTGATATTTCGTTGACCAGATCTTGATGGACGAGATATATCGTCGAAACCACCTGGAAGGTTAACATTAATGAAAATCTCTTGCACAATAACTTATGTCCAATAGGATAGGAGCCGCCAGTATATCTCACCTCTTACGTAGTGTCAAAGCCATAACACACAAAAGGATACCATCTCCACTCCCGTAACTATAAGAGCTTTTAGAAGCTATTATGTCATTAAGTATGAAACGTCCGATTTCGAACTGAAAGTTTGGTTTATTATATCTCAAGCAAGAAGCAGTATAATTAAAGTATGCGCCTAAACTATCGATACAGTTTTTCCATCTTAACGGTAGCTTGTTAATGCCGGCAGCGAAGAAGCCTGGAAAGCGAGGTGTGATAAAATAGCAAAAGACGTTTTCTACATCTTGTTGGGAATTAAATATTTTCCTTGCAAGAAGTGGTCCAATGCCTGGAGGAAATGGTAGTCAGTTGGTGCAAGGTATGGGGAATATGGTGGGTGAGAGTTTCCAAGTCCAGCTCCAGTTTGAGCAACGTTATTCGTACGACATGTGGTCGAGCATTGTCCTGCAAGAGGATTGACCTGTCTCTATTCCCCAATCTCGGCTGCTTAATCCCAAGCTCCCTCCTCATTTCGCCTAATTGGTTACAGTAGACATCCGGATCCGCCGTAATCGATTGACCAGGTTTCATGAAGCTGTAGTGGAAAACACCAGCGCTGGACTACCAAACAAACATCATTAGCTTTTTTGGTGAATATTCGGTTTTGGAGTGTGTTTCGGCACTTCTTCTTTATCCAACCATTATGTCGAACGCCTGCGATTGTCGGAAAGAATCCATTTTTCATCACATGTAACAATACGATGTAAAAATGGTTCGCCTTTATGTCGCGACAGTAAAGAAAGGCAAGCTTCAAAAGGATTTCTCTTCTGAGGCTCGTTTAATTCATGCAGAACCCATCTATCCAGCTTCTTAACCCTACCAATTTGTTTCAAATGATTTAATATTGTTGAAATAGTAACGTCAAACCTTGCTGCTAATTCACGCATAGTTTGAGATGTATCCACTTCCACTGCAGCTTTCAGTTCATCATTATCCACCTTGCTCTTAGGTCGCCCACGTGGTTCATTTTAAAGATCAAAATCGCCAGATCGGAACTCAAACCATCGATGTACTGTGCTTTCATTAGCCACATCCTTGCCAAACACTTCGTTGACACTTCGAGTTGTCTGCGCTGCATTAGTCCCACGAACGAACTCATATTCGAAAATAACACTAAATTTTGACTTACCATGGTTTACAAAATTTAATCTGCAAAAGGCAATTTGACAGATAATCACAAACCAAAACATGTGTCTGAAAGGCTGATGATGTACCTTCACAATTAAAAAAAACAAAGTCAAAGTGAAATATCAGAGATATTGGGTATCAAACTCGGTACTTGAGGTAATTGGACATTTTATATTTAATGACCCAACCTCATGAAACTATCAAGAGTAGTTGAGGCCAACACACCTCTTAACTCTCCAAGTGATTTTGACGAGATATCTCGCCCATCTAGATCTCACCAATTTTGCTAACCACGAGATACCTCTTCACCAAGGTTTTGCCGATATTTTGTTTTGATGACGAGATCAAGATCTGGTCAATATTTTCTACTGAGGAGATTTGTCGACCATCAAAATCTGGTCAATTTTTTCTACTGAGGAGATTTGTCGACCATCAAAATCTGGTCAGTTTTTTCTACTGACGAGGCATCTCCTTCATCAAGATCTGATCAGTTTTGCTAATGACCAGATATGTCGACACAACCACCAGGAGAATTAAAACCACGTTAAGGATAGAGAGGTGAATCTGGCATTTCATGTAAATGTGAATACAAATAAATTGAAGAGATATTATTAGTGGTGTTATAGTATTACTCCTTAGATTTCGTAACTGGTCAGTTTTATTTACTTTCTAAGAATAGAGTAAAAATTTCTCATTTGTCTGCTTTTTATGGAAAGAGCATCCTTTCAAGAAGCCGCCGCCATCTACCGTGCCATTCCTATCTTATATACGTCATTGCTGGAGTTCAGCCTGGAAAGCGTTCTGGTCCTTGATTCAATAGGCTCTGGATTCGGATCTCGGTCTAGGCATGATGGATAGGTCTAGTCTAGTAGACAAGATATCTCGTCGCAACCACTTGTAGAGTTAAAGTGGATCCTGCACTACGAAACCCATGCCTAGACCGAGATCCGAATCCAGAGCATATTGAATAAAGAACCAGAACTTTTATTTTATTTTAATGGACATCAAAATTGGACCAATTGTGATAATGACGAGATACCTCGTCATCAAGATATTGCCAGTTTTTTATGACAAAAATCTAGTCAGTTTTTCTAATGACGAGATATCTCGTCCATCAATATCCCGTCAGTTTTGATAATGACGAAATACCTCGTTGAGACAACCACCAGGAGGGTTAGGTCCGGGACAAATTAACCCTCGGGTTGCAAAACAATGACATGGAGGAGTTCAACGAAATCAAGACACTGACAGATACAAATGGCACTTCAAGTAAATCCTAACTGTCATGGGCCAAGTGGAAGCGATTGACATTTCAAGTTACGTGGCTGTCTATTGGATGCTACATGATGATAACTCTATGTTATCAAGTACGCTAATCACTAATGTTGAGCTCCTATGAAAAATTTCTTTGTGGAATTCCTAAATACTTATAATACGTATATCTAAAAATTTGGCTTTAATTTTGGGAAAGAGGGTCTTCCCTACTGCCCATATTATTCACGTCGTAAACCAATGAAAAAATATCAGAATACTTGATATTTGAGGTATATATTGATCGTTTTCAACTGTAGAATTATCTTGAACTCAAGTAAGGTATAGCTTACAAAATGCAATACTTATGTTCGCTGCAACTTTTTTATATCATCATACTTTTTCGTAAAAACAGGACCGCGGTAGCCTGGTTGAAAGAGTAACAGATTTGCAATCTGAAGGTTGTGAGTTCTCTCAAAACTCGATCCAATCAAAGACCGTCGTGTACATGGGGGATGATGCACGTTAAACCTATCGTGGTTTTGTGGATGTTTGGAGCTATGACAGCTCAGGTGACCTCGTCATCTGACCGTAGTTCAAAATGACGAAGAGTTGTCCTTGATTCTTTCCCTTCGGGACTGATCCGGACCTTCGCCAATAGCCCGTTGCGTTGCTCCAGTGCGACTTTAATTAACTACCTACCTACCTTATCACAAAAACTTTCAGGTGTATTGGATTAGAAAACTGTATTCCACAATTTTCAATGGCGCGTTTACAAATTTCCGGAGTAAAATCGACACGAACCATAGTTGATGAGGCCACCGATCCATTCTACAATTACCTCCTGTCGAACAGCACGAACATCGATTACCTTCAGGAGCATGGTCTACTAAGCTCGAGTCAAGAAGAGCACACATTTTCGATGCCCTCTTAACCCAATCTGACCTTACTCACTGGACTCGGGTATCCAATGGTCGAAAGAGCTTGATTGCGTCATTAGAAGTGCATTCATAACATTCCAGTGAACAATATGCCTAATAAGCATTCAGGCCTAAGGAATAGAATAGGGAATGAATTAAATAGGGACTCCGTTTTAATAGCTAGTGAATGTTATCGTAGGCGTTCTCTTGAACCACGAAACATTTCACCATTCGTGCGCTATAGTTCTGACACTGTAGAATACTTTTGAACAGTAGAATTCTTTCATTTTAAGCGATCAAATTATTCAATACGTACTTAAAGTAGTCTCTAAGATTTTTCGGAGTGAATTAGTTTACTGTTGCGTTAAATGAAACAGCCAAGTGGTAAACATGGATTGTTTTGGTAAATATGGCAGACCAACCTTTCAACTTCAAGAATCATAGCATTCCAGATTTAATTATTTCCACCTAACTGGTATGGCGTTTATAGTCATAGTTTGATATGGTGTTCATAGTTTGTCTGCCACCCAGGAGGGCGGGGCTTGAATCCCGTTTTGTTAACGTATGAGTGTGAGTGATTGTTCCTGTTAGAAGTAGTGGTGAATGCCCACTATGAGTAGGGGTGTTGCGAGTTCGAAACTCGATCCAACTAAAGACCGTCGTGTACGTGGGCTGGTGCATGTTAAATCTGTCATGGTCCCAAATGTCCTTACATTAACGTGGTGTGAAAGTTTTGTGAGTGAGGGCCAGCTCAAGTGTTGACCTCGTCACTTTTTTAATCCCAGACCGCCGCCAATAGCACGTTGTGTTGTTCCAGCGCGACGTTAATTAATTACCATTACCCTCCTGATGGTCGTGTTGACGAGGTATCTTTTCATTAGCAGAAACATTAGCAGATCTTGAAGGACGACATATATCGTCATTAGAAAATTGACCACATCTTGATCTCGTCAATATAAAAAAATCGGCAATATCTTGATGACGATATATCTCTTCGTCAGCAAAATTAGTCAGATCTTGATGGACGAGATATCTCGTCGAAACCACTTAGAGGGTTAATTCAACAACGATCTATTACACTTCCTGAGCGCTAGACAAACTATAAAACCCCATACTTTTTGTCTCCTTGTTTTACAATAAATCCAAAACCACAAAAATAAAAGAGATGAATAAAAGAAAATAAAGAAAAGGGGTGGTATCGAAGACTCCGAAAGCTAAAAAAGAAGAGTAATTCCAGTTGTTTCATTTTCTGTTTTCTCTTACAGGGGCCTTGAGTCTGAAACTGATGAGTCTGGACGTACCAACCGCAGTGATGCAAGGTGACTCCGTCTGGCTGAACTGCACCCTCGATCTAGAGTCGGACGATCTCTATTCTGTCAAGTGGTATAAGGACGACGTGGAGTTTTATCGACATCTACCCCAAGAAGGTCCATCAGGAATAAAGTACGACATCCCCGGTATCCGTTTGGACGTAAGTTGGACTTCTTTTGTGCACAATGACATGACAAATGGTTTTTCGGTGTGTCCTTTTCGATATTTTCGACCAGAGGGAGGGGGCTGGGAGTGAAATACCAGTTGACCCGTGGATAGGAACTTCCATTTTCCTTTATATCCCTCCCATTTTTTCCCTCGGTCTCTTTTGGAAGTGGTAGGGATCCATGAACATTTCACTATCTTTCCCTTTTTTCCGAGTTCCTTTCTCTCAGTATCTCTCTCACTTCTCTTTCACCATCAATTCAATGGAAGCCAAGAAGAGAAAAAAATAATCGGGGAGAATTGAGAAAAATAGATAGTTTCATGCTTGGCTGCTGCTTTATGAGAGCTGGAAATACTTCCCCACTCATACTGCATCGCCGGTTGGAAGACTGATCTGTCTGCATTCTTTTTCTGTCCACAATGGCGTGGATTGGGAACCTTCAGCCCATTGACCACGTTTGGTACCTTCGCTTGCTCTTTTATTTTGTGCATTTATTTACATATTCCGTTGCTTTGTTGTTTAGGGAAGTAATGCTTTGATGACTCGTCGCACCCTCTTGGAGGTATGCATTTGGAATTCCTCACCCTTACAACATCGGTTGGAAGAGTTTTCTGTCTACAATGTCGTGGATTGGGAACCTTCAGCCCATTGATGATATTGGTTACCTCCTCTTGCCTCTTTTATTTTATGCATTTATTTACATATTCTGTTGCTTTGTTGTTTGTGGAAGTAATACTTTGATGACTCGTTGCACTCTAGTGAGAGTATTCATTTGGAATTGTCCACTCATACTGTAATACAGGTTGGAAGAGTGGACGGTCTGGATTCGTTTACTGTCCACAATGGTGGAAGCATTAGACCATTGACCATCTTTGGTACCTAAGCTTGCTCTCTTATTTTATGCATTTATTTGCCCATTTTGCTGCTTTATTGTTAGGGAAGTAATGCTTTGGTGACTGGTCTTCAGTCTTTTAAGCACGTTTCATACCTCCGCTTGCTCTTTCATTTTATGTATTTATTTCAATATTCTGCTGCTTTTTGTTTGGGAAGTATTGTTTTGATGACTCGTCGCACTCTCTTGAACATATTCATTCCTCACTCATACTGCAACACGGGTTGGAACGGTCTGTATTCGTTTTCTGTTCACAATAGCAGAGCCTTCAGTCCATTGACCACGTTTGGTTACTTCGCTTGCTCTTTTATTTTATGTATTTATTTACATGTTCCGTTGCTTTGTTGTTTGGGGAAATATTACTTTTATAACTCGTCGTCCTCTCATGAAAGTATTTATTTGGAATGTAGAAGCCTCAAGAATGAAAAAGCCCAAGCTATCAACCCAATGGTGTCATATTTAAACGTCCACATAGAGTTGACTGAGGAATCATACCCTCCTCGCATGGTAGTTTGAAGTCATGGTAGTTTTTATATATTAGTTGAATAATATATAAAAAATCATATAAAATCAACTAATAAAGATTTTTTTCTGAAAATCTGTAGGAATAATACTGAAAGCATGAACTCGACTATTATTATGTCTAGTAGGATTGTTGAATATTGTAGATCTCAAAACATTCTTCTAAATGAAGAGAACACCACACTTCTTGCACTACTAATAACTTTCATGAACTTTGATGGCTACTGAGGACAGCAAAATACGATGAAAAACGAAATTATTTTTCTCGATCAAGAAGGCATCGGCGGGACTACACTGGGGGGAATTACTAATGTCACATGTCTACATTTCATTTCAGAATGCATATAAGTGACATCTGGATGCTAGGCATTGAACTATATTCATTTTTACCGAGCAACTCAGGAGTGTAAGTTAAGCTCATCATACGACGCGAATGGATTGAGTAGGAAAGAGCATGAAAAAAATTCAAAGTAAAACATCATAATAAATATAAACGAAACACAAAATAAACAATAAACTTACGTATAAACCTAGTAACTTACAAGCAGCACCACGTAAGTGCTAATATACATACATCCAGTACTTTGTAAAAATTTAGATGCACACATTCAGTACTTTATAAACATTGATGTACTTAATATATTCTTATCTATCATATTATATTGTATATTTATACATTTTCTACATATTTTCAGTGACATTTATCATTAATAGATATCATACCATAAACATTAATACACTTTATAAACATTAATTATTTTTATATATTAGTACCGAAATATCCTTTTTCATCACTAATAGTGTGAAAGAACAGGAATACTAAGAATATTATGTATTAGGATTCTGAAAACATCGCATAAAAAGCTCTAAGTTGTAAAAACAATAGCACACTAAAAATACAAAAAAAGAGAAAGGTAATAGTTAGCATAAACGTGTATAAGCTATACCATACAATGAAAAACAAAAAATACGAAAGTAAAGAAGATAACAACTAAATTTCATAAACTACTTACTGAAACATACCAATGCAATTAATTCACAGACAATACAATGTGTTTAAAAGTATGAGACTATAAACTTAAAAACTTAGTAAGGATACCTGATCCTAGAGATCATGATTTCTTTTAGTGGAAGCACAATCGTGTTAAAAGCTTCATATAAAGGGAACTATAAAACTATACTATTCATAACTATATTTCATCTGTTTAGAGAAAGAAGGCGTCTCTTAGGACGAAAGGGTTGCTGCAATATCGTCAAAACATTCTATTTTGAGGATAGAATCTTTATGATAGGCGATTTAATTTGATTTTTTTTTACGGAATGTGTTTTTAATTTGTTTTTAAACTTTGCTGGCATATTTGATTGGATTGCTTTTTATTCAATTTATTTGTCACAATAATTTAATATTGCGAATTTAGGTTTAGGATTTTGTGTCGAGAACAAAAGTGAAACACATTGCTTTTATTGTGGTTCGAGGCGCTTTTTTTATTTTTACTCTACTACTATATACTATTAACTAATTTACTATGTACTATATTATTAGTATGTTACTATTCTACTATGTACTATACACTGTTAGTATATTACTATTCAAATATGTTACTATACTATATATAACTATTAGTATATTACTATTTTACTATATCTATACTATAGATCAGTGGTGCGCAAACCGTGGGTCGCGACCCCTCTGGGGGTCGCTTGAAAATTTTTGTGGGTCGCCAAATTCAAAAAAATTTATTTGACAATAAAAAATACAAGGATTTTCTTCAACCAGTATCAGGTACCAGTAAAATAGTGAAATGTGGTAATATTTATAAAAAAAAGAACTATATTTTTTTACGAAAACAATTGTCTGTATTAGTATATAATACCTATACTTCGGCAACCGGCAGGCGAACAGACATAGTGATAAAAGATAATTGTCAATTTGAGATGCCCTTTATCTGCTCTCCGGTGGGATTCATATGCAACTTGGGTCGGTCTGACGTTTAGCAGTGGCCATCTTTACTACAGCTTTTTCAATCTAGACGTGCACCCCTGCAATTTAGTCTTTATACTGTGATCACAGCTAGGACCGTGCAGTTCTTTCCGTCTTTGCCTCAGTAGTTCGGTTTTGCTGCTTCTTACGTTCATTCAAGTGCATTCTGCAATTCTTTTTACATACTGCTTTTGCTAATTTTAAGTAAAATTTGCAATCGGGTATGTACATAACATATTTTTTAAGTATAGGACAGTTCAGTAGCGTGTTTGGAGGGCAATAATAAACAATTAAAAAATCAATATAGATATTAAAATGTTTATAAAGAAAAACTGTATTTTTTAAAAATATTTTGTATTAATTTTTCGTTTTTGATTTTTCGAAAATCAATTATCCTCAACTGATATTTCGTTGGAAACGCTACCAAGGTAGTTACTATTTTAAAACGTGTAAGGGAACAGTTAGTTCTGTTTTTGGATTACTGATGGCGGCACACGAAACAAAGCCTGCTTTTGCAGTTTAAGTGCGAGTACACATTTAAGATCATAGTAAGATGAATTTTGAAAAATAAACGCTAATTGTAATTTTTAAATATATATTTTACCTCTTAGGAGTAAGTAATGTCAAGCATAATTATATTAAATCACTATAATAATTTTGTACTCGTTTTGTATTTTTTAAGTAAGCTCCAATATTTGTATGTTATGATTCACTGTAACCAACCTCTGTACAATATACGAGGTTTGTCTAAAAAGTATCCGACCTTGAATTTTCCTGCATACGGTAATGATGCTAGAGCGGTGCCACTGTGCACAGTGGAAGAAGACAACTTAATGCGCATGCTTGAATTTTTTCTCCGTGTTCGAGTGTGTCAGTCGCTGCCTGCTGGCCGCTGAATAAGGTGCTGTTATAAGTGTTCGTCGGATTTTTGATTTCTCTCAAGATGACTGAACGAGTTGAGCAAAGATACTGCATCAAATTTTGTCAAAAGCTTGGCGATTCGCAAAGCGAAACAATTCGTAAAATTCAGCAAGTTTTTGGAGACGATGCTATGGGCGTAACACAAGTGAAGGAGTGGTTTAACCGATTCAAAAATGACCGCACATCGGTGGAGAGTGATCAGCGTCTTGGGAGGCCTCAAACCGCTCGGAATGCAGCTGTTGTTGAGAGGGTGGAAAATCTGGTAAAAGGAGATCGTCGTTTGACCGTACGAGAGATTGCCGAAGAGGTTGGGATCAGTAAAGATTCCGCACATGCAATTTTGCGTGATGATTTGAACATGCGCAGAGTGGCTGCAAAATTTGTGCCCAAGCTGCTGTCGGCACAACAAAAAGAACTCCGTCTTGAGATTGCACAGGACCTTCTGGACACTACCAACACTGATCCTCAGTTTCTGAACACCGTGATTACTGGAGATGAGTCATGGGTATACGGGTACGACCCAGAAACAAAAGCACAGTCGTCGCAATGGAAGCATCCCGAGTCTCCAAGGCCGAAAAAAGCGCGACAGGTGCGAAGCAAAATCAAGGTGATGCTAACTGTGTTCTTTGATATCTGTGGAATTGTGCATCACGAATACGCACCGGAAGGACAAACAGTGACAAAAGAGTACTATCAACAAGTTCTACGCCGACTCAGAGATGCAGTTCGGCGCAAAAGACCACACCTCTGGACGACGAAAAACTGGCAGTTGCATCATGACAATGCTCCGGCTCATTCGTCACACCTGATCCAGACTTTCTTGGCGAAACACGGAATTCCAGTCGTCTCCCAACCTCCCTACTCTCCAGATATGGCTCCTTGCGACTTTTGGTTGTTTCTGAAATTAAAGATGCCGTTGAAAGGATCCCGTTTTGAGAGTAGAGAAGAGATAATGCAGAACGCGACAACGGAGATGAACACCATTCCAAAAGAAGCCTTCCAGGAGTGTTTTCGGCAGTGGAAGGATCGGTGGGCTAAGTGTGTGAAGGCGCAAGGGGCCTACTTTGAAGGGGATTAGGGTCCCAATTTCGTCACTTAAGTAATATATTTTTCCTGGCCAAAGGTCGGATACTTTTTAGACAGCCCTCGTAGATGTGTGCTCGACTGGCAACACCAGTTGAGATATTTACTTGCCTCGATTACCATGTGCAAATTTTTACTTTAGAGTTGTATTTTTTATTTTAAGGAGCGAGCATGTGCAATTGGTATAAAGAGATGTTTCTTTTATAATTAAGTTTTCTTTCTTTAATTCTCGTCTGAATAAACTACAAATAAACATGATTTATACAGAGTAATCCCGGACTTTATTTTCTTCCCACGTGGTAGCCGCACATGATTGAACAAACGCAAAGAAATGAAATATTGTATATTTATAATTTTGTTTTAGTTTTAGTTCCCTCATGATGGATAAATTGCTAAAAATAGGTACCCAACGTTCAGAAAATGAAAAGAATGACAATACAAATGAGAATGATGGACCAACATCCAATGAACTTAGAAAAACTGTGAATGAATCCAATGGCACTGTTTCTACATAAAAAACATCGAACGAAATGTGCTATCTAATAAAAAATTGAGAAAATATCAAAAGTTTATTAAATATGGATTTACATATTGCGTTGTTAATGGGAAAGAACATTCGTTGTGTGTTAATTGCAGGGATAAATTAGCAAATGAAAGTATGAAACCTGCTAAATTAAAAAGACATTTGGAAACCAAACAAATAATTAGCAAATAAATCTGAAGCATTTTTTAAAAAACGAGCTGAAAGTATGAAAAATTAAAATGTATTTTTGAAAAAATACACAATTCCTGAGAAGGCTTTACGGGCATCCTGAGAAGTTTCATATTTAATAGGGGAAAATTTGAAACCACATACAATTGGTGTGAATCACCCATTCTTCCTTCAGCAAATAAAATGACATCAATTAAGCATGGAGAAAAATATTGTCAAGAGATACCGTTTCTCGCCGAATTTACGCCATATTACGTAATATAGAATCAGTTCTGTTAAATAGATTACAAAACTCTCCTGTATTTGCTCTACAACGTGACGAAACTACTGGCATTTCTAAACTGACTCAATTAATTGTTTATGTGAGTTATTTTTATGAAGACATATCAGAAGATTTTTTATGTTGTAAAAAATTGGAAGGAAAAACAAATGGAGAGAAAATATTTGAAATTATTAATAGATATTTTGAAACAAATGACCTTACCTGGACACACTGTGTCGCGGTTTGCACTGATGGTGCTGCAGCATTAACAGGTAGTAATAAAGGACTAAGAGGGTTAATAAAGAAAATTGCTCCCCATATAGTATTCAAACATTGCATGATACATAGACAAGCTCTTGCTACAAAAGACATTGATGAAGAATTGCACAAGATATTATAGGATGTTGTTATTGTAATTAATTACATTAAAAGCAACAGTGCCCTAAACAGTCGTTTCTTTTCAATACTGTTATGAGATGGGTTCTGTGTATGAGACATTATTACTTACATACCGAAGTCAGATGGCTCTCACGAGGCAAAACACTGCGACGTATTTTCGATTTGAGAAACGAAGTTTACATTTCTTTGGTAGAAAAGAAACATATATTGGCAAGTTCATTCATTAATGAAGATTGGCTTGGAAAACTCACATGGTTGACATTTTCGAAAAACTTAACGATTTCAATTTAAGTATACAGGGAGAGAATACAAACATTTTAACATCGAGCAGTAAAATTGAAGCTTTTAAGAATAAGCTAATACTTTGGCAAGAAGAATTGAACAAAAACAGACATGTTCCCGTGCTTTTCAGAATTTACTAAAGAAAATAATACAATTTTTTGATATTTAAAAACACCATTACCCGTCATAATAAAATTGGGAGAAAACTTTTCGAAAAGGTTCGAAAAATTTCCAGATAATGAATTAGGATGGATACGTGATCCATTTTCGTTTGACATTTTTCAATCCAATCTCTTTAAATGAAAAAGAACAGTTAATTGATGTTTCAAGCGACGAAACACTGCGCATTCAATTTAAGTCTGATTTGCCAAAAATTTTGATTATCGATTGGAAACGAATATGTCGATTTGAAGAAAAAGGCAATTAATATTTTGATTCAGTTTGCATCGACCTACTTATGTGAAACAGGCTTTTTAAAATTAGTTGCTATTAAAACAAAATATCGATCTCGATTGGATCCAGAGGATGACTTACGGCTTGCGATTTCCAATACAGATCCGAACATAGAAGCAATCATGAGCTCTTTGCAAGCGCATACCTCATATTGAATTCTTATGTTGTAGGTTTTTTGAAAGTATTTTCCATTCAAAAAATATGTATACCCGTATATGCATAAATAAAACCATTGCTTCATAAAATTACGTGTTTTATTCAAACCTCTAATAAGGCACAAACATAAACGCAAATCCCAAAAAGAATTCAACTTTAACTACGTTGATGATTAAAAAACGTCTATTGTCTATCCAGGGGTCGCGACAAAATAGTACACAAAATTGGGGGCCGGAAATGAAAATAGTTTGCGCACCACTGCTATAGATTATTAATATATTTCTGTTTTACTATCTACGCATCATTAATATATTAGTGTTTTATTGTATAATGTTTACTATTACTATTTTTATTTCTATAGTACATTACTATTTTACTAAATGGGCAATTACATGTGACTCACGTTACAATCAGACATCGATTTTCAATATTAAATTTCATGTAAATGAAGAATGGATTAAGATTATTAAACGAAAATTGATTCATAAACAAAAATTTATTTATAAACTCATTGATATATCCCTAAAGCATCTGTGTCAAAATTTAGAACTTTAGTGTGAATTAAGTTTCCCCAATAGCAACATTTTTGACTGTGATCCACGTTACAAGAAAAAGGACATCAATTTTTTAGATTTTCAAAAATGACAGTTTTTCTCTTCTTTTAAAACAAGTAAATAGGAAAAGAATTTGGATGCTTCACTGAGAGTACTAGGTCATGTCAAACCTAATAAAAATGAAATTGTATTAATTAATAAAATACGTTGATTTTTTTGTGAATTCTGAGCACTGAATGTTTATTTATAACGTTTTTGAAATTTTTATCTGGACTAAAATCAACATTTTATGTATATTGAGAATAATTACTCATTAATGAAATTTCAATTTAAAAGAATTAAATAATTTCCTATAAACATATTTATGTGCATTAAAAATGCGAAATTACTTTGATTCAAAATTGTTTTAACATTAAATAAAAAATGTACAGATTTATGAAATAAATAGATCTATGTATAATCTAAAAAACGTATAGATCTATATAATATGTAGTTACAATATTTTTGATGATGAACAATATATTAAAGCCATTTCAAAGCATAAATGGTAATGAATAATAATCAATGAAAAATTTCCCAGTTTAACTTCAACTTCATTACGGACTTTGCTGTTAGCTCAATACTATTATAAAATTAGATGATCTTATTCACTTCATTAGGATACAAGGCCGATCACTACATATTTTACTTCAACTCAGTATAGGTGTGGTACAGAAGATGTCACACTTTATAGGAGATATCCTTTTGGTAACATTAAATCTTTTCATTCCAATTATTGGAAGTACTTTGGACCAAATATGCTGTAATTGAAGATCTGAATCTGCTATTTCTTCTCTTGGAATTTAAAACACATTTGTCTTCTACTCTTTTGGCAGCTTGTATTAATTCTTGCGCATTATTTACTAAACACTTCCTTCGTAACGAAGTCTTTAGGTCCAGGAGCCATTCGGCTAATATCATTTCATCCACAAAATTATATAATTTTGTCTACTGTATCTACTTAAAGCTGATGATTTTGAATGATTACTAACTGAATTGAAACTCGCATTACAAATGCTGCTAAACAATTTTCTCACCACAAATTCTTTACGACGTGTGCTAGATAAACCACGTTTTGATCCTGGTCACAACTTTGCCAAAAGTGTTCGCATTTTTATACTATTGAGGTGTTTCTTTCTTTGAAGTTTCTTTGTTCCTTAAATCGCGATACTTTAAAATCTTTATTTTAAACTTTTTTACCTTTTAATTTTAAATTCTTTTATACAGCTACTGGCATTTTTATCGATTTTTTACCCTTCTGCATCGGCATTATGTTATAGTAATACGGCGCTGTTCTTTATAATCGTAATAATTTCCTTCTTGCTTTGATTTTTCTCTGCGCTTTCTTTGCCTTTCTGAAGCTGTTGTAGGTGCCATAATATAATTTGTATATTGTATAAAGAAAAAGAACAAGTTTTAATAAAAATAAATCTATCACAAAATCGTTTGCACTTCAAATTTTATTGAAAAATGAAAGCCAATACTTATGTGCAACGTTTAATATAATGGCAGGTTATGTGTGACTTACATTTCAAAATTAAATGTGTTCTATCTTTTAAGAAAAAGCATGCATTAAAATAAAGATTTTCGGTTGCTCAGCCTACATATTTAGCAAAAGAAAAGCGCGTTTTAATTTTAAACGTAGAATTTTATAAAATAATTTTTAAAAAGGTTTGTGACTCATGTTACATATAGAGCTTAAGCACTTTTTCGAAGTCATTCCATAAATATAATTATTGATATCTGTTACAAAATTAAATATAATTTCCTCTTCTTAAGTAGCTCTTTCTATAATGCATGAAAATTAAACAAAAATACACAATATTTGTAGAAAAAATTGCCTGCAAAGAAAGCCAAGTTCACAGTAAAAAATCTTCATATCTCTGGTTTTAGAACAGTTGACCATGTACTTATAAAATAAGCCATATAAATAACCTTACCAATAAACCATGTACTTATAAAATAAATGCGTAAAGGTGTTGCCGAACTCAAGTATAAAAGCTTTAAAATATCTAGAAAAGAACTAAAGAAAAGTTGAGGTAGTAATTTTCAGAAATATTTTTTTCACTTGCATGTCCCATGTTTCGTAGAATTCCCCATATACTATACTATACGCTACTAGTATTTCTATTTTAATAAGTACTATACTATATACAGTTAATATATTACTATTTTACTATGTACTATACTACACTGTTAGTATATTACTATTATACTATGTACTATACATTTTATTACATATTGTACTACACTAACTACTATTTACTAAATTATTATTTTAATATATTTTATTCTGACACTATTTACTATATTATTATTTACTGCACTATATATGAAGGCTATTTACAATGTTGTTTTAATATACAGTACATTATGTACTCTACTATATACTAAATTATTATGTTGCTATATACTGAACTATATACTAAATTACTATTTTAATATATACTGTACTATATACAAAACTACTCTTTTACTATGTACTGAACTATATACTAAATTAGTATTTTACTATGTACTTACTACATACTAATTACTATTTAGTGTATTATTATTTTAATATATATTATACTATATACTATTTATTAAATTACTATTTCACTATATTTTACTATTCTTCTCTATTATTTTTATATTAACTTCATTTCAAGTATCATATGATTAATTTCGTAAATCCCAAGCTTCGGGCGAACAGGGTAGTTTTTAATATAATGCGACCTATAAATTCGGTAAAAGTATTACTGTAAATGAGTTCTGGGATTATAGGAATGATCTTTTGAATTGTGCAAGCTTCCTGGAGAATAGGCATAGAGGCACGTTTGAAATCTGAAATGGAAATTCAATCCACCGAGGCCCTTCACTATCCGAAGTTTATTCACGAACCTGGAGTGTTCTCTCCTCTAGTGCCAGATGAGCTAATATTAATCACGTGGCATTCTACTCATTTAATCAATGATTCCTCTTGTCATCAAGCATATCAGAGGAGTATGTTAGTGGAATTTATTATCCCACCAATGATATAATAATAACGCTTAGAAGGGAATATTAAATGTTTGTCTCCCTACAGCATTTTTTGATACATGAGGCCTGATTATGCCTAAACTTACAGATAAAAGGGGATTAAGAACTACAATACTACATGACCAGATTCGAACTTGAGATTTGTATATTGATTGATTTTTTTTCCCAAGAGCCAGGTTTTAATTTTCTATACGGGTTAACATTTAACAGGCCCTAATATTTAAATCCATTTACAATTAATATAAGCATAGATGTGCCTATTTTATACTTCCAAATGAAACAAAATTATCAAAATATAAAGCAAAATGTCATGTACTTCTTACTGACCTTATTATTACTTGCATGGCCAAATGTGCATGCATCAGTCATGTCACAATTAGCTTCTGGACGTCCACTTCCCATTTACGAAGGGGTTTCGGTATTTTTTTAACATCTAAACATTTTCACGTTCGCTCATATTTTCTTCTCGACACAGGTTTCAATCTTCCTTATTTCCTACTGTAATCAGACTGCTGGAGAATTTAGTTATAACGTGGAGTTTTAGCAAGATCATGTAGCTCTGTAGCTCAAATAAACACATTTAAACTAAGCGACAAAATAATGTGGTGGTTGATTTTACATTATTTATACCCGTTTGTGCTTTTATTTATATTCGTCAATATAAAAATGCTGTCCATTTATGAGACACGTATATTCAGTTATATTGATTCCATGGAAACACACTGCTATGTATGTATGTCAGACGAGGCGATCACACACCATAATAGTTGTTGCTATCCAAGATAAAGTAGATTCCGTGATTTGCTTTTTTCGTATAATAATGCATATTCCTTTAATTCCTCCTCTGTGTAATAATGCATATATTTTCCTTTCTGGCTCAGTGGGTATGCCCACTGCGCTAGCAACCTTCGAGCTGTAGGCGGCGCAGGTTCAATTCCTGTCAGGTGCATTCCTCCCTTGGTGTATTTCTCTCTTCTGTGTCAGTAAAGCTTTCATTGTGTGCCTATCTATTACTTGATATTGTATGTTGTGTTTGGCACAGCATGGCCAAGTATGGCCCTTGCGCCATAAAACGCCAAAACCAACCAACCTTTTTTCCTGCGTGAGTCTGGTATTTAAATAGCGTAATATATCACTATTAAAGTTTATTTAACACTCTGCACGCACACTCCCCTTTTCATACATCACAAGCAATGCTGAATTTTTCAAGTTTTTAATTCTGTCCCCTAGTGTTTAATATCAGATAAGAAACCGATGCAATAACCTCAGAATGATGCCCAGAACCTATGAGTTGATCACAACCTTTTAATTTGGCAACTGTTCCGCCTATAAAACTTAGCCCTTTAAACTCTTATGGCTACGTCAGGCTAGTCGAAAGAGTGGTACGACAATAATACGTAGCGAATAACGGCCATCTTACGTCTCGTCGACTGTAGTATCATCTATCTCCGCAGATGTTATAACATAGATCTCCAGAAATGAAGGAAAAGATCATTGCAGGATGCAAAGTAGCAGAACATATAATTGAAGATGCAATTCTAAGTAGGAGAGAAAGCAAACTATTAGGTTATATAAGTAAGAAAAGAGAATTATCCGTATCTTCATGCTCCTTCCAAAGCTCTCCTGAACACCATCCTCTCACTTTCACACCAACTTGTGCTTTAGTCGTTTGAGTCCTCCGACTCTTTCGTGCTAAAAGAGATAGTTTTAATATTTCGATTTGAAACACGATACATACAACCCTATTGCTCCTACGAAAAGATAGTACTTGTTTGCAATGAAAGTGCGATACACTTTTTGGTAGCTTATTTGTGGAAGTGTTCTTACCATGTCGACATTCACATGGAAGTAGAATACTCGCTATCACACATGTCAAACATGTCAGCCATCTTATCTGGTGCAGTTGTAGGACCTTACAAATACCAAACGGCCATTGTAGCGATCCTATCCATGGTCCAACAGAAAGTGGTGTCGCAACCCTCTGTTTGCCCGGCAGGACTTTATGCGTAGGATTCTAGACCATATCTTCCTGCACTAAATAAAACACGTTAATAGCACTAACTTGTGTAAAACAGCCCGTTGTGTTGCTCCAGTGCGACGTTAATTCAACTACCTACCTAACTATCGTACTTCTAATGGTGAAAGTATTTTAAGTGATGTTTTTCTTTAGTAGGCTGTAAAAATAGATTTTACACAGAACTGTATCAGACAAAAAATTAAACTATTAATGTTGGTGCTAGGGAAATTGTGTACTGCTATAAAATTGAGGCCGTCTATGTTGACGATGTCTTAAGGCTGAGAAGACACCCCTGCAAGTCCGACCTAAGAATGTATGCATACATAGCAAGACATTCAAGCAGATTATTGCAGGTTATTTAATTCTTCTTGCGATTAAATTCAAAAACAGGGTACAATCGCCAATTGTCGCTTGATTAACATAGTCATCGGCGATAAGTATTGAATATAACTCATTGTAGGCTTATTCGAATAGCAGTTTGGCAACGAAAATATTTGTCGCCGATTTGGTGAAGAATCGTTCTTGAGTTTTACCCTTGTTGCTTAGAAATGCTATTACCATATACTCTCAGTTACTCAAATAGTTTAACTTCACGAAAATCGACAATTATAAGATTCAATATATGATGAAATTGGAAAATATAACTATTATAGAAAGTTGAGTACAGAGAGAGATGCCAGTTTTAAATATGTTTATTGTAATTAATCTGTAAAGACTGACTTTTTTTTTGCACTGTGCCCTCAATTTTCGTACACAACGTAGCACAAAGAGCTAAAAAATTTTTTTAAATACTCGAGAAAAATATGAAAGAATCGCAAATAGCTCGCAGTGAAAGTAACGTTCGACTTTCACCGAAGAAATTAAATCATGAATGGATTAATATTTGAATAAATTAAACTAATATTTGTCTCAGTTGAGTATAACTATCAAATATTATAAACAGAGTTAAGAACTGCTTTGTTCGTCTTCATACATTGTTACTATCTTAAGAGATCGTATTGTATGCCAACAGAATTTAACGAACAAAGATCTGATAACAAAAGAGCTTAAAATTTTACGCACTCTGATTTCACATTTAAATGCATTTGTCAACATTTCTCTTACTAAAGAGACAATAAACACATATTTTGCGAATGAATAATAAATCAGATCACTCATAAAACGAATACTTTCCCCATAGCATTTCTTAGCTTTCATTTCAGTGAATCAAATATTACATTATCATAGTTAATATCGTTAAGGATGTTACATTTAATTGAAATAGTGGACAGATTGGTTGGTTGTTTTTAGGTTTTATGGTGCAAGGGCTATATTTGGCCAAGCTGCGCCAAACACAAGATACCTCCAAGTGAAAAATGTAGTGAAAAGGAGAAAAAGAGGGATTGTGGAACAGAATAGTGTGATGAAAGGAGAAAAAGATCGCCTGGGCGAACCCTGTGTTTACTAAAGATAAAATTCTAACCCCATAGGAAAAGAAAAGATCACTAGAGTATCTCGGATCTGGTGGACAGATTGGACAATCATTCTGATCTGATAGCTAGTCTTAAATAATTTTTACTAATTAAAATAGTTAAATTTACAAATGTTGTTAATATTTTGTCGATACTCCATTTCAGCCCCTTCATTCTAGATCCTGTACTTGTGTACTTGTTTTACCCTATCTAGTCATGGTCATCACGTCACTTTTGATTTTGTAATTTAACCTACACAAAAACAGTTGTCACCATGGTGGCTCGCACTCACTGTACTTCCTTTGTGACATCAATGGATCCGTTGTGTTGTCCCAGTCGATGTTAATTCAGCTACCTACCTATTTTTGAGACACACTGGCCATCGAAGGATGGTGTGCTGGACATACACTTGCGCGTTGTCAGAAAAAATAGGGTGGACGAATTGCAGTATCCCTCCAATTTTAAGTCAACATGTCTAGCAATAAATTTTCAGCTATTAACTTTATACTTATTTGGCCTTTGCACCTTGCGTTTGTTACAGAATTAGTACTTTGGAATTGATGGAATTTTGAATTAATGCTTTTGAATCTGCATGTTTTGTTCTTACTTTATATCTCTATATTCAAAAAGCACTCATTAAGGACGGATGGGGATGTTTTGAGGGGGAGACCCCACGGGGCTAGAATCCTTCACCAAATAACTTTGGAATTAACAAAAAGCAATAAAAAAACATGCTGAAGCTGGCTGTATCAGAGAAAATCAAAGTTTCGAACAGTACAGGTAAAAAGTACGTCTGAATTCGTCAATAATCTGAAAACAGTCAAAGAAATCATGAAACGCAAGGGGGCCACGGTAGCCCGGTTGCAAGAGTAGAAGGTTAGCAACCAAAGGGTTGCGAGTTCAAAACTCGATGCAATCAAAGACCCTAGTGTATGTGGGGAAATGGTGCCGTTAAATCTGCCGTGGCTTCAAATGTCCTTACGTTGGCGTCGTGTGGAAGTTTGGAGAGTGGTGTGCCAGCTCAGGTATTGACCTCGTCATCTGACCGTGGATCAAAATAACGAGGTGTTATAAATTATAATGTTATAAAAATGTTTTCATTGATGGAAGAGCGAGTGTTCTCTCTGTTCTTTAATTTCGCTAAGATGAGAAGTACGCGAATTTAAACAGTCTTAAATTACTTCAATAGCCCTTTGTTTGCTCCATTGCGACGTTAGCTTTCCTGGTAGTTGTCTCCACGAGGTATCCCGTCATTTAGCAAAACTAACCAGATCTTGATGAACGTGATGTCTCGTCATTGGAAAAAAAACTGACCAGATCTTGATCTCGTCATCATAGGAAATTTTTTAATCAATATTTATTGTTTAGTCACCCATTTGGTCTGCAATAACTGACAATGAATGTCCTTATAGCAGTGTACAGGGCATTATTAAATAATTAATTTACTGTACCATTTTTGATAGGGTGCATGTAAATATTTACCTGACTGATATACGACTAAACAAGATAATTCAAAACTTACTATATGAGCTCGATGAGAAGGTAGAAACACAGATTTAAATCATATTCACTTTAAACTTCAGGTGGTTGTCTCGACAATAGCAAAATTGACCAGATCTTGATGGACTAGATATCCCGTCATTAGAAAAGGAAATGACCACATCTTGATGTTGTCAACATAAACAAATCGCAAATATCTTGATGACTTCGTCATTAGCAAAATTTGGTCCGATCTTTATAGACGAGATATATCGTCAAAACCACTTGGAGGGTTAATTAACTACCTACCAAAATTAGTTCTTAAAAATACATTCTAAAATATAAAATTTTTACATTTGGTATGTAAAAATATTATATTTTACCTTTGGAGGCATCGTGAAAGTTTTGAGTAGAATTCTATTGCTTTTACCCTACAACACACATTATGACTAAATAGCCACACCTATTAGTTGCAAAAATCAGAAGGATTCTATTGGTTAAAAGGTCAAAAACTGGTTAGAATTAATGGTAGGAAAACTGAAGATTGCATGATGGAATAATGCATGCATGACCCTCAAGGGAAAAAAATCCGATTTCTACTTCGCTTCTAGTCTAATTTCTTAGTATTTCTTGATACTACATGCTTCAGTGAAGGAACTGTGTGAATCCAGTTTTTTTAATATGTTTCTGCAACAGTATCTACTGGAGTCACCTCAGTGCAAATCTTCCTGTCACATCGAAGCCTTTATCTTCACGGGTGTTGACAGTACTCGATATTTGTTGAGAGAAAAGTTTGCCTCTACTTTTTGTGTAGGTTTTCTACGAACCTGAGAGGCGTTGACTGGGATATATGCATTGCTGAAATATTTGGTTCAAGCTTTAAATTGGTGTTGACTTAAAGATTTGGTCCTTATGTTATAGAGCTAGGCTTTATTGGTCAGTCGTGATAACTTTGATGAACTCAATTAAGTGACACAAGCATAAGTGTGTAAGAAATAAGTGTGTAGCATAAGTGTATAAAATGCTTGTGTATTAAGAAAAGATATAGCTGTGGATCAGATGAAACTTTTGAATGAATGAGTCTGAATATCTAACTTAACAAAGGGAGCTCCAAAATTTTCAAACCCATAATCGGCAAGACCAAATTATTTGAAATTTGATCTTCGAGGTTAAATTTTGATAGATTAGAAATTTGGCGTCAAAATCGAGCGTTGTCATTAGAAATTTTAAAGTCAGCATGCAATTAAATATGAAGAAAACCCCTAAAGTAAATTGTTTTGCCTATGAATTTATTGAAGGTGTTGTTTCCTATTGAATTTCCTTTTATTGTACACAGGAATATATTCCGAAATCATTATTTTATCGTAACTACACTATAACCAATGAGCAAATAAATAGGAGGGGTTCGATTTTTCCCTGCAGTTGTACGTGATAATGTCTTACCAACATAATGATGATGAGGTTATAATGTCCAATTTACATTGATTTCTTCAGTATGACCTAATACATACTTCATCTAGGAAAGAAAAATAAAGAGTACAGTTTTCTTAATCTATCTTTTATTTCGGACAAAACCAGTGGTATAACATTTCAAATTTTCATGTAAAAACAAAGTAAAAAACTTCTTAAGGTAAGCTCACACTAGTCCGCATCGCACGGATCGGATTTTAGAATTAGTTACATTGTTTTGGATGAGACGGCACACCTATCCGCATTGTGCGTATCGGACGTCGGCAATTCCGGAGAGAATAAAACCCACTCCGTCCGTACAATGCGGATGACTCATCCGAAATTTCCGAGTAGTGTTGGCACCGGACGTTATACATTAATTGTGTTTTTTATTCCCCTAATCCAAGTTTCTATCTTTGCGATGGTTCAAGATAAAGTGAAAATTTCAAAGGATTTCAAATCTGTGTAAAATTTTACGTCAGACCGACACGAAAAATATGATTTTCTAAAAAAAATTTCTTTTAATAGTCGTAACTAATCTTTTTGCCGATATTCCTTTTCCACTAAACAAAAACGGAGGTGGTCCACCTCCGGAAATGCCCATGCTCCGAATGCAGTGTGCGCAGTGCATTAAATTAATCAGATGCGTGCCGTACGTCCGATGCGGAATAGTGTGCGCTTGCCTTTACAGAGCTTTTTCTTATGCATGATGATATACGAAATTCAGACCTACAACTAGCATAAGTGACATACTGCACGTTTCTTTGTTCAGTTATAATGCAGTCAACTTACGTTATTAGTAAAATAATACTTAAAACAATATCTCAAGAAGGGTATAAGCTGTATTATTTAGGCCTCCAGTATTATCACAGCATAAATGTCTGTAACCTTTATAGTTGATGTTACGGCCTTCAAAGTGGTATTATTTTTTGTCGCAACGGGGGTAAGAGGCGGTCACCAAGTCTTGCCGTTCTTTAGACCGCTTCCTAGGCGGGGTCACCAGAATAAAGAGTTTATCACTTATGCAATCGCCTGACTAACCCAAACTGAATTGCATAAATTTTCAATAAACTTACGAATAAAAACTCAAGTCAAACATTCATGAAACTGACAGAAAACGTTAGGTGTACTGCAATATTGACGGAACTATCGACCATTATAATAGTGCAGTAGCCGATAGACTTACACAAAGATTCAGCTACCAACTAACAGAAAAAAGACGAAGCCAAATTGAAATTCTCAAGACCAAATAAATTTAATTCATCAAACGCTACGCGCACGAGCTTTGGGCATAGCGCTTGACGTGACACCACATTGACGAATATAGTAGTCTTAATTCACTCTACTCACTAGATTCATAAAATTCAACTGTTTTAGTGAATTAGCAGGCAGTTCACACATGAGATGGATTTTTAGTGTTAAAAACAAATAAAACAGTCTGAGATTTTATTTCTGCGGTCCAAATGCTCTCACGTGTTACAAAACGGTGTTCCTCGCCGTTTTGACAACGTTTGGAGTTTAAACTCATTGACTTTGACTAATCAACTCTCATAAACAAATTTAGAATTAATTTTCTTGTAATTTTTATTGTCCAAGTGCTGAAATCGTATTCGAAAAACAAGCGAAGTGATGTCACATTCAGAATACGTACAGGAACACTTATCACCGTAGAAACACAACCGCCATCTACATTTAGCAAAATTTGTGTGAAATGAATTTTCAGTGTCCCTAAATTTCTGGGTGCGTAGGTATTTTAATTAACGTCACACTGGAGTAACCCAACGGGCTATTGGTGACGGTCCGGGATCAAACCCGAAGGGAAAGATCGAGGACAAAACCACATAATTTTGAATCACGGTCAGATAACGAGGTCACACCTGATCTGGCACCTCACTCTCCAAATTTCCACACCACGCCAATGTGAGGACATTTGAGGTCACGACAGATTTAACGTGCACCAGCCCCTTTGTACAAGCCGGTCTTTGGTTGGATTTGATCTTGCAAACCTCCGGTTGCTTAATCCGTAACCTATCCAACCGGGCTACCGCACCGACGCCTATATTTCTGGGTCGAATCGTTTACGAGGTGTCTGTGGTTCATTTCCTTTGGGAGTGATCCCGGACCGTCGTCAATCTGTTGGTATTACTTTTCGTTGCGTGTATAAATATACCGATGAATGTTTTCTTTTAAAATAATTATGATCTGACTCCGTTAAAAGATTCTTTTATTTTTCATTTTCTTACACCGTTAAAAAACGTATTCTTCAGAATCACAACTCAAAACTAAAACAAAAAGGTTGTTGCCAAACGATAAAAACTAAATAGCTGGCAGTCCAAAAACACAACAATCAATCAACAAATAAAGATATTTTCACTTTTGGGAAATGCCGCTACATTACTCCCCTGCCAGTAACGAAGTTACGTTAAAGAGAATACTTCCTAACAGATCGTCCTGAACGAGATTGTTTTTGATCAGGAATTATTTCCGATTCAGGAGCGTGTTTAGTTTCATCAGTTTTATGTTGTGCAGGTGTTTCATTTTTACAACATACGTTTTTCGTGTCAGGAGTAGGTTCTTGTAGAATGTAAGCAGGTTTTAGCCTGTCGACAGATACTGTAATATGTTTACCCTTTATTTCGAGTGTGAAATACTTATCAGCTTTGTCCGTGACTAGAAATGGTCCGTCATACGGGGGTTCAAGTTGCTTTTTAACCCTGTCTTTACGTACGAAGACATGTGACGTGGTTGCTAAGTCCTTCGGAACAAATATTTTTTGGATATACTTCTTTGAGACGGTTCTAGGTCTGATGTATTTCATCGTTTCCTGTAGTTGGTTTACGTAGGTCTCGGGTGTTGTGTGAATTTGGGGTTCTTCAAAAAATTCTCCGGGTAATCGGATGTTTTGTCCGTAGACCATTTGGGCAATGGTATGGTTGGAATCTTCTTGAATTGCAGTGCGTAGACCCAATAGAACAGTTGGAAGTGTTTCACTCCAGGCTGGGTTACCATGTGCTATGATAGCTGCTTTTAAAGACCTATGGAGTCGTTCTATTTTTCCATTGGCTTGGGGATGGTAGGCCGTTGTGTGTTGCAATTTTATGCCGCAGATTCTGGACAGGATGTTGAAAACCTCTGATCCGAACTGCGAACCACGGTCCGTTACCAGTCGGCATGGTGTACCAAATCGTGCAATCCAATTGCTGTAAAAAGCTTTTGCAACTGTATCTGCCAATATGTTTTGTAGGGGAACCACTTCCATCCAGTTGGTGTAACGGTCGATGCAAGTGAGGCAGTATATGTTACCGTTGGATGGTGGTAAAGGACCGATCAGGTCTATATGAACGTCACTGAATCTTTCTGATGGCAGTTGAAATTCACCATAACTGGATTTTGTATGACGATTTATCTTGCTCTTTTGACAAGGAATGCAGGATTGAGTCCATAGTCGAACATCTTTCCGAATGTTTGTCCAGAAGGAATTTTGAAGTCAGCAGTTTAACTGATGCTTTTATTCCAGGATGGGATGCTCCATGAATTTGTTGAAATATCTTCATTCGGTGCGATTTGGGAATGTAAGATCGGATGTTGCTGGTTGATGTTTCACACCACAAAAACTTTCCAGAAGGTAGCGGGTATTGCTTGAAATTCAGGGAAGTTGTGGATGTCTTTAAGCTCTTTAATTCTTCATCTTGATTTTGTTCGTCAGCAATTTCATCATAATCTATTAAGGAAATTTCCTCGATTCTGGATAAGGTGTCTGCTATGATGTTATCTTGACCTTTGATATGTCGAATGTCGGTTGAAAATTGAGAAATGTATTGCAGATGACGAAGTTGACGAGGAGATGCCTTTTCAGGATTCTGTTGAAATGCAAATGTGATTGGCTTGTGGTCGGTAAATATGGTGAATCTTCTTCCTTCGAATAGGTGTTTGAAATGTTTGATGGAGAGATAAATACCAAGTAATTCTCTATCGTATGTGCTATAGTTCTTTTGTGCATTATTCAACTTTTTGGAATAAAATGCGACAGGTTTCCATCCATCAGATTCATACTGTTGGATCACTGCTCCTATTGCCGTATCTGAAGCATCTGTATTAAGTGACAGAGGTACGTCAGATCTTGGAAATGATAGTAGTGCAGTGTTAGCCAAATCTTCTTTGCACTTATTAAACTGGTCTTTAGCCTCTTCGGTCCACCCAATTTTTCTTCTATCCCTTTTTCTCGCTCCTTTAAAGTAGTCATGTAGAAGAGATTGGTGCTTAGCTGCATCTTTCAGGTAACGTCGATAGAAGTTAATTATACCGAGAAATGTTCGAAGTTCGTGAATAGTTGTTGGAAGTTTGTAATCAATGATGCCTTGAACTTTGTCAGGTAAAGGAAGTGAGCCTTGAGGTGTTACTAAGTATCCCAAAAATTCGATTTCTTTCACTCCAGACAGATTTAGAGATATTGATGCGAAGACCATAATTATTGAGTCTTTCAAAAACTGATTTGAGGTGATTTTCATGTTGTTCTTCACTAGTAGATGCAATGAGAATATCATCCAGGTAGGGAAAAACAAAATCCAATCCCGAGAATACTTCATTTATGAATCTTTGAAATGTTGCTGGAGCATTCTTTAAACCAAAACTCATTACGTTAAATTCGTAGAGTCCAAATGGTGTGACAATGGCTGTTTTGCATTTGTCTTCTTCTGCAATGGGGACTTGGAAATAAGCTTTAAATAAATCTATCTTGGAATATATGGTAGTACCTTTTAAAATGTGATGAAAATCCTCAATTCTGGGAATGGGGTATCTATCAGGCACTGTCCTGGCGTTGAGCTGCCTGTAATCTCCACAAGGACGAAGAGAACCATCTTTCTTCGTAACCAAATGGAGAGGGCTTGACCATTGACTACTGGAAGGTCTTATGATGTTGTTATCCAACATGAACTTAAATTCTTGCTTTGCTGTGTTGAGCCTTTTCGGGTCGAGCTGTCTCGCTTTGGAATAAACTGGTTGACCGTTAGTAATGATATGATGTTTAACATGATGCTTTAAATTTGAAATAAATAAATTTGGTTTGGAAATATCAGGATACTGTTCCAATAACTTGGAAAATTTTGAAGCTTTGTTCAGAAAACTGACATCATTGTCCTCACTGATGGAAGCAACATCACCAGTTACACTTAGTTGGGTTACTCCATCCAGCAACTTCTTTTTATGCAAATCAATCAATAAATTGAATTTGTTAAGGAAATCGGCTCCCAGGATACCTTTATTAATTTTTGCAACAATAAAAGGCCATTGGAACTCACGTCGAAGTCCTAGATCCAGAGTTAGCATTTTAATACCAAATGTTTCTATTTCTGTACCGTTTGCAGCATATAGCTTATAATCACTGAATTGTTTGTCTTGAGATGTCGCAGGAATGATGCTGACATCTGCTCCGCTGTCCACTAAGAAACGCACTTTCGATTTTTTATCTTTTATAAATAAGCGAAATTTGCGACAATCCCCAAAATTGTAGTCAGCAGCAAAGCTTGCCGCATTCTCTACTGCATACTCGCGTTTCCCGGACTCGAATTATTATCATTAGCCCAACTGCAAGGCTGTGTACACTTTTCAGGATAGCACTTCGTTCCGAAGCGAAAATGATAAAAACAGTACTTTCCTTGGGGATTAAATCTTTTCTTTGAACTACTTCGTGTTCTTCCTCTAAAGTTCTAAATGTTTCGTGATCGGGGTCTTGAAATGTGATCCACACTTAATTTTGCAATTTTTTGCTCGAGTGACTGAATTTTGGACAAAAGATCACAATTTGAAGAAACAGATGTGGTGGCACTGCAAATCTCATTCTGCGGATTCATGTCTGCAATCTTGTCAGCCATGATGGCCAAATTTGGTAATTCTTCCTTACTGACGAGTATAATATTCCTCATAGAGGGCCGCGGTGGCCCGGTTGGAAGAGTAACGAACTAGCAACCGAAGGGTTGCGAGTTCGAATCCAGCCAAACACCGTCGTGTACAAAGGGGGCTGGTGCACGTTAAATCTGTCGTGGCCTCAAATGTCCTCACGTTGGCGTGGTGTGGAAGTTTGGAGAGTGGGGTGCCAGCTCAGGTGTTGCCTCGTCATCTGACCGTGGTTCAAAATTACGTGGTGTTGTCCTCGGATCTTTCCCTTTGGGATTGATCCCGGACCGTCACCAATAGCCCATTGTGTTGCTCCAGTGTGACGTTAATTGAAATACCTAAATACCCTCATAGAATCGGGCAACTTTTCCAGCCATAGTGTTTTAATCAGCTTTTCCGATACATCGGAAGTTGCCATAGTTTTCAGTTTCTGTAACAGTTGACTGGGTTTCATGTTTCCTAATTCGATTCCGGTAATCAGGCGTTTGATTCGAGTGCTTTTACTCTCCTTAAATAAATCTAGCAGCCTCATTTTTGATTCCGAATATTTTGTACTAGAATCCTTTGTTACAATGTCCCAAATGTTCTCAACATATTTCGGTTCCAATTGAGAAACCAAATAATTGAATTTAGTTTCCTCAGACACAATTCCATTGATTTTGAATTGTGCTTCAACTTGGTAAAACCATATCTCAGGCCTATCGATCCAAAAGGGAGGTATTTTGACACTCACCTTGTGGAGTTCGGGCATCTCACTTCTGTTTTCAAATTCGTCACCGGCGAGATTATCTTGAAAAACTGGGTCACCAATTTGTTGGTATTACTTTTCGTTGCGTGTATAAATATACCGATGAATGTTTTCTTTTAAAATAATTATGATCTGACTCCGTTAAAAGATTCTTTTATTTTTCATTTTCTTACACCGTTAAAAAACGTATTCTTCAGAATCACAACTCAAAACTAAAACAAAAAGGTTGTTGCCAAACGATAAAAACTAAATAGCTGGCAGTCCAACAACACAACAATCAATCAACAAATAAAGATATTTTCACTTTTGGGAAATGCCGCTACAAATCGCTCGTTTTGTTGCTCCATCGTCACGAAAATTTAACTATCTACCTAATCTACCCTGAATTTCTGATATTTGTAATTTTACTTTCTTATTATTTAATGAAAGGTTGGAGAGTGGGGTGCCAGCTTAGGTGTTGCCTCGTCATCGGACCGTGGTTCAAAATTACGTGATGTCCTTGGATCTTTCTCTTTGTGATTGATCCCGGACCGTCACCAATAGCCCGCTGTATTTCTCCAGTGTGATATTAATTAAAATATCTACCTACCTCTTATTATTTAATTGCATCTTATTTAAAGTATTATTGGGATTATGTTGAATGGCAACACTACTTTGTTTTCAAAAAGTTGTTAGTAAACAACTCGAGCGAAACTTGTGGTTTTAAGAAATCGAAAAGATTACATTTTCCTCACAATTTAGGTAACCTTTTCCTTCCCTTGTTTAGAATTTCAATTTATTTGCCATTTATTAAGAAGTTTTGTGCTTTATTTGTTGCAATTTTCTCGTATTTTTTGACTTTGCTTTAAAATTGTACGCTTGAAAAATGTTTTGAAGCAGGCCAAGATGGCACATCTAAACATCGAAAAGCTTTCTTTAGCATGCCGAGATCGGGAGAAAGAGGAACAGAAAAGGAAGTTGCGAAAGAAAATGACTCTTGTTTTGATTCATGAGTACTTGAAAGACAATGGATATATTGAGACTGCTGATACGTTAAGATCTGAATCGAGATTCTCCACTGATGAGTATACGGTGTGCGATAACATCCACTTGGATACAATTTTACAAGACTTCGAATCTTACTATTTCCTGAAATATCAAAAATTACCTCTCCTCATGAAGAAAATTCCCAATAGCGATTTAAGACTTAATACAGTTAATAAGGATCATATCAGAAAATCGAAGAAGCAGCCTCGAGCTGCAAGCGTTCAGCGAAATGTTTTGGAAATTTCAGATCCAGAATCCAATCTTATTAAAATCAACAACCAATTTCACTGCCATACAAACAATATAAATGAATCTATGGGTGAATGTGATGTCCAACTTTTGGAACCTCTTGGCTCTTTTAACAACTACAGTTCTGAGTGGAAAGCCATGGCCGAACTAATTATGCATGACTTTGGTAAGCATGATAAATCCGCAACTTGGTCTGATGTCATAGGACACGAAAGAGCAAAACAACTCTTGAAAGAGGCTGTTGTCTATCCCCTGAAATACACAAATATATTTCAAACAGCTTTCTTGTCATGGAAAAGCATACTTATTTACGGTCCAACTGGAACAGGTAAAACTCTCCTAGCATCGGTGGCGGCTGCAGAAAGCAATGCTAACTTCTTCAAAGTTTGCTGCTCGACTCTTGTAAGTAAATGGCGTGGTGAATCTGAGAAACTTATAAAAGTGCTTTTTGATTTAGCTAAGCATTACTCTCCATCAATCATATTTATAGACGAAATCGATGCCTTAATTAGCCAGAGAGGAGCTGATCATGAAGCTAGTCGTCGTATGAAGACTGAATTTTTCCTACAACTGGATGCTCTCACAACATGTAACAAATTTGTTGTATTGCTTGGTGCAACGAACATGCCGTGGGAGCTGGATCATGCCCTTTTGAGAAGAATGGAAAAGCGTATACTTGTTTCGCTACCTGATGTAGAAAACAGGCTTTATCTCTTCAAGAAATTTCTTTCCCCAAACTTTGGTAATTCTAATAACGGTACAATGAAGACTGATTTGGATTATGAAGAACTTGCGAATGTGTCCAATTTGTACTCTGCTTTTGATATCCAACTTGTTTGCAAAGAAGCAAAAATGTGTTGCTTTCGTCAAGTTATCGATTGCTTAGAAAATCGTAAAGAGAAAAATTTACAGTGCACATCTTTGAATAGTTCTCAATCTTGTAAAATGTCTGATGTTTTGCAGGCTCTATCTATAACTAAACCAGCTGCTACTCAGCTAATTGAAAAGTATCTCACATGGAAGATAAAGTTTGGCTCAGAATAAATAAATGTGTATAATTAAACAAGGATACCTCAATTTTTTACTTGTAATATTAGCATTTTAGTCCAATTTTCTGTAAGCATTACATCACTGATTAAAACATTTCATATAAGTTAAATGTAGAAATGTGCTTCATGTTTATTAACTAATGAAAGTAGTTTCCATATTACAATGCTTTGGGATTGATCCGAACCGTCACCAATAGCCTGATGTGTTGCTCCAGTGTGACGTTAATTAAAAAAATACCAATACATATTACAATGAATTAATATTCATGTTATAAAATTTCTGTTCCACAGGAAATCATATTAATTCCATACATTTTAATTATGAGTTTATTATCTCTTTAAAAGTGAATGTTTGATTAAGTTTAGATTTTTCTGCTTCCAAAATTTCTGCAATGTTTTATTTAACTCCTAAAATTTTTTTCTGCAATTACAAGTTATAAACAAAATTGTTCAATTATAAAATAATATAGGTATAGCAATATCATTTATTTTTCTGAAATTGTTTAATTTTTTGTCATATTGAAAAATTAAAATTGTCCTTATAAAACCTTTTCATTGAAATTTTGGTGTCATCTTTAACATTACACCTTTAACACTATTAAGTATTATTCCTGAAAAGTATACTTCCTTTTAGTGTTTAATTTAAAACTTTTTCTGTTATTTTAAAATAAAGCTTTCTTACATTGCTGCTTGCTTTATTTGAGATACACAAATCTTTTAGTATCTATAGTTAGAGTTAACATACTTTTTCATTCAATTATTTGCAAATGTTTTGAAGTGCCATGAGCTTAAGGGAAAAATTCCCGAAATGATGATTGAAAATATGCTATATAATTATGCATTTGATTGTAGATTTATGCATTATTATTTTTTATAACTTTAAATTAAAAAGTTGTACTGTTTTTTGTGTTGCAATTTTTTTTAGTTCAGTTTCTTTTATATTTTTGGTTTTTGCTTTATATAGATATTATCTTCTCTTTTAGTGAGTTGCCTTGTACAAAAATTGTCACAGAGCTTATTTTCAAAGTTCTACATTGTTGCTAAGAAACATGATGAAACATCAGATGAATTGAGGATATTTAGGCTGCTCAGTTGTGATTTTCTTTTGGTAGTTTGATTAATATTGCTTTTAATATATTTTATTAAATAATCATTACATTTTGTTTACCTTATATATTTTATATTTCTGTTGAATGAACTCCTTAAGCATGATTTTCCCTTGGACATGAGGGTAATTTCAAAGCTCAGTATTTGTTTTTATTATTATTGCACTCTGGCATGGATAAAGTCACTTAAAATAATGTCAATTTTGAGTTATAGTGTGGCTCTTGAGAGTAGGGAGTCAAATTATGTGGTTTTGATTTGGAATGAGTATTAATTAAATTTTGAAAAACTGGTGGCAACATGAATAAATTCTTTCCACAATTGATATCTCGCACTGTTTCTGGTTCTACACTTATTAGTTCCGAAAGTGATAATGAGTTGACAGGAGGTGAAACATCAAGGACAGTCGTCACATTAATATTTTTGCCTCCGCCAGTCTTGTAACGCACTTTCACACCTATTTGAAAATCGACTGAAGGGGGACCCCTTCCCATCAGAGCTGCGCTATAGCAATCAGATTCATGAGGTTTAAATCTTGACTATAGAAGTTTGAGTTGTCATTTTGAAGATTTCGTCTCGGCTGCCACAATATTCTATTAAAAAACATCCAAGTTCATATGGGAAGTGCTGCATTAATCAACACATTAACAAAATAACCTACCAGATAGGTACTGTAAATCATGCGGCTATTTTTAATACTATGGCTACTTTTTTTATTAGCAATGAATAGGTTAATCTTGAAAAATAGAAAGAAGCTTGTTTGATATATTTTTAAAAGAGCGAAATATATCAAATGTGCTTGTTTGTATATGGTTCCTGGTACTTACATAAAAAGTTAGAACCTTTTTTTTTTAAGTAGAGTTTTCCTTATCTGTATTTTTTTAAAAGTTAATTGATAAATTGAATTATAAATTTAAAGTGACATTATTAAATGTAAATTGTTCTATTCAGCAATCAGCAAACCCTAGATCAAAATGTTTAGTTGGTATCTCTTCTCACAGTCAAAAAGTGGAGAGCAGTTATCGATTTGTTTTCGAATTTAAAACTTTTCTTCAAACATCATTGACAAACACATTAGTAACTAAAAGCATAGAATGTGGTCGAAACACTTATTTTTATAGCTTAAGGGGATGTGAAGTACTATTAAGAAGTTAAATGCTTCAGATTGAAAAGTCTGTCATGACCTTGTCAATTCAAATCACATTCCTAAATTCCATGCAACACCACATAATCTAAAATTAGTTAATTTACAAATTATGGAGATAATCTATTATTAATCTCTAATGATGTCTCATTTCTACAAAGCACTTTCTATAATGTTTGTTCAAACTTTTGTACTATATCTATTTTTTCCTATATAAAACTGAGCATTTCTATTTTCTGTAACAGTTGTCTGTAAATATTTTTCAATGCCTTATAAATATCATCGACCTTACACAAAAAAGTTATGTCAATGATGTGAAGAAATTGATTCCATAAATAACAAGTCTCAAATCCAAAACTGTTATTTAGCAAGAAAATTGGTGCAACTCGAATTACATACAATCTGCTCTGATTATCTTCTGAACAAATAAACCATTTCAAACTACTTATGATATCTTAATGAAAGGCATAAGGTCTACTTATATTTCTCTAACATTTTCCTTTAAAAATCAATAGGTGCCAGGTATGCAATTGTGTAAACTTAATATTTTGTTTTCCACTTGCATTGAAGATTTAGGTTTTTGAGTTGACTTTATTTTTGCTAGGGTGTGTTGTGCTTACATTTCTTAAAAATTTGTTATTGTTTTAATCTTTGAAATAAATTTTAGTTATTAAAACCATAATTTCCTTTTTGTTTTCATTTCATAATTTTGATGTACTGCACAAACACAATGGCATCAAATTGAAAAATTGTTTGGATTAATTCAAGGATCCTTGAGTATTTCCCAAGGAATGTGCTGCAAATCATTCTGTACACATATTGTTTTTGGAACAATTTATTTTATTTATTCATTTAATTTATAATATCTATTTAAAAAATTATTCTCACTTTACAGGGATCCAATAGGTTCAGGCCCATAAGATTGTGCACCAGTAATTGGGTTTACTTATAACTATTTAATTCTCATAAAATCACATCATTTGAAATTAAATTCACAGAATTCAGTTCTGTTGTCACATCCTTGTAAGGATGAAGTTTGATTAAATGTTTTGTCTCAAAATATTGCATTCATTTCTATTTTTTTTCACTACCCAATGGTTACAATTGCCATTTTGTCATACTTGTCCACATGATTATGAGCTGGCCATCATATTTCACTCACAATTTTACAAATTTTTACTCTTGATAAAGTGGAGGTAGTGTCTAAATAGGCACTGAAAGCTCCCTTTCCTTTTCGTTGATAAGATTTCCCCAATTCTAGTTAAAATGTCTATTAGTTACAACTTTTTAACTTATCAGTTTGACTTTATATGAACAAGCATCAGTTTTCTTATTTGTTTGGACTAAATAATTTTTTATTCAGAAACTACTGTTTCTTGTACCACATTTTTAGTAATGATTTGGTACAGATTTGATAAAAGATTTTTTGACTTGTTGCGAGTTGTAACAGGCAAAGGCAACCCCGCTTTTTTAAGGATTATGTTAATCTCACGATTATTTGAATCTTATTAAATTTTGTAAATCATAATCTGTTCTTATTTTACACTTAAATAACTAGTTTGCTAGAAGTAATATGATCCTTTATAACATTCATATTATGTAGCCTGACTCCATTAGACTTAAAACTAATAAATTTTTTAACTTGGACGAACTTCTATAACAATATTTTTAAAAAAGTAAAAATTTTTCATTAAAGTAAATACTAGTAATGAGAATAATCAGTTATGTGGATTTTTGTTCTATTTTTAAAATTCTTTTTGCTAATTTTTTAATTATTTTCTGCTGAGCCTAAAACATTGTTTTTTTTCCTAAGAAATTCTTCCTTGGTGGCATAAAAAGTATGCCGAAAAACTGCACCAAAAGTGTTGCCGCTGAAAGTTTTTATATCAAAGCCATACCACTGATTTTGTTGTACCTAAAAGACTGGTCTTATTGAAAAACATCTGTCCTCATCAGGCAGATGAAATCATTTCAAACCAACAAAAGAAATATTGTTATAGAAATGTCATCATGTCTTTTAAATCATATTGCACAGACATGCTTCACCTGTTACATCTCTACTCAGTTATCGCTCTCGTTGATTACAAGTTGGTCCTGTGAAACGACTGAGGAGTAGTGGTAAAATGCTTTATTGCCTTTAACTGCAGTTTGGTCCCATTTTGATAAAATAAACTGCTTACAGATGTCAATAGATAAAGTTATAGAAATAGATAATATTAAGCTAAAAAAAAGTTGCAAAAGAAACCTGCAAATATTTTCAAACGTTTTTACTACACAAAACTGGGGTATAAATTCTTGAATTAGTTTTCTAATGACATTTTACTTGTGTATTCTTAAAAACATTTTATATAGTCTATTTAAATATTTCCCAAGTTGAAGTAATGTCAATTTATGTATGTTTTTAAATTCTTAGTTATTTTTTATTGAAAATCAGCTTTTCCTGGATGAGGTTCCTTAAGATAAAGTCAAGGATTTTGTGGAAAAAAATTATACATATTAAAAGATAAAAATACTTTAGAAGCATTTATATCTGCCTGATGAGACATTTGAATCAGGTTGCTTCTATCACACAGCTTATGTATACCTTTATAATTGTGAACCAGAACCTGTATCATGCATTGACTGCATACTACCACACCAAAACTCTAAATACTACACTTGATTCTATCCTAATTTTTCACACTTGGAGTAACTGTGCTATGTAAGTATCAGGAAACAATACAGTGTATGCAAAATATTCAGTCATTTTAATACTGAACACCATGACAAGTATTGAAAATTGTCATCTTGATGAGCTCTAGACATAATTACAATTATTTAAAATTAAGTTGGGTATAAGACTCAGAAAAAATAGCATTACTCTGGTCATTAAAATATAAATTGATTGTTTTTGCATTTTTATACAAATATAATTTATATTGAATCTGGTACCACATATCATTTAATTAAGAATGAATTCTTATAATTTTTTTTGTATCAATATAACTTTCAATTTAAAGGTATTTGAACATGACTCTTCCAAAAAATGTCTTTAGAACATAAAATTCATAAATCAGTTATTCACAGTTCACACTCCTACATGGACTTCTATCAACCGTTATGCTTTTAAGATTATAAACTAATATTAAAATTGTGAAACATTAGTAACATGATATATATAGAATTACTTTCTCAAAAGAGAAATCTTTCACAAGTTTTTCAATGCATATATTTGTGTAGAATAGTGTATTTAAAGTATCTGAATAATCACTTGCATATCTGACAACCTCCAAGAAAAAAATTCATAAGATTTTTGTGACATATAAACCAACGCCAAACTATCAGAAATGAAAAACGCTTTAAAATAATTGTTAAAACAGAAAATAATTAAAAGAGCCAATTTAGCAAAATTTCGCTAAATTGGGCTTTAAGAAAGCGAATCAACATAAAAGTAACCCCTCAGCTCTACTGTTATATGCTTGGCAGCAACTCGAACTCCGGGAAACCGTTTGGCAAATGTGTGCAAAATAGTTAGATTTTTCTTGAGTGTTTTAGAGGTATATTTAAATTTTATTGAAAATTTAGTGCCAAAAAAGTTTTACGACAATCTATATAAGTATATAACTATATAAGTAAGCTGGCTCATTTTCTTTGCTTTATATTTTCTTGTTTATCATTAAAATTTTTTTCTGCTGGGGTACTTGTGTAAAATCCCGTCGACATTAAAGTTGGCGCGATTCCAGCCAAACTTACTCCAATCATTTCGGCGGCCCAAAATCATGTCCGTTAACACACTTTTTTTGATGCCAGGATTCCATTACTTTGAAAATAGTCAACTGCATTATGTTCAGTAGTAGGCAGGTCCCAAATTTTAATTTTTTTTTTCCAAAATGTGAGGTGGAAAAACAGAAATAGCGGTTAATAATAATAGCTGTTAGAACTCTTGTTTAAAAAAGCGGCTAAGCAAGGTTACATAAAACCAAGTGTGTTTGACGTCACTTCGCTATGGCGACAAGCAGAGGAGCAAAATAGGAAAAACCGTGTTGGATTTCACTCTTTCCATTATTGGCGGAATATCGCATCATTTGGCGACATTTTTCTGGCTTGGCGAAAATGGTCGACGGGATTTTACATAAGTACCTCTGCTGGTAATATACTTATCGTCCTCTATTTGTTCTCTACAGCTTTTAGCGTTGTCCATTTAAAGGGATATTTTGTTTTTGGTTATATATACTATAATAACCAATCAAACATAAAATATTAAAAAAAAGAAACATTAAAACGTATAGTACCAGAATTGCAACCAGCACAAGCCAGAAGGCCAAAAATGCAGACAGGCAAAGAGCCAAAATACCGGGGGGGGGGGGCGAACTCCCTGATGACGCCCTGATCCACCAGCACTTCATTTTTTTGAAATTTTCTTTGTACTCTTAAATTTAAATTCCTAAATTTCTCTTTATTTTGTATTATTGAATTATATATAGTACTAGCAGAATTACCCGGCGATGCTCGGGTTGAATTAGTTAAATATTGATTCTATTTCATAGAAAAATGCAAGCATCAATTTAAGTGTACAGAAAATATTTTTTAACATCGTTTTAACTTTTTCATAGCTTCTACAATTTACTTTGGACGCAAATATGTATACATAATATATCCATCCACATAATCCATTTCATATTCATCACACTTGCTGTAAGACAAATTACAAAAGCTTTCTCTGAGATGACTTCAGAAGTCGATTTTGAGTTTTGGAGTGATTACGAATGACAATTAAGTTCATTTTCAGTAAAAATGAGGAACTTTCAGGGTATAGTCTTGCACTCAGTTTTCCAATCAATATTTATTATTTGTGGTACCCTTGCCCCATGGATTCGATGTTTTCGAATTACATTATCATTGTGAGAGGATGGCAAATTCAACTGTTACGGCATCCGTAGTTAATTTATTTTGAAACACTTTTTTCTTGAAAATTCTATTCAGACGCACGTGGAATAACGGAGCTTGTTTTTAAAACATGTCAGTGTAGACAAAGCAAACTCAATCGATTACACTTTTTACAAAATCACTGCTTTCAATGAATGTTTCACAGGTACATAGTTGTATACGAACAGTTTCAACTTCAACCTTCCTCGTAAGCAACCTCGACCTTCTGCCACTTAAGACAAAAAATTTCTATTTTTCAACAGTCCTAGTTTACTTACTTCTTTAGTATGATATTATTCCAAGATCATCAAAATCTTATTTAAAATTCGCTTTCCTCCAACAGAAAAATTTAGTTTTAAATCGAATCCTTAAGGTACCTTTTCAATTGAGAGACTCAGTTTCTACATGGAAACCACGTAACTATTTAAAATGATAGATGTAGTTACTTGACTATGGAGTACAGCTTTTAATAATACCCATGAAACATGAAAAACAAATGTAAATTAAATTGATTTTAATCGTTTTGTAATGAAAATATGTCAAAATTTAGAAAAATCTTCGAACTACAACGTATGGCTACCCGTTTTGATTTAACGTAACATCTTATTTTTAGAATAACTTTATTTTAACTTTACCAGTCATTTAAAATAAGAAGAGAAGACCACCAAGAGAATTACCCATGTCTAGTGGTATTTAGCAGAAAATAAAAATAATTCATTACAATTTAATTCCTAAATAATATATCTGTAATATGGAAAGTAATGGAACACATAAATGCAAACTAAAACAAAATTCTGGTAATTGAAATATGTCGAATTCTGAAAAACGAAAGATCTGAGCAAGTGTGTCTCCTTTTGACGTCATGAGAATATTCTGAAATAGAGAAATTCGAAAAAAAAAACCGCTTGAAAAATATTGATAGACAATAAATTATTTACAAAAGAACAAACTTACAAAACTTAGAAATGCAGAAATATGACCGCAACATTTGTCTTAACTCAAATATACAAACACGGAATTCTGAATCTAATTTATAAAATAAACTAATTCCGGCGTTACCAGGTATCGAATTGCAAAACTACGCTTTTATGATCAATGAGTTTTGTTTTGGCTTTTCATGTTCCATTATAAAATGCAAGTTGTGTAAGATTAAGTATTTTAAATATCCATTTTTCATCATTCAAATATTCCTAAATTATTTATACTGTGGAAAGAAATAAAAAATCAGTTCAAGCAATTAGAATTTTAAATTGTTTAAGTATAACGTTTCGGAAAAAATTGTTTTTCGAGCAATACTGGTAAAACAAACTAGTTGCTTAAAGCAATCGTTTTATGCTCAATGGTTTTCTTATGGCAATTTCGAATTGATTTAGCCCCCTCTGCACATCTAGGTTAAAGAGAACGGGGTTTAATATGTAGCTTGCGTTACTCGCAGGGTTCCAAAGTATAAGTGTACAAAATTTGGTGATTGGTCAACCGGTGTAGATTTGTATAGAGAACATACAAACAGACGCCAACAATCAATATATATATATATATATATATATATATATGGCAAATGGATGACCGACATCTACGGGATTCGTTCGCCAATTTTGTCTCTTCCCTCAAATATGCTTGATTTGAACTGTAGTTCTGCATAATGCGGCCAAAACTACACGCACGAGCTGGATTCGCTTTAATTGAATTCGTCAACACTCTGATGACATAAAGCAAGGAGAAATTTGATCAGAAAAGAAAATGTGAGTGAACGCGAAAATAGGTCCTAAAAGTGATACTGAATCATCTTTTACGAATGAATAGGATGCAATTGAAGTCGATGTTCATAAGATCATTGCAGTAACACGACTGAGGTGTCTATATTTGCCGTGTACTTGATTGGCAATGGGAATGAAAGCAGAGAAATGCTACTTTATATTTTGATACATTTTATTTCATTAGGAAGTATTAAATGTTTATATCTGCTTATATTCAATATAAAGGTGTTAAAATAGGATGTCAAGGTACGTACGAAAGGACATTATCACCAATAGATACGAAGAATTAAAAATTAGCGCAGATGCTATGCACGGGCTTGCTACTTTTCATTAAAAAATACAACATTCTATCAAGTGCTTATGACACTTGCTGTCTCTAGAAATGTAAAACTATGTCTGATATTGAAGTGGCAAAATAGTGTGTTACATTAGCCTCTTAAATTGAACTATTTTTGTTGAATAATGCCTTAAGCAAGAAAAACATAAAAATTACAAAAACGTTATAAAGCGAGGTTCTCCCTCAAGTGTTAATGTTGGTGAGCAAGGTTCCTGTTTATTACTAAACTGGTTACTTCTACGTATGAAAAAAAAAGAGAATATTTTATTTGTTAGATTATGATTGCTCTGGATTACTTTATTGAGGAACGATTTTTGTGCTCCAATGCATTGACAACGAAAAAGATATTAAACGAATATTTACCATCTAAATATAGCGTTTGTTAATTTTAGAAATATCGAAAACCTTCATCTATAGGATGATACGTAGAAAATGCCTTTTCCCTAAATCATAAGATTGCATCATGTATGTAGTGAAGTATATGTCATTTAAACGAAAGTCATAGGCCTAGTGGTGAGATTTAAAATAGCTGATATATTAAGTGATAATACACATGAATTGTGAATAGAGGACCCAGATATCGACCTTCTAATGAAATAGACAGAAGGTAGGTAATTGAATTAACGTCGCAATGGGAGCAATACAACGGGCTATTGGCGACGGAATCAATCCCGAATGGAAAGATTCGAGGACAATTCGTATTTTTGAATAACGGTCAGATCACAAAGTAACAACTAAGATAGCACCCCACACTACACCAACGTGAGAACATTTGAGGTCACGACAGATTTAACATGCACCACCCCCATACACACGATGGTCTTTGTTGGATCGAGTTTCGATCTCGCAAGCCTCCGATTGGTAATCTTCTCAAGTGGATTCGTAAGCCCACTTGACTTACCCTTCTGAGATCTTACGACAGCAACTCCGTTCACATGCTCTATTTCATTAGAAGGTCGATGGGAATAATGAATGCATAAAGACAAGAAACAAAGATGTGATCCAACTTCAATGAGAATCCTCCAATTTAGAATTGCTCTATTCCGCTTATAGCTTTAAGAAATAAAAATCTGACACATTTGCTCTCATCTTTCGTTTCTCAGAATTCTATACTTTTTCAATGATCAGAATTTCATTTCTGTTTGTTCTGCTTCTTTTGTACTTCAGTGTTCAATTATTTTATATGTTGCAAATATAAATTATTCAGAAGTTAGTTTCTAAGGAATTATTTATTTTGTGCAAAATTTCGCTAAAGATGTGGTTTCATTTCTTACGGTATTTGTATATTTCGACCAACTTTCCTAAATTCTTTGATTCAATACATAACGGTCTGTAGAATTCTGTTTCATAAAAATAAATTAAACATACGAAACTAAATCTTTTAAAATAATGCATGTTGTTTCTTATTTTTTAAAAGGACGTATAGCACTAATATACAATAGTAATTTTAAAATAAGACAAACAATAGAATAAAATAGTGATTTCCACATGTAATGTGAAAATGAGACAGCCATACGTTGTAATTCAAAGATTTTTAATAATTTCGACAGGTTTCTTACATTTGTTTTCCTGTTTCAAATTATATTTAGGTTTTATTAAAGGCTGTACTCAGTAGTCGAGTAACTACATCTATCATTCTAAATAGTTATGTGGTTTCCATTTATAAACCAAATCTCTGAATAGAAAAGTGACAAGGATTCGATTTAAAACTGCATGTCAGTTGGAGGAAAACGATTTTTAAATATTCGATCTTGGAAAATCAAGGTTAGAAAATATTCGAACTAAGACTTGAAAATTTGAAAAGGTTTTGTCTTAAGTAACAGAAGGGTCGAGGCTACTTACTTTACGAGTTGTTGCGATTATTATGCAACTTAGCTAACTGAAAGTTTCGTTGAAAACAGCAATTTTCTTTTTTAAAAACGCTGTGAAATCAACCTTTCGTTTTTCGATAAATCCTTTGCTTTGCCTGTTCTGAAGATATTTAATTTTAAAGCGAACTCCTTTATTTTACATGCCGCTGAAAGGATTTTTCAAGAAAAGAATATACTTACTTCAAAAGAAATTAATCATAAATGATGTATCAATTTAATTTGTCATCCTTTCACAACGATGGTAAAACTCGGAAAGATCGCATCCCTGGTGCAAGAATACCTTAATTCAAGAAATGTGTATAGAAAAACTGAGTACATGACTATGCCATGTTCGTCATTTTTACAGGAAATAAGCTTAAGAGGCACGCGTAATCACTCCAAAATTCAAAATAGTCTTCTTTAGCAGTCACTTTAGCATAGCTCTATAGTTTGTATTATCAGGGGTGATATGTATATGAAATGGATCACATGGGTGAATATAGCATGTATACGTATTTGCTTCGAATGTAAAATACGAGATATCAAAGTGGTGTTGAAAAAATTACTTTCCGTACACGTAAATTATTACATTTTTCTATGAAAGAGAAGTGATTAGTCTCTGATCACTTTTTCATTCAATATTTAACCAATTCAACCCGAGCAACGCCGGGTAATTCTGGTAGTTATCTACAAAAAAGTTAACGGGAAATTCTTAAAACCACTGACAAGTTGTTGAAACCTAAGAGGTTATATTTTTAGTGCCAACAATTGTTAAATGTCCCAAAATGTTCTTTGGGAAATGATGTCCACACTTTATCCTTTGTAGCGAACAGATATCGTTCGCTCAATTGCTTATTGTTCATGTTCGAAGGAACATGATCAATAAGCAATTTAACTGAAAAGGCGTGAAGATGTTGACATCCGCGAGGTTATATTTTGAGTGTTAACTACAATTGCTCACTGAACAAAAATGTTCTTTGGGAGATGATGATATTCTCATTGTTAATGCTGTCCACCCTCAATCGTTGGTAGCGAATTGCAATAATTAAGGCCTGTTCGATGTAATGTAAACATTAACCCTCCAAGTGGTTTCGACGAGATATCTCATTCATCAAGATTTGACCAATTTTGCTAGTAACGAGATACCTCGTCATCAATATACTGCGAATTTTTTGGTGATGACGAGATCAAGATCTGGTCAGTCAGTTTTATTCTAATGACGAGATATCTCGTCCGTCAAGATCTTGTCAGTTTCTGCAAATGACCAAATACCTCGTCGAGAGAACCACCGGAGGATTAAGCAATTAAATGCGTAAAGCTGTTGAAGCCTGAGAGGTTGTTATATTTTGAGTGTTAACAATTGTTCACTGAACCAAAATGTTCTTTGGGATGTTCACGTTGTTAATGCGGTCCACCCTCTATTGTTGGTAGCGGGCATTTTAATAGCCAAGGTCTGTTCGAAAGAATGTGAACATTAAGCAATTTAACCGAAAAGGTTTGCGAGTCAGCGATAGCATAAGAAATAATTGTTGCAAGCAATTGGAGACTCGGGACCAACACGAGTGGAAGGAGCTGATAACCATTTCGCAGGTACCGCTAACAGCGCCGTAAATATCATCAAAATTCACTTACAGCGCACCCGATTCAGGTTCATTTAGCATTGTTTTAAAAACAGTGTCTGGGAGCGAGAATGACCTTCGTTTCACGATCGAAGGGAGGAAATAATTTAGAGCAAAAATTTATCGCTGAGAAGTGTACTTTGTGAGGGAAAATGATGGAAATTAATGAGACGGAAGTGCATTAGCTGCCGCTTTATTCTTGCTGAAAACGAGGGCGCGAACACTCGACATTATTGCGTCATTTTCTCAAGTTGCTGCTGGAACATCTAATCTAATGAAATATGACAACGTTAATGATGGCTGATGGGGCTATCGTGTGCTGTTTCTCTGCGCCCCAGTAATTGTGGAGTGTTATTAATTTCGAAAAGCATCTTCGTTACCTGATTACGAGGAACTTTTACTGCACGCTTTCAAAAGCCAGTGAAAAAAATGTCTTTTTGAAAATTTAGCGTCTATTAAGAATCAGAGGGGGAAAAAATGGCGTTGCTTTTTCGAAGCTTTTTCTCTTCTAAACGCTGCCTGTAAAAGTTTTTAGGAAGTTTTAGCCATCGCATTTTTCTGTTTCTGTAATGCGACCGTGGAATAATGAATAGTATGTTTTTTGGTCAACCTTTCTGATACGCCAAATCTAAGGTTGTGGGGAGAATGTCTTATTAATAATAAAGAAAATCGATAAACATTTGCCTTTTTTTTGTTGTCGAAAATGGGACGAGCATCTTTGTCACGAAATGCGCTAAGTGACATCTTGGCAAAAAGAAGAATGAATATAAAGGACATCAAATTTTTCAATGAAGTTATAGAAAAATTTTCTTTTGTTCTTAAAAAATAGCTCTCTGTGTTATAAATTGTTCTTCATCGGATGTATGAGGTTTGAGTAGTTTTTCTAATCTTTTACACGGATCATTTAAGGAGTAAAAAACTACCTTCTAGGATGAATAGAATGCGATAATAGATTTTTATTAATTTGTTCGCTGCTTTTCGAGTTAGCTATTAATTTTGTTGTAATGCTTCATTTTGTAGTTTGTCTTGCTTTTAATAATTTCTCTTTAAGTGTACATTTATTCATGAGAGGGATTTTCAGTGTAAACAAACCAGACTGAATGCGAAGATTTTACTTCCTGTTTCTCAAATACTCTCACATGATGCATACCGGGGTTACTTTAAAATGTAGTTTATCGCCGTTTTGGTGACGTTCGGCGTTTAATCTAATTGGCGTTGACTCCATTTTACAATTAGGAATTCATTCTTGAAATCTTATTGGCAAAGTGCTGAAATCGTAGCTAAAAACAAGCCAAATGACGTCACGTTTGGAATAAGTATAGGAAACACTACATCCATCCACATTTAACATGACAGAAAATGCCTGATACTAACTATTGAGGTAGGTAGGTATTTCAATTAACGTCACACTGGGGGCAACACAACGAGCTATTGGCGACGGTCCGGGATCAACCCCCGAAGGAAAAGATCCGAGGACAACACCACTTAATTTTGAACCATGGTCAGATGACGAGGTCACAGATGAGCTGGCACTCCACTCTCCCAACTTCCACACCACGCCAACGTGAGGAATTTGAGGCCATGATAGATTTAACGTGCACCAGCCCCCTTTCTTCTCGACGGTCTTTGGTTGGAACTATTGAGGAAAATGTGCATTAGACAGTGGTCTTTGCACATTTGTCTTTGAGTTTGATCGATTGCAACTGACAAATTTTTAAGATATTTAAAATCTTCGATAAATTCAAAAAGCTACACATTCAACGAAAGTTGAATATTATCAATGGTATTGATAAGATTTTACGATCACTTGTCAACTAGACTCCGTACCTAACGTTGTCTTACCTTTAGCATATCGAGTCATCCGATAATAATTTTAAATATTTTACGATCACACGATATCTGTACGGGAATGTACTAATCTTTTGAGAACCACGAAATAACCATTTTGTAAACAGTCACAGCAAGGAAAATGGCTCAGCTTGATTATGAACAGCTTTTCACAGGAATAATCATGTTTCACACGATTCGGCATATTGCCTTTTCAACATGTTAGATTCTCTTCTACAACAATCTTCAGACAGATTGGCACACAAAAGCCTATTGAAGACTTCTCCTGTAAACTCTCAAACCTAGCCAGTCATTGAATATAGCGTTACAATCCTTAATCATTATGAACAGTATACATTCAAGATTTATACGCTAGCTGTATTATATATTACTGGCTTATTACAATTTAATGTAAGTTTATCCCCTACAACCATGCTGCGACAAGATTGGCAGACTTTAGAGCCCATTGAAGATTCCTCGTGTAAATTCTCAAATCTGAGTAGTATTGAATTCCAGCGTTGTTACCCTTAATCACTTCGAAATATATCAGATTTATGTTAGCTGTGTTGTGGGTTCTAATGTATCACGTTTCAGCAACGCTTGTATGGACACTCATCGCACAGACGAATTATTTTCAATTGAATTTAATCACATTGAAATAGATATCCAAGCTTATGGTAAATTGATTATTTCGAGTGGGTGGAACTTAAACTTTTCTAATCCTATAACGTGCTTTTTTTAGGGGAAAGGGAGAAAATATTTTTCTCCTTCAAAAGTAATAATAATTAAATGTGGTAGTTTGGAAAATGAGTGGATAGAAATTGAATTGTTTTAAAAAGTAGGGTTTTTTAATCATGGCAACTGGGTTGACGAAAAACTTCTGGTAGCGGATTAAAGGTTTGAACATTCATTGTTACAACTCGAGTTTCACTTTTCTTCCACTAAGCACTGAATGCCGACCCTATTTTATTATTGTAGATCAGAACATTTGAACGTGAAAACATTTAGTGTTTCGTATGAATGCGTCCTACAATTATTTTTGCAATCTCCTAATCTTTAAAACTCGGTAGGTGTAGTGAATTAGAAACCGGAGGGTTGCGAGTTTGAAACTAGATCCAGCCAAAGACCGTCGTACACGTGGGGCTGGTGCACGTTAAATCTGTCGTGGCCTTAAATGTCCTCATGTTGGCGTGGCGTTGAAGTTTGGAGAGTGGGGTGCCAGCTCAGGTGTGGCCTCGTTATCTGACCGTGGCTCAAATTACGAGGTATTGTCTTCGGATCATTCCTTCAGGGTTGATCCCGGACCGTCGCCAATAGCCCGTTGTGGTGCTCCAGTGCGACTTTCATTAACAACCTACCTACCTTGTTACAGCTCGAGTTTCACTTTTTTGCCAATACATACTGAACGCCGACCCTATTTTATAGTTGCAACTCAGATAAAAGTTGGACGTGAAAACATTTAATATATCATATAACTGTGTTGGGTACAAGTATTTTTGCAAGCTCCTAATCTTTAATATAATATATTTTGAATCAAATTACTTTATAAAAGTAGTTTTAAAATAAAAAACTAGTTTCCTTTCATAAAACGAAATGGTGCAAACACAAAGGAATAATGGTATAAATGTACCATTTAAAAGCTTCTTTTCGTCGCGACAGAATGAAAATTTCAAAATATAATTCAACGTATTTTAAAGTGGTTTCGACAAGATATCTCGTCCATCAAGATTTGACCAATTTTGCTAATGACGAGATATATCGTCATCAATATATTACGATGATGACGAGATTAAGATGTGGTCAGTTTTTCCTAATGGCAAGATATCTGGTCCATCAAGATCTGGTCAGTTTTGCTAATGACGAGAAACCTCGTCGAGATAACAACCACCAGGAGGCAGAAAAGCACATTAAACATTAATGATAGTAACTTACTTTGTGATGAACATAGCCCACCACACATTACAAAGATTAACTTACAATACAATAATATATATAGCAGTGTAGCTCAACTACACCAAGTTGCACTGTCTTTCACGCGTCTTGCTAAATTTATGACCCACGGAGTGATTGTAAACACACGTACCTTAAAAAAACAAGCCAAATAGCGATCTTCTCATTCTGCGCACACTTCGATGAATGGTCCAGGATGAGTAGCCAATGCGATGCTAATCACTTCTAGCAGCTGTCTGAAGACCTGTGATAACAGATACTGCTCCTATTCCTATCAGTTTTACAATTCGTTGCTGCTGAGCCTCATTTCAATAATCTGCCAGCTACACTCACACTCGACTGCTAAAGCAACACAGGACAGTCTAAGGCCGCATAACAGAAGTACACCCGTGATCTTAATACAGCTCTCACGTAATCGGCAACCTATCAACTAGTGGTAGCATCCTTCGAATTCGACCACTGCTGAATTCGGGAGGGAGAGTATTGTGGAGAACACTACAAAAATTAACTTACAATACACACAAAAGTATATATAGCAATGTAACCAACTCCAAGAACATTTTGGTTAATAAATTTGCATTACCTTTACGCCATACTTGGTAAAACTTTACTCTTATACTAACCTCGATGTTTTGTTATGTAAATGTTTTGTTAGTATCGCATCAGATGCGAGATATTTCAATCCATACAGTGTGTTTGTGAGTTAATGCAAATGGAAGCGTGTCATCTAATATCTCGTCTATACCAATGTCTTATAATCAATGCTGGAAATGTTAATCTATCATGGATGTTTATGTTTAATGAAATAAGTACTAGAATTTAAGAAATTTTTCTTTTTATTGATTGGAATAGCCCGCTGTGTTACTCCAGTACATTAATCCAATTACCAACTTACTTTTTTATTGGTCATTATATGCAAATTATGCAGCATTGGTGTTCACCAGCTCGCTTCTTGAGTAACTGTTTTTTGAAATATTTTAGTTTTTTGAAGCAAAGGGCTTTCCTTCCTGGAAAACTTTAAGAGATTGATCCATATTTATGGATCCATTTCCAGAAAACTAATCCGAGGGTTGGTATGCTGGGTTGGGTTTTATGGCGCAACGACCATATCTGGCCAAACTCAAGATAGACAACGTCAGGTGAATGGACACACACAATGAAAGTTTTACTGACACAGAAGAGAGAAATGCACGCAGGGAGGAATCGATTCTTCACCGCCTACGACTCGCAAGCTGCTACTGCAGTGGGCAAACCCACCGAGACACGGCGGTCTGCGAAATTCCGGTTTTTGAAGTTAGACTTGTATAATAACCTCTGAATGAGCTATTCACGAATGTAATTTCTGTAAATCATCTCCGATTGTATCTACAGAGAGAGCGAGAGAGAACTGAAGTTTCCAGAAACAAATTTCTTTCGCAGCTCCTCCCATTCCCCATGTTAAAAGTCCTATTGATCAATTTATCATCCGCATTGCAAGCTCTATGGGGTGCTCCAGCAGAATGTGATAAGATACTTCTTCACCTTATCACGGATTTTTGTCGAGGCTCGAGAAAATATCGTCTTTGTCTGAGATCCCCTGCTTCAAAATTACGGAACTGAAACTTATTTCTGTTCGCTTCGAAAAAGATTACCTCGATGTAACGTGATAAAATTGCAAATGCCTATCGATTCCGCCCGGGCATTTGCAGAACAACGGGGGAATAACAGTTCCACTCTTGTTGTGTTCGAGTTTTGAATTTCATTTTCGCTAATGTGGGATGCGAAAGAAAAGCGCACAGTTCGGCGGCGATTGTTGTGTGAAACTTCATTCTTTTCCCCGCTTTGAGATAAAATTCGAGTAATTTGTCATTCGCGATCGCGGAAACAACGATAATTCGAGATTTTCCGTTTGAGGGCGAAAAAACATTGCGTATGAAGCGGACGGGATCTTGGATTTTTAAATTGTGGGAAATGGGCTGTTATTATTTGTTGAAATGCGCTTTTTCGAAATTATTAATCAGATGCTATCTTCGCATCTCCCTTACGGAACAGTAATTGGTGGATGAACGATGGGCGAGGCTTTATCTACCCCATACCGCTTTAAACCGAATGAAGTAATGCGATTGGTTATTTATCGGACTTCTAATTTTATAGGAACACATCTGTAAAGTACATAACTATCACTGGACTCTTCGCTCTTTGATCGCTTTCGGGAATCGAATCCGTTAATTTAAAAAATCGTTGAAATAAAAGTGGTTTTGGAATATGGTTGTATTCGAAATGTAATTTACTTCGGATTAGAATACTTAAGGAGCCCCACTAGTGACCAATCGGTTGAAGGCATTGCTCTTAAAACGCTGATAGACTGAAGTGTTTGGTAACGAGTTCTAATCTCGTATGTGTCGAAATCGCATTGGCTGCTTGGTAATTTTCCTGGTTTCTTCAAGCCGATACGTGAATGCGGGTAAATTCTCTCAAAGTCCTCCAGGAAAACATATCTCACCTAGTTCATGGTGCGTGCGATGTGGCAGCACCCCGCATGGGCTCTGGGTTAACACTGAGACTGCCACGTTTCGCCAACGAAGTACACACTCTCGCCCAAGTACTATTTCGTACTTTGAAGTGGTTGTGGTGAGCTTAGCCGCCACTACAAAAAATTTACTTACAATACAGTAGCATATAACTATAAAATGTTAACGTATCTCCATTATGTAGTTCTTTTTGGTAGACAAAGTAGCACTATCTTTCAGAGTTTGGCGAAATGGTTATTATCTTTCTACGCACCGCTATTTAAATTTTCTGATGAATACGGTTCGTTTCTTGTAACTCATCCTGTGTGTACATCTCTCTTCTGTGTCAGTAAAATTTTCTCCCTGTGTGAATATGTCCATTGCCTGACTCTGTTCTGTCTTGTGTTTGGTGTGTAGTGGCCTTGCTCCATAAAACCCAACCAACCTTATGATTACATGCTGTGAACAGTGTTCTGTCTCATATTCAGCGCTCATTGCATCTAAGATCCAGTCCTTCGTGAAACCTAAAAGCCCACTAACTCTCCTTACTCATCATTAGCACCCAGGTAAGTGCGTTGAACTTTACCTTCAGTTTGATGGTCCGGGATCATTGCAAACTGCTTTGGCAAGACTCAGAACTGGGCCCACCAAAAGTATGATTTTCGAGCGCAGAGACAAGATTTTTCAACTTGCTCCTGTATTGCCTCTCTTGCAACACCCTATCATGTCCTTGATTACATCCGTGCCTCTTTTGATTTATTGGTGGAAGACAGACCAAGAGGAGGCAACTTCCCTCCAATTCACGTGACATGATCTTATCGACCTGGTCTAGCATTTTCTAGAGCAGGGGGATAAACAACAACCGGAACAAAAGTTTCCTCTTGTGTGTATGTCCTTTACTGGACATTATCTGTCTTGTGTTTTGTGCAAATTGGCCAAATTTTGCCATAAAATCCAACCAACCTGATCGCTACGACCTAAAATTTGTGTTTCAATGTACAAATTTATGCATTTACTCTTCTGTACCCCGAACTATGCGTACACGAAAGGCGCCTTGAAGTAAATATTAGCTTACCCATTGTTTTCCTCACAAAAGAAGCGTATAATTAAACACTTGCCAAGCGCATTCGAAATCAGTTACTATTACCATCTCCAGTCCTTCCCAGCACCGCACCTTCCCGAAAGCACGGACAGCCACGCGGAAAATGTTCCGTAAGCCACACAATCACACCTTTTATCATGTTACCTCAATCAAGTCACACTGCTCCACCGCCAATGAACGCGCTGATTCCATAATAGATTCCCGCTCATTTCTCGACTCTGCGGTCCTTTACGCAACAGCAGGTCCGAGAGTTCATTTTGAGTAAACTCGCCCCCGTTTCAGATTTAAACTCATCAGGGCGAATAACGTGCGGTGGTCAATGCCGCTAATTTCGCTCAGAAGCCCCCCTCACGCCACGTGTCGTCCCCTCGAACGCACAGAAATATTCAAATACGAACGCGTTCCGGCTTTTCGAATTGGAACGCCACTGTCTTGTCTCTCCAGGCCCTGTCTGTTATGGAGCAAAGCCCCAAAGTCGGATTTCCATTTCATAAGATGTAAATGAGGCCCCTAATTCTCGCCGCAACCGCGGTCTGCGCGTGTAATTTTATTTCGGATAGTTGTTGGCTTGTTCAAGATTTAAATTTCGGCAGAATCCCGGACCGCGGAAACGGATTTAAAGGCCCTGGAACATCAATTTCGGGCTTATGATGCTCCCGGAGAGGTTATGCTTTGCCGGTCGCGCCGCTCTTGGGAGAGACTTTAATAACCGTAATGTGGAAAGTTGAATGTGTCGATGGGAAATCGAACGCGGCTGGGGGTGGACGAGCGATTGAACCGCGATCGGGTAATTGATTTCGAAATAATGAGGAGGCGATTTCTCCTAGATCGGTATTCTGGGAGCTGACTTTCCTCGTTGGAATAGTAATTAACTCTCCAAGTGGTTTCGACGAGATATTCCGTCCATCAAGATCTGACCAATTTTGCTAGTGACGAGATGTATCGTCATCAAGATATTACCGATTGTTTTATGAGATCAAGATCTGCTCAGTTTTTTTCTAATGACGAGATATCTCATCAATAAAGATCTGTCAGTTTTCTTATTCCTGTCAGGTGCATTCTTCACTGGGTTTATTTCTCTTTTCTGTGTCAGTAAGACTTTCATTGTGTGACGTGCCTGGAGCAGCATGGCCAAATATGGCCCTTGCGCCGTAAAACCCCAAAACCAATCAACTTTCTGTTTTCTTCTAATGACGAGATATCTCGTCCATCAAGATCTACTCAGTTTTCTAATGACCAGATACCTCATGATGTGGTCAGTTTTTCTAATGACGAGATATCCCGTCCATCAAAATCTGGTCAGTTTTCTTTTAATGACGAGATGGCTCGTAGAGACAACCATCAGGAGGATTAAGAAAGTAAATATTCGAATGGAGGCTCTTTTGAGATCTAGATCGAAAGCATCATCGCAGTGGAAATTTGCACTTCGTTCAAATTAAAATTACTTCACGGTAGAGATAGGTTACACTGCTGTAACTGGACGTTTCGAGAATATCTGGCCAAATTATATAAGATCCATAATAAAATTTTTAGTCAAAGAATGTGTGTCCGGAAATACAACGTTTAGGTGGTAGAGTGTGCTGTTTAGGGACTCGATGACATCATGTGGCGTAAAACGTCATTACCAGCTCGTATTTTCAACAGCATGCATTGCTACACGAACTCAGATCTTGTTGAAAATCCGAGGGGGAATGACGTCTTACGCCGCAGAAACGATGTTATTGACTGACCTAAGCAGCGCCCTCTGCTACCTAAACGCGGAAGTTCCGGGCACATTCTTTGACTAAAAATTTTATTTTGGGCCTTATAATTTGGACAGATATTTTCGATTCTTTAACAAACATGTTTATTTTGGGCCCCTTTACAATCGATCAGTAGCGTAAAATATGTTCAAACACAAGCAACGTCAAATCGAATAAAGTTTTAGCCGGTACCTTCATAACTTGATTGAATAGAAGTGTGCTTTAAAGAGTTAATAACAGTTAAAATGATTTTATTGATAGTTAAACAAGCACTATGGCAAAAATAAAAGTTGTTAATGTAAAAAGTAAAGAAAAAATGAAATTATCAATGGTGTAATATCGGCTGGATGTAGAACCATTCACAACTTTTGATTATACCACTGATGATGAAAGCCAGTTAATTTCAACACGATGGTACATCAAACGTATTTTAAAACTATGAAAAATAAATAAAACATAGCAAAGCATTTTAAATAAATTTTTAAGGATCGGGAGTATCAAAAAGAATAACCTTCGACTATATTAACAAAGATAACTAGAGGTGTAACTAGAAGTTTCTAAGGACTATCCACCGAGTAAAATAGTCTGATTAATAATTAGTTTCTAGAAACGTTTTTTACTATAAACTAATCGATCATAGAATGTCAAAATTAGGGTAAACTTACGGAAATTGTGAAACTTTCCCACGAATATTTTTTATTGAAAGTTAATTATCGTCAATTTCAAATACAAAAGCTGTAACCGCATAAAATTAAATTCGTAATAGTATGAGAGGTATTTTTTGTCAGGCTAAATATAGGTGGCGGTAATGTTTCTGGTACGTATTTTGAGCTTGACGTCAGTTGGCTTGTTTGACTGTTCTACTTTTAATCATCACTGTTGTAAATATTTTAATAGATATATTTTAACGTTACAGGTAATTTGAATGCAAAAAAATCCATATTCAAATATTTTTTCATTTTAAAATGATACTGGCTTTTTAAATCTCATTTGATACGTTTTACCATTCGAAACTCTGTTTATTAGTCATACCTTTTATATTATACACTATGTTGCTGCTCAATATGTTTTAAATCATTTCATTCATTCATGATTTTATACAACATTTTACATCAATAACGGCAAATTTTAATCCACTTTGCCATAACTTTTATTAAATTTGATCTTTCTTCACCATATTGTGCTTTTGTATTGTTTGTAGTACTCTTTTTATTGTTGGATTTGCTCGATTTTTGTATTGTTTTTAATATATCTTTTTTGTTGGTTTGGCTCAATGCTTTCAATTTGTCACCTATACTTATTGATTTTCATTTCGTCCTGCTTTTGGCACAGCTTATCCATTCCTGGACCTTGACAATAAAACCCTAACCAGCCAACAAGATGGCTTGTTTTTCGAATACGATTTCAGTACTCCGCCAACAGAAATTCCAAAGAATTAATTCTGAATCCATATATGATAGTTGATTGGTCAGCACCAATTAGATTAAGCGCCAAACGTTTCCAAAACGGCGATAAACTACATTGTAAGGTAAGCCCGATATGCATCATGTGAGAGAATTTGGACAGCAGAAGTAAAATCTTCGCAGACCGTCCCGAAAAACCCTTTCATACCGATGCATCAATTATTTTACAAACTTACTTTGCGAATAGTGTCAACGTGAGGTAAATGGATTATATTGGATACTTTGAAGATGTTTGGGATAGGCAGCAGAACACACAAGGAATGCTTTATTCTGATGATTTTTACACTATTTTAGCATCTATTTTTTTCTTACACCCATTCAATAGATCTTTTGAATTGTGTGAAAAATGGTGATGTCAAGCATTTATACAGCAGAATAAATTTCTCTTTCGACCAAATCTATTTTCCCTCGACTGCGACTAAATGGGAGTGGTTTTGAGGATCCATAATAAAACTTACGTACTTTAATTTGTTATCCATAATAAAACTGCATTTATTGCTAATGCCTCGAGGCAAATTAACTGGATATAATCTGATCTCACTTTTATCACTTAATGTACCAGCTGTACCACTTTTATCACTTAATGTATCAATCACGACTCTTTCATAGTAGAGCAAATTCAAAGCTACCTTTCAATAGGAAATAAAATACTATATGATTTCGATTCGGAAGGCTTTTTTATGTGAGAAAATGAACATTTTTAATTCTTTCCCCACAGATGTTTTTGTACTATAATGAATTTAATATTAGCCATCATTTTTACACACACACACACAAACTAACTTCGACGGAGGGAAAAAGCTGAAATTTTGCTTTGTCTTACAAGAAGTCCTCAATCGATTTCCATCAATATATGAAGCTTTTTCGAGTATGAATTTCATAATTAATATTTCAGACTGAAAACTTAAAAAGGAACTGTAGGTAGATTTGGATTATTTGTTATTAACAGTAAATTTAAGCACGGAAGGAAAATCACTTCAGAAAATATGAATAAATCTGGGAAGCGAATTTAAACGGGGATCCAAACTTTCCATACACATAATCCACGGAAACGGCTTGAAACGATGTATTCGGGGTTACATTTTGATATAAAATCGAAATTGGAAATCACAACGGGATGTGGGGTCATTGGAAATTGTGAAATTTATGCAAATTTTATTCATAGAAATTAAAGAAGACGTTAATCTCTATTGAATGGTGCCTTAGAATTTGCTCCACTAGCGAATAATAACTAGCGAATAAAAGCAGTTGGTTCGAGTTTTTTCCTCAGTTGTGGATAATAAAATATATTGGACGGCTTAACAGGGAAAAGAGGGTCGTATGTTGCGCACAACTGGAACTCGTATGATCTATTCTATACAATTAAAACTGAGCTTTTTTCACAAATGCTCTAATCAGCTTATTTGAATGGAAAGCAATGAAACAAACGACGCTTCGAAAATACATGTCTGTGATACATTCGATTCAATTTTCACCTGTTCGAAGTTTTATATCTCCGTGTAGAGACAACTATTACCATTAAATGGCACATTTACTCTCAACATTTGCATCCCATAATAGTTTAAAAATCCTTTTTTAATAATTTTGAAAGTTTTCGCTGTTTTCTTTGCCGGTAATTTGTTCCAACTCTCAAAACTTTTGAATTTTCTTATTGTATAGCAGCTTTCTCTTTATCTGAAAACATTTACGAATCACATTTTTATGGCTGTATTATTTTTCCTAATAGCTGTAGTTTGTTTTCGATAGAATATGTGTTGTTTTATTCTACATAAAGCATGAAGTACAATTCTAACTAGTGATCTCATTTCTATCATTTTATGTTTTCACTTTAAGGAAATCATAATAGCTAACATATAGTTTAAAAGATTTAATGACATCAAATGTTTTTAGGAGTACTTACCTATTAAATTATAAATATCACTACGCACACATATTTCTTAATTTTCAATTTTGTTGGCTTGAATTATATAACATTACTGAATAAAACTGGATATGTGAAAAACTGAATTCATCTCATCTCTGAGTATATCAATGAATAATTGCTATTATCACTAACGCTTTAACCCTCCAAGTAGTTTCAACGAGATATCTCGTCCATCAAGATCTGGTCTGTTTTCTTTTAATGACGAGATACCTCGTCGAGACAACTACCAGGAGGGTTGTAATTCAATAAACAAACTATTTAATTGTTCCGAGAAATATTTTACTGATCAGAGAATAGATTGCTCATACTTTTGTCTTGAATTTAGAAAATATTAAATTGCAAAACTTTTTCAGACTCATAAGTGCGCACCATTACTTTTTGAAATCTCATACGAGAAGTAGTACTTACATTAGTATATGAATATACTTTTAATTTTTTAACTCAAGAACGTTAATTAATCAGCTAAACTTACTGCTGAAACCTTGCTAGTGTACGTAACTCTCTAAGCATCACGAGATATCTGAATTGTGTTGTATTGCATCTGCCATACAACATACAAAATGACTAAGTAACCACATCTATTGATTGAAAGAATCATAGGAATGGATTCGATTGGTCAATACGTCTAAAACTGGTTAGAAGTCATGTAGAAAACACTACGGGTTGCATGGTGGAATTTTGCGTTCATGACCCTCCAGTGAGAGCCTATTTCAAATTTAATCTTATAATTGATTAAACTTCAATAAACATTCGAGTAACAAAATTAAATAAGAAATATTTAGAAAAATGATAAAATCTCATGACTCCGACAAATATGTGCATAGCGACTTCTTTGTAGAATATTCCATACTACTATATGGTAGAATTTTTTAGTTGTATTTATCTTTCTTAACCCTGCAAGTGTTTTCGAAGAGATATCTCGTCCATCAAGATTTGACCGATTTTGCTTTTGACGAGATATTACCTTTTTTCATTGATGAAGAGATTAAAATCTGGTCAGATTCTTCTAATGGCGAGACATCTCATCCATCAAGATCGTATCAGTTTTCTAATGAAGAGATAACTCGTCAAGACAACCACCAGGAGGTTTAAATGTGATATATGTTATGTTCATCATCGACAGAGTGTTTGTTTAGTAACCAAGCATTCTACCTCCTTTGTACCTCAGGATCTTATATTACCCACTTTTAAAAACACATTTAAGGTAATAAAGGACTCACTTAGTGTTGTCTTTTCGACCAATCGCAAGATTAAGCAAACACAAAATGGTTGATTACCTGTCAAATCATAAAATGTTTACAGTGGCTCTTGAGTAATTATCTTAAAATAGCACTGCGTTAAAAACAGCACTGAGACATTAAATCAAGAGGAGGATTACGTTATTTCTCGTCAGTGTGAGAGAATTTCATAGCTTTTGAAATAATGGTGCAATTATTAATTGAGCTAAAGTTCTAGACTTAACCAAGCAGTACGTGCTATATTTATAAATGCGTTGAGTAGGTTGGCAGTTTGGAGGGAAGTATGTTTAACCCTCCTGGGGGTTGCCTTGACGAGGTATGTCGTCGTTAGCAAAACTATTAGCAGATCTTGATGGACGAGATACCTCGTCATTAGAAGAGAACTGGTCAGATCTTTATCACGTCATCATAAAAAATCGGTAATATCTTGATGACGAGATGTCTCGTCATTAGCAAAATTAGTCTGATCTTGATGGCCGAGATATCTCGTCAAAAGCACTTGGAGGTTTAACTTCTTTCAAGGTCTTTCGACAGTCTCAATAAGCAACCCATTAGATCCACATACTACTGTAAGAGATTCACGAGAATTGTTAATCCCATCTGTATTAAAGATTGAGCTTATAAGAGAGTTTTAGCCTACCCTAGCAAACTTTGAGTTGTAGGCCACGTAGTTTCCATTCCTCTAGGTTACCCTGGGTGTCTTTGTCTCTATGTGTTCAGTAAAATCTTCCCTTTTGTGTGCATGTCCGTTACTTTATATTATTTATCTTATACCTGGCGTAGCTTGGGCAAATATGGCCCTTAAGCCATAAAACCCCAACCAACCTCAGTGTGAAATTGGAGCTCAACTGTAGTTGAATTAACGTTGCACTGGTGCAAGACAACGGGGTATTGGCGACGGTCTGGGAAAGATCCGAGGGGAACTCCTCGTAATTTTGAATCCCGATCAGATGACGAGGTCAACACCTGAGTTGGCACCCCATTATCCAAACTTCCACGCCACTTCACCATGAGGACATTTGAAGCCACGACAGATTTAACTTGCATCAACAGCCAAGTACACGACGGTCTTTGGTTGGATCGAGATTCGATCTCGTAACCATCCTGTTGCTAATCCGCTACTCTTCCAACCAGGCTACCATGGATCGTATTTAAGCTTGGATTGGTAGGTACGTAAAATTTACAGTGCACACATTTATAACGTTACCAGTCTAGAGATAATTCTTATTTTCTATTACTTTCTATATTTGTATTAAAGTTATGAATTGTTGGTATTTGTTTAATAATCAGTAAAAATATTTGATGGAATAGAATTAACGAAATTTGAATTGTCATCGATGATCTGAGAGTAAGTTCTAGTTGTTTTGTTAAAAAACTTTGAATCCACAAAGTTTTCAAAAGTCCAATTGTGTGTAAAATTTTAAAGCCCTCAAAGCGTAATCCAATGAGATTTTAATTACGTTCCGAAGCATATTTTACACTTTTTTCCACAGAAACACAGGTTTTCTTGTTTGAAAATAAACTCGAATTTCTTTCAGTTTCTCGAGGGATCTCTCACATTTTTGATACTTTTGAACATCTTACGAACAGTTGAACAATTCCCCAAACTCCGTCTCTCAAAATACAGAAATTTTCCTTGCTCGAAGCAAGCCTCCTCTCAACCATTTCCCCGACAAAATACGGGGGCTAAGTAAACCCGACTTAAAAATAACACTTGCCAGTCAATGTGACGTGTATATGCGTTTTAACTTTTCGTAAAAATGCGTCCACACGCTTGCCCGAAAGTTCGAAATTGCTTCGGACCGAAAGCGAAACGTTAATTAAATTTTCATCATATTTTCCAAAATGCGCATTCAAGTATATATCGTTTGGATGGGGGAAAAAGGGAAGATTTGTTATTCGAATAATTCGCATTCCATTTTGGCAGAAATATTTTTCTCATTAGAGAGAAATATCGCTTGTGTTTCAATCGGCTTCGAGAGGTTGAAATTTCAGAAGTGAAAAGCATAATTAAATTATGTCTTATTTTTTCCTTCCACGGAATCTTTTTTGTTCCTCTCTCAGAACATGATTAAGGAGGTGGAAATAAGCTTTTCATAAAGTTTCAAGAAATATATCATTAACAATTATCTGCTTAAATGACGTCTTTTTGCTGATATTTAAATATTTAATGGAATTTAAACCCCAACCAGAAGGGAACGAGAGCTTATTTGTTATTAAATTGCTAATGAAGGTAGGTTTTATACAGTTATGAGTATTATTCTATGAGGTTCTCTCTCTCTTGAGAAATGAAATATTGAATATAATTTTTATTAAAAGATATAATTAAAAATGATGAGATGATAGCGAGTACTCCTATAAAAAGTCACTTTATGCCGATTAATTCTACTTGAAGTTTTCTCTGATTTGCACTCAGTTTCATTAAATTGAAAAGAGCTTAAAGCAAAAAGAAAATTGTTCGTTCTTTAATATCTTATATAGCTCTTATTTTCTTCATGTATGATTTTTAATTAAATATATAAATTCCTTATTAATATGGGGGCCGCGGTAGCCCAATTGGAAGAGCAATGGATTAGCAACCGGAAGATTGCGAGTTCGAAACTAGGTCCAGCCAAAGACCATCGTATATACGGGGGCTGGTGCACGTTAAATATATCGTGGCCTCAAATGTCCTCACGTTGGCGTGGTGTGGAAGTTTGGAGAATGGGGTGCCAGCTCAGGAGTTGACCACATTATCTGACTGTGGGTCAAAATTAAGTGTTGTACTCGGATCTTTCTCTAGAAGATGGATCCAGGACCGTCACCAATAGCCCATTGTGTTGATCCAGTACGACGTTAACTAAATACCAAACCCCTTATTAATATGTGCGTCCAGATAGTGTTCTTCCGGGAGAACGCAATCGAGTATGGGTCAGTTGATTTATTAAATGGTATACAAGAGCTTTAGTAGATGGCCGCCATACGCAAAAGCATGAATGGCGATCACCCTGGATGTTTTCCCTGATTCGTTATCAAGTATACTGTTTTTGGCTGCGAACGATAAACTTAGAATCAGAATCTGCGCTCCTCCGACCATTAAGTCATTTTTTTCTTTACATGATGGTTAGATTTGTTTCTAGAGAAACATTTATATTTAGATAGTTTGGATATGGGAGTATAATTTTTTCCCGTACGTTTTCTTAGAACTGTTTTTTGACTTAGTGCGTCTGTTTTTTAATATAAGTGACATACCTAAATTGAATACATGCTAAGGTATGTACGCCACAAGTTATAAAAGGGATTTCCAAAACACTAGCGCCATCTGTTTTTTGCTTTACAGAAACACCCTGCCATTACTTCAGGCTCCCAGAATTTAATTTCATAATATAACAGCACATCATCACCATTATTAACTACATAAATCTGGTCCAATTAAAAACTTCATAACTATCAATTTGGGTTAAAAAATTAAGTCTCAACCGATGGGAACAAACATACGAATCGTTAAATTTGATATTACTAGTACCGATATTATTAATTCTGTTTTTAATTCGTACCCATACAACATTTATCATCGAAATGATTTTATTGTTGAATAGTAAGAACTTAAAAAGATAAACAACCAGAGAAATGATACTTTCATGGGAGAAATTTAAAAATATAAGAGCGCACAAGGCTCTGCTTAATTAACCGTTGTCTCTGATACATCTAACAAATGATGCTTTATTTTGGATGCTATGTTTAGAATTGAGACTCTGGAGAAAGCACAGATTCTCATTACTGGAGATTAATAACTCGATTGTATTGAATTGGCAAGCATTCTTTCGTCTGCCACTGACGAATGGGCAGTTTGATTTTTCGTAAATATTCAGTACTGTAATTGGGAGAATGGTAGAAGGAAGAATGCATTCTTAATCTAGTCGATAAGGAAGCTTAACTGAGTAATTTATCTGAAAGGATATTTTATGGACACCAAATAAGGTGAAAAGGAATCTTATTTTTGCTTTGGGAGAGGTGTACAGTTGGAGATGGTAGAAAATTGGTGAGGCAAGCTGGATAACATTGAAAAACGCTGAACTTGAGATTTCTAACCAAACTACGTATATGCCTATGAATACGACAAATAAATACACTAATACGCAATTATTTTCAATTCATCGACCTTATAATGAAAAAGAAGGAGCATATACGTGCAGCTTTATGTTATTTCCTCCGATCACTCGGTCTGAAGATACCCGAGTGGAGATACATGAAGGGGTTCATTCAAGTGATGATTCCATAAAAATGGTGGAACTAAAACTTCACCGGTTTTTATTCTACGAGTCCAAGGAGTTTATTTTCAAAAGAAGTACGTTTACATGTTTTCATTAACTAGTCATAATCAAATTCACTAATATACCATCTACTTCACTAATATTCACTACTATACCATCAGCGACCTTCTAATGCGATATACGAAGCTAGAGAAGCTTCACGTTCTCCTACTCTCTTTTTGAAGATCTCCGGGTGAAGGTCACATTGCATTTGAAGAAACCACGTACCCTTATGTAGGACTATTGGTGAGCGTGATGAAAAGCACTAGATTGTGCTCCAATAGCCAATCAGCCTAAATCGATTCCCGTTCAAGTGATCTACACTTTTAAGATCTCACTAAACGACTCCATCCGTATTCTCCCTTTATTTAACTAGGAGGCCGATGATTTATGAACAGTATAAGAGTAATCAATTAATATTGCAATTTTTATCTATGAAAAATGCAGATAAAAATTTATTTTATTATTTGTATGAAAGCAATTTCCTTTGAATATACCCCTATATACAATATATATTTCACACCTACTTTTAAACTTTACTATGTTTCTACGTAGAAGTCTCTCCCAAGTTATTTAAGGTTATTTTTATTTTATTCATTAATATTTCCTAATTATATCAGTGACTGTTAATGCATTGTTAAGTTATTTTCACCAGTAATTATCTTTCTTTTCAATAAAAACTTCTATGGTTTTGTATAATTGTAATAATTTTATACAATACCATATAAGTTTTGTATATGGTATTGTATAAACAATTTATACAAATTCTGAATTTTGTATAATTTAAATATTTTGTATAATTTAAATTTATTAATTCATAGGGGTATAGCATGTCCAATGGCCAATGTGCCTTGAGGTTCGTAAGAAAATCAGCAGACTGAGACCTTTTGCCTAAAAAATCAAAAAGTAATTAGTGCATTATATTCAAATTGTTATCCCATGCAATCTCTTCAGTAAACTGGACACTTTAATTCTGTAGTTCACCCCCGACCTTACTAATAGCCCGCTCTTTTGCTTAAGAGCGACGTAAATTTGACTACCTACCTGCCTATTGACCTTTTAATGAAAGAGACAGAGCATGTGTGCGGAGTCGATGTCGTAAGATCTCAGAAGTGTGAGTGACGAGGGCTTGATAATCAACATGGGCTGATTGGCGAGAGCTGAGAGGCTAGAGTTTTCATCACTGTCAATTCCCGTTAAGGAGTCCTATATTAGGATTCGTGCTTTTTACAATACCAAGTGATCTTCACCCGTAGATTTTCAAACCGATCGATCGGCAAAAATAATAGGAAGCTGCGCGCACATGCTCCTTCTATTTCATTAGAAGGTCTATGAATTAAAAGTAGTTGAAGAGTATTTGTGAACGTGGTATGTCTAACTAGCGACGAATATGTAAACATATTTCATTGAATAGTGGGAAAAACCGGGAAGGATTTTGTTCCACCAATTCATAAAATCATTACTTGAACGATTACAGTTGCTCTGCATCTGCATGTGAGCAGGACGAAATTGGCGACGGTCCGGGATCAGTCCGGAAGGGAAAGAAACGAGGACACCTCGTCAATCTGAATCACAGTCAGATGACGAGGCGATATCTGAGATGGCACCTCACTCTCCAAACTACATCACGCCAATGTGAGGACTTTTGAGGCCACGACAGATTTAACGTGCATCAAACCTTCCGTACACGACGGTCTTTGGTTGGATCAAGTTTCGAACTCGCAGCCCTTCGGTTGCTAATCCGCTACTCTTTCAACCTGGCTTCCGCTATTGGAAAAATATTGATTATAATTTCTAGGAAAAACACGTTAACAGTGAATAGTGCTATCATGAGACACTGAAATACTAACGCACTTACCTAGTGAATGGACACCGACTCAATTGAATTACAGCACGCTCATATATTAAACTTCGTAGATGCATGCATCAGATCGTGAATCATTAAAATTGCGACTCCATGTCTGATCCATCAGAAAGCAGTGGTTAATTGTTACCGAATAACGCACTCTATAATATTGATAGCTTAGTCGCACCCATAAATTCTCACTTGTACTGATCAGACTGTTGACTAAAATGACAGCTGTATTGTATTTCTATGACGAAGACTAGGTATACGCAAAAATTCGTACCGTCACGCAACTCAACATGTACAGTAGTACGAATAGTACAAAAAATTGTTGTTTGAACAGAATGTCATTTTGTGAAATTACGATGTCTTTAGCACAATGTTAAAGATGATGGTTACGTGTGTTCCATCTATAAAACTCTCAGTTGCACGAAAACGAGTAATAAATCATGCTATTTTAGATTTATCTGAAGGTTCCCCGATCGGATATATCTGTTAATATTCCTCAATTACTCTTGCTAAGGAACGAGTAGCGAAATGTGCTGTTCAACAATCAACGCTGAGCGTTAGGGGAGTTCCGAGTAGCGTAATATTGCTTTTAACACGTAACACACTTAATGAGAACCCATGGATTCTTTCAACCTTTGGAAAGAATCTCTTGGTGTCTTTTCCTTAGAATGGAATCCCTTGTAGAGTCGTACTTTTCCTTTCCTTAGAATAGAATCCCTTGGAAAAAAGCTATTGGTCTTTTTCTTAGAATAAAATTCCTAGGAAAGAAGCTATTAGTCTTCCTTAGAATAAAATCTGTTAGAAAGAAGATATTGGTCTTTTTCTTAGAATAAAATCCATAGGAAAGAAGCTATTAGTCTTCCTTAGAATAGAATCTGTTAGAAAGAAGATATTGGCCTTTTCCTTAGAATAAAATCACTTGGAAAGAAGCTATTGATCTTTTTTTAGAATAAAATCTCTTGGAAAGAAGCTATTGGTCTTTTCTTTAGTATAGAATCTCTTGGAAAGAAGCTATTGGTCTCTTTCTTAGAATACAATTTCTTGGAAAGAAGCTATTGGTCTTTTCCTTAAAATAAAATCTCTTGGTAAGAGGCTATTGGTATTTTCCTTAAAATGCAATTCATGGAAAGATTCTATTGCTTCTTTCGTTGGAGGTGAATAATTTGAGAATATTCTATTGATCCTTTCTTTACAATAGAATATTTTAGTACGATTCTGTTTCTCATTTCCTTAGAACAGAATCTTTTAGAAATATTCTATTCGATACTTTCCTTGGAATAGAATCCTTTCGACTGATTCTATTGCTTCTTTTCTTGGAATAAAATCCTTTGGAATTAGTATACTTCTCTTTCCTTTTGAAGACAATTCTTTGAAAAGATTCTATTGGTCAAGAAGGGGGCAAAACTGGTTAGTTGCCATGCAGGGAAGACTGCTAGTTGCAAGGTAGAATTATGATTGTGAACCTCTGAGGGTTAATGCGCGTTAGGTCTGGGATGAAAAACATACCGCTTGCGACGCCAACAATTATCTACTGGAGCCTCCTTAGACTTCTCGAAGTCAACACGCAACATGAATCATAAACCATACCTGATGTCTGTTAAGACAGTACCTGGTGGTATACGATAATATAGACAATTAAAGATCGGGCTACGCGATTTTTTTATCTCACTGTAAAAGTATTCAAAAGAAAATTCAATTATCTAAAAGCTAATTTTTTAGGTTAATGTAATAAAAATTCCTTTGTGATAGTTTCACTCTAGCTGCAGTATTTTGAAAAATTTGTGAGTACATTTATTCATCAATACGCATGAAATATACTATTTTAAGGCGTAAATATTTTTAATTTGACAGAAAAAGTTCAACTGATTAAGTATGTAAATACACGAATATAAAAACTATTCTTTATTTGTATACTCCATTAATTCCCCTATTAATTTTTCAAAAATTGTGAGAAATTATAATTTTCTTTTTAGTTTTTTTCTTCCTTTATACTTTTTTTCTCGTTATTTCAAAGTTTTAACATTAATCATGTAAATAAACATATCTTAGCGCTCGGTAATATATATTTTGTCTATTTGACACTAAGAAGCATAAGATATAGGAAGTCACTGAAATAGATGTATGAAAAAGTGTTCGCATGGTGACGTTTAGTGTAATTTTGAAAGCTAAATCGAGATTCCACGTACGATATTCATCACTATTTGAAGAATGAATCGCGTATTACTATTAAGGGGACAGTAGACTTTCGAAATTACCAAAATCAATCGAAAAACCGATATTTTAGTTTTAGCGTTACAAATGAATTGATATCAAATTCAGAGGATAGCAAACATAATTTTTCAGTTATTATCATTTTTGAAAGTTACATGTACACCTACTAGAAATATAGAAATGCGCATTAAGAGACCTTCACTGTTATAAGATGTTATATCGCCATACGAGGCGATAAGATACCAAATCGGCCAACCAAGTCGATTCAGAGCAGTCACGTGACTACTAGTCTACATGTTGGTCGCACTGTTTGAAGCTCCTCTCAAACAGAACTGCTCAGTCTACTTATGTTTCACGTCTATGGTAACAACCCTCCAATAAAAGTTGTATTCAGCTACTTGAACAGTCTCAAGTATGGATTAGGACGAATACCCCGAATAACTTCAAAACGCCTACAATGCGCTTATATACATATACGTAAGACTTGAGATGATAAATCTCTTGCAAATCAATGTGCCTGAAAGACATTCTTTGAATGGGGATTCAGTTTGAATGGAGCTTAGGATATACATATTCTATTCCCCTATAGTAGAGGATCTGAACTTTAAGAGAACTATTCTGTTATAAAAACTGAAAGCCCCATGGCTAAACTACAAATTTATTATTAGCTTGGTACCGAATATGATATATCTGATTTATATTCTTTTGATCATAATTACTAGAATCTGGTAACCAGACTCGTTTGCTCGTAGGTTAGTGTACAATTTTCGTAACATTATGCCTATTTCAGAAGATATATTAAATAAATGCATCCCTTATTTGTTATTCGAGTTATGAAATTTCATTTATGGCTTCTCCATATTTATAAAATACTGCATATATTAACTTATCTATGAAAGGAATAGTTTGAATGAAAGGGAAACGATACATATATCTGGTGAAGTAAACTTGCAATTCAATATGCATTATAGCATTATATGCATTATATGCATTATAGCATTATAGGCATTATAGCATTATATGCATTATAGCATTATATGCATTATAGCATTATATGCATTAAAGCATTATATGCATTAAAGCATTATGAAAGGTATAGTTTGAATGAAGGGGAAACGATACACATATTTCTGGTGAAGTAAACTTGCAATTGAATATGCATTATAGCACAATATATCAGTAAAAACTCCACAATTCAGTGGAAAAATATTTTTATGTCTGTTGCTGTTCTATATTAAATTGTATTAACTTTGAATAAATCCCACTCTAAAAGTTCAACAAACTTTTACGGGTATAAAGCAAAAAACTCTATTAAGTTCTCTCTCTCTCTTACAGAGTTTTACGAAATATTAACTTACTATCAAGGTATTATAAAATTTATATCTGATTCATCCATTTGAGCGTCAAGAGATTTCCGAGTTGCTCTGCTTTTATCCACAACATACAATGACTACATTACCGTATATTTTGGTTGAAAGAACTCTAAGAAAGATTCTATTGGGGTCAATAATATTAAAGCTGGTTACGTCATACAGAAGGGACTGCAGGTTTCTGAGCGGATATATACGTGTACCCCATAGGGTTAAATTCAGTTTATCATGACAAAACTATTATTTGCCAGTCCTAAATTAAACCCCGCATTATCCCTTCAATTGGTTTCGATGAGATATATCTCGTCCATCAAGATCTGACTAATTTTGTTATGGCAAGATATCTCGTCATCAAAATACTGTCTTTTTTATGATGACGAGATCAAGATCTGGTCAGTTTTTTCTCATATTTGATGGTCTAGATATCTCGTCCATCAAGATCTGGCAAGTTTAGCTAACGATGAGATACCTCGTCGAGCAAAACAACAGAAGGGTAAAAAAATAATTTTACTTTATGAATGTAGGCAATACCAGTTCATTATGATTTACTAATATCAATCTAAAGTACTCAATGTTTTCTCTATATTTTCCTCCGAAAATGGACTACAGAAAAAATATATGTATACATTTTTAAGTGACCTGTTTTCAGAGCTCCATACTGCATGTACTCTGTTGATTTATGACCAAATTGTCTTTGCTTTTCTTTTCCATTTTCATAAAAAGCTGTAATTTGTCAATCTAAAATATTAAAAAATTCCCGCTATTCAGTTATTTTTAGTGCATCTTATATGAAGTTTTTCCTTTTGGTAGTCTGTTATTGCACAAGTTGTGCAGCGCAATTCAAATTTTTCAGCTTCAACAGCTATTAATCACTACAGGATAACCAAGCAGCAATTAATAACGCAACCAGCAGATGAGAAGGCGCTATATTTCTATTTGCCTCATAGGCTGATAATTTGGTGACATGATTAATTGATGCTTGTTTGAGGTCATGAAAAACGTTTTAGAACTGTGTAGTTGGAATTTTTTCTTGTTTCAGTTATGGCCTGAACTATATGAGCTATAAAAGAAACGTGTCCAACACGTCACTCATTCAAAGTAATTTCATGTGTAGTATAACCAAATATGTTTTAGGTGTTCTAAGCAAAATGAAATTGTAAGGTGGTAGTTTATTAACGTCGCACTGGAGCAATACAATGGGATACTGACGAGGGTTCGGGATCAATCCCTAAAGGAAAGATACGAGGACAACACGTAATTTTGAAACAGTCAGATGACGAGGTAACATCTGAGCTGGCACTCTCCAAACTTCAACACCACACCAACGTGAGGACATTTGAGGTCACGACAGATTTAACGTGCACCATGCGGATGGTGAAGTAATTTAAATCGTGTAATATTTATTTCATTTTAGCGGTTTAGTTTTGAACTCTTTTTACAAGTGGGTTCACAAATAATTTCAAGTAATATCGTAATATCCGTACAAATAATCTTGAGTTTTTTCTTCTTGTTAGAAAAAGATTTTTTAAAAGGACACTTTAGAGCAAAACGGGTAGGTAATTACTTTTATGCGTATATATATATATATATATATATAGTGGCGTAGAGTGATATAAGGCAACCGTCGAGAATGATCCATTGGTATTGAATGTAATGTAGGTTCCACAAATGGGGAGGCAGAAAATTCCAATGCGTGGAGGTGTTGGTTGTTAGGTGTTTAGAACGACTCTGTGAGCTCCTTATTCTAAAGGGGTCGCGAAGGAATGAATTGTTTACAATTAACTCGCTAGAGGGATGAGGATTAAGAGAAAGATTGTTGGAACAGGAGATCTATCAAGAAAGTTCATTGGTAGAAGTCAGTGGTTTAACGAAGGAGCAATTTGATCTTACATAGGCGATTTGAAAGCAGGAGGGTCCGTGGGAGGCCAAAGTTAAGGAGATGGCTTGATTTCAAAGGTGAAAGGGATGGCAAGATATATTGACCATTTGGCCAAGGAGACAAAGACTGGGAGAGAAAAATTATACCTGTATCAGATACGCAAAAAATAATTTTTATTTTATTTTAGTAATGGAATGAACCTGGAGTAGCTCTAACCATTGACAAATGTTTAATTCAGAAGGTAAGACATAAAATTTATATACACAAGTAGACACAAACATTAAAATATCTCGGGGGAAAGAGTTACTGTGGTATGTTCATGATCGCAGCCGGCGTGAAACTGTCTTCGTTCTCTCTTTTAGTTCGGCAACAGCTCTGAGGTTTATAGCTCAGCAGCTGGCGCTGCGCTCGTAGTTCACTTGTTACAGTCTCCCCCTTGCTACGAAGACGTGCTAGGAGAAGTGTCAGATGGTTGTCTTGAGTTTTGCTGCACTATTGGACTAGTCTTTCGGGGTCGGCCTCTCCTTCGCAGTAGGGCGATGGGTGCATTTCCATTTTGAGGGCCGTTAAAGCATGGATTGAGGGCAGACGTGTAACATGTTCCGACAGGAATATCAGGAGATGCAGGACAACATAACTCGTTGGAGAACGCTGTGCCAAAATCAAATAGGGTCCGTCTCTACGTGGTGCAAATTTCGCTGACCTCATCTTTTCTTTGTTACTCACAGGGTGTGTGGTTACTCATACTTGATATCCAGGTGCGCATTGCGGAACGCTTCTTCTTCCTCGAAATTTGTCCAGCTCCCAAACCACTGATAAGGCTTCGCACTCTGTAGTAGAGTAGTTCCTGTCTGCTGGGGTTAGCAGACGACTAGAGTACTCGATCGGATGTTCATCTGGGTCTTCTCCTTGAATAAGGATTGCATCCAAATCATAACTCGACTCGTCAGTTGTGAGGACAAATGGTTTAGCCTCATCCACTTGTTTCAGCACGAGCAGTGAAACCAATCTCTTCAAAATTTCTTTTCTCGCAGGGGATAACCGGTAAGGAGCAGTAGCAACTGGAGGAGCATCACATGTGTCAATCCGGTGTTCGATGTATGGTGTTGGTTCTCCCCGTAATGAAGTTAGTTTCATAGTGAGTTAGCAATGCATTTAATATGCGCTGATGTTCAGTTAAATGTTCACCTTCATCGCGACGAAGAAGGCATATCTTTCCTGGTCTATCACTTTCTTTAATATCACAGGATTGGACTTGAGCACTCACAACGAATGGGGAACGTTCATTTGGCTTATCGGTATCCTAGGACGGCATGGTCCTTTAGCCTCGGGGAGGGCGAAAAGGTTTAATTGGAAGGAACGTCCTTCTAGACAGAATTAGACTGGCTGTGTGAACTTCCTTCTCTGTCTGACTTCCAACAGCGAGGGGTACTGTGCGAAAGGAGACTTCCTCGAATACTACCCCTCCCATCTTGAAGTACATGGTACAATCTTTCGCCAGCGATAGAGTGACTTGCTCCACTGTCTGCACACGCTGTGCCAAATATTCCATTTATCGTAATATTCATAACTGTGGAACTTCATTAGACCATGGCTGGCCTATCAGTTTGAATTTTCTCAAAACGAGGAGATTTGAGGCAGATTTGTGAAAGGATTGAAAACTAGACAGTTGGCTTTAATGAATCCGACTTTGCCACAGCCATAGCAAGTATGTGCTCGTCGCTCCCGATTGTCACCAGATTTTATTTGACTGGTTCTGTTTGCATGATTTGTCTTCTTGAACGGTACAGGTTTGAGAATTTCATCTCTGGTATAGTAAGATTTCTTCTGAATTGGAAGGATGAGCTTCTCTTTTGATTGTTTCTGAGACAATCATAAGTGTCAGGTTTCTCTGCTAGATCTATGGGTGAATTTAGATCTGGCCAATTATCGATGAAATGATCTTTGATATCTTCAGATACTCTTTTCTTTATCTGGCCAGCTATAGTGAGTTCTTTCAATTTGTCAAAATCATCGATTTTCAACTCTGAGAGCCAACCTTCAAAATAACTGGTCAGTTCAAAATAGAAATCACGCCATGTATTTGTTGAACTCTTGCGATGTAGAGAAAACAGTTGCTTGAATTTATCAGTAGTGAGCTTGAATCTTCTAAGAAGCATGTCTTTCACCTTTTGGTAATCTTGATATTCTTCAGGTTCCCTGGCGATAAGCCTTCCTACCTAGTGATTCAATCAAATATGGGACCCAAGTTGCTTTAGGAACCCTTAAAAACTTCAGTTGACGCTCAAACAGGTTCAGGAACAACGCCATGTCGTTGTCTTTAGGATAATATTGAGAAATAATCCTTTTTAATTCCCACCTGGGTTGCTCAGTCTCCAGAACGGGAGTTGATGTTGAGGACTGGGTAACCTTCTGGGTTTCGATTTGCAACTTCAAGCGTTCTAATTCAAAAGCTCTTTCTTTGGATTCTTCAGCTGTCCTCTCTAATTTTATTAGTTCTTCGATAATGTTTATTAACATATTTTTTACTAGTTCTTCATCATAGTTTTGAACCACGGTCAGATGATGAGGTCAACACCTGAGCTGTCACCTCACTCTCCAAATATATCCACACAACACCAACGTTAGGACATTTGAGTCCGTGACATACTTAACCTGCACTAGCCTCCACTTTGGTTGGACTGAGTTTGGAACTCACAACACTCCGGTTGCTAATTGCCTACTCTTCCAACTGGGCTACCAGGGTCCTCTTAAAAGTACAGGAAGGTACTCGCTATTGTAATGAAATTCTCGGATTATACAAAAACGTATCAGACGCTTAGACGTCAAACAATGTACCAAATCACTATTAAGCAAGTGAATGGAATGTAATTGAAGTGGACGATCAGAAGCTATTTGTAGCAAAATGACTGAAGTGTGAGCGTTTTGCCATGGCTGAAAAAGAAATAAAAATTTACACCAGTAAGAAGTACATGAAATTATGTTTTGCGTAATTTTGATTTTTTTATTCACTTGGAGGTATATGCAATATGCATATCGATGCTTATATTCAGTATGTGTATGGATTTAATTCTCCAAGTGGTTTCGACGAAATATATCGTCTATCAAGATCTGACCAATTTCGCTAATTACGAGATATCTCATCATCAAGATATTGCCAATTCTTTGATGATGACGAGATCAAGATCTGATCAGTTTTCTAATGATCGTGTCAGTTTTTTCTAATGCTAAATATCTCGTCCATCAAGATAGGGTCAGTTTTTTCTGATGAAGTATTTTGTCCATTAAGATAGGGTAAGTTTTGCTAATGACGAGATACTTCGTCAAGACAACCATCAGGAGGGGTAAATAGAATAACAAATGTCAGTAACGATGCGGCTCCAGCTTTAAGCAATTAAGTAACCTTAGTGCAGATTGCTATGCACAGGTCTGCTGCTAGTTTCAGGCAATTTCTTTCGCATTCTTGTTAATTTCGAGAGTTCGATGAAATACATGAGACTATTAAAGTTTCAAAAATTTAATATATCATGTGTTATATGACATATTTATACATTTAATGAATATGAAATTGAATTTTACAGCTGGAGAAGTCTGTACAAGGTCATGTGTATCTGACGAAGACTGACTTAGATACTGAAGGAATATACAGATGTGAAGCGTCTGCCGAATCGCCAACTTTTCAAACAGTTGAAGCTGAAAAGCCATTGAAAGTTTTTGGTAAGTTTGAATTTAATTTAAGGTGTACATATACGCTTGAAGATTTTTTAAAATTTATACTTTAAAAATCCAGTTCCTTTTGCAATAGGTCATTAGTTTATGCTTAAAATAATTTCAGTGTGAAAAAATCAGATTAAGCTAATTATTAATTATCTAATTTAGATATAATTAGCATGCTTTTTGAATAGCGATATCTCAAATTCTAATTTGTTCAGAAAGACAATTCTTGTTAGATATTGTCCCGCGTATCATTCTTCAAGTTTAGATCCTCTATAAAGTGCTAGAACGAATATGTTTTTACAATTTAATAGGAAAGTATAGTAATAAGTACCAAGAAAATATTAAAAAAAAATCAAGATTTTTCTTCAGGAATATTTAAAAATCAACTAAAAATTCATTTCTTAACTAATAACTGAGTGAAACCACACACTGCATTATAGATTATACTGATACCAAAATAATTATAATAGATCAATTCATTGTTGAGTAATCACGTTTGAACAAAGCATCTTATTTCAAAAACACAGTTCTTCAGAAATCGATTCGAAAGTTTTGTAAATATGTTTGTACATGTTGACAGTACCTAACGAAAATCCTTTGTAACTAGAAAAATATTGCGAATATTTAAGAGATCTTGGTAACGTTTGAAAGCTAAGGAGTTAGAAGATATTTTAAAACTATAAAAAATCGACCGGTCGATTTTTGTGATTTCTAGTGTATATATATATATAAACCTTAAGCCCTCTCTAAAAGTTTTCAAATTACTTTTCTGTCGGTGGTAACTACTAGTTAATAGTTACTTAAATGGAGCTTTATTGTTAGAAAATCTCTAATAATAAACCAGTGATAGTTTTTATAATAAATTGATGGTGCCCAAAAAATATTTAAATTGAGGTCTCTTGCGGTTTTAAAACAATGGTACTTGGAATATGAAAAAAAGTATAGATTTTTTTCTTTTCGTGGATACAATTTTCCGTATTTAATATAACCGGCGAAAACTTTTCTCGAAACTAAATAAAAAAATTCTCAAAGTAGATTACCCCTACTATTACTGATACTTTTTCCGAAAAGTTATTTATGGTGTGGAAAAACTTTCCCGTTGAAATGATTGCAGAGTTTTGTAAATAATGAACTTTTATAGTAAAAAGTAAAACTGCTTCGAACACAGACATGCTTTTCGTAGATAAAATATCCCCGATGAAATATTGAAGGCGATAATTTTCCAGGAAAATTGATGATGAATTGAATTTCTTGGATGATATAAGGTTTCCATGTTCTAAATTGAACATTATATAATTTAAAAAGTAGATAATAGATAGAAATTCTTTTTACGGAAGAAGTATTAAGAAGAGTTTTAATGTAGTGGACTACTTTACAAATGCCAAAAAAATTTCTAGCTTGTTAGAGAATTCAAGTGCTCTTTTTCTTCAAGTACATATTTTTATAACGCATTTTACTATACTTTCATATTTTTCTCGACTTGAAAATAAACTACTAGTTTAGGAGAAACGTATTCGTAATCACCTTCATAATAGTTTAAATACTCTTCTAGATACAATGTTATTTTATCTACTTAATGATAAAAAATTTGATAGATTGTGGCTAGAGGACACAAACCGTAAATTTGATATACAGGTGGTTATCAAAATAATGGAAACATCTGTGAATAAAAGTGACATTTAAGAATGCGCTTCGTAAGCATTAAAATATAATCCTAGCTACCAGTTTTTTTAATATAAAAAGTACTATATATCATGGTAGTATGAGGTAGCTTTAGTGAAGTTGTATACGTCGTGGATTTTTGTCAAAAGCGTAAAATGTCAGACCTCACAGACTTTCAAAGAGGCCAAATTGTAGGAGCCGGACTAGTTGGAGCAACTGTGACCGAAACATCCCAGCTTTTAGGCGTTTCTAGAGGTACGGTGTCTAAAGTCATGACAGCGTACACACAGCGCGGCAAGACAAGCTCGGCAAAGCAAAATAGTGGACGGAAGGAAAAGCTGAGTGAAAGAGACCGACGGGTATTGAAGCGGATTGTAATGTCTAAAAAGAAAACAACTGCAGCCAAAGTGACCGCAGAGCTCAATCAGCATCTGGATTCTCCAGTGTCAACAATTACAGTTAGGAGGCACCTTCATAAACAGAACATTTACGGCAGAGTAGCAATTCCCAAGCCACTTGTCACAGATGTTAATGACAAACGTCGTCTAAAGTGGAGCCACAACCACAAAACCTGGTCGATTGATAAGTGGAAGACAGTTATATGGTCAGACGAATCATCTTTCACACTTTTCCCCACAACAGGACGGGTGCACGTTTGGAGGACATCTGCACAAGCGTATGATCGTGATTGTCTCCTTCCAACTGTCATGCATGGAGGTGGATCTGTCATGGTATTGGCAGCCATGTCGTGGTTTTCTGCTGGCCCAATCGTAACCCTGAAAGGAAGGATCACTGGGGAGAAGTATAGAGAAGTTTTAGCTGACCAGGTCCATCCTATGATGCAAACTTTGTTTCCTGCAAGAGATGGAATTTTCCAGGATGATAATGCTCCTATTCATGCAGCGGGACTGGTTCAATCATGGTTTGATGAACACGAGGATGAACTGAAACATCTACCTAGGCCAGCACAGTCCCCCGACCTCAATATAATCGAACCGTTATGGTCTATTTTAGAGCGTTTAATCCGGAATCGATATCCTCCACTGGCATCTCTCCCGGAACTTTTACAATATCTCCATGAAGAATGGTACAATATTCCTCTAAACACTATTCAGCACTTGTATGATTCGATTCCCAGGCGAATCCAAGCTGTATTACATGCAAAAGGCGGTCCTACGCCATATTAGTAAAGGATTCCTTATAAATCCAGTGTGTTTCCATTATTTTGATAACACCCTGTAAATACTCGGGCATGATGTTGTATTGTTTTGGGAATGAAGAAGACATAAGACGTTTGAACGATTGTTTATTGTATATAAAGATTGAACAATTAATTTAAAGTTTGAACTAATAAAGTGGCTGTTTGATATAAAAAATGGAGGATAAACTTATCGATTAAAGGCCTATGATTGATAGCGGTTTGGTAGCTTTCGACTGACACCACTTACGATGTCCTCACTTCACGCAATTACACTGACTCGAAGCTCATCCAGCCCGTAGACTTTCGACATATTGCGGATTCCCTCCCAGCCCTCAGTGCGCCTGGGCACTCAGTCCGAAAGTCACGTAAAGTACAGACATCCTTTCTCTACATGATGCTATATTAATTTTCTGGTGTTTCTTCTAGTTCTGAAATCACAAGACAAAACAATTGTAAATCTTTTTGTAATGCTCAACTTTCCATGCATGCCCTCAGTAATGTTCCGATTTTAAAGACGCATTCACGTCAATCAACTATCATACATCGATTCGGAATTTTTCATATGGAATTTTTTGGCAAAGTGTTGAAATCTTATTTATAAAACAAGCCAACTGACGTCACGTTTAGAACACCTACAGGAAATACACATCTCTCAGAAACACTACCACCGGCTCATTTAATTCTTGGCAGGAAACGACTCTCAGTAATATTCGCTGATTTTTATCATTCTTCTAATTAAGTTTTGCATGGTTTGTAAGCAAATGTAGCTTTATCTTTAAATTGCATCCCAATAACTGTTCACGATAAGTAATGACTATAATGTTTTAATTTGGAGTGCGGTGCTCTTATTCGTATTAATTTCTTAAACTTGATAGTTTTTATGCATTAGTTTTAGTTTATTTTTCATTACATTTGAAGACTGTCATTTTTAATATTAAAAATGAAGCGTTTCAATGCTATATCTAAACTCTCTAATTATGCTTCCTATCAAGCTCAATTTTCTGTGTACACAAGTTATATTCTCTTTAAATTTAAAAGTGTATTGCTAAGGATACTTTGTAACCGACAGATTTACCTATTTGGCTTTAGTATTTGATTACATTGAAAATGTAGTCTGCCTCATGGGACTTTATATTTCTCCAATTAAGTTGTAGTTTAATTAATGGTATGTAAATTCAATGCATATGACTGTGGCGTTTGTATTTTTCGCTGAATTTTTCAATATAGCTTCTCCAAACAATTTGTTCCGTTGTTATCCATAAATATAAACATTCTTAATGTTAAATGTAAGAGCTGATCCTGCAATTTTACTCTTCAGGTACAAATTTACTTCTAAAACTTCAAAAGGGCTAATTTTGGTAATATGATTTATAACTGTTCCTGATTCTTTATCGATACGCAACATTGATTCTTAAAAATTCTTATAGCTGAAGCTTTTCAAAAGAACTCAAATACTGACGTTTGATAGTTTGGTGTGAAAATTCTTTTTAAAATTTAAATGAGATAAGTTTGGTTTTCCTAATTGAAGGATATTAATTCTCGGATTATGATTTGTAATATTTGTAAATATTTTCACATGCGCACTATTGAAACATGGAATAGTGAATAAATGCGATACATAATCTCGAAGAATACGAAATAGAGCTATACCCTTATGTTTTAAATAAGCTGAAAAATGAAAAAAAATTCTGGAACTCTTTAACCCTCTGAATGTCACGAGATTTCCAAGTAGTTTTGTAGATTGCAGAACGAATGTATGTCAATCCCTCAGAGGGTTAAAAAATGGCTGTTTTGTATGGTGCAAGGGCCAAATCTGTCCAAGCATTCAATTTATTTTTTGAGTTCAGTCTCTTTCTTCTCAAGGTGTGATGTTACAAAACTGTAAACAAAATATTTTTAACATTTGAATGTATTATTATTTGGTTTGCAATCACGGAGGCATCGATATATATACATACATCAAGAAATTACATCGGTACGATCAGCATACTTGTGAGGTACTTTACACCAGTTCTTTCTTAATCAGGCAAAATAATAACGTAAACTTTAGAGATAATTGACTTAGTTTTGTCTGAAATTTCTCAACCTAAAAATCAGATATTTTCCATTCAGCTTATTGAATATTCTATTTGTTTCAAATAGTTTTAATAATTGATAAAAAATAGTTTTAATAATTGAACAAGCCAGTTTTAATAATTGAACAAAACAGTTTTAATAATTGAACAAAAGAGTTTCAATAATTGAACAAAACAATTTTAATAATTGAACAAAACAGTTTCAATAGTTGAACAAAACAGTTTCAGTAATTGAACAAAACAGTTTTAATAATCGAACAAAATAGTTTTGATAATTGAATGTATTTTAATTTGGTTTGTTTGTCCTCCCACGGAGATACCGATATATGCAGATAAATAAAAAAATATAAAATTAGTAGTATCAGTACTTGTGTGTGCTTTACTCCAGTTCTTTATTAATCAAGTAAAGAACAACAAAACCTTTAGTGAGTATTAACTTAGTTCTGTTTCAAATTTCTCTACCTAAAGATGTGAGAGATGCTTATTGAATATTCTACTTGTTTCAGTTATTCCCCAAGAAGATCCAGAGATCAAAGGAAGCCAATCTAGGTATGAAGTTGGAGATTATGTTAATGTAACTTGCAAATCAGGTCCCTCGAAGCCTGCTGCTGTTCTCAAGTGGTACATTAACGGAAAGGAGGTAAATTATATCTCATTTTGGCAATTTGCTCCTTTACTGTCTCTAAGGCATAAGAGTTATTTTTCGGTTTTGGAGGCAGTTTGTGGTTGTCAAGTTATGACTAGAATTGATTTTAGAGAGTTTATTACCCGACATTTGCGACATTGCCCAATGCTCTAAGAAAAATCTAGATCAGGATAGAAGCAAAATTTTTGCATAATGTTTTAAATAAATTCGCCTTTATGAATACACTATTGAGCAAACCTTATGAAAAACATAAAGCCATTATTGTTCATCGACCTTTTAATGAAATAGACGGAGCATGTGCTCAGCCTCATGTTATATATATTTTCCCTTGTCACTCGGTTTGAGGATCTGCGGTTAAAGGTAGCGTAGTATTAGAAAAAAGTACGAATATAGGACTAATTTACTTAATTAACGAACGTGATTGAAAACACTAGATCCCTCTTCGATAGTCAATCGACTAAAGTCGATTCCCAAACCCACGTGAGTTTCACTTCTGCAATCTTATGACAGCGACTCCATTGACAGTCTCCGTCTATTTCATTAGGAGGGGGGTGCCACAGTATCAGTATCAAATTTATTGAAGAAATTCTGTGACATTTTAAAACTACTTTATTAATTACTACTCGAATTTAAAGGCCAAAGCTTTCGGCCTGTTGATTGTATTGCTAGACTCAAAAACATATTGACCATAGTCATTGTACATAGCCACTATGGCATGTCAACTATTCTAAACTATAAAAACATTTATTGAAAAATAAAGAAATATATAAAAATAACTTATACCTGCACTAACATTCACTCATATAATTAAACAATATTAATGAATGAAATAAAAGCAACCGTTAAGGGGGTCTGGGACTCAAAATTCTAAAATCTTCAATTTTAAAGTTTTTGTTCTGAAATTTTTTCTGTAGGTATATATTGTATTTTGCAATTATAATAACTATTTTATATTTTCAAAACTTCAAAAATTTTTTTATTAAAATTAAAAAATTTAAAAATTTTGACGTTGGGCAAAATTGATATATCTTAAAATATTTTTAACAAATCACTTCATTTTTGCACTAATTGACTCCTAAAAGTTCATACTTTAAACTGTCTTCGTGATTTTCGGTTAAAACAGTTAGAAAAAATTTTAAAAAATATTTTGTTCAAAAACTACTTAAAACAAATAGTATACAAAGTTCGAAAAATTATAGAAAAAATAATAATATATATATACACAATTGCTGAAGACAAATTAAAGAAATATATTTGAAAAGTAATTGTAGAAAATTTCATTCATTTATAACAAGTAGTTTTTAAGTTATATCCATTTTTCACTATCGAAATCCCATTTAACAGAAAAGGAGAAAAAGAGCGTTTAAAATTATGAAAACATTCAAGTTATTAAAAAGCACTTTTGCATACTTTATGTTTGTTTAAAATCCTCCTGGATAGTATTGCGTATTACTTATTAGTTTTACTGCTTCATTTAATTTAATTTTAGCAAGTTGGACCTTTTTCCTATACCTTTTAAAAGTATTTGTGGAGTTCATCGTCGCTTTCCTGGACCGCCTACAGTCCTTTATGGAAAGCGTTATTGAAGTACACTGCTGGCCACCCAAATTGCAACACCAAGAAAGACAAGAGATATCACAACAAAATTTATTTTGTAGATAACATGTTGACCAAGTATCAAATGATTAAATTTATAGACTTCTGTGAAGTGTGGTTCCTGTCAAAATCAGTAGCCAGAGTAGCCGCCATTGTTGGAGATCACCGCTGCCACACGCCTCGGCATTGATTCAAAGAGACTTTGGATGTGTTCTTGGGGTACAGCAGACCAAGCAGCTTCAACACGTTGCCAAAGTTGATCTGGTGTGGCAGCTGGGGATGTATTCTGGGTCAATCGTTGAGCAACCATGGACCACATGTTTTCTATCGGCGAAAGATCGGAGAGCGAGCTGGCCAGGGAAGCAATTCAATCTGGCGATTGACGAAGAACCCTTGGACAATGCGTGCCACGTGTGGTCGCGCATTATCCTGTTGAAATATGGCTGTGGGCAAGCCCTGAAGGTAAGTAAGGACAACTGGCTCCAACACCTCGGAGATGTAGCGCTGGCTGTTTAAAGTACCGGCAATGCGTACTAGAGGAGTGCGAGAGTGATATCCAATACCGCCCCATACCATAATACCCGGTGCAGGACCAGTGTGGCGGTGCATAACGCAGCTGTTCAGCATCCTCTCTCCACGGTGTCTCCAGACTCGAATCCGACCATCGTGGTGTTGCAGATAGAAGCGTGACTCGTCAGTAAAGACAATTTCATTCCATTCTGCCGTCCACATCCTTCTTTCATCGCACCATTGGCGGCGGAAACGTCTGTGGTTCTGCGTCAAGGGTAGACGAAGCAATGGACGTCTTGCGGACAGACCACTCAGCTGTAAACGGTGTCGAATGGTACGCGCAGACACTGGATGATGCGGTACAGACTGAATGTGCTGTGCTATGGTTCGTGATGTGGCTGAGCGATCCGTCACTGCCATACGCACAATATGCCTGTCATCACGTGAAGTGGTGCACTGAGGTGGATGCGATCGAACACGTCGGTCCGTCGTACCCTCCTGCAACCAACGATCACATATCCGCATTACAGTTGTTTGGTTTCGTCCAACACGACTACCGATTTCCCTGAAAGATAATCCACAATCTCGGTAGGCCACTATCCTTCCTCTGTCGAACTCGGATACTTGATCAAAAGATGATCGCTGTTTTCTACGAGGCATAATTGATCGTTTTTTTGAAAAAAACCACAAGAAAAACACAATTGCCGTACTTGAAATCGTCGAAATCTCCAAGCCTTAAATAGCGCTTTGAAGTGGCGCCACAGGCGCGCGTGATGTGCGTCTGCGCTGAAATTCTAATCATTTGCATATCTCACCTCCGCTAATACATGTTGTAAATTTCATATTATTTGCATGCTTCCTTCAGGGTGTTGCATTTACGGTGGCCAGCAGTGTATATTGATAGTACGGAAAATTCGAAAACGTGCAAATTCAAAAATAAAAACAGTGAGAATATTACGATAAACAATTCAGATCACTTCAAGTGTTCGTAGCGTAGTTTATTTGAGTTAGAAAAAAAATAGAGCTGAAACAGTAGAAAGCAGACTCCAAAACGGTTTGTTTACATTATCTAATGGGTGAGACTCATTTGATTTTCAGTTGTCATGTTATAAAAAGCCGAATATTTCCGGTTCTACTGGTGGTAGAAACAAAATGTAGGTGTTATTTTATTCAGAAATACCTATATTATTTTTTAATATAATAAAATTTTTTTGACTTTTTTCATATTTTGAGTCCCAGACCCCCTTAATAACTAACGCGTTGAATGTGGAAACACTAAGCCAAAATTTAAAAGTTGTTGCTAAACATTATTTGACTCGATTTGTGTTTTAGCAACAATTGTAACACTTTTGGGTTCCAGTTTACAGTCGTATACCCATTGAAATTGGTCATAAAATTATGACGCGTCAACTGTCAACATCAACCATCTAATGAAATAGACGTAACATGTGGGCGGAGTAGATATCGAAGATCTCAGAAGTGGAGATCACTTCGCTTGGATATCGAAGCGCAAACTAGTGTTTCTCACATCGACCTTCTAATTAAATAGACGGAGCATGTGTCGCAGCTTTACGTTATTTCTGCCAATCGCTCGGTTTTAAGATGTCATATGATTATGGGAAAAAGCATGAATCCGAATTTGGGACAGATTATTGATTGTTTAACCCTCCTGGTGGTTCTCTTGACGAGGTATCTCGTCATTATCAAAACCATTAACAGATCTTGATGGACGAGATATCTCGTCAATTGATTATTAGAAGAAAACTGACCAGATCTTGGTCAAGTCATCATAAAAAAGTCGCTAATATATTGATTACGATATATCTCGTCATTAGCAAAATTCGTCAGATCTTGATAGACGTCGAAACCACTTGGAGGGTTAAAGTGATTATCCAGAGTGATTAAAAACACTAGTCTACGCGCTTCAATAGTCGATCGACCCAAGTCGATTCCTAAGTCCACGTTACTTATCCTTTTGATATCTTATGACAGTGATTCCACCCACATGCTCTGTCTATTTCATTAGAAGTTCGATGGTTTCTCATTACGCTCGTCAATTAGTCCTCTATTAGGTTTCGTGCTTTTTCCGATGGCATATGACCTTCATCTGGAGGTCTTCAAACCAAGCGATGGGGTAAATAATATGAAGCTGCGAGCATATGCTCCGTCTATTTCATTAGAAGGTTGATGATGCAGCTAATTTTAAGTTCTTCCGATAACGTACGTTGTAAACTAAAAAAAAATATTTAAAATTGCGTGAAGTTAATTATTGATTCCATACCATTTTATAAAGTCCTAGATAGTTTGAAATATTCGTTAAAGTTATTTTTGAAGGAATCATACTAATCATGAACAAGAAAAGCAAATCGAATTCTGGTGTGAGAAATGTGATGTGGTGCTTTACACTATAAAGTCATGATTCATTTTATATTAAAAATTTAAAAGTACACTTGTATGAAATATTTATCAATTAATCTGAAACCGATATTCCTAATTAGAGGTTTTCGTAATAAAATCTTTTTTTAAATACTTTCATTGTATTTTTAAAAATGAACTAGAAATATTCATTATTTCGGTTACTGATAACGTTGCTAACTTTGTTAGTACAACGCAGTCACAATGCGTTTCTAAATTAATTTTCAAAGTAGCTTTAACTAATTAGTTTTACATTTCGTTCCATTACAATTACTTTATTTCAAGACGCTCTGGGAATCTACTGCTAAATGTCAGGTATTATTTTTACATTCTGAAGATAAAAAGAAGCAATATTATCTTTTCATTACATTTAAGCGTAAAATTTTTTTTTCGTCAGAAATCTTAGCTGATTCTATTTTCATGTATCAGTTTTAACGAAGCCTGTTTGTACATTATGTTTAAAATTTAATTTATCTCATAGTATAATTATGCATTTCATAAGTATATCAATTAATTTCCTTTACAAAGCGGGGGGTTTCAAAGTAAAGTGCAGTTTTTCAACTTCTCGAAGAACAGACACAAATTATATACTCCTTAAAATATCGAGTTTTATGTATAAAAAGACAACCTTCCTCATTATTAACATGTTTAATAATAGCTAACCTTCTCAAATGTACATTTTAATAATTTATTTTTCCATCAAGAAGAAAAACAAGTAGGCACAAATCAAATCAGTGTAATGTTCTTTCAGCCAAATGTTGATTTCGTTGTAAAAACTAAATATACATTCGTATTATGCTTCTTACGATTGCATTATTAATATTTAAAATTGAATATTATTTATATCAATCGGGATGTTTTGTTAGAAATATTCATTTAAAAATATACGTTTTCTTACGATATTTTAATTTGACAATGTAAAACCCCCAAAGTTTTCGTTGCAAAATATTTAATGTCTCTTGGGATTGTAATTCCGAAGGTATTATGCTTGAAAAATACACAAAACACTGCTAATCCTTTTTATCTTCACATTTACTGATCTCTTACTTAGAAGTATTCCATGTAATCTTTTTGTTGGAATTGTGTATGAGACCACATGTTTAGAAAGGAGAAATACTTCGGAGTTAAGCTTTTATCTTCAACAGTGCAACAAAAATGAACAATAGAAGACTTACTCCCTGGCTTCTCCGCCGTGGTGTCACACGTTTTAGGGGTTTACAAATTAACTTTGCATTGTTTGCTATTATCTGCGAATTAAATTATTGCAGGAACAGCAACTTTTTGTACGTTTATTGAAAACACAAACCCTCAAAGATCAAAGAAAAAAATTCCTGTTGATTCAAATGAGCACTAATTTAAGAAGAATGCTTTTGTAACAAAAATTTTTCCATACTTAAAATTTTGTATTACTCCAGTGCTACGTTAAGTAACTATCTACCTACCACGCTTAAAAATACACCATTTTCAACTTCAATTGATGGACATATTGAAAAACTAATCTAGTTGCAAAGTCAGTGCCAGCTCTTTCTCTTTCTTTGCCAAAAGGAGGGTTGTCAGTTCGAAACTAGATCCAATCAAAAGCCGTCGTGTATGTGGAAGCTGTCGTGAAAACCGGTGCATGTTAAATCTATCGCGGATTCAAATGCACTCACGTTGGTGTGGTGTAAAAATTTGGAGAGTGGGGTGCCAGTTTAAGTGTTGACCATGTCATATGAATGTGCTTCGAAACTCTGTGGCGTTGTTCTCGGTTCTTTCCCTTCTGGATTGATCCCGGACAGTCGTTAATAGCCCGTAATGTTGTTCCAGTGCGATGTTAATTCAACTACCTCTCGATTTTGTACTACTTCAAATACTTCAAGAGAAGAAGAGAAAATACTTCCTGTATAGAACTATTTTGGTGATGTTTGGCGTTGAATTTTAATACAATAAGCGACATGTCTAAATTGATTGTCTTAGAGTACATGCTAAATTATGCCACATGTTATGGGGACGCGGTATGAATTCTTTCTATATGAATATGTGAATTCTATATGAATATATGAATTTCTTTCTATCTATAGAATTTCCTTTATGTCATTATTTGCAGTAGATATTTATTACATCCCTAAAAAGAAACTATATAATATGAGATCTGAGGTTCTTCGAGCAATGCTCTTCAGCTCAATACATTTCTTTGCAAACTAGTTTGAATGGAGGTTATTGAATATTAAAATGAATATAGGATGTCTCAAAAATCGTCCATACATCTACACAACTAGAAGACCCGATACAGCTGAAGTTTCTTAATCTATTCAACGTCTACTTTTAATTTTACTATCTATTTCCATTTTATTATTAAACAGTTTCTTATATCTATTGGTATATATCAGTGTCATTACTCATATTTCATACATATTTACATCCATTTATTATGAATACAAGCATCGAAATGACATTTAGTACCTCCAACTGAAATGAAATTAGATATAAAAGCAGCAGTATTAATGCAATTAATTTTTATTTCTAACGCAGAGTGCATGAAAAATTTCACAGCAGCTAATGTATAGTTAGTCGTGTTACTTACTATACATTTAGCTGCTGAGCGTTTACTTCAATTGCATCCCTCCCATTAACGGTATTTTTGGACTATATATATATATATATATATATATATATATATATATATATATATATATATATATATATATAATATGAGTGTGACTTCAATTCAACTACCTTATTCAACAGTAGAGAAATCATGTTTTCATCTGAACTTCAGATAGATTTCTTGGATTTGCGGTGCTTACAAAGTATATTTCACAATGGTTTTATAAATCTTAACCCTTCTGATGGTTGTCCCATGACGAGGTATATCGTTATTAGAAAAATTGACCAGATATTGATGATATATCTCGTTATTGGAAGAAAAAGTGACCAGATCTTGATCTCGTCAGCATAAAAAATCGGCAAAATCATGATGACGAGATATCTCATCATTAGCAAAATTGGTAAGATCTTGATGGACAATTTATCTCTTCGAAACTACTTGGAGGGTTACATTCTTACACGAAAAGTCATTTCTAAACAGGTTTTGGAAGACATTGTAAGATACATGCGGATTCTGATATCAGCCCATTTCTGAATAGCTTTCAGTCACCAATAGCCCGTTCTATTGTTTGTCGAAACCACTTGAAGGGTTTACAAAAGCACAAAAATCCGTAAATTTAGGAAATACCTACACATTTATTCTTCACTGCCACTTACCAGATTTGGTTGTCCGACTATCTCAGAAGAATAATGGTGTTTTTCTGTTTTTCTAGGCTGAACCGGGATTAGAGATATCCTATCCAACAATTGACCACGCAAATGGATTGCAGACTTCTCTCCTGGGCCTCTGGTTCATGGTGAAACCCAAGGACTTGTTTTATGGGGGAGCCATCACCTTGAAATGCACGGCCACAGTGTCCCAGACTTACTCGACATCCAGCGAGGAACTGATTGTTGGAGAAAAATTCGTAGGCACCGCTTCTGCTATGAACACTTTAAGTAAGTTTTTAAAATTATTTCTAACTTGCTTAAATTATTCGTAAGTTATACGATGGATGGGTTCGTTGATCAACTATTTTTCCTTGAATGTGATAATTCCTATGTAAATTGTTTCTTTAACCCTTCAACTGGTTTTTGACGAGATATCTCGTCATCAAGATGCTGTCGGTTGTTTTATGATGGCACGATCAAGATCTGATCACTTTTCAATCAGTTTTCTGGTTAATGACTAGGAGGATTAGGCACCAGGAGGGTTAACCCTCCAAGTGCTTTTGACGAGATATCTCGTCCATCAATATCTGACTAGTTTTGCTAATGGCGAGATTACCTCGTTATCAAGATATTGTCGATTTTTTTATGACGAGATCAAGATTCCGTCAGTTTCCTTATAAGGACGAGATATCTCGTCCATCGAGATCTGTTCAGTTTTGCTAATGACGAAATACTTCGTCGATACAGCCACCAGGGGGCTAATAACTAGCAGACCCGCGCAAAGCATCTGTGCTAAGCTTTCTTAATTGCTTTTTACATTAATGGCAAAGTATTGTTACTCATACATATTTCATATCTTGCTTCGATGCATTTATAATGAGAACAGCATCTATGCATTGATATTAAATGGATTTCCTACTTCCAAAGGGAAATAAAATTATTAAAATTATTAGCAGCATTTCTTTCACTTTTACTGGTGTTAATTCTTATTTCCAATATTGCATGACAAAACGCACAGCTGCGTCATATAACCAGTGTTACCTTGTTCAAAACGATTCGGCATTTTTTGACGCTTAACTTGTTTTTACTTCCAAATCTGAGTAGGAGAAAAACGCTATTAGTAGACCTACTATACTTATCACTTTTTATCTTGTATATATAACTCCGTCATTAAATGATCGCACATGAAAAATTATTTTCTCCATCTGCAGAATTTGGCATCAATTAGGTTTTAATGCTAAAATATTAGAAAATCGATTTTGGTGATTTTGAAAGTCTACTGTCCCCTTAACTAAAACTGCTAGATCCAATAAAAAAATAACACAAATAAAGTTCAAAATTCTTAGACCTGGTATTACGCCCAAATACACTCCCAAACAAAGGAACCAGTTCAGATATATTTTTAAAATTTCAACGCTTAAATTAGAAAATCGATTTTGATGATTTTGAAAGTCTACTGTCCCCTTAACTAAAACTGCTAGATCTAATAAAAAAATAACACAAATAAAGTTCAAAATTGTCCGTTGGTAGTACGCCTAATTAGACTCCCAAACAGAGGAACCAGTTCAGATAAATTTTTAACTTTCAACGCTAAAATTAGAACAATGGATTTTTCGAGCTATATTGGCGATTTTGAAGTCTACCGTGCCCTTAACTAAAACTGATAGATCAAATGAAAAGTAACACAAATAAGTCTTAAAGGCTGCTGGTATTACGCCTAATTACACTCCCAAACAAAGGAACTAGTTCAAAGTTATATTTTAAAAAATTTCAACGCTAAAATTAGAAAATCGATTTTTTGATCGATTTTGGTGATTTTGAAAGTCTGCCTACCTCTTAAATAAAATTGGTAGATCAAATGATAGGTAACACAAATAAAGTTCAAAATTGTTAAAGACCGTTGGTAGTAGGCCTAATTAGACTCCCAAAGAAACCAGTTTAGATATGTTTTTTTAATTTTTAACGCTAAAAGTAGAAAAATCGATTATTCGAGCGATATTGGCGATTTTAAAAGTATACCGTCCCCTTAACTAAAACTGATAGATCAAATAAAAAGTAACACAAATAAAGTTCAAAATTTTTAAAGACCGTTGGTATTATGCCTAATTACACTCCAAAACAAAGGAACCAGTTCGGAAATATTTTAAATATTTTCTTGTACTCTACAAATAATTTCTGATGACTGAGGCGCATCACCCGTTTACTTCTCAAGGGAGTTACTTAAATATTCTATCAACCTGTATTAAAATCTTCTTAATACCCTACACAGTTTCCCCATCAGGACTTTTTAATTAAAAGGGGATGTAATCTCTCCACTATGATTAAAACTATCTCCAAGAAGAAAGGTTTCCACTAGCTTAGTTTATAAGTATTTTTTGTACCTCATTTTATAAATCCCATTAACTTACTTTACGAGTAAAATAAATATTGAAAATATGCCTCCTCTGAAAAAGAAAACTCGCAAATATGAAGTGAATTTGTAACTAACTGGTACTGAGATTGTTCTGTATTTTAATGATATTTAATGAAACTGCATGATCGGATTTTTGAATTCATAAATTGTAATTATTTTAGCTGTGATTGCAAAAGATGGTCCGATGATCACTGGTGGAGAATCCCAGTACCGTGTAGGAGAAATACTTAACTTGAATTGCTCTTCTGCCAAGTCCAGACCTGCGCCGCAGTTACGCTGGTTCTTAAACGACGAATTGGTGAGTATTGGACGAATGAGATGAAATGTATTTGACCCTCCAAACGTCGCGAGATTTACGAGTAGTGTAGAGAGTTGCCTTTACCTCATAACATACTTAACCCTCCAAGTGGTTTCGACGAGATATCTCGTCCATCAAGATCTGAGCAATTTTGGTGATGACGAGATATATCTCGTCATCAAGAATGCCGATTAAATTCTGATTGAAGATATTGCCGTTTTTTGATGATAACGAGATCAGGATCAGGTAAGTTTTTTCTATTGGCGAGATATCTCGTCCATCAAGATCTGGTCAGTCTTACTAATAATGAGGCACCTTATCTTATGTAATCTCTCCACTATGATTAAAACTATCTCCGAGAAGAAAGGTTTCCACTAGCTTAGTTTATAAGTAATTTTTGTTCCTCATTTTATGAATCACAACCACCAAGAGGGTTAATGATTAAATAGCCCCATCTTTCTCTAAACAATCCATGGATTCTTTCAACGTTTAGAAAGATTGAATTGGTCCTATCCTTGGAATAGAATCCTTTGGAACGATTTTATTGGCCCATTCTGTTTGATAGAATCCTTTGGAAAGATTTTTTTATTCTTTCTTTTCTTAGATTTGAGTCCTTTTGAAATATTCTATCGCTCTTTTCATTAGAATAGAATCCTAGGAAAGATTCTGTTGGTCAAGAAGGTCAAAATTGGTTGCATGTTGTGCAGGGAAGACTGCAGGTTGCAAGGTGGAATTATGCCTGTGAACCCCTCTGATAGTAATACTCTGAGTGGTTTAAATATATCTGTTGTTCAATCTGCAGTTTTCCTTGACAGACCCTGCAGTTTTCCCTCCAAGTCCTGCGACTTCTGACCAGCTTTGATCTTTTTGACCAATAGAATCTTTTCTAGGAGCTTTGTGTGTGTGTGTGGTTCACACACACAAAGGAATGGAATTATTTATAATGGAATTATTTATAATGGAATTATTAATAATGGAATTATTATAAATGGAATTATGGAATGGAATGGAATTATGGAATGGAATGGAATTATTATAAATGGAATTATTTATTCACTAGTGAGGAGTAGTTACAACCATACAAATTTTAAAACGCTCAAAGTATTAAAAACAAAATAGAAAATGTGTAATAACGTAATAACATAATGTGCATTCAGTGTATATCGATTTTTGTTGCGTAATGTTGGCACACTCATGAATTCTTTAAATGTTTATGCTGCTTAAATATTAATGCTACAAGCTCTTGAGCCACTTTTGAAGTAAATGTTGTTATTGTGACACGCATTCAAAGCTATTCTATTCCAATTTCTTTTTGATCGAAAATACATTAAAAATTATCTAAACTACCTTCAAGCGAATTTTAAGCACAGTATAAGCTTAATTTATTTTAAGATAGCAGCTATCATGACCAAGTTTTCCAGCATCGCTGCATATTTCATGTGAATGCCCAAGCTCTTATTCGTTCTTAATATTCGTGTAACGTTCGTTCTTATCTCTGACTCTTCCAACTGGGTTACCACGATCCTCCATTTTAGTTACTTCAGACCGTAGCACAGCTCCCATAGACGAATCGAAAATCCGGACAGACGGTACCAGAAGATTTTCGTTACTTCAATTAACCGTAGTATCACTATGTCCGTATTATCCGAGTTTCTGGTTATCTGAGGTGCCTCGGATCACATTATATTGAATAATCTAGGTTCTATTCTATGCAACGTCCCAAAGAAATAGTCGTGTAATGTCCGCGACTATTCGTCTTAATGTTCGTCTCAATCCTCGACTCTACCAACTGGGCTAACGTGGCCCTCCATTTTACTTACCACATCCCGTAACACAGCACCTTTAGAAGTATCGGAAATCCGGACAGCCGGTAACGGAAGTTTTACGTCAATCCAATTAGCTGTAGTGTTACTATGTGTATGTCCTAATAATCCAAGTTCGTGGTTATCCGAGGTGCCTCGGACCACATTACATCGAATAATCTAGGATCTATTCTATATAACTTCCCAGAAAAATATTCGTCTAAATGTTCACGAAGTATTGTTCATCCTAATCCGCGACTCTACCAACTGGGTTACGGCAGTTCTCCATTTCAGTTATCACAGCCCGTAACACAGCTTCCATAGACGAATCCAAAATCCGGTCAGACGGTACTAGAAATTTTACATCAATCCAATTAGCCGTAGTGTTATTATGTCCGCATTATCCGAGTTTCTGGTTATTCGAGGTGTCTCAGGCCAGCTTGGATAATCAATGCTTTACTCCACACAACGCCCCAAAACATATTCGCCTTAATGTCCTAACTGAAACGGACGTCCAGTTCGAGTGGTAATGGTAATTAATTAACATCGTACTAGAGCAACACAACGGGCTATTGACGACCGTCCAGTTAGAGACCCAAAGAATCGGTCTCCAATTACAAATGCACGAGCTAGAGGACTTCTGAGTGATTTATATTCATTGTGAATCTCTCTCGTTCGCAGATTAATGACGAATCCCTCATCCACTACGCCACCACTCACCACGAGGACGGAGAGGAGACGGTGGTGCTGGGCCTGCGCCTGCGGGTGCAGACCAGCCACCTCGACGACAACGAAGAAGTGCGACTCAAGTGCACTGCCACCCTGTCCCGGGTGATAAATGTCAGGAGCGACGAGAGGACCGTCGGCGGCAACCACAGGAATTCCGGACTGCAAGTGGCAGAGAACTACGGAAAGGGTAGGTGCTGACACTTTTTATGGGAGTGAGGGGGTGATCTCGTTTCAGGACAATGAGGAATGGGTGGAGATCTTTTTTGGTTTCGGTTTAAGAGAGTGGGGGAATTGGACGCCTTTCTGTAACGGGGCAAAACCACTATAAAAATAATAAGTGGCTTCAATTCTGATTGAGCCAGACGTGAAATATAAGTAGACTGAGCATTGCCATTGAGAGGTAGGTAGTTGGTAGTTAATTAGCGTCGCTCTGGAGCAACACAATGGGCTATTGGCGACATTTCAGGATTAATCCCGAAGGGAAAAAATCGAGGGGAGCACCTCCTAATTTTGAATCACAATCAGAGGACATAGTCAATACCCGACTTCAAATTTCCACACCACTCCAACGTGAGGACATATGAGGTCATAACAGGTCTAACGCGCACCAGTTATCACTTACACGTCGGTCTTTGGTTGGATCAAGTTTCGAACTCGCACCCCTCCGGTTGCTAATAAGCTACTCTTCTAACAGGACAACAGCGGCCCCGCTATTGAGAGGAGCTTCAAAAAGTGTGACCAACATATCGACTAGTTGTCACGTGACTGTTTTGTGAAAAATTTACTTGGCTGACTAATTTGGCATCTTATTGCCTCGTTTGGTGATATCGCATCTTATGGCAGAGCGAGAGTGAATGCGCATTTCTATAGAATGGTGACCAAAATAGTGAAATTACCAAAGTCTATGACTATATCGCACGGACCAATCAGATGATGAATCAAGGAATCTTCCGCCCTTTGGACCAATCAGATGGCGAATTTTCGTTTTCACCTGGCAGACGAAAGTAGTCTAAGGGCCATGTTACTACTAGTTTTAGTCACATGATCCTGGACACAGAAAAGTTACCATTTCTCACTCTATTTTCGTATTTCCTCTATGGATTGAGCCACCAGCTTGAAACGCAGGACTATGACTAGCAGATCAGAGCTGAAATGTGCTTGTTCAGTATTGTTTCAAAGTTTTTATTTAGTTTGGTTATAAAAGTGTTCACCGGTTGATAAGAAAACTATTTTTTAAATGTTCAGTTCAATCCACAGCGTAATGTTCCTCATATATTTGAATAGATCTCGTTGTCGAAAGTATTAAACGATACCGTGTTGCGTTCACGGTTGCCGTGATAGATTAAATAAAAAGTGGCATACCCAAAGAAATATTGCGTAAATCCCCTCCCTCCACTTGGAGTGAGGGGAGCGCCTCGTGGAATATGTATTGCGTAGTATGCGAATTGGTTGATTTGTGTTTGGCTCAAACTATATGCGAATTGGTTGATTTGTGTTTGGCTCAAACTATATGCGAATTGAATTCCACGCTGTTTACCAATTTGCTAACACGATTACTGTTCGGCACGTATTTTTAAGAGCATAACTATTTCACCTATTTTTGTCACAGGTGGTCGTCTGTAAGTCTTCCCCCATACTATCCATGAAGTTATACGTAGTCCCACGTCAAAATGGAGAAATTAACTGTTTCACTCATTGAGAGCATGTATTCAGTAATAGACCTGAGGGCAGAGTATTAATATAGTAATATTAAAATATGACAGGTGGTCAATGTTAAAGATTAAAAAGCTGATTATGAGGGCGAATTGAGAACCTAGGGGTGAGATGTCCAAGTCGCATGAAATATAACGAAAGAAGATATAAAAGTACTTGCGAAGTACATGAAAAGCGTGGTAAGGTAGGTGATCATGAGTGTAGAGGTTGAATGGGTCCGGAAATTCAATGATATTTAACTTGTAGCACCTGCTCAATGAAACGAGATCTCGTGTTCGTTGTCCACGTGCAGTAATATTACTTTATGATTTTTTTTCGCTTGTTCCGCATTTTTTAAACATTAGGCGGTTCGTATATATAAACAACTCACTGAAAAGAATCCATACCAGAAAATTATCCGTCACGTGACCTCCGTTTCACCAATTCCATTTACAAACGATGAGTTTTTTGTTTAGTCTCATCGTAAATGTTTTACTTTGGTTTCGCTGTGCAATTAATATGGAAGACTGATATAAAAAGGGGTAGGCACAGTCCCCACTGTAATATAAGTTTCGGTTCGTGAATACTTTTGGACGGAATGCCTGGTAAGTGGGTCGCTTGTGAAATGAACACGGCGGGTATTTGTTTGACATTTATTTATTTAGCCAGTTTTGGTGGATACATAATAGTGTGGTGTTAGAGTGTGGACAATGCTTTGGTGATCGCATGAATGATGGGTCTGTGATATCTAAAGTACGAGACAAATGTCATGGTGTCGATGCTGATATTCCTGGCATAGGTAAGGTCGATAGTGGTGTTTCCAAGCGTGGTGGGCGATGATGTGGGCATGTAGTCAATGTTCAGCTCTTCTTTTAAGAACTGTATGATGATGGGATCCTTGTTGAGTTTACATACTGTTTAGTATGTCGAAGATCCTTCTCAAACCACAAACGCCACATGAGTGTCCAAACGTATTTTCCTAAAACGCCTTCTCAAACTGCTTTGATGCCTGGTTCCAGTGATTCTGCATGGCTTTACTCCGAAATGCTGGATTGTCTTCTTTACTAGTAACTGGTTTGAAAGCAGGCAAGTCGTCATTATCAACTCTCATAGGCTCAGCCGGTTGCAGCTCATTAGATGGTCCAACGACATCGCCGCATACGCGCGCCTGCTTGGCCTGCTCCTTCTTGCGTCTTCGGTAAACTGTAGATCTCTCCGCACTTTTCATAGGTTTAGACTTCTTGGTATCATTTTGTTCGTCTTGAACTGCTCTTTTAACTGTTTACGTTTCCTATGCCGCAATTGAACTTAAGTGTGATATTTTGGCTTCATAATGAAATCTTCGACAAAGCGTCTTTCCACTGCATACAATTTTCACACAAATAGTTTAAACTGTCAACTAGTCAAGTGGAAATGGAGAACTCGTCGCTCTCTTCAATTTAAGCACCCACTCGTCTATTAGAACTGAAGTTACAGCGATTAAACAGGCCAGCGTATGCCCAAAATGTGACTCATTTCCCCCACCGCGCGGTACAGAGAGGGGAGTGGATTAGTGGCTAACCTGGTCAACGCGGCCTACCTTCCTCTACACGATGGTAGGTCATTTATCCCCATAGGCCTTATCCCCTGGAGGTATGGGGCTTTGAGATATCAACACTTTTCGAGACGCCGATTCTTCGAAGTTTCTACCGATGACCCCCATGCATGCGCCTTAGAACCTCGGACCAATTTTAAAGACATTTTCACGTCAAAAATTATTGTGTTTGATGAAGATGAATTTGAAGATAGGGAAGAAGGCTTTTTGAAATTACCTACGACCTTAACAAGAAAAAAAAACGCGTGTGTATTAAACATTATTATGAATAAGTCGTTCCTTTGTATTCGGAAAGACCTCAACTATTCGAAAAGCCATTTCGACTGAATCGAAGGATCTTTGAAGTACTGAGCACTTTAGAGTAGAAATCAATTTGTGGGAAAGGAAGCCTTCAATAAAGGTGGAAAAGTAACTTATATGGTTTCTTTGGCTCCTATCTAATCAAGAATCCTTTGGGTAAATGCTTGTTTGTGTTATAACTTGGCCATCGTCAATTTAGTTAATGTAATTAGTTTTAAAATAAAAATAAATTTCAGTAATTGACAAGTTTTTAGGTAATTTTAAATTTGAAGGTAAATATTCCCATGAGATGGCTCAGTCTTTGGCAATTGTTTTGGATAAATTCAATATAAAAATGAGCCTAGACCATGCGGAGAAAATGGTACTAAAGCTAATTTTAATTACCGTTCTCTTATAAGATCCTAAATACAGTCGTGGGGAAAAAACCCGAACCACTCCCTTTATTTCGAGCATTATTCATAATAGAGCAAATTCAACGATATCATTCAATAGAAAATAACGTCTTCAAATTCACATCCAACAAAAATTGCACAAATTTGTAATTTATCTTGTTTGGGCAAATTTTGCACAAACAATAAAATTTATAATGGAAACACCATGTTTTGATGCATTATCAGATTCTGCATCGTTAAATTAGTCTAAATATGAAATTTCATGACTGCACTATCTTTATATTCGGAGATATTCAATGTTAAAGTTGCTGTCAATTTCTGGGATCATCTTCTCATTGAAAATCACTATTCGTAGATCGAGATTATTTATAGTTATAGCTACCCGAATTTCAAATTTGAACACTATTTCAAATGTATTTGTCAGCGCGTGCAAACGATCCGAGAATTATTGTCCGAGGTCTGTCAGACGTTTATTAAACTTTTGGTTGCCCCCTAAAATCGCCATAATGAGGAACATTTGATGTGACGCAAAAACCAACCACTCTAATGAGCTGAAATTTTGAATGGTCATATTAGAAGTGCTTCAGAATCGATTCCCATCAAAATATAGAAAGGTTCCAATTCATAATTTTTTCAAATATTAATTTAATAGTTATTATTGCATACCTAAAACTATTTATGAAATAAAATATTAGGTGGATTTTGTTTGGGTTGCTTAACTGTAACATGGTACAAAATATCAGCGCTATAGAAATATTAGGAAGATATCCATAAAATTCTGAGAAACTGATTTAACATTAAGACCTCCAATCTTTCTGTACTCATAACGTGGAAACGGTAAGACCCAATGACATAAAATTTAGTATCTGAAGTTCAGTTTTGATATTGATTCGAAATTGTCTGTCGAAATAGGGAATTTCCATTGGAAATTATGAAGTTTGTGCTCAATTTAATATGAAGACGGCCCCTTATGCAAATTTTAGGTATTTGAATTTTTAGAAGATGTTAGTTCCTGTCAAACGCCATCTTTGAATTTTCTCTACTATTAAAATCGCTCGAATGAAGAGGGATGGTTCCTTTTTTCCGCGACTGTACAAAATATCTTTCGCCTATAATTGCAAATTTGCTCTAGAGGAATTTTTCCATGAAAGATGTACACAAGCTGGTCAATTACTGGCTAGTTGACCCTACTACAAGAGTTGAGTAAGCAAAGCATATTCTAAATATACTGAATGTGTTAATTAAAACCGCCATTTTCGCTATTTTTTCTTAATAAATGAAAGACAATAGTAGGTACTACAATTTCTTACAATACAAATATGTACTATGAAGCTCTTATTTACAAATTACATGACTAATAGAATAACTATGTGTAATTTGCAATTAGTACTCTACCCATCGTCAAAATTATATTTTTTGGACTACACGTAAGGATATATTAAATTGAATAATTTAACTAATTTTAAAAAATATAAACATTTTTATTATTCAACTGAATTCTGCATCCATGGTTAGGGATTTCAGTGTTCCCAACTACTTGCATTGGGAATACATGACAATATTCACGTCTATCTCTACCGCCATTTATTGAACTGCAAGAACGCAGAAAGAACTCGGTTCGTTTGAAACCAATTTTTTTTCTGGTTCCAGTGACTTACGGAATGGCTAGTTTTTCATACTAGGAAACTGAGAAACTTTTGAAACACTCGGTTCGAATAATTCGCGCAACCCGTGCGATCGGTTCGTGTTTACAAACACTCCCTTTGTTTTATTTTAGTTGCAACCTATAGCAACTATGCGAGATCATGAGATAGAGAAGAATAACGAATTAATGTACAGTGTACTGAACAAAAGTCACCGGACACCCATTCAAAATATTGCACCACTCAGTCACAAAGCAAGGGCTGTTAAGCAGTGGTAATGACGTCGTTTTTAGAATATTCGGCAGAGTCCTGATCTGAATCTCATCGAGCACCTGAGATCTATTAGAGTCAGAATACGAAGTTTGAAAACAATGCCTACTACAGTTGCGGCATTATGTTCTGAATGGAAGCACATACCTATGGATGTGTTCCAAAATCTTGTCGTAAGTAGGTAGTAAATTTACGTCGCACTGGAGCAACGCAACTGGCTATTCGCGACGGTTCGGGATCATTCTCGAAAGGAAAGATCCTAGGACAACGCTTCGAAATTTTGAACCACGGTCAGATGACAAGAACAACATCTCAGTTGGTACCCGACTCTCTAAACTTCCTCACCACCCCAACGTGAGGGTATTTGAGGCCACGAGAGATTTAACGTGCACCAACCCCCGTGTACACGATGGTATTCGACTGGATCGAGTTTCGAACTCGCACCCCTCCGGTTGCTAAATCGTTGCTCTTCCAACCTGGCTTCCGCTATTGGAAAAATATTGATTATAATTTCTAGGAAAAACACGTTAAGAATAACGAATTAATGTATTTAGAACAACTTCTTTTTTGAACCACTTTACTTAGTTTTATCTCGCTGCATTTTCTGTGGTTATAAATTTAATAAGTATTTGTTTTTTTATATTGGGGAGTAATAGTTCACATACACATGCAGCCCCACTAACGAATAATCATATGTTCAATTGAGCTTCTGCTATCAGATAGGATCCAAATGTTATTGCACCTATTAAAAGTCAATGCGTGATTTATCAATGGCAATTGGTTCAGACCGAAACACAAAGCACAATGATCTGGGCTTCTCTTTTGATTTTAACGATGTCAACAGATACGGATGTTATTAACAGATACACCAAGGCCTGTATTTCCTTGTTCTCTCTTGCTCCCAGTGGTGGAAATCACTGCAGCATCACTAGGGACGTTATTTATCGCCTCCAAGGCAAGTTATCGTTTTATTGTTACAAATGCTACCAGTTTGCCACAAATATTATTACTGCAGTACATCTTTCCTCCTGAAAGATCCTTTTATATGCCAGGTCCGCGATAGCCCAGTTGGAAGAGCAAAGGATTAGCAACCGGAGGGTTGCGAGTTCGAAATTTGGTCCAGCCAAAGACCGTCGTGTATACGGGGGCTGGTGCACGTTAAATATATCGTGGCCTCAAATGTCCTCTTTGAGTGGGGTGCCAGCTCAGGTGTTACCTCGTCATCTGAACGTGGTTCAAAATTGCAAGGCGCTGTCCTTGATCTTTCCCTTCGGGACTGTCTTCCGGACCGTCACCAATAGCCCGTGTGTTGCTCCAGTGTGATATTAATTAACTACCTACCTTTTAGACGCCCAGAGCACGTTTGAATTTCCTTGAAGTGTTTGATTTCTTGGGAGTGAGCAATAGTAACTTTTATATATGCCCAGGATCATACAACTTAAACTAATAGCAACGTGATCCTTAGACTGCTTTCTTCTGCTGGGTGGAACCTAATTTTCATCACCTGATTGGTCAGTGGGACAAGAGAAGACGCCCATCCATTCATTCATCGTCTGATTGTCCAATGATTGCTCATCTGATAATATTAGACTGGCGATTTCACTACTTGTCACCACTCTAGAAATGTGAATTCACATGCCTACCCTGTCATTACGTGTTACATCGCCAAACGTGGCGATACGATATCGAATTGGTCAAACAAGTCAATTTTTCCACGTGACTACTAGTCGACATGTTAGTCACACTTTCTAAAGCTCCTCTCAATAGATGCTCAGTCTACTTACATTACACGTTTATGGGTATTGATCTCGAACCACCGCCAAGAGCCCGTTGTGTTGCTCCGGTGTGACGCAAATTCAACAACCCACCTATCAACCTGCCTTCCTTGAAATGTTTGGACTTATGGATTTGGATACCTTCCCAGTGGTTCAAAATTACGTGGTGTTGTCCTTGATCTTTCCCTTCGAGATTGATCCAATAGCCCTTTGTGTTGCTCCAGTGTGACGTTAATTACCTACCTACCTGCCAACCCAAAGCGCCCAAAAAGACGATGCGGTGAATTCAGATTCTGATGGAAATCCCATAACCTTCCGCTTGATACCTAAATTAAACTGTCTACAAAAAATTACCACCATTAAAACCCACTAATTACATCCAGAGTTCTTGCGTTTTTCCCTCTTTTTTTATCTGATTGTCAGTCTACCTTATGTGCTTCTTTGGAACGTGAATTGGACTCCTAATTGTAATCAATTACATTGAATTCTGTCTTTTATCACTCTTATTTCTCCCTTTTCCCCTAGTGCTTAGTCACTTTTCTTTATCTTATCTCTGTGTTAGATATATAATAAATTAATTTTAAAATTCTTTATTAATTATGATATGTAGGCAGATAGGCAGTTGATTAACGTCACACTGGAGCAACGCAAAGGACTATTGGTGACAGTCCGGGATCAGTCCCAAGGGGGAAAGACCGAGGACAACACCACGTAATTTTGAACCATGGTCAGATGACGAGGTAGCACATGATCGAGCCAAAGACAAATCGGTCTTTGGCTCGATTCGTACTCGGTATTTGCCTGGACCGAGTTTCAAATTCGCAACACTTCGGTTGCTAATCCGCTTCTCTTCGAACTGGTCTACATTGGCCCAACTAGTTTTTAGAGATTGGCCTTGAGCAAAGCAACATAAATGCTTTGAAAAGATGTATAACTACAGAACTTGGAAAACAGATTGCCCATTGCAGTAGAAAAAGTTCTTACATTTTTGCGCTTTCCTCGGGTCTCAGTACCATGATATCCCACTCTGATGTGGAGGGATCCTATTTTAAACACTCACGCTATTCCTCCAAAATAAGAAACAGTACAGGTTATTATGGAAGACTAAAGACCGTCGCATACATGTGGGCTGGTGCACTTTAAATCTATCGTGGCCTCAAATGTCCTCATGTTCGCGTGGTGTGGATGTTTGGAGAGTGGGGTGTCAGCTGAGGTGTTGACCTCGTCATCTGACCATGGTTCAAAATTACGAGGTATTGTCCTCGAATCTTTTCCTTGGAGATTGATCCCGGACCGTCACCAATAGCATGTTTTGTTGCTCCAGTATGACGTTAATTCAACTATCTACTATGCAGATCAAATTTCAGATTGTAGGAAAAACATTGCTATCTAATACAATATTTTATTTTCCCCATAAAAATTTACTAAGAATATATATTCGAGTTGTGCATCTGATCTATGCTCCACTGCTATGTACATGTATGGACATCTTCTCTTTCGTAATTTAGCAGTATACTCCATTCCATGAAGCTTATTAAACTTAACTAAAAAACTAATTTTAAGAAATTTTGTCATTGGAGCTTCATATTAAAATTCTATGGAAGCTTGTATAAATTCTGTTAAGTTGAAAAGGGGATTACTTAATGTTGCTAATAGCCGAATTTCGTAGACATGTCATTTTGTTCTTCAACCTTATTCATATTTCAATGATGTCGGGCATTTTGTTTTTCTAACTTGTGTATTTCTGGTTATCTGCAAATGTAATCCTCTTTCTTACGTATTCTGCGGGTACTTCAATGCCAAATTGCAATTTCTTCGACGAAGCATTAGATTATTATGAAGATTATATTAGTTTTATTGGATAGTATTGGCATTAAACCAGTTTTGGGACGATATTATTTCACTAAATTTATAATCTTTCACGAACTTTTTTGATTGAACTTAATCTTATTACTAAACTTTCATAATGTTGATTTTTTCCCTAAATTAGTTTTCAGAAATTTTCTATATAGTATTTGAACGATATAAAAGAATAGAATATTTTTAGCATATTACATCCTTTTTCGTAATCTGCATCCATTTTTGTATTTTGTCAGAAAAACTAGAGAATCAATAGCAGTAATTCTGATCTCCAATCCGATTTCTTTTATCAACACTTTCACTTCGGAAATGTAAATCACATGTACATATTTCTTTAATCTGCTGAGAAGTTTTATATTGGTTTTTGGCTTTCTTGCTTGGGAATTTGCCAGAAAATTCTGTTTTCGTTCTTTTTCTCTTATCCCATAAATCTGTATTAACAATACAGATTTATCTGTATTAATTTAATTAATTCCTCTCATTTACAGCTTTTAATTTTTATTAAACGATCTTTTACTCGAGTCTTCAGAAAAGTTGCATCATGCTAAAGTTCACTTTCTTAAATAATCAGTTTAATTTTTTACGTAATTTTAAAATTTAAAGATCTTTATTCAACAAGAAATCTAAGATTTGTAAAAGGAAAACCATTTAATAAAATTTTATATCTGAGTTTGCTGGTTGGTTTGGGTGTTAAGACGCAAAGGTCATATTTGTAAAAATGCGCCAAACACAAATGAAAGTCAAGTTGTGGACATACACACCAAAATGGTTTACTGACACACACAGAAGAGAGAAATACACACAAGGTAAGCTACAGGAATCGAGCCTGTGTAGCCGCAAGTTGCTGACACAATGGTAGGTAGGTATTTAATTAACGTCGCACTGGAGCAACACAACGGGCCATTGACGACGGTCTGGAATCAAACCCGAAGTGAAAGATACGAGAACAACACGTAATTTTGAATCACACTAACGCAATGGGAAACTTAGAGGTAGAGTGAGTAAGGATAACCTTTTTATGTGCACAGGATCATGTGACCAAAACTAGTAGCAACATGACCCTAAGACTACTTTTGTCAGCTGGGAGGAAACTAGCATTATTTATTTGATTGGTCCATGATATGGGAGGAAGCAACATCCATGGATTCATCATCTGATTGGTTCACGCGATATAGTAGATTTCAGCAATTTCACAATTTTTGTCGCCACTCTATTGAAATGCACATTCACACATCTACCCTGTCATAAGATGTTGTGTCATACGATGTCTACCCGAAGGCCTAAGATGCCAAATCGGCCGACCAAGTCACGTTACTACTAGTCGACATGTTGGTCACACTTTTTAAGCTTCTCTATTTAGTTTAGTCTACTTATATTTCACGTATGTGGGGGAAAAATCCAATTGAACAGTCAACTATCATGTATCTAATTATAATTTTTTCTTTGGAATATTTACTGGCGAAAAACGAAATTGTTTTCGAGAAACAAAGCCAACCGACGTCATGTTCAGAATACGGAGCAGGAAACACATTTCACCGCAAAATACACTACCGTCACCTATATTTAGCGTAACAGAAAATGCCTCTCATAAGTGGTTCTTGAGATTATTAAAAGATTTAAAATGCTACTTCACGAAAAACGATTTTGCTCAAGCACATTGACCTAGACCAATTGTATTCTCTTTTGATTTCAGTGTCCGAAAGAAGCAGCTCAAGCCGTGGACTCAGCGTTCGCCTCTATGAAGAACTCGTTCTGCTTTTCATTCTTCTGGCGTTCCTTTGACAAGATGGCTGACTTCGCCAAGCGTGGATGCTCATTCTCAAGACAGTGAAGCGAATTCTTGCTTTCTGTTTTTTCGTTGGCTGACAGACTCTTTCTATCACACACTGACAGAAGACATTACCGTTGCAGTCGTGCGGGTTTTCGACCGAAAGAGGTTTTAAAGGAAGTTGGTGATAAATGCGATCGGGACTGAAGTGGCTAGGCCTGTGCTCTCTAGGGCCTGTGTTGGTTTCTATGCTTAAAATACGTATAAAATCGCAGATTTTTTTCCTTTTCCGTAAATAATTTATTTTGTAGAGATATGAAGGGCGATAGTTTTATTTTTAAAACTGAGATAATTTTAATTGACAAAATTGATTTTCTTATTGAAACTTCGAGAATCGCAATTCCATACTTATGGTTTCCTGGGAAATATTGTAAACGTTTCACATTGAGGTTTTAACGAAACATCAGAAAACGAGTTTGTTTTTCTCTTAAGTTAAAAAATTAAATATTAATGTATATTTGTAATTAATTTGCATCAATTTATTTACATTTTTTTCTCTAGAAAGAATAAAGTTTAAATAATTATAAAATGTTTAAGGGCTGTTTTACTTTTTGCCCTTATGCGGAGTTAAATATCAACATTGGCTGCATTTCATTGCCTATTTTCATTGTTTGAATTCGAAGAATTCAGTTTAGATGCGTTCTGCTTTATCCTATTATTCTTTTACTTTAAAATTATGTGGAGTTAAATATCAACATCTGTTACCTTTTCATTTTTTCAGAATTGTTTGAATTCAGTTTAGATACCTTTTCTTCTTCCTTTATTTTACGTTTTATCAGTTGTGTTGAAAAACCTTGAGGTTAGGTACTATTGATTAGGCGATGGATTAATTCTTAAAGTGTGTTGGGAGCACAGTTACAGTTACGTTCTGTGTTTTATAAAGACTAATAAGGAGAGTTGAACTGTATTTGATGGCACAAGCTCTGGTGCGAATGGATCTCGTATTCACTGCAAAGATTTCAGACGATTCAGAGATTTCTGCAATGATTTCAAACCGGGAGAACTATTACAACAGTTTATTTCGCTGCTTGCTGTGCTTGGAAAAAGCATTGCTCCTTCTCCGTAAGGGTACATCGGAACAAGACAATTACAGTGTCTACGTATGTGAGTAAGAAAATGGTGATAATTTACAAGCGCAAAAGTGAGATGGTAGCTGATGCGGAAATACGTACACTACGCTGAAACTAAAACGAAAGAGTTTTGCTTTCTGCATACTGGTGGTATTTCTGAGATTTTTATTTAAAAATGTGCATTAGAAGCAATTGTGTAAATAAATATTAGCGTTTAATAAAAAGTACGAGTCTAACGCCTTTCTCGCAATTTTGAGACTATAAATGTACTTCAAATATATTATCTTAACACTTGCACTTACATTACTTTGTATCTTAATCCTGATTATTTTCTGATAATTTATTTTATCTAATTATAGGAACTATTTTACAACTAGTGTTAAAGGCAAGAGTGATTAAGTTTCTTTAATGAGATCCAAAGGTTAACTTATTTTTCTGAAAACGGATCAAATGTGCAGTACATACTGAGTTATTTGAAAATAAGCACTCCGATAAATACGTATTTTGTGTGAAAATAAACTAAAATGTGTACTTTGACCCTCCTGGCGGTTGTCTAGACGAGGCATATCGTCATTTTCAAAACTGACCAGGTCTTGATGGACGAGATATCTCGTCATTAGAAAACAACTGACCAGATCTTGATTTCGTCATCATCAAACAATCGGCAATATCTTGATGATGATATATCTCATCTTTTGTAAAGTTAATCAGATCTTGATGAATGAGATATCTCGACGAAACGACTGGGAGGGTTAATGTGAAGCCTCAAGACACTAAGTATGGTATATGGCTTAAATATGTTGTTCAATACCAAAATTGGCGTAAAAGCTGTAAGTTATAAATTGTTCAAGTTTTTAGGATGGGCCTTCATTCCTTGTATTCTATATCGTCGGCTTATAAGTGAAACACTAAGTCGGAATTTCCAAGGCAAGTTGTTTTTAGCTTTTCCTAGGCCTGAATGTGGTGATGTTTACATTTGTGGTCCACTAAGTAATTTTTTACGGAAAGCTTACATTCCTTCTGGTTAGAATTAATTAGAATTGCCTCTCCCTCGTTTCTTCAGTTTTTGACATAGCGCGTTTCACTTGTAAACCGACGATATGATTATTTACCAAGCCTGTGCAGTCGTGAAGAGTAGCTGAAATTAACTCCAGAGGGCTTCAGTTTATGAAGTTTTTAATTATTAAAAGAATTTAATGTCGCTTTGGAGCCTTGCAGAGGGTCCTAAACAAAGGGTTGAAGAAATTTCATGTTATTTTCATACAAAAATTCACGACATAAATTTTAGTATTTCTTAAACAGAACTAATGCTCTGAAAATTCAAGTTTAATTAGAAAATCCACGAATTACATCACGTTGTCAAAGCCATAGAGAACCGAAGTCAAAGGTTCGTTAAATATCGGACAAATGTTTAGTCAAATAAAAGATAGTTGAATTTTTCTTACTAAAATTAGAAATTTAAGTCTAAATATAGCGGGCATAAAATAACGAGTGTAACACACAGTCAAAAAGACAGCTTTGAGTATACGAAAGGAGAAAAATTCAACTCATTAAGAGTGTTTCTCCAAGAAATCTAACCTTCATACCAAGAAAAAAGTAATTTAGTGAACTTCACCAGTCTAAGATTATCTCATTCTGGTCCAAAAATGCAAAAGAAACTCATGTCTCAAAATTTTGTCAGTTTCACTTGCAAGTCGACGATATGTTATTCAGATTGATTAATTCCTACATCAATCACAAAACGCGTTCCTGTAATATGAATTCGAAGTTATTGGAAGTACGAATTTTACTGACGGTTTGTTTTTATTTAATTTTTATAAGATGCAGCACTCTCAAATCAGTATAAAGCCGCGCTAGAAATATGAAATTTATAGGTTCATAAAGCTGTAGTTTTCAACATTGTGTGAAATTGAGCAAATGTGAAATGAAAAAATGCGAAATAATTAGTTGATATTATTCCTTCATATTCCAACAAAATGTTTTTTCGACTTTGTGCCATATGTATACACTAGAAATCAGGCAAATTGTTCAGAATATCGATATTTTTATTGTTTCAAAATATTTTCCAACTTATTCCTTAGCTTTTAAACGATACGATCTTGTAAGTATTCGAAATATGTTTCTAGTTACAAGGATTTTTCGTTATGTAGTGTGCAGACTTGTTTCCGAAATTTTCAATTCAATTTCTGAAGAACGGTTTTTGCAATATCATGCTTTGTCAAACGGGGATAACTCAACGAGTTTATCTATTATAATTATTTTTGTATCATTATAATCTATATAATACAGTGGATGTTTTGACTCAATCAGTTATTAGTTCAGAAGTGAATTTTTAGTTTTTTAAATATAAAAATTTCTGAAAATGTATGATTTTTAGTTTCCTTGATGAAAAACTGCAAGAAACCTATTCCCTGTAGCAACTTGATTGAGATTAAAAAAATAAAGAATAATATTAGGAATAATTTCCAACAGGAATAGTGTCTCTGAACAAATTAGAATTTGAGATATCAGTATTAAAAACATGCATATTGGCTGATTGTACATAAATTATAAAATTAATGATTAGCTTAATCTGATTTTTTTCACTCTGAAATGATTTTAAGCATAAACCAATGACCAATTGCAAAAAACTAAAGTTTTAAAGTCAAAATTAAAAAAGTCTAGTGTATACATACATCTTAAAAATATGACTGACAGTTGACAAAGGGAAACAAATTTAGTCTAAATTTCAAAACAAATTAAATAAATTCAGTCCGAAGGAGTTAATGCGATTCTAAACGTCGTACTATTACAACAGATTTCGTGACTAGCTTATTCACTGCCGATTTCCATTTCTCTCAATCCTTTTCTTTGCCCGTGATCAGCAATTCGTCTCAGTAAAAGTACGTGTTCTAAACCCCTCCCATAAGGTGGATATACACGGGCTGCAATCTACTCTGCATCGCAAAATGAAGCCAGGATCCGACTCAAAGTACGTGACGCACATGCAAATCAATGGGGCACTTAAAATTCTTCGACCTGCGTTTCTTAACAGAGAAAGCGTTCTCAACTTTTCAAATATTGATTCTTTTCGAGAGGCTCGTGTACCGGGATGTTTCGTCGGGAGGTTCTTGGAAAAGATTAATAACTTTTGCTTTTGTTCCGAAGCTTTTGTTTTAGCACATACGTAGACAAAGCGCCCTCTTCTCCCTCCTTCCTTGTTTCTGGAAACAATTTATGAGGAAAAGACTTTCGACTTCAAAAGAAACGGTGCATTAACTCCTGGATCACGTCAATTTGTTCGCAGGCTTTTTGTTTTCGAAATTTGCATTTGATTGTACGGCTTTGAGAACTCAAACTTCAAACGGTATTCGAGCAATAAAATTGCGACTGAGACGGGAAGTCATATGCTCATTTGAATAGTCCATTAAAGGCATTTTCTTGCTGCTGAAAAATTTCTACAGATGAGTTCGTTTCTTATGTTCTGCGAAGAGAGATCAAGCATTTCAGTGAAAACCTAATCTGAATATTTAGCAATCGAATTAAGACTTTTTCATAAGTGTAGTCTACGGGATTGAACTTATGGAAGAGCTGTGAGGACAGGCCCATCCTAGGAGCTTTAAAATTTTAATTATTCAGAGTAAAAAATTCATAAATAACTCAATCCAATACAATCGGAAAAAAAATTAAAAGAAATTTGATTATCACTATGATACATTAGAATTTATTTCAATGAATTAATACATTGTAACTTCATTTCTCATTGAATTGCTACATTATAATTTCATTGAATTAATACATTATAACTTCATTTCATTGAATTGTTACATTAGAATTTTATTTAATTAAAAAAATTTAATTAAATTTAGAATTTCATTTTTAAAAATTGAATTGATACATTATAATTTCATTTAATTAATAAATTAACTAAATTTAGACTTTCATTGAATGATACATTAGAATTTCACTTCATCGAATTGATGCATTAGAATTTCATTTCAATTTAAAATTTAAATTATTCAGAGCAAGAAGTTAATAAATAACTGAATCCAATAAAATCGGTAAAGAAATTAAAAAAAGAATTTGATTTGGACGATGATACATCAGTATTTGAGAGAACGATATTCAATCGATACGAATTTAATCACGCAATGCATGTTACTTCCTCCGTATGTTTATGTATATGCTGCATAGCATTTTAATTTTTATGAATACATGCAGTAGTTACATGAAAATTAATCAATATCGTTTGTGAAATTTGATTGGATCTAGAATTTATTGAAGTTTTGTTAATGTTTCAGACTACTTCTGTTTTTAAGCTGTATAAAAATGTATATTATCTGCATCAGATAAAATAATGCATGAACATATTATTTGAATTTGTAATAAAACAACGAAAACTTTATGTGCCTATTTGTTTCTTAATTATCAGAAATAACACAAGTTCAACTATGAAACTATGAGTAAAAATAATACTTAAACTCTAAATCCTTCACATTCTTTCTCAAAGAAGAATCAAATCAATACATTTTCAGTAGATCACATGATCAAAGTATAAATATCTTTTCGAAAAGTTAGCGTTTTGTCATGCGTTTTCCTTTCCTTGGGGCTTTGGAATTTTTCAAATGAAAAGAGTTAGTTATACGACTTTTTCCTTTCTAACTGGTGGCAGTCTGGTGAATGGTGTTTACCATAAAGGAAATATAGAAGTAGAAGTGTATCAATAATAACCTTTCTATGTGCCCAGGATCATGTGACCAAAACTAGTAGTAACGTGACCTTTAGACTACTTTCGTCTTAGATTACTTTTTACTCAATAGCAATACTCAGTCTACTTATATGTCCCTTTAATGGTGTTTAAAGCACTGCGTTACTGCAAAAATGAAATTCGGTACGCAGGATTTTTCAGTGTAAACATAGTCATATATTGATATTCCCATTTCAGTGAAAAACTTCCTTTATACTTTCTTTCTGATTGGTCACTGATATTTGCTACACAGATATTATTTAGGCTTTCTGAGTTTGAGTTCTTCGACACATTCGAATATTATTCGTCTTAGAGAATATTACCACTATAAAATATTTAAAAATACTTAAAAAACAAAAATTACACACTCTAGTAGAACCTCTGCCCGGTGGTTAAGAAACAAGGATCTCTAGATACGTAAGGAGGTAATTGAATTTATGCCGCACTGGAGTAATATATAGGTCTGTTGACGGGGGTCCGGGATCAGTCTCGAAGGGAAAGGTCCAAGGACAATACCTCGTAATTTTGAACTACGGTCAGATGACGAGGTCAACACATGAGCTGGCACCCCACTCTCCAAACTTCCACATCACGCCAACGTAAATCCGGCAATTGAAATCCTAGAAATATATACTAGAAGCTTAGATATTTTATTGATTTGAGTGACCAACATGAGGAAAACTATTTCTAAAATTAATATTTGTTTAGTTGTAGTAGTTGCATATCGAAAAAAATTTATTCAGCGTAGTCATATATTGTAATGTAGAAATTGAATATTAAAATAGGTTCTTTTCAAATAAATTCCGCGTATTGCGGTGTTTCCTAGCTTCGACGGATTTGAAAATTTATGGAATTGTGCTATACATTTTTGAACATAATAAATATAAAGTACAGTAAAAAGACGTTAGGTTACCAACTCTATGAGAGCAAATGTCTCTCAAAAATAAAACAGGGAACTTATGATTGGACTTTGGAAAGGATTTGAAGTTGGTATGATGTTCTATTCATCTCATTTTATCACTTATATTTCACATTATGTCAGTAAAATCCATAAGATTGTCTTTCGTCTAGATCAGAGATTTCAACCTTTTCCTATCTCATGGCACACATTAACTAATTACTAAACTTCTGCGGCCCACCAAAAATATATTTTTTGCCGGCCTGATAAAAAATAAGTATAATTTTGATTTATTTATAAGCAATAAGTATGCTAATTGGTGTAATGGTGGTCAGGTGCTGACATCTGGATCGAAAGTTTCCTGGTTCGAATCCGGGATAAGGCGATGTTTGTTCGTCGGAATGGATGGGTGTATTATCCATAAATTGGTTGTGCCAAGAATGTGAGGTAATGCTTGTGAAGTATAACATCCCAAACTCCACAAAGTGGTGCACAGGGCACCAGTGGTTCTCAAATCCGCCCTTGTAATACCTTGTAATGCTATCTCAAATCCGTCTTTGTAATGCCGAAATTGGCAGGGTATTAAAAGTAGAAATAGTACTCGTAATTACCTATCCTTTTTTCTCCAAAGTGACTTCTAAAAAATCCTTTTGAAGCAATTAAGTTTTGATATTTTTCAGAATAAAATGTACTCAAAGTTAGATCATAGAATCAATAGTTTAGAATTTTATATACCGGTAACACTTGAAACTGTTGGTCAAAAACGTAAAACTAAACGGTTGAAATGAAATACATTTTACGCAATTCAAACCGTTTCACCTTTCTTAAGGCACATCAATCCCATTCTTGAAGCAAATCGGTTGAAAATCGCTGGTGTATCCCCATATCTCCCAAACGCCTCGATTGTCTGAACGTGATTCAAAATTACGAGGTGTTGTCCTTGGATCTTTCCCTTCGGGGTTATTCCCAGACCGTCGCCAATAGACCGTTATGTTGCTCTAGTGAGATAATAATTCAATCTCGCACAAAAAAATGCCTGGACAATTATCACGAAGTACAGCAATGTGGCATTCAAATGTTTTAAGAATCCCGTGTAGGAAATGAACAGTCTCGTTTCCACGTCACAGATAGTCGCACTTTCTGTCTGAAGGAGTTCTCTTCATAGACAGACAGTACAATGCAAGTCCAAATAGTTCAGTGGCACTAAAATGTGAGGAATTGTCCTGTGTAATTTCGAATATTTGATTTTTGAATTTCACATCACGTCGAGATGCTTTTTGAACTCCTCAAACTTTTCCTCCCATCAAGTATGGTAATCCGCGTTCTGTATTTCTGACACAATACTTTAAGAATCCCTTGTAGGAAATGGGTAAAGTGTCGTTTTCGCAGGTCCAGACATACAGTCGGAGACTTTCTGTCTGAATGAGTTCTTGTGGTAGACAGATAGTACATTACAAGTCCAAATAGTTCAGCGACACTAAAATGTGAGGAATTGTCCTATGAAATATAGAATATTTGATTTTGTATGAATTTCACATCACGTTGAGATACCATTTCAATTCCTCAAACTTTCTCCCACCTAGTATGTTAATTCGCGTTCTGTGTTCCTCACACAAATCTGACACAATTATTCGTATCCCCTGTAGGAAATGGGCAGCCTCGTTTCCACGGCAACAGACAGTCACAGACTTTCTGTCTGAAACATTTCTCTTCGTAGACAGACAGTATAATGCAAGTCCGAATCGTTCAGTGACACTAAAATGTGAGGAATTGTATGAAATATGGATTTTGTACGCATTTCACGTCACGTTGAGATGCTTTTTGAACTCGAACTTTTCCCTCATCAAGTGTGCTAATCCGCTTTTTGTGTTCCTCACACAAATCTGACACAATGCCTAAAGCATTCCCTGTAGGAATGAGCAGTCTCGTTTCCACGGCAGCAGACAATCGCAGACTTTCTGTCTGAAAGAGTTCTCGCTGTAGACAGACAGTACAATGCCAAGTCCAAATAGTTAAGTAGCATTAAAATGTGAGGAACTGTCCTGTGAAATATCAAATTTTTGATCTCGTATGAATTTCACATCACGTTGAGAAGCTTTTCGAACTCTTCAAACTTTTCCTCCCATCAAGTATGTTAATCCGCGTTCTGTGTTCTTCACACAAATCTGAAAATAAAAGCGGGGCCAAGCATTATGCTAAATCAATTTGTCATGAATAAATTCGATCCAGTTTATATTCTAAAAACACAAAATCACTTAGGACCTATCATCAGACTGCGATTTCCGTGTTCTGTAGAAAGATTAAAACGCCATGCCACGTCTGAGTTCATGCCAAGAGCTGCGGAAGAAAATGTTACCTTTAGCACTCCAAGAAACCGATTGCTTTCGAAATGAAGAAATATTCCTAATTATTATTCATGTATGTATGCATTATTCATGGGGTACGGGAAAAGTGTGAGGGTAAGGTAGCTTTACGCAGTCACTTCAAATATTTTTCGAGGGCAGAGATTATTGATTTTATTCATGGTTTAAAAGAATTTTTTTGCATACTCTTCATGCGTGAGTACCTTAATCTTCTTTGGGTTTCAGCAGCTGAGGTTTTATAAATCATTTACTTCCAAAGAGAATTTTCGGTTTGGTAATTTGCTGCGTTTTTGTTCTGTTTTTTGTGACCCGGACTTTTCCTCCTCAGTGGTAGAAAAGGAAATTAATAAGATTCTTATAAAAACATTCATTTCTATTTATTATATTCCCGTTAAGTTTTTTTGCTGACTTCTCCTTTATTTTATTAATTTGCGTCATTAAATGAAATATTATTTCAGCGTTTGATTTTTGTTGTTTTTCTCTATTGCTAATGTGCTTGTTTCTTTTTCCGTATCCAGTATTTAACTTAAAAGCAACAAGAACCAGAAATGACTTTTTCTTTCGTGTTTACTGCGAGTTGTGATTTATCAAGACACAATCGATAAAAGTATTGTTAAAGTTATTTTTAATGAAAAAACTAAAGGAAGTTTAGGATTCATTTCATCTTTTTTAATGTTGTAAACCTACTGTCATTTCTCTGCAAGTAAACATAGTGTTTTCATTAATATTCTCATCAGAATTAAAATAAAAAAATCAACGACTTTTGAAAGATGCAAAATTACACAATGCAGTCTCAGAAAATACCAGTAATCCAACAGAAAAATAAGTTATTGTCAGATTTAAGTATTTTTCAAACAGTTTACTATGTATAGTAAAATAAATCACTTTGTACGATGTTCAAAGTTTATCTCAGAAAATAGGATTTTAAGGAATAGAAAATTTATTGCAATTCATTTCTACAATTTATTATTTATACAAATCTATATTTAAACGTATTCTTACTGAAGTACGTTGTTTCGTTGAATGAATGAAAGTATACATCCTTTCCAAAACTATATCTTATTCTCGTTATAATCTTAGAATATTAACCCTCCAAGTGGTTTCGACGAGGTATCTCGTCCATCAAGATCTGACTAATTTTGCAAATGACGAGTTACCTCGTCATCAAGATATTGCCGATTTTTTTAGGATGACAGGAATCTGGTCAGTTTTTCTAATGACGAGATATCTCGTCCATCAACATCCTGTCAGTTTTGCTAATGACGAGAGATACCTCGTCGAGCCAACCACTAAGAGGGTTAAGCAAAATATCTATAACCATAGCTCGGATCTTTCCCTTCGGGTTTGATCCAGGACCGTCGCCAATAGCCCGTTGTGTTGCTCCATTGTGACGTTAATTAAATACCTACCTACCTATACGCATCTGCTAAAGAACTACACGCACAAAACAAGTAACTTTCCTGTTATAATATATAACCAGTGTTTAATGATAGTAATAATGCGATTTCTTTCTTCTGGACTCTCAGAATGCTAGCTACTCAAGAAAACTTCTTTTAGTAGATATATTTATATTAAATATACTCTTAAGTAAAGCCCATCTTCTTTCTGTAGTTGAATTACTTATTTTTTATTTTTGCGTGTGTCCACGAACTGGAGTGTAATAAGTATAACTTGATTACCAACTATGCCATCGTCATCACAAGAAATTCTGCACAAAAAGCACTTTCTGAAGTGTATTCAGTATTGATAACGATATATACTTTTACCATCGATATGATCGACTAATATTTGCTCTTTTTTCGAAGTCCTTTTGGTAAATACCCATGAGGGCTTCATGATAAAGTTGTGAAGGGATTTTTACTTTTTGGTTGGGATCGATAAATTGTTATTGGGTTAAGGTCGAACCCTTTTAGAGATGTTGCGCAGAAGGATTGGTAGGTAGGTATTTTAATTAATGTCACACTGGAGCAACACAACGGGCTATTGGTGACGGTCCGGGATCAATCCCAAAGGAAAGATCCGAGGACAATACTACGTAATTTTGAATCACTGTCAGATGACGAGGCAACACCACTCTCCAAACTTCCACACCCCGCCAACGTGAAGAAATTGAATCCGTTACTCTTCCAACTGGGCCACCGCGGCCCGCAAAATGATTGGATGGAAAAAGAATAAAGGACTTGTTGACACTAGTGAATATTAATAACAAATTAGTCCTAGGGTATTATTTTTCTTTCGAACTCTCATGTACAGTGGTATGATCACGGTCGATATATAATTTCGACCATGGGCAGGTAGATACGCAATATGACATATCTTACATACTTTCATAAAAAGGTAGTTAGATATTTTAATAAACGTCATACTAGAACAACACAACGGGCTATTGGTGACCTTTCTTAAAAAACAGTAGAATTTAAAACTACAGTAGAATCTTGATTATCAGAGCTCCGATTAGCCAAGTGTCCATGTTTTCCGAGTCGAATTTGATACCGAATTTCTTTGTGTTAACCCTCCAAGTGGTTTTGACAAGATATATCGCCCATCAAGGTCAGAATAATTTTGGTAATGACGAGATATCTTGTCATCAAGATATTACTTTTTTTATGATGACGAAATCAAGATCTGGCCAGTTTTCATCTAATGACGAGATACCTCTTCCATCAAGATCTAGTCAATCTAGCAAAAACGAGATACCTCGTTTAGACAACCACCAGAAAGATTAATAGCCCTCAAGGGCTCAACTCCTTTAGGTGTATGGGCCTCATGGACCCGAGATACTCAAGTGATCTTTTGTTTTTCCATGAGGTTTACCGTCTTTGTAAATACGGGTGTCACGCTTCAGGGAAAACCACAAGCGATCTTTTTCTCCTTTCATCCCATTATTCTATTCCTCTTTTTCCCTTTCACGATATTTTTTACTTGAAGTTATCTGCCTTGTGTTTGATGCAGCTTGGCTGTATAACCCTTGCACCATAAGACCCTAAACATACAGTTAAAACAGTAATGATTTGGTGGAAATCATTCGTATTTTTCGCCGTCTTCAATTTTTAAAAATTGTTACTTTTTCATAGAACTTACCGCAACATATCTCATTTTTAACCCGTTTGGTGATTGTCTTGACGAGGTATCTCGTCATTAACAAAACTGACCAGATCTTGATTTACGATATATCTAGTCAATCGAAAATAATTGACCTGATCATTAAAAAACGACAATATATTTATCATTTGGAATTCACTCGACATTCTTGATGACAAGATATCTCGCCATTAGTAAAATTGGTCAGATCATGATGGACAAGATATCTCGTCAAAACCACTTGGAAGCTTAATTTGCAATACCCAAACCTCTCTCAGATTCTGCCATTATATATTTCCTCAGATCAAATATTGCTTATCCTGAAACTATCCTTTTAACAGAAGCCGGATGTGTCAAGTAGCAGGTAATATACTCTATCTCTACTGAAGTTGGTGCACAAATATTCTGATCAGATGAAAGGATTAAATAGATGAACACATTTTCCTTCAGAGGTTCTTCTCTATTTTTCATGTGCTACTGCTTAAAGGCCAAGATGCCTTGGATGTCACCAAGTAATCTAAGAGTTTATCAAGTTTATAGAAGATATACCACCGGATTATTATTTGAGGCGTTCGGTCAAATATCAGTCTGCAAATTTTTCGAAACACTCCCCGTGATGAACTTCAAAGTATCGACACCAACTTTCCCACAATTTCGTCAGGTTTTAGTACTGAAGACATTACATGCATAAACCTGCATCAAACAACATTACCTGCATTAGTTTTGCCTCAGCATGAATAAGAGCTGTTGGTGTAGGTATGTGGCAAAATATGGCCCGATAACTCATCACATGCAAGGCGGCTCATAACAGCAAATACATGTTTGTGATTGCATGAGAAAACCCAGTTACAATCTAAGAAAATTTTTAAAATTGCGACATAAATGGTTTTAGGTGATATTTTGTGACGATTTGTTTTTAAGTGAAATGACAGTAGTGGGTTAAGCCGAATATTACAAACAAGAGAGAAATCGAATACAACCTTTCTGAAGAAGGAATACATTTCCAATACTTATAAAATACTCTGAACGTATTACTTGGATGAAAATTGTATTCACCGATCCTCCAATCTTCTGGCAAATGAAAGCCCTGGAATGTGATTACTATAAAAATCCTCTTCCATATTTCCTGCCATAATAAAATAAAAAATGTGGAAATATTGTACCAAGGCTCCGAAAATGCTGTGTGGAGAACTTGACCGGGATGGGTACATACGATCTGCCCCCATTTCATGAGAAGTCATGCCCAAAAAATTGATTCCAACTTTGACTGCAAACTTCTCATACGTTTCTCATGTTCCACAGATGGATGAGAGGTAATGAATGGACTTGAAGTCTAGTCACCTCTCGGTAGTGAGTCTTTGGTTGTTTGGAAAACCACCGGAAGAAGTCTGAATTGCATATTGCACTTTAACCTTCCAAGTTATTTCGACTAGATATCTCTTTCATCAAGAACTGACCAATTTTGCTAATGGCGGGATATCTCGTCATCAATACGCATATTGCCGATTTGCTTATGTTGACGAGATCAAGATGCGGTCAGTTTTTTCTATTTACGAGATATCTCGTCCATTAAGATCTGGTCAGTTTTGCAAATGACGAGATACCTCGTCGAGACAACCACCTGGAGGGGCAAGTGAATATGATTTAAATCTGTGTTCCTGTCTCCCCTTTGAATTCAGGGCCGTGGTAGCCTGGTTGGAAGAGTAACGGATTAGCAGCCGGAGAGCTACGAGACGAATTCAACAAAAGACCGTCGTGTACAAAGGGGCTGGTGCACGTTAAATCTGTCGTGGCCTCACATTGGCGTGGTGTGAAAGTTTTGAGAATGGGGTGCCAACTCACAGGTGTGACCTCGACATCTGACCGTGGTTCAAAATTACGTGGTTATGTCCTCGGAACTTTCCCCTCTGGTTTGATCCCCAAACGTCGGCAATAGCCCGCTGTGTTGCTCCAGTGAGACGCTGATTAAAATACCTACCTCTACCCCTTTGAGTTCATTCAGGAAGTTTTGAAATATATTGTCTGTTACGAAATGAATTGAAATATATTGTTTGTTTTGAAATAAATTGTTTAGTACATGACTACTATGACAGTTAGGTAAATATTTACATGAACCCTATCAAAGATACAATGAATTGATTGTTTAATAATGTTCTGTGCACTATTCTTGGGACATTGATTGTCAGTCATCGGAGAACAAATGTGGCGACTAAACAATAAATATTGACATTCGGACTGTCAAGCTTGTGCAAATACTTATACATTTTAACTCGATCCCTGCTCTTGATTTCGGCAACAATCTGGCCCGCCGAACGAGATTGGAAATAAAATTCAGCCCTCTCTTTCACACGCCAGTGGAAAGCAATTTCAAAATCCCATTTCGTGGGTCCGGGGCGAAAGAATGCCTGCAACAGGGTGTTGTGTGCCTCAAAAATTGATTCTGAAGGGGACAGGGACGGGATCGGGGGTTCCAGAGAACGAAAGGGGGAGGACCCACTCCAAAAACGCATCTCGAAATTCGGTTTCCGCCCCAGAAACGACTCAGGAGAGCGAAGCGAAATGACGGAAACCGCATTTTCAATTATTAGCGTGCAGGTTTCAAATTCAGGCTGATTTACTTTGTATCCGTAGTGATTTAGCATATTTTCAATATATTTAAGAGGTTTTAAAAGATAGATTTACTATTGGCAGATTGAGGTGCTCGTCTTAATCGATTTCACATAAGTGGCTAACGCTCAACTTGGTCCTTAACCCTGTTAAGGAACTTGGTCCATCGGAAGATCTGGTCAACATTTCACTTGTGTTTAGTTTTGAGGTTTCAAATACTACGTCCTTTTTCAATTTTAAGATACAATTTATGCTGGTTTATCGGTATTTTACAGATATTTATATACATAAACTCAAGCTATGACCATTAAATCAGCCGTTTAACTGGTATAATGGTCACCGTGTTTGTTGTCACCCAATAAGACCCGTATTCAAATTCCAGTTTATAAGAATTGGGATGTTGGTGACTGTTTCTGTTAGAAGCAATGGCAACCAGAAAAAGTAACATTGCCCTCTCAGAGGAAGATTCATCTGTCCAGTTTAAAATCCAATCTTTATAAAAGAAATTGTACCTTCCCATCATTGATACGTGGGAAAATCTCCGGGTGAGCTTTTAGATTTCAACATGTTTTTCTAGGTTGTCAAGAATGAACATCTAAAGTACATGACCTACGTCGATGTAACCAAGTCTTTCCACAGTGTACCAAATGTAAAAGAAGTCAGCTTCTCTATATCGCATCCTATTTTGTATCAATTTCAATAGCTAAGAAATCTTCTCCAACCCCACTACTATAGCTGAAAAATTTATTTTGCACAACCCCCATATATTGGTGTAGAACGTATCTAGCACCACAGCATGACCACCAATCCAAGCAACCAGGAGTAATGATGGCCTACTCACTGGGTGCTCCTTCACAAATAGCCGTCATTCCGCTTCTTAACCTCGAACCCTATGACTTTATACCATCCATTGCGATACAAACGTCTTTGACATGTCCAAATCATAGACGTGAAATATAAGTAAACTAAGCATTGCTATTGAGAGGAGCTTCAAAAACTGCTGCCAACATGTCGACTAGCAGTCACGTGACTGCTGTGTGAACTATTTGGTTAGCCGGTTTCGCATTTTATGAAAGGGAAGATATGTGAATGAGCATTTCTATACAGTGGCGACAAAAATGGTGATATCGCTAAAGTCTACTACTATGCCACGTGGACCAATCAAATGATGAATTAATGGATGGGTGTATTCTTCCTACCTGTGGACTAATCAGATGATGAATGTCCTTTTCCACCTGGCAGACGAAAGTAGTCTAAAGGTCACGTTACTACTAGTTTTGATCACATGATCCTGGACACATAAAAAGATTACTATTGTTTATTCTACTTGTTTCCTCTGCGGTCCAAATCCCATAACACTTATTTTATTTCCTTCATTTCTCATGGTATTAGCTTCAGTCAACGAAGGCCAGCGGAAAATAATACTTTCTTACAACAGTCCAATATTGAAGTATGCTCCTTTACCCATATAACATTCGTGGCTTGAGACGTTAGTTTTGATAACACACAATTTGTTACTATTCTACAGTATGATAATTGTATTTAATGTATGGTTCAAGAAATTGAATCCAATGATTTCTTTTCATATTTTAATTTTCCATCCTAACCGGAACAATTAGTTTATTTGGAATAAGCGAATAACCCAATTGGAGGTGATTGGTTTATTCGAAATTGGACCCCGAATTGGAGTAATTCGTTTATTCCAAATAAACTAATGCCCGTGATCAAAGGATTCGTTCATACTTCTTCCATTCTACTAATCCAATTTGCTGAAGTTTTCACATGGCTAGTCTTGACGTATTGGATGGGGATGAGGTACGTGTAGGGATACATTTCGATATGCTCATAAAAGAAAATAAATTTAAGAAAATTTGGTGGTTCCCTGGTTGCTTTGATAAGGGCATAAGTACTCGTAATTTGCGGAATCGTTGTACCATGAATTTACTATAATTTTACCATTTACCAGCATTCCTTACAAAACAAATATGTGTAGAGGCCATTCACCGGTCATAAATTTGTTTAACATAAAGATGAAAGGTCTATTAATAAGGACAAAATATTGCGTTCTACATGAAGATTAATTGGGATCGAATATACAAATTTGTACCACATTAATTTTATAAATATATTAATGTTCCTAGTATTAATTTTTTATTTGCAATTAATTATTGACTGTGTATACAAATTAGAGGAAGACAGAGTTCTGTTAATGATTCTCCAAGAGGAAGTGAAAAAAGGCACCCTTTTAAATGAAGACAATTTGGGTTGTGATATACCAGTTTAGACCACATTCGTTTTGTTAATATGTTAATGATTCCATATTCATTTTTTATTCCAATTAAATATAGATTGTATACACAAATTAGCGGAAGACATATCTGTTAATAGTTCTCCAAGAGGAAGTAATAAAAGGCACCCTTTTAAATGACGGCAATTGGTATAGAATATAACAATTTATACTACATTAATTTTGTTAATACACTATATTAATGTTCCCAATACTGGAAATTAATGAAAGACAGTTTATCTAATGGATCCTCTTGATGGTTCTCCAAGAGGAAGTAAGATAAAGCACCCCTGTCTTTTTGTGCACTCCAGACGTTTGTGAAAGGAGAATATTACTGCTCTGTTTCTTTCTATTCTGAATAGCAATGCGATTGTAAAAGGTGCGTGAAAAAGAATCGACTTGTAGTAAGAAAAGGGTTGTACTATAGATGCCCAAAAATGCATTCACTTCGTACTCATAGCACTGGTAGATACACATGCTACAAGGACAAAGTTTTGTTTAAAATTATATCATTTAAAAAATATTTCCCCAAAAGAAAAGCACTTTTTAATAAATATTTTTGAAAAGGAGCCGCTCGGGGCAGTCGATACTGTCGCCATCTTTAGCTACTCCACTGCGAGTAAATTCAGTTAAGTAGTGGTTTCGGTGTATATCACATCACTCAATCGTCTTTACACATTCACTATCTAATTACATTAATGTCTTGAGAGCTAAATTGGAAGGAGCCTTCGTTGCCAGTCTCGAAAAAATGTATCAACTGCTTTCTCTCGTTGAAGCATAACTCCGGAAACATAGTTAAAATGATTACAAAACAAAGTAAGTTTTAACGAGTTAGGAAGAAACTTTCTCAACCCAATTATGCAAATCTCCACCGATTACCCCATTATTTCAATAAGGGGCTCTAAAGTTTTACGTGGACAAAAACTCTCTCCAGCCGTTAGAGATAATTTGTTTTTCCCATTATAGGTCTGCTAGAAGCCAAGTCAAAAGCGAACCTAGCCCGGTAATGATTACTAATTTAATGAATATTTTCCCACTGAAAGCCGAGATTGGGCAACCTATCTCTCCATTATCTACTTGGGGACCATTAATTATTACGATTTTATCATCTCCTGCAAGGAAAGTAATGATATCCGAGGACATTCTGGGGGAGTGGCTGTTTGGTGGAGGATCCTTCCTGTCGCCACTTAGAGAATTACTCTTTTGGGAATGATAACGAGCGGCATTTGGGCGATAAACGCACTTCGTGGGAATGATTGTGAATAATTCAAAAATACAGATTATGGAAGACTTTGTGTGTTGTTGTCGTTGGCGGTGTTCTGTGTGTGCATTGGAACTGAGTTACTTGTGTTTGTTGCTCTTAAAAGTTAAAATTTGAGGAATGAAACGAAAATTTAAATGCCCCTTCAATCCTTTCAACCACTAAGTAACCTTACGCAAAATAATAAATATAGCTTTAATAACTATGCGAGACGTTTTAGGTATGGATAGATGTGGTAGCGGTACGTATTATGGTTGGTCGCGTTGAGTTTTATGGCACAAGGGTCATGTTTGGCCATGCAAATATTCTGGACGTGACGTCACAAGACTTGTTTAACAAATATAATTTCAGCTAATAAAATATACTTAAAAATGTATTTCAAATTGGTATGATAGCTGAGTGGTTCAACTCCAATTGGATTAAACGCCTAACGTGGCCGAAACAGCGATAAACTACATTTTAAGGTAACCCCGATATGCATTCATCAAGCGAGAGCATTTGGACAGCAGTAGTAAAATCTTCTCAGACCATCTGGTTTGTTTATTTACGCTGGAAATCCCTCTAATATCGAAAATAACGTTTCTTGTAGTTAGAAATATTTGGTAGTTGTTATACACTCATGTCCAAAAGTTATAATTCGTAAAATGCGAAAAAATCGGAGTAAATATGGATACAATGGTTGAAATTCGCTTGTGGACTGTACCATATCCACAATAAAAGCAAGACCACTTTTTAACAAACTAATTCTATATTATCAACAAATATTTACATACAAATTACAAAGCTAGTTTAAAATTTCACAGACGAGACACATCGCGAAAGAGCAACCGCACCCCTTCGATTGCCATTTTCATCACCTTCTTTTTTCTAGTAAAAAAAAAAAAAAAAAAAAACTCCCGCGACTCTTGCCGTTGTACTCTGACGTCATCTGCGCAGCCAGAACGGGGGAAAGCGCCTCCTAGCAAGAGTTCCGTGTTCAGGATCGTGGGACGTTACAGACTCCTCCCCTCTTGGAAAACTTTTCTGCAGATCTCGATCGAAGAAAAGTTCGAGAAAAAAAAATGAAGTAATGAGTAGAAGTGCTCACACAAAGGGGGGGCCAGTACCAACCTACCAGACTGAATCAGTGCATCACCGAATTCAGGGTACTGACACCATTTACAAAATAAAATTTTATGCAAGAAATATACAAAAAACATAAATACAAAAAAAATGACTACATGTATCAATTACTTAATTACACAATATGGTTGGGAGTGTGGAGTCTGCTTAATGCATCGGCATTTTGATGCTTTTTGCCTGGACGATGCTTTATCTCGAAATCAAAAGTTTGTAGAGCTAAAGACCAACGCATTAACCTAGCATTAGAGCTAGCGTTCGCATTTAGCCACACTAATGGGTTATGGTCCGTTTGAATAACAAAAGTTTGTCCATCGAGATAACATTTCAATTTCCGGATGGCAAACACAATTGCCGCGCATTCTCGTTCGCTGACTCCATACTTCTGCTCTACGCTGGTGAACTTCTTACTCAGGTAGATGATCGGATGTTCTGATTCGTCAACTGCGATTTGAGTCAAAACAACTCCCATTCCTCGATCGGAAGCATCTGTCTGCAGGATGAAAGGCCGTTGGTAATCCGGGGCGTACAGCACAGGATAACTTGCAAGAGCTTCTTTGAGTTTTAAGAAAGCTTCCTCGCACTCGGGAGTCCACCTGATGGTTCCCTTTCGGTCCTTTCCTTTTAGAGCATCTGATAAGGGTGCAGCAACCGACGAGAACATGGGGATATAACGGCTGTAATATCCAGAGATTCCCAGAAAAGCTCGTATGTCAGTTTTGGTCGTCGGTCGAGCGAAACCCTTTATTGCCTCGATCTTTAACTCCGCTGGTGAGCGACATCCTTGTCCCACCACGTGTCCAAGATATTTTACTTGACTCTGAGCAAACTTACACTTGGACAGTTTGATCGTCAAACCCGCCTTTTGAATTCTTTGGAGCACGGTGTCCACGTGTTTGATGTGCTCTGAGAAGGTATTAGAAAATATGGCCATATCGTCTAGATAAGGTACCGCAAAAGACTCGCATCCGTCTAAGAGTTGTGCAACCATCTTACTGAACTCATATGGGGCGTTCTTAAGCCCGAATGGCATTCTCAAGGGCTTGTATGTTCCGAAATTTGTCACGAAAGTGGCTAGTCTTTGCGCATTCTTAGTCAAAGGAATCTGCCAATATCCTTTCGAAAGGTCGATCACGGTGATAAATTTTGCAGAAGCAACTGTCTCGACTCTTTCTTCGATGTTCGGCAAAGGGAAATACTTTGTCTTCGTTACCTTGTTCAGATTTCGGTAATCGATGCATGGTCTTGGATCCTTTCCGGGAGACTCCACTAAAATCATTGGCGAAGTGTAATCAGAAAACCCCACTTCGATGATTTTCCTAGCCAACATCTTCTGAATTTCTGCCTTCAAAATTTCGTTCTGCCTAGGAGAATTTCTATAAGGCTTGGAGAAAACAGGTTTGTCTTCATTTAGCTCAATGTCATGAGTTACAAGATCAGGTTTGCCTGGTATGTTGGTAAAACATTTTTCATATCTGCAAATGAGATTCTTGAGCTGTGAAAGTTCCCTTGTATCCAATCTCGATTCAAGATTGTTCTCGTGAACGTATTCATCGACGTCAAAAATGTTTGGATTAGGATCCATGTACGGGATCTCGACATCATCTTCAACCGTCTTCCAATCCTCTTCAGCCAGAAGAAGGTTCATATGTTCCAGCCTCTTATAGTACGGCTTAAGCATATTAATATGGTATACTTGAGATTTGTCTTTTGTCCCTGGTAATTCAACCATATAATTCGTCTCAGAAATTTTTTGTAGGATTTTTCCTGGTCCGTTCCAATGCGGACTCAACTTATTTGCTTTGTACGTAGCAAATATCAAGACTAAATCTCCTTCCTGGAATTCTCTCTTTATGGCCTTCTTATCGTACCATGTCTTATTCTTCTTCTGTGACTCTTCTACCTTGGTCACCGCTAGTTCTTGACAACGTTTCATTCTGTTCATCAACGAAAAGATGTACTCGGTCACTGGATTTCCTCCGTCATCTCCTTGGTTCAACCACTGTTCGAACAACAGCGTCAAAGGGGTTCGTAAATTCTTACCATGAACCAATTCAGAAGGCGTGAACCCAGTACTCTCGTGGGTCACTGTTCTTAAGGCGAATAAGGCAGGATAGACTGTTTGTTCCCACTCAGATCCAGCTTCAAGACATAGGACTCGTAAAATTCTTTTGACGGTCCTGTGAAAACGTTCGACAGGATTACTTTGAGGATGATAGACCGAACTTCGAATCACTTTTATTCCAAATCTCTCTACGAAGGTTGTAGTTAGCTCGCTCATGAATGAAGTACCCTGATCGTGTTGCAATTCCTTCGGAAATCCCATCCGACTAAAAATCTGCATGAGTGCCTCCACAACATAAGTTGAAGTGATATTCTCCACGGGAACAGCATCAGGATATCTGGAAGATAGACACATGGCTGTTATCAGATACCTTTTTCCACTTGGAGTAACCGGAAGTGGTCCGCATGCATCAATGTTGATCTTTGAAAAAATCTCTTGAACAACAGGAACCAACTTCATAGGAGCCTTTTTTCTGTCATTCGGTTTTCCAACTCTCTGACATTTGTCACAACTTCGTACAAAATTATCTACTTCCTTGAAGCAATTAGGCCAAAAGAAATGCCTTGCAAGAATGTCCTTTGTTTTGGTCATTCCCAAATGACCTGATGTACCTTCATGACACAACGACATCAGTTTTCCACGATACTGAGTTGGAATTATTAGTAAAATGTTTTCGTTTCCCATTTTATCAATCTTTCTTTTCACCAGAAGACCATTGGGGAGTATTTCGTATTCACCTGTGGTCTTATCAGTACCTTGACTTAGTACCTTCTCCTTCAGAGGTTTCAAATTTTCGCATTCCTCTTGTTTTTCAACGAACGTCTTGGAATCAATCTTCAGAAGTTCAAGACCTTCCCAAGATTCCATCTCGTTCGGCGGGAAAGAGAACAAATCGTCTTCGTCGATATCGATGTCATCTTCAATTTCTGGAACCGAAATTACTTCTTCCTCTTTTACCACGTCTTCCTTTTTTTCTTCCTCTTGTTGAGCGATTCGTCTTTGAGCACGTGTTTTAATGGCGTTCACCTGATATGGCGCATGGACCACCTTCATCTTTTCCAGAAGTGTAGCCGTTCCATTCCCCAACAAATATCTTCCTTTGTCTGAGGGACTACAGACAACTGCGGCTTTGGTTATAACATGCCCGAACTTTCCTTGTAGCTCCACCTCTGCTAAAGGCAAACAGATTGGAGTATTGTCAACGGCTTGAATAACCCAAACATTCTCACCTGTCAGCATCTCAGGACGAATGAGGTTACGGCCAACAAGGTCGATTGTCGATCCAGTGTCACGAAGAATTTTCATGGGAATTCCATTTACGTATCCTTCCCAAGTGTGTGGTCTCATCAGGTCCTCTTCGGTACTACTGACAATTCTATTTATTTGCTCTGAAGCCGCTTCGGGTCTTTTCTTCAATTTAGGACAGTTCGGTTTAATATGGTCCAAACCGTGACATTCGTAGCATTGAATTCTTGTTCGTCTCTCAAAAGCAGCAGGCGAAGGTGTTACTTTCGGTGAATCCATACGTTCTCCTTTAACTTCCTTCGGGTTTTCTTGATTTTTATTTCTCCAATTTGAATGGTGCCTTGGTGCTTCGGAATTCCTAGGTTTCCAATTTGATAATGATTTTTCTTGGTGTTTCGGAGTGTTCCCGAAATTCTTCTTCGTAAAACCTCTTACGGTTTCGTACTCATCCATCTTTAGAGCAAATTCTTTGGCAGACGTCATCTTACTCCATTCATCGATGAAATGCTCTCGGCATTCTGCCGGTACTCTTTTTTTTGCCTGATCGGTAACCATCAGGTCTACCAATTTGTTAAAGGTTGTTATCTCTAATCCAGCAATCCATTCTTCGAAATAGTTTTGGAGTTCATCAACAAATTCTTCCCAGGTCTTGTCGTTCTGTTTCTGATGTTTAACGAACAACTGTCTGAATTTCTCAGGACTCAACTTATATTTCTTCAAAAGAATATTTTTCACATGTAAATAATCTTCTGCCTTCTCTTCTGGTTCCCTTGCAATAATTTGGGATACTTCATTTGGCAAGAGGCCAATCAAATGTGAAACCCACTCAGATTCATCAAGTTTTATGCGTCGAACTTGCCTTTCGAACATCACTAGGTACAGGGAAATATCGCCTTCTTTACTATCGAACTTTTGCATTAGATGATGCAATTCTATTTTTCTCCTTGGTGGATGTGCTTCAATTGAATTATCAGGAATGATTCCCTTTTCAATACGTAGTTTTTCCAGTTCAAACGCCATTTCCTCTTTTCTCTTCTGAGCTTCAGCTTCGAATTCCTCTTTTCTCTTCTGAGCTTCAGCTTCCAATTCCTCTTTTCTCTTCTGAGCTTCAGCTTCGAATTCCTCTTTTCTCTTCTGAGCTTCAGCTTCCAATTCCTCTTTTCTCTTCTGAGCTTTTGCTTCTTTCTCTTCTTTCTCCTTCTGAAGCCGTTCGGTTTTAATCCTTTCCAGAAGTGATTTAACGAATTCTTCGTCGTAATCATCAGACGTGATGATTTCTGTCTTCATCTTTGCAATAGTAGAATTCGAATCTACTTTCAAACCTAACTCCTCGGTTAGAACAACAATGTCCTGTTTTTTCGCTTGCGCAATGAAAGCCATGATTGCAATACCAAAACAATATACAATTCTAAAAGAACCCAGAATCCACACTCTTAAAGCACACAAAACACTGAAAATCAGTTATTAAAGTAAATACTATGATTAATTCATACAAAACAAATTAATTCTACTTTCGATATGATTAATAGTAAAACGAACTAAATCTTTTCGTTAAATTTCACAGTAATTATCATATATTATTTTCTTTTTCCTTAAAAAAAATAACTGAATTCTACACTCGCTCAAATAAATTATCAAATGATCATAACACTCAAATGACAATTCAAACACAAAAACTCAATAATATTCTTATTTCAAAAGCACTTTCGTTTTCAGCTGTAACGAAATAATGTTCAGTGCAATACCTCTACACTAAAGCAAAACTAGGATATTTCCAAAATGAAAGACAAAAATTTCACACAAAATCAAATCAAAATTGATTTTACCAATTATAACAGTGCTAAAAATCGTATTCTTGCATTAGAAACGTAAACATATATTTGAGTACAATATGCATAACTTGTTATCAAAATCAATCAATATAATCATTACACAATGAATATAAATTTTTCTAGAATGACAATATAATATTTAAACAACACAAATAGATCGAACTGATGTTCTATTTTCTTTCTCGCAAGTCAGAATGACTTTTAAACGCCAGTCAGGATTGACTCAGAAAACCGAAACGGGATGTTTCAAAACACAGTTAAGTCTAGCGACTTCTAAAACGAAAACAGAAACGAGACGTTTCAAAACTAAACAAGTCAGGTTGACTCCTAAATTAAAACAGGAGCGGTTGATTTCGACAATATCAAGTCAGGATGACTTCTACCTCAATTCAGGAACAGGACGTTTCAAACTCAATAAGTCAGGACGACTTCAAACCAAACCAGGAACGGTTGATTTCGACAATATCAAGTCAGGATGACTTCTACCTCAATTCAGAAACAGGACGTTTCAAACTCAATAAGTCAGGACGACTTCAAACCAAACCAGGAACGGTTGATTTACACACAAGAAAATCAGGTTGATTTTTTTTTTTACTGAACAGAAACTGGTCGTTTCTAACATTAAACACCATGTTTACTCAAAATAAGAACTACAATTCAGTTAACTAAAACAAATGCATTTTCGGTGAGCACCGATTCTTACATTTACAACAAAATTCTGGTAAATTGGCACTTACCCTTTTAAAAAAAATACAGCCACTCATCAGACGCGCTGGCGGTCGTCACAACTGTAGCTTCGTTGAAATCAAAATTAACTAACGCGGATTTCGCATCCACTAGCTGCCACCACTCTCATGGTCTGTACCATATCCACAATAAAAGCAAGACCACTTTTTAACAAACTAATTCTATATTATCAACAAATATTTACATACAAATTACAAAGCTAGTTTAAAATTTCACAGACGAGACACATCGCGAAAGAGCAACCGCACCCCTTCGATTGCCATTTTCATCACCTTCTTTTTTCTAGTAAAAAAAAAAAAAAAAAACTCCCGCGACTCTTGCCGTTGTACTCTGACGTCATCTGCGCAGCCAGAACGGGGGAAAGCGCCTCCTAGCAAGAGTTCCGTGTTCAGGATCGTGGGACGTTACAGGACAATCGTGGGACGAAGGTACAACATTGTGCATATGTAAGTCTACGTCGACATGCGCAAAGCACCGGCGCACGTCGAAAAGAGTACAGAACGGCCTCGAGCAGCATGGCAAGTTTACACAGAAATTTCGTAATTACTGTGGTATGGAGCGTTGTTAACAATCAATAAGGATAAAAGATGCCAACTGGACATGTTTGTCAAGGGACGAATTATTGGAATGCTGGAATCCGGTCGATCCCAAACCGAAGCGTCTCGAATTCTGAATGTGCCTCAGTGTGTGATCTCCAGAATGTGGCAGAGGTTTCAAACCACTGAGATGTTACCCGACGACCAGTACCAGGTCGGCCAAGGGTAACAACCGCTCAGCAAGACCGATATTTGGCGATAACTGCGCGACGTCAGAGGAACCGTTCGGCCAGACAATTGGATTCAGCCCTGACAGCCGCCACAGGAGTCATAGTTTCGAGACAAACTATTTACAGGAGACTCAGACAAGTTGGTCTCTATGCCAGACGACCAGCAGTTTGCATCCCCCTAATGTCTGTACGGAAACGCGCGCGTTTAGGGAACATCGGCAGTGGAGTCAATAACAGTGGAGCAATGTCATGTTCAGTGACGAGTCTGGATTTAGTCTGATTCTCTGACTGATTCAAACTGATTCTCATCGCACCGAGATGTGGAGAGAACGTGGAACGCGTTTAACTCGGGAAAACATAACGGAAAGACATCTTTTCCTTCAGGGAGAGGAATGGTCTGGGCAGGCATCACGCTGAACGGCCTCACAGACCACATCTTTGACATGGGGTCAGTTACCGGTCAAAGATACAGAGATGAAGTCCTTGAGCCTACCGTTCGCCTGTTTTGAGGTGCTGTCGGCCCTGGTTTCATATTCATGGATGCTAACGCGCCTCATCACTGTGCAGCCCTGATCGACTCCTTCCTTCAAAGTGAAGATATCCACCGCATGCAGTGGCCTGGCAACTCTCCTGATCTGAATCTCTTGTAGAGCATGTGTGGGATATGCTCGGGAGACTTATTGCAACCCACCAAGCTCCGTTAAGGAATTAAAAACTCCTCCCCGTGAGGCTTGGAACTCTTTGAGCACACAACTCATCCATACCCTTATCGAAAGTATGGGAAATCGTTGTGCTGTATGCGTGGCTACCAAAGGTTCCCACACAGCGTATTAAACTTCAGAATCAAATTGTTTTAATAATTCTGTTTCACTAAAGTTGACACTCGTATTGTGAACCTTTTTCTTTCAACCCTTTTCTTTGGATAATATGTCATTATTATCTTTGTTTTGTCTTGTCTTTTTCTATAACCCTATTACCTACACATACCGCGTTTCCTTCCATTCCGATGTAGGTTTTCTGAAATATTGACACAAACAGCAATTATGCTAAACTTTTGGACAGGAGTGTTATTACTGTGCGAAAGGATATAAAATAGTCGAGTGAAGCCGCAATGAGTCTCCAACACAAATTTTCAGAATTACCCAATAACAGCAGTCCCTCGGTATATCGCTTCTCAATGTATCGTGAATTCGGTTATATCGTTCATTTTTACTCGTCTTCCGTTGAATTTTGCAAACAGCAGAGGAACTCTCAATTCACTTCTTCTCCTTGAGGTAAAAAGTTGAATTTACGTGGCACTGGGAGTAGTACAGCGACACTATTAGCGACGGTCCAGGATCATTCCTGAAGGGAAAAAGCACCTCGTCATTTTTAACCACGGTCAGATACCGTGGTCAACACCTGAGATGGCACCCCACTCTTCAAACTTCCACACCACATGAACGCGAAGACATTTGAGGCCACTACAGATTTAATGGCCCCCTATTCATGACGGTCTTTGATTAGAACCCCCAACTCTCCGATTGCTAATTCGCGACCCTCCCTTATCTTAGAACAGAAGATCCTTAGAACTTTTTAAAATTGAAAGTACAATGGTCACTTGTTCGAACAAGTTATCTTAGTCTTTCCTATAGGCCCTACAGCCACGATGTGAAATTTCGGGACAGTATCCACAGACATCGTCAAGTTATGGAAATTGAGGTTCTTCAGCCGAAGGAAGTTCAAAATTATCAGCAGGATACACAAAAATGGTTTACAGAATTGTAGTTTTACATAATTGTAAATAAAAGGTGCACTTTTTGCACTTTTTGCACTTTTTCTCTAGCAAGTAAATTTTCTTAGCACTTTCTAAATCCCCTGTTTTAGACCCACTAGACCCTATACTTTTAAAAACAAAAACCTTTCAAATCATGAAATCATCCGGCGTTCGATGTATGACCTGTGCTAATATTGAAATTTGTACTAGAAAACTACTTGTTTATTTCAAAATATTACTTGAAATGTAGAGATAAATTCTTATTTTAAACTTGTATTTTAGTATGATTTATTGATTTATGCTTAGTCCAATTAATATTAACTCTCCAAGTAATTTCGACGAGATATCTCACCATCAAGATCCGACAAATTTTACTAATTACGATTTATCTCAACATCAAGATAGTGCCGAAGTGCAATTCTTTACGATGACGAGATCACAATCTGATCAGGTTTTTCTAATGACGAGATATCTCGTTCATCCATATTGTCAGTTTTGCTAATGACGAAAGATACCTCGTCGAGACAACCACAAGAAAGATTAATATTTGAAATGAATGTTTTGTTTAGAGTTATAAATGTTTCTGAATCGTTCTATTAAATTCATTTACCTTTATCAAAATCTTCCATTCTAACAACATTGTACGTACCCATACCAGCAAATATTGGTGGCATTAATAATTTATTAATACACTCCAAATGATGATAATTATATTTTCGAGAGACCCATGCAGTAGTACGTCTCTTTGCATCTAGTCAGCAATATTAAATTTTAACACTTGAATAGTGACAAAGCCACGATATACAACTCACGCTGGAACTAAACCAACTAAAGAAATTAAAACAAATGATAATCTACAAGTGAACCACAAAGTTGTAAGTAAGCAAAATACGTTTCGAATGATACTATCTAGAGTTATTAACCCTCCTGGTGGTATATATTTACATCGAAAACTACCCTATAGTGGCTGACCTCTGATGTAAAAATCTGTTCCAAATTGTCACCAGTTCCAGAACTGGTGACAATTGGCAAATTGTTTTTCCTACATGGATTTTCATTCCCTTGAGGTAAGAAGGTAGTTTTGTCTCTCTCTCTCTCTCGACGATAACTCATTATTAGCAAAACTGGCCAGATGTTGATGAAGAGATATCTCGTCATAACACTAGAACTGCCTGCACTCTTACCCTAAAACGGTCGCCGGTGTCGTTTAAATACCAGAATATGAATTGCTCAAAATAGGAATATAATATCTTTATAGCATTACCATATTTTTTTATTTTAGCTAACTAAACTTATTTTACAATAAGCTTATAACTATTTGTACCAAAAATAAAAGCAAATTCATTATAAAACTCTTACAATACACATTAAGCAATGGATTTTAGAACACAAAAGAAAATGTTATATTCTTGGCATCACAATTTTTATGCAGATTTTGGCTTATATTTACCAATATATATTACATACATCCTTACCTACAAACAACACTAATAAACAATTTTTTTGGCTGTTTCCGCGCTTCATTTACTTACTGAACAACTTGCGTTGTGCGTGAATTAGTGATATAGAACTTACTTTACATTGTACTTTTTAATTTCATATTTCCTGCGTACCAGATAAGTTTCTTACACTGATTTTGTTTTGTAATTTTGGTGCTTTTATCCCTTGACTTAGGACGGTCTTATTGACGCTTCGCTTGGCAAAATTAGAAGACCTTATTGTCAAGTGAAATATTTCCAACAGCAAAACTATCATTCATCCATAATATATTTCTCATTCTGCGCCATTTTCCGAGTGATATAAATTCAAATTATTCTTGGCATTGTCGGCAGCATCTGTTCAACTTCTTTCAGGTTCTGATTTATTATAACGTAATCTAGATTCTTTATCCGAATTTAATTCGGAACAGGAAAATTCATCACCATCAGATTAATTTTCAGATAATTCAGGTTTACAATTTCGTCAGAACCTTTTCTGCGAGTCAGTTTTTGTGTCTGATAAGTGAGAAGAGCTGAGAATAACAACTTTGTGATGGGAATTAAAATTGCTAAGGAGGCAGAAACAGATGTAGACATGCGAATGAGATTGACCCTTTTCGGCCTTGAACGTGATGCTTAATACAGTCAAGGTCAAGATTGGTAGGTATTTAATTTAACATCCCACTGGAGCAATACGACGGGTCATTTTCGACGAAACGGGAAAGTCAAAGACGGGATCAAACCAGACGGGAAAGATTCGAGGACAACACCACGTAATTCTGAACCCCGGCCAGGTGACGAGGTTCAAAATTATGTGGTTGAACTACGTTAAGTCGAAATTACGTAATTACCTAAGCTGGCACCCACTCTCCAGACTTCCACCCCACGCCGACGTGATTACATTTGAGGCCCCGATAGATTTAACGTGCACCAGTCCCCTTTGTTTACGACTATCTTTGGTTGGATTCGAACTCGCAACCCTCCGGTTGCTAATCCGTTACTCTTCCAACAGGGCTACCATGGTCCACATTCAAGGTCAAATGAACGAATAAAAGATCTAGTAAGTGTATAGTGGTTAGAAATTTGCTTGTTCCGCTATTCTATGGTCTAGTTTTGTAGAACGAAAGCCATTTAGACTGGGACCTTGTTGTCCAAACCACAACAGAGTTCGTTCTAGGTGAATTTAGCTGTGGATTTTTTCTATATCAAGCTACACAAAAGTATTCTGTTGTGTGCTTATCAAGTAAAATGATTAAAAATCAGAGGAAATTGTCAAAAAAATCCGACATAAAATGCGAAAGGGAGAAAGCCACAAACGACCCCAGACTCAAAATGACACAGCGGCGTTCTAATGTTTAGACCTCCAAGTGATTTCGACGAGATATCTCGTCCATCAAGATCTGACCAATTTTGCTAATGACGAGATACCTCATCATCAAGATATTGACGATTTTTGACGATGACGAGATCAAGACGTGGCCAGTTTTCCTCTAATGACGAGATATCTCGTCCATCAAGATCTAGTCAGTTTTTCTAATGACGACATACCTCGTCGAGACAATCACCAGAAGGGTTAAGTGAGATATCAGAGAATAAAATAACCTGATGATGGGAACAGAAGGCAAAACACATGCTATCATCAACCATCAACACATACCATTCACAATAACGAATTACAATTTTGAGCATTCGTTTCTCTGAAATGTCATTGATTAAACGTAGCCTCGAATGTCCTCACTTTGGCATGGTTGGAGAGTAGGTTACCAGCTCAGGTTTTGACCTCATCATCTGACCGTAGTTCAAAATTACGAAGCGTTGTCCTTGGGTCTTTTGATTCGGTATATCCCGGATCGTTGCCAATAGATCTTTGTTGCTTTAGTGTGACGTTAGTTAACTACCTACCTCTAAATGCTGTCGCAAAGGGCGTTGTCTTCAATCCGCTGTTTCGCATCATAACTGTACTGACACCTCATTTTATAATTATAGCAACACACATTCGAAACTCAACAGGACCCCACTTGCAACTTTTCGGTTCTTGTATAAATAGCATTATTTAAGTAAGTCGGGTATTTTCTACGAATTGGAATAATGTACTGTTTTAAATTGATTTGCTGAACTATTTATATTACAATTATAACAATAACGTAAAAGGTCATACTGCGCCAGAACAACAGATTAACAAAGACACGTAATGAAATATAGGGTGTTTTTATGTGAGGGAACCATTTTGTTTTGGAATGACTTTGGGATGAAACATTTGTTATTAATTTTTTGTACATATTGTTTACTCAATTAATGACGATTTATGGAATAACTGTCTCTCATCACACTGCAAAGACGGGGCTCTTTCGACCAAATTTTCCATTGCGCTTGAGCACATTTCCTTAGTGATTTGTTCAATTTATTTGCGAATATTTTGCTTAAATCGTTATTAGTTTCCCTTTGTAATTAAGTAACTCTTTATAAAAGAAAAAAAATTCAGCACTCCCAAATCAGGGAAACGAGGAAGCCAATCGACATCACCAGATTTTGACTTTATTCGGCCAGGAAATGCGTCGTTTATGTAGGTTGGTAGTTGAATTTACGTCGCACTGGAGCAACACACTGCGCTATTGGCGACGGTATCGTGCCAGTCCCGAAGGGAAAGATCCGATTACATCTCGCAGTTTCAGGCAAAAAGAAATTTCGTAATAACGTAGAATATAGTTCGCAATTTGTAGTAACAGCATTTTCATTAGCATCCTCGAAAAGAAATGGTCTACTAATGCATCCACTCTAATTTACACACCAAACAGTTGCTCTCCGGGAGTGAAGCGGTCTTTTATGAATTAACCACGAATTTTCTGATCCTTCATAATGGTTGTTCTGTTTGTTTGCGAATGCACTGATGTAGAAAATCACACGGTCAAAATAGCCCTTATTTGCAACGTCACTGGAGGTTATTGGACCAATGTGATACTTCATAAATTGTTATTAATTGAGTAAACAAAATGTGCAAAAAATAATAAAATGTTTTATTCGGAAGATATTCCAAAACAAAATTGTGCCCTTTGCAAAAAACGCCCTCTCCCATTGAACACTCTAAATTCAAAACCTCAACCTAAGTTGTTTTCCTGAACTGAATTTATTTTCCAACACATTTTGTTTGAGTGTCAGTTGTAAAGTTAACCTTATCTTTGAATGCATAAAAATGAAAATTCACCCATACGCGAACCTTCACAATAACGAATATGGTAACCATAAATGAGAGTTCTGACTCAACTGAAAGCTTTAAACTTTGTTTTGAGTCCAGATATTTTCCAACTGTTTCTGACAGATTGAAATTTCTGATTCTAAATCACCTAAATTATCCTTAATGATCTCGACGACTCTGACTGTGGCCTTCAGATTATTAATCTTTCGGTTTCAGTTGATGACTCTTTATACTAATTAAGTAACTTAATGAGAGACCATTTCCTTCTAATTAGGGAAGATAAATAAGCAAAGGAATAAATGAACCGAGCTGAGTTATTATAAAAGAGTATATATGAAATGCTGGGATGTATACGTAGTATATCATTCGGTTAGATAAGAGTTATCACACCCTTTTGGCGACTGAGTTTTTACTCTCTATCTCAAAGGCATCCAAGCAGTGTTTTTTGGCATTAATTGACGTTTTAACTACCTTATAAATGTTGCCACGAGGGGCGTTGTCATCAGTCTCTTCTGGTAGCTCATGATCCCTGTAGAGCAGAGATGCAGACTTGTTAAGACCAAGGGCCACATAGATTCACTGTCACTGATAGGAGGGCCATCCAAAAAAACCTGAAAGTTATCTGTCATATATTATTTATTTTATTTATATTGATTAATATTTATTATTTGAGGCTATCAGAGCAAGAGTGGCCTAACCCACAAAAACCCGAAAATGCCAAAATTATTATTTTTGGCACCTACGGTACACTCTCTTGGCATTTAATGCGTTTGCAATATAGATTTTAACCCTCCTAAAATCATATTGTGGATAAATAAAAATATAAAAAAATTATGCCAAGAAAATCGCATTTATCTCCATTGGCTATGTTGGTGGGTTAGGCTACTCTTGCTGCGCGTGATAGCCTCCTTTTTTATATTACAAAAACAGAAAGATAGTATAATATAAATAAAGAATTTAATTCGATGTGTGACATTGCATCGATTTTACTATTGTTTTAATATTTGGTTCGATTTTTATATGTAGGTATTTAATATACGTCGCACTGGGTCAACACAATGGGTTATTGGTGACGGTCTGGGATCGACCCCCGAAAGGAAAGATCCGAGGATGATACCACGTAATTTTGAACCACAGTCAGATGACGAGGTCACACCTGAGCTGGTACCCCACTCTCCAAATTTCCACACCGCGCCAACATGAGGACATTTGAGGACACGACATATTTAAGATCATCCCCTTTGTGCACGACGGTCTTTGGTTGGATTCGAACTCGCAATCCTCCATTCACTATTGTGACTCCATCATTTATTCTAAATGTTCATTAGTCAAGCGGTTCGTGTTTTTCGACTTGTTAATGTTCATGACTGAAAACGTTTGTTCTCAGATATATGTATGTCGACCCAAAAGGTTTCCGACTTTTAATGCATTATCTAGCAACGAAGTTTTTACCTAAATTACCCATGCTGTGACTTGTTAAAGTTAAAATAACACATGGTGAGGTGGGCAGCCAGCAAATTAACGGAGAGCCGCATGATGCCTGCGGTACACGGTCTGTGCATCCCTGCTGTAGTATACCTATACCTCACTTCCATAATTCTAGCTACAATCGTTCGACTCAATAGGATTAGTTACAACTTCAGGGTTCTTGTGTTATAAAAACACTATATTGTTATATACAATTATTTAAATAATTCAAGCATTCTATGTATTAGAAAAATTCCATGTTTTGTATTGATTTACTGAGATATTTACTTGTACAATTGCCACAAGGGCGAAAAGGAGACAGTTCCATACATTTTCATACAATTAAATTTTCATTTGCCAAGTTAACTCTCTTGGTGGGTTGTTTCGACGAGGTATCTAGTCATTGGCAAAATTGACCAGATCATGGATGAGATACTGACCAGATTTTGATCTAGTCAGCATGAAAAAGTTGGCTAAATGTATTTTGATGAGATATCTCTTCATTAGCAAAATTAGTCAGATCTTGATGGACGAGATATCTCGTCGATATTACTTCGACGGTTAATATTATTGAAAATAATGGAGGACAACAACATCGAAAATATTTGTTCGCAAGTTTAATTGTTAGCACTAAATACGCTTTTAATTTATAGATACAATTAGAAATCCCTTATTTTCTGATGAAAGTAATTTCGAGGAGGAGGAACAGGATAGAGATAGAGATTACAGAACAGAACTGGTTGATGATTGACATGATGGTGGTAGTGTTTCTGCAGTGTAGCGTGTTTCCTATACGTATTGAGAGCGTGATATCACTTGGCGAGTTTTTCAAATACGATTTGAGCGCGTCGCCAATACAAATTCCAAAGAACGAATTCCTAATTGGTATATTATAATTGTTTCGTCAACGCCAAGATGAAAGTCAAGCGTAGCCGAAAAGGCAATAAACAACATTTGAAGGTAACATTGATAATAATCATGTGAGAGAATTTGTGTAGAGGAGGCAAACTATGATCCCATCTGGTTTGTTTGTTAACATTGAAAATCCTAAACTAGTACAGACAGAAAAACTAGTACAGAAAATCCATAAATGCAGTTTGTTCAATTTTTTAGTAACAAGCATGGCTAGTGCATTAATAAAGTCTCTTTAGAGAAAACCTTAACAAGTTATTTGGAAAGTAAACATCAGTATAGAAAAAAAACTATTAAATTTAGACTATCCTCAAACAACACAGGAAAGTAAGAATATAGAAACGGGAACTGATAAAGAAAATTAATATCAAAGCAGAGGGAAAAATAAATTAGAAATGCCTTAAATTTAGCGTGTGTAAAATATAAATATCTCCATAATAAAAATTCTTATTTGTAAAGTGGATATAGAACCTCGGTCAAATACTTTTCGTCTTTGTTACCACATGAAAAACTAGCATAATTTCTTCTCACTTTGTAAAAAATTATATCATTACTCTTCTGAATCAAATTTTATTATTCTCTCGAAGGATTTGACGGTGGTAGCCAGGTTGAAAGAGAAACCGGAGGGTTGCAAGTTCGAAACGATACAACCAAAGAACGTTGTGTATGGGGGCTGGTGCACGTTAAATCTATGATGGCTCCACATATCATCACGTAGGTGTGGTATGGAAGTTTGGTGACTAGGGAGCCAGTTTAGGTATGGACTTCGTCATATGACATTGGTTCAAAATGACGCGGTATTGTCCTCGTATCTTTTACTTCAGTGTTGACCCCGAACCATCAGCGATAGCTCGTTGTGTTGCTCCAGTGCGAAGTCGATTAACAACCTACATACCCCGAAGGATGAAAAAAATGTAAATATATATCCGTTAAATATAAATATATCCGTTAAATAAATCCTCATTCATTCTCTATGACAGACTTTTCTCTCATGTTAAATGTAGGTGACGGTAGTGTTTTTGCGGTTGAACGTGCTTTCTGTACATATTTCTGAAGTGACGTCACGGCTTATTTTTCGTACGATTTCAGTACGTCGCACAGTGTGGATTTATGCTGTTCTAGAGGGACAAAAACCCCAAAACAAGCATTTTTTTCCTAAAAAACAGTCGGCATGAATGTAGAGCTAACTATCCATGGGATAAATAGCATGAGGTTATTTATTTTCATAGCTATTTAAGTTATGAGTAAAGAGCACCAGATGGCTCGGCCTTTCCCTCGCCATTGAAGTAGACAATTTTTTTTATTTCATGCTGGAACTCCTTTCGGTCTGGTGGCTCGGAAATAATCTCTAGAAAAATTTAAGTCCGCAATCTGAAAACTATATCCTTCGAAAATATAGTTTCTAGTTAAATAATATTATTTCAGACTCAAAGTTTTGTATTATTTTTAGGATTTTTCTTGTATTATTTAATTTTCAAAATAACTGTCGTTAAAAATTACAACTCAAGTGGAGGCAAAAGTTAGGTATATATATAACTCAAAACTTTTCATATTCTGAAACTGGCTCTTTAACCACTAGAATCTGAAAAATCAGTTATGGAAATTTGAGTAATTTGATTTTTTAACTTTCTTGATGAATATTTTTTGAGTTGACATTATATGGTTGAAAACTGATGAGAATAGTGAAATTCCACACTGAGTCGCCAATAAAATTCATTCTTAATTTCTGTATTTTTATTTATTCAACTTATAACGTACCTAATACATGGAACGAAAAGGATAAGAGAATAGTTTCATACTAATTCATACGAGAAATTTTCAGTATAACAAACAAGCTAGACAGAATGCAAAGATTTTACTTCCGCTGCCCAAATGTTCTTGCATGATGCATGTTGCCTTAGAATGTTGTTCATCACCGTTTTGACTTTTATCCTAATTGGTGTTGACCAATAAAATATCATATAGGTAAATTCGGATTTTATTCTTTAGAATTTTTATTGGCTACGTGATCAGGATAGTATTCGAAAAACAAGCCAAGTGACGTCATGTCAGGAATACGTACTGGAAGTACGTTCCGCCGCAGAAACACTAACGCCCTCCCATTTAGCTTGACAGGAAATGCTTATCATATGATAGTTAATTGGTCAACGCCAAATGAACTAAACGCCAAGGTTTTCCAAAAATGATGGCAAACTACATTTTAAGGTTTCAAGGAAATGTGTCATAGGAGACCATTTCATTAACCCTACAAGTGGTTTCAACGAGATATCTCATTCATCAAAATTTGACCAATTTTGCTAATGACGATATATCTTGTCATCAAGATGAATTTTTATGATGACGATATCAAGATCTGGTCAGTTTTCTTTTAATGACGAGATACGACGATATCTTGATGGACGAGATATCTCGTTCAAGATCTGATCAGTTTTGCTAATGACGAGATACTCGTTGAGACAACCACCAGGAGGGTTAACAGCATGTAAAATCAACGTCTTCCGTCTGGTTTGTTTGTTTAATATCGAAAATCCCTATCATGACATTCATTAATTGTGTCAAGAATTTTTGTCGCGTTTTTGCGAAATTGTCATTATTCTGCACTTCCTGAATAGTAAATCTCTTCAATTTACTTGATGAAAAATATTTAACTCTGAAATTCAATTTTATCATTTACTAGAAAGATGATAGGGACTCTAAAACAGCTTTATAAGCCACGATGAAAATTTTAAAAAAAATCCTGACAGTGTAATCCATCTCTCCAGATACATTTTTTATCCCAGAATCTAATACATAAAAGAGTACAAACATAGCTGTACATCATTTTTCGACGGACCTTCCATCGCATTCTGGAATAAAGCAGGATATATGCCCGAGTTCTGGAACGTCCGTGCATTTCGAAATCTCATCTCTGACAACTTGGGGGAAATCATGTCAGCGATTCCAATGACTTACAAGGGTTACTCGGAAGTTATGCATTCATTTTTTTCCCCATGCCACATAATCCAACTCCTCAAAGTTGGCATTTGGTATATTAAATTTTTTCTGTATCGGATTGTGGGTAGTCCAGCCCCTTTGCGCTTTACTTTTATTGAAACTCAGTGTGATGGGATTGCTGTCTATCTCAAACGGATAGAATATCCACCATTTCAAAGAAACGGCGTATTATAAGGATTTAAAGCAGCGCACTTTCATCTTTTTATGAAAATCGAATGTGCTATGTCGTGTTATGAAATTCATTGGCACATGCAAATTAACAACGGCGTACTATACTGTTATTTACTAATTTATTCTCTTCCTCTTCAGTGTTACAGAGAAGAAATAATTTTTACCATATTGTTGAGGATTTAAAACAGCGCACTTTTATCTTTCATTAAAATCGAATATGCAATGGCGTGTTATGAAAATCATTGGAATATGCATATTAACAACTGCGTAGTACACTGTTATTTACTAATTCGTTCTCTTCAGTGTTATAGAGAATTTTTACCATATTGTTGAGGATTTAAAGCAGCTCACTTTCATCTTTTCATGAAAATAGAATATGCTGTGGCGTGTTATGAAAATTATTGGCACATACAAATTAACAACGGCGTGCTACACTGTTATTTACTAATTTATTCTCTTCCTCTTCAGTGTTACAGAGAAGAAATAATTTTTACCATATTGTTGAGGATTTAAAACAGCGCACTTTTATCTTTCATTAAAATCGAATATGCAATGGCGTGTTATGAAAATCATTGGAATATGCATATTAACAACTGCGTAGTACACTGTTATTTACTAATTCGTTCTCTTCAGTGTTACAGAGAATTTTTACCATATTGTTGAGGATTTAAAGCAGCTCACTTTCATCTTTTCATGAAAATAGAATATGCTGTGGCGTGTTATGAAAATTATTGGCACATACAAATTAACAACGGCGTGCTACACTGTTATTTACTAATTTATTCTCTTCCTCTTCAGTGTTACAGAGAAGAAATAATTTTTACCATATTGTTGAGGATTTAAAACAGCGCACTTTCATCTTTCATTAAAATCGAATATGCAATGGCGTGTTATGAAAATCATTGGAATATGCATATTAACAACTGCGTAGTACACTGTTATTTACTAATTCGTTCTCTTCAGTGTTACAGAGAGTTTTTACCATATTGTTGAGGATTTAAAGCAGCTCACTTTCATCTTTTCATGAAAATAGAATATGCTGTGGCGTGTTATGAAAATTATTGGCACATACAAATTAACAACGGCGTGCTGCACTGTTATTTACTAATTTATTCTCTTCCTCTTCAGTGTTACAGAGAAGAAATAATTTTTACCATATTGTTGAGGATTTAAAACAGCGCACTTTCATCTTTCATTAAAATCGAATATGCAATGGCGTGTTATGAAAATCATTGGAATATGCATATTAACAACTGCGTAGTACACTGTTATTTACTAATTCGTTCTCTTCAGTGTTACAGAGAGTTTTTACCATATTGTTGAGGATTTAAAGCAGCTCACTTTCATCTTTTCATGAAAATAGAATATGCTGTGGCGTGTTATGAAAATTATTGGCACATACAAATTAACAACGGCGTGCTACACTGTTATTTACTAATTTATTCTCTTCCTCTTCAGTGTTACAGAGAAGAAATAATTTTTACCATATTGTTGAGGATTTAAAACAGCGCACTTTCATCTTTCATTAAAATCGAATATGCAATGGCGTGTTATGAAAATCATTGGAATATGCATATTAACAACTGCGTAGTACACTGTTATTTACTAATTCGTTCTCTTCAGTGTTATAGAGAATTTTTACCATATTGTTGAGGATTTAAAGCAGCTCACTTTCATCTTTTCATGAAAATAGAATATGCTGTGGCGTGTTATGAAAATTATTGGCACATACAAATTAACAACGGCGTGCTGCACTGTTATTTACTAATTTATTCTCTTGCTCTTCAGTGTTACAAAGAAGAAAAAAATTTCACCATATTGTTGTCTATCTCAGCCGAACAGAATATCCACCATTTCAAAGAAACGGCGTTTTGTAAAGATTTCAATCCGCGCACTTTTATGTTTTCACTAAAATTGCAAGTTTTTAGGCAGTTGCGAAAATCGTTGACGTAGGTAAATGAACAACGGAATTTAATCGATTGCTACTCCGTTACTATTACCATTACTACACAACTACTATTTACTATTTTATTCCCTTTAGTATTATAGAAAAAAAAACAATTTTCACCGTATTGCTATTTATCTTAACCGACAGAATATTCACCATTTAAAAGAACCTACGTTTTATAAAGATTTCAAGCATCGCACTTTCATCTTTTCATGAAAGTCAAATGTGCTAAGGCGTTGGGAAAATCTTTGGCGTAGGGCAACGGAATTTAATCGCGTTCTACACTGTTATTTACTATTTCATTCTCTTTAGTGTTACAGAGGAGAAATAGTTTATCACATATCGCTGTCTATCTCAATCGGACAGAATATACACCATTTCAAAGAAATGGGTTTTATAAAAATTTCAAGCAGTGCACTTTCATCTTTTCAATAAAATATAATGTGCTTGGGTAGTTGCGAGAATCATTTGTGTAGAAAAATTAAGAGCGGAATAATGTCTAATTCTACACTGACATTTAATCTCTTACTCTTATCATAGTTAGAGAAGACTATATCATCGGCTTACAAGTCAAATACGCTAAACAAAATTTTCCAGATATGAGTTTTTACCTTTTCTAGACCAGAATGTGTGGTCTTTAGATTGGTGAAGTCCATTAGATGTTGCTTCTTTGCGTAAGGGTTAGATTTCTTCTTGAAAAGTATTCCTAGTGAGTATAGCTTAGGAAGAAGAATTGTTTCCCCTTCGTTTTCTTAAAACTATGCTTTTTGACTTGTAAGTCTGAAGTGTAAGTCGACGATGTATTGCATCTATTTTAAAGAATCGCTAGATTAATTTCCGCTGTTGATTTGCCTACGCCAATGATTCTAACTGCCTAGGCACATTCTATTTTAGTGTAAACATAAAAGTGCGCTGATAGAAATCTTTCTAAAATGTCTATGAAATCTTTCTAAACGGTGAATATTCTGTTCGGCCGAGATAGACATAAATATGGTGGAGTGATGATGAAATTAGAGAATGTCGCATCTCTGGTGCAAGAGTGTCACAAGTAAAGAATATAGGTTGGAAAACTATGGCTGCTAGACTATTCGCTATAGATGCGTCATTTTTTGATTGGTTACAGCAATTTTACTGGAAGCAAACTTAAGAAGGGGCATTCGAAATCACCCCCCAAACTGAAAATCGATTTTGTCAATTTTGTCTTACAACAGGGGTGCGATGCATCTAAAATGGATTGTGTGAATTGATATGCAATTAGACAATTTGTGTCTGATCTAAATCGCAGAAATTATAAAAATGTCATAGCGTATTAAAAAACTATTTTTCAGACATTTAAATATTTTTATGCGAAGAAGAAAAGTGATTCTTTTAGTCATTTTCTCGACTTATAATTAACCAATTCAACACTAATAATGCCGAAGGTAGTTCTGCCCTAGTTGTCTTGTGAAGTACATCATTTACATTTGAATAAACCTTTTTAAATTTGAAGCGATTGAGTTTTCGATAAAAATATATTATAGACGTTAAATTTATCTAAAAATATTTTCAAATGGGATATGCATAAAAAATTTATATTTGTGTAGAAAACAGGCAGAGAACAAATCCTGTACAATACAAATACATGTACATATTAAAATATAAATGCCGTCGAAAATTGTACTTTTACTTGAATGCCTCTTTTTGTTCTTTGTTGCTTTAATCCTTTCAAGCATAGAATATAAAACAATTTTTGTACAAACTTGATATGACTTATATGGAAGGGATTCAGGGTTATTTTTTTAATTTCTAAATTTTCTAACTTTTGTCTAAAATTTCTTTTTGATTTGCCGGTGAATGAACCATTATTTGTACAAATTTTGCGCTATTGATCGAAAGGTGGCGGTACTTGTGCGCCTGTCTCGTGGTTACACGAAAAAACCGTCAAACAATTAGTCTAGTACGATTTCGTGGTGAAACAACTTCACTTGTAACAGTCAAAGTACTAACCACTTTGAGGATTTCTGCATTTTATTACTGTATTATAAAAAGATTTCGTTATCATTTTTGTTTGGTTTATATGTATGTGAATACAAAAATATGCATTACGTAAAGAATATACAGATACACTAAAACATATAGATACGCACACAATGTATAATATTAATCAAGCAAACCTCAATCACAAGTTGACAGATGTGCTTTAAGATGATAAATTGTCCATTCTTTAACAATACACCATCTCACTTTCTTGTGAGAGTGTTGTGAAAAAAGTAAGTTAGAAAACCAAAAAACGTACTTTGAGAAGAGTTGGCGAAGTTTTTCTCTAAAAACGAAAGAGAAAATTGGTACCACGGACTGAAAAGAAAAGGAATACTTACAGTGGATCAAGAGGGATGTGATAAAAATTGGATGGTATCATAAAAAGTATTCTTGCTGAATACTGTCAAGTAAGAAAAAAAGTGAATGTTTAAAAATAAACTTTTCAACGAAAAGTAATTAGTGAAAACTATACTGCATAAGAATTTCGTAAGAAAACTGCCTTAAATATTAAGTATAGTTATAACTATAGCTCTTGAATAATAGTAAAAGTCTATGCATAACATATATATATATATATATATATATATATATATATATATATAAAATAAGTAAAACTACCCTAAGAATAGGATAGATTTCATCTTGTTTCCCCGAGAAACAAGATGAAATAAAATATGTAAATGTTAAGTGAGCCTGCCTACTTTTTCAAGGGGAGCAAGGCCAGGTTTTCACTTGAAAATGCTATGCTTTGAGTTTTTTCTGTACTTATGTGAGGCCAGACCGAAGAGATCAACATAAGTTACCCCCCCCCCCGAAAACTCAAAGTACTACCAGAATAAGGGATTTAAAAAAAGTAAGAGGGTGGCTTGGAGATAATGTGAACAATATAGTGCAAATGAAAGGGAGGGAGGGAAGAAAGGTAAATTTTAACAAGAAAATAAAATTGTGATAAGGAGTAAAGATTGTGGGCAGTGATGAAATTGAAGGAAAAAAACGAGGGCAAAAGTGAAAAAAATAATTATATAGTTATGTTTTGGCTCCATCAAAAAAGCATTTGCACTAAATTGTTCACATTATCTCCAAGCCACCCTCTTACTTTTTTTAAGTCCGTTATTCTACATAATACGGATCTGGCAATGTTTTGCTCTCCTGGCTTGCGCGGCAACTTTCGGTAAGGTATTACTTTGGTTGTTCTTTTGATTCCTAACCTTGGTAACAGGTATTATTTTTATGATTTTTTCTCTCAGGTAACTTTGAGTTTTCGGGGGTAACTTATGTTGATCTCTTCGGTCTGGCCTCACATAAGTACAGAAAAAACTCAAAGCATCGCATTTTCAAGTGAAAACCTGGCCTTGCTCCCCTTGAAAAAGTAGGCAGGCTCACTTAACATTTACATATTTTATTTCATCTTGTTTTTCGGGGAAATCTATTCTATTCTTAGGGTAGTTTTACTTATTATTTCCCTTTATTTGTTCTCTGCGTCTTTCAGCGCTTTCATCTAAAGGGTCAATATTATTGTTGTTACTTTGCTCCATTTTTGTTCTTATTTGGTTTCTCCTTTTTGATTTGTGGTGATATATATATATATATATATATATATATATATATATATATATATATATATATATATATATATATATATATATATATATATATATATATATATATATATATATATATATATATATATATATATATATATATATATATATATATATATAGATAGATAGATAGATAGATATAGATATAGATATAGATAGATAGATAGATAGATAGAACCTGGATAGAACGCTATATTAGAAACGACTCTTCTCTCAATTTTAGAAATACTTGAGACATTAGCTTTATATCTACTGTGATATTTATGAAAGTAGTCACTATGGCATTATTTTCATATGAAATTCTTTGCAAGTGCGAGACGTACGCGAATAATAATAGTAGTATATACGATCTAGTGTTTTTATATCGTAAATTTCAGTCAATATTCATTAGAGGAAACTTGAGTATTGCAAATTTAAATTGCTTTCGTATATAGATATGGGAAAAAATAATTGTTCAATTTATGGTGCTCTTTATTTCATAAAAATGTTTTCTACATACCTAATTTAAATGTTTCTTTACTTATTTAGTTCTTGATGCTATATAAAGTGTTCTTGACCTTTATAATTTGTTTTCCATATTAAATGTTGAGTCAAAATATTTAATATTTGTCAACGAATTTATTTGATATTATACTTTTATTAAAAAGCGCAAAACTTACATAACTTTGATGTAAATTGCTCTTTTTGATTGAATGAATTGGGAAAATATGAACATTTGAATTTTAAAATTAAATATTTTTAGAAAGTAAAATGATTTGTTATTTATGTCTGACGAACTCATGGGTACTAATATAAAAATTTTCAAAAGTCCTAGGACCTGATTTTTGAAACCAAAATTTGATCTATTCTCCAAATAATCACATTGTTTTCACCACACAAATAACCAGTTTTTAATTTAATTTCCTCCTTATATCTCACACCAAAACAACAAAATCCTATTCATAAGTTCTACTTGCCACTTAATTGGTATAGTGATCAGATCTCGACCAGAAGGTCGCGGGTTAGAATCTCGGTTTGTAAGCGCATGGATGTTTGTGATTCTGTTAGGAGTAGCGGCGGCTCATACATTGTGAGTGCCCTTCACAAGTATCCATGAGTTCAACCCTTGTAGTACGGATGACCGAGAGCTTTTGTAACAACAACATCGGAAAGAGGCGGTAGCCAAGTCTTGTTCACCAAGACAGCTCGTTCCGCGATGTCACCAAAGGAAGAGTGTATCACCTATGCAATCGCAAAACCGATGCCAAGCTTAATTGCATACATTTTGAAATAAACGTTACGAATTAAAACTTGTCAAACATTCTTGGAATTGACAGTTCAACCAAATACCGTCGTGTACATGGCGGCTGGTGCAATTTAAATCTGTCGTGGTCTCAAATGTCCTTACGTCGGCGTGGTGTGGTAGTTTGGAGATTGGGGTGACAGCTCGGGTGATGAACTCATCATTTGACAGTGGTTAAAAATTATGAGGTGTACTAAGATATATTTCTCTTCGGTATTGATCCCGGACCACGACTTATTTAACCCTACAAGATATCTCGTCTAAGACCTGGCCAATTTTGTTAAGGACGCGATACTTCGTCAAGACAAATTGCCTTATTTCTCCAAGAGGAATGAAGATCTAAGCAGAAAAATCAAATTGTCCCTTCGCCAGAACTGGTGACAGTTTGGAACAAGGTTTTGCACCAGAGTCTGGTCACTACAGAGCAGTTTTCGACACGAAGATAAACTAGTAGGAGGATTAACGTACACCAAAACCCACACACACAACATCAAAACCACATATATCGACTGGAAATTTATTGGAAATTTTATTAAGGGTGTGCTGAAGTTGTATTCTAAAACCAAACCATAAACCTTAAAATGAAATACACGAAGCATGTGCCCACAGCTTCATGTTATTCCTTCCATTTGCTCGGTTTGAAGATCTGTCACGTATTTGTGGGTAAAAGCATGAATCCTAAACTATTGATTGGTTGAAGTGATTATCCACCATGATCAAAAACACAGCCAAACGGCCAAGTCGATTCGTATGTTCACGTGATTTACCCTTCAGATATCTTACGACAGCGACTCCGTCTATTTCATTCGATGGTCGTTGAACCAAACCAGGTGACGTCACGTCTGAAGGATTGCACGTCCAGCCGCAAAAACACTACAACCACCTGCATTTAGCTCGACAGAAACAGCCGCACCTATCCGACATGAATAACATTTTCCAGGAAAAGTATTTTAAGGCCCATGGAAATGAAATCTTTCTTTAAAAATACTTTTTTATATACAGGATTATCGCGTGTCACAAGCAGACAGGCATTTTCCAGGCCAACCAACGGGAACCAGCAATTGCAAAGGCGCACGAAATCACCCGCCGCGACGGCACAAGCATAACAGTCCCCCGAAAAAACCCGAACCCATCTCCGGAAATATGCATGCGGCGTATAATTTTTATTTCCACGCTGTCTGCCAAAGACTTCCTTCTTGTTTAGGCAACGACACGCAGCAACAAGACGTCGGGGTTGCACGGGAAAGCAACCCGCTCTCCTGGAGAGAATCCCCGAATCTATTTTGTCGATCCTGGGAACCGGAATAAGACCGGCGCTCCGGTTTCTCATTCAAAGGCTGAAATTGATTGTGAAGAGGGGGGCAGTCGATATGTGGGTGGAACGGAAATCTTACATCACCACCCCACCTCCACCCCCACCATTCCTGAAGCCGTGCATTTGGCAAATAGATGGGATATCACGCATCAGATCTTTTTGAGGATCTGTAATCCTTGGCTTCAGTTGAGGTATCCGGGTGGAAATTTCTTTTGCTGCGAATGGCGAAACAATATTTCCGATTCTTGTTATTTTTTGCTGTTTTTGCACAATGGTGCTGCATGCACACGCTGAAGTGAGAAAGATTTTGAAAAGCGGAATATAAACCGAACTGGCTGCTTTTTCCTTTCAATATGAAAATTATGTGCGATGGCTTTGTTCATAAGTAGAGCGGTTGGTTTGTTGGTGTTTTATGGCGCAAGGGCCATATTTGGCCATGCTGTGCCAAACACAAGTATCAAGTAATAGTCGTGCACATACAATGAAAGTTTCACTGACACGGAAGAGAGAAATGCATCCATAAAGGAATGCACCTGACAGGAATGGAATCTGCGCCACCTACAACACGAAGGTTGCTAGCACAGTGGGCATACCAACTGAGCCACGACGTCCTCATAAGTAGATCGGAAGATGTAGACCTCAGAATGCGATCGATTTTGAGGCTTCAGACGTCAAAACATAACCCCCTGATAGTTGTCTCGTCATTAGCAAAACTGACCAGATCTTGAAGGACGAGATATCTCGTCATTAGAAGAAAATACGATCACGATCATTGGAAGGAAGTTGACGTGATCTCATCATCATAAAAAGCATCGGGAATATCTTCATGACGAGACATTTGGCAATTGGGAAAACTTTTCGGATCTGGATGTACGAGATATCTCATCGAAACTAATTGAAAGGTTCATACTGTATTTGTAGTAATGTTTTTGTACCATGCGGAAAACTTTGAATTCCTATTCCTCGTCATTAGATAAGCCATTAGCAGGTCTTGATGGACAAGATATCTCGTCGCTAGAAGAAAACTGACTAGATCTTGATCTATTCATTAAAAAATTGGCAATATCTTGATGACGATATATCTCGTCATTAGCAAAATTGGTCAGATCTTTTATGGAGGAGATAACTTGTCAAAACCATTTATAGAGTTAATAGCATCGACCATCCATTGAAATAGAGAGAACATGTGATCGAAATTTCTTTCGTAGATCTCAGAAGGGTAAGTCACGAACCACAAATTGACTATACGAATGGAACCATGAATCTACTATACGAATCGACGAATCGAACCACGAATCGACTACCGATAGCCCACGACGAATCGTAGTGGGCTATCGAAGCGAAGGCTAACATTTTTAATCACGCTGGATAATCATATCAATCAGGCAATAACTTCTTCCATATTAGGATTCATGCTTTATTCTCAACCATGTGACAGACCAACTTCTTCAAACCAACCGACCTTAAGAAATAGCATGAAGCTGCACCCACATACTTTGTCTCTTTCATTAGAATGTCGATGATTAATATTCTCACGTGGAGTCACCTTAGACCTTATCCGGGATAAATAGATCCCGGACCGTTCCGAATAGACCGTTTCGGTGCTCCAGTGCGATGTAATTCAACAACCTACCTACGGATATATGCGCTTAAGTTTCCTTTTCGCTTTCTAATACGTACCTATGCACGTCTGTTCCCCAGCAGTTTTGTTCCGTTGTCAAACAGCTTTGTCCGCTTCACGTCCTGTGTCAGAGTAAAACTTTGTGTATGTCTATTACTTGGTATTGTGTTGTGCAGCATGGTCAAATATGACCTTTGCGCCATAAAATCAACCAACCCTACCCAACCCGCTTCTCGTCACCATTTGTATTAATATCTTCGGTTCAGAGAAGAAACTCATTAACTGACATTTTTTCGGATACACTAATTGCATATTTTCGTGATGATAAGAAAAACCTATTTATATTGTAATCTGCTTAAAAGATATATAACACTTATAAGTTTTATTTTTTGACCATATAATGAATAGTTGGTCTTTAAACCGCTGTACAGTGAAAAGTATTTTTCGTTAGTTAATGAGTATCTGCTCTAAGCCAACGATATGACCAAATATGGTAATGAGCATAAATCATATAAATTTAATCTATCAATGTTTCACAGGAAACTTAATCAAAATTACAATGTCTTGTTTTACAGAACATCAAATCACAAATATTAAAAATACACGAATTGGTATCTATTGTGTGATAAAAGTCATTCTCTTGTTTTTACGTTTAAAAACATTTAAATTCCAGGAAATAAATTTTTGTTTTGATTTCATTTTCATTACAAAGTAATGTAAAAATTAATGAATAAATGGTGATTTAAATGTCGATGTTACTTAAAACAAATCGCTTATATACGCGTTCAACTTGAAGTGCATTCAAACACCGCCTACTTCTCTGGGCAACACTTGTGTAGTTTTAACTTTTGTAAGAAACACCGATGTAAATACTGTGCCATATATATCTCACTTCTCATATCACAGACATTTAATAAATGAAATTAGTCTTCACTTAGACCACCAAGACTGATTAGTCTTCACCAAGACTATTCATTATATACCTTCCTCTAATAACACAAAGAAGGATTTACGATTTAAAGGGTTACAGTTGAATCCTCGTACACAACCCATCCCATTCTTTTGATTGAAACTCTGACAAATAAATAGTCAATGTCTTTATAATACTTCACTGAGATACTTTTCTAATGAACGTATGCTTTGCTTAAACTCAAGAACAAATTTTCCAAATATTTGTCTAACAGATAAGTTTTCTTTGCAACCATTATTTATTCAGCCATTTTGCATTGTACGAAAGCAACTTCGAAAACAATTTCCCGGAAAATCTTGAGTGGTGTAAGCAAAAGCAGTGTAATATATCATTGAAAAGAATGCGTGTAACTTAAACAATAACAAAACGCATACCTTATAACTGTTAAAATTTATGTAACACATCAAAGTAAGACGCTACTTTCTTCCTTTGACATTCTTCCAGTATCATATTTCAATATAAAATAATTTTATATTTTAAACAAATTGAATAACCAAGCTGACAACTCCATACCCCATTTGAAAGACGCTACTGATTTTTTTCTGAACCCTCAAGGTCGTTGTCTCGACGAGAGAGGTATCTTGTTATTAGCAAAACAGACAAGATCTTGTTAGACGAAATATCTCGTCATTAAAAGAAAACATGATCACGATCATTAGAAGAAAACTGACCAGATATTGATCGAGTAATCATAAAAAATAGTCAATGTTTGATTACAAGATACCTCGTCATTAGCAAGCTTGCTCAGATCTTGATCGACGAGATATCTCGTCGAAACCATTTGGAAGATTAAACTATCTTGCAGTACAATATTTTAATACAAAACCATTTTATATTTTAAGTAATATGAATAATCAAGTTGACAACTCCATAGCCTATTTGTAAATAGTTATTTATCAATTTCATTTTGAAAAGGCACGTTGAAAAACATTTCTTTCTCATTATAACTTTCAGAACTGTCGCTAAGTGAATTTATTAATATAAAAGTATTACGGTCAGCGTTGGAAAACTTTTGATTCCAAACTGAAAAACTTTGATTGCAGCCAGCAACGCAAAAAGCGGCATACAAAGTCGCTAAAAGAGAAAGTTATCAAATCAGTTGCTTCTCTGAATGTGGAGCACGTTCTTAAAAACCAATTCCATCTTACTGAGTTGCAGTTTTCCTTTTGAGAACTTAGGACCGATCGTGCTCTGAGACAAATAAAACGATGTATAGGCAGTTTTAGAACCATGTCGGTTCAAATGCCTTCACGAAACGTGGCATTTATAAAATATTCCTCAAGACAGAGGCTATCTCTTACGACCACTCTCAGATTTGCTAGCGGAGTGTCCAAATGTCACACTCTAAACCAGAGGAAAATGCTAACATGATGTTGTGTATCTCTTTACACCAACTTTCCGATTGTACTTAGTTGCTTTTAGCCTCGTATTTAAGGACAAACATCAACGGTAAAGGTATTTGTTATAGAGGCGTACAATGCGGTGTATATTCAGATATCAATTTATTTAATCATTTGCAAAATATGTATATCCATATATGTACATAATATTGTTATATTGAATAAAAGATGCCGTATACAAATCTGATTTGAGTTCCACACTAATCATAAAAGCACTAAAAGTTCGTGAATATTTCATGAATATTGGTATGGAGGTAGCATCATGGTTATAGGCAGATATGGTGAGGGGTCAAATATGTGTAGATGGAAAGTTGAAGAGACGGTTGTCATCGACTGGTCATTGGGATTGGGCACTGGGGTGTCGCTGATTCAGGGATATGCTGAGATAAGAACGACACTACTGGGCCAGGAATCACTTTTAAAGGTTTCACTTGCCGGTTTATCGAGGAGCTCGTTCTTTATTCACTCTCACCATCTTTCATATCTCTGGTGCTCCCCAGAAAGATTCCTAGTTTTTGTCCTTTGTCGGTTGCTCCAGTTCCAATAAAAATCCAGCTTCATAACCAATGCCAACATGTCCACTCTTGCCATATTCAATCACTGTGGCTGCTTGACCCATCCCAATTCCTTATATTGACAATGCTGTAGTTGTTCCATTTTGTATTTGTTGCTTTTCAACATGTTATGGTGACAGTATTGTAAGGATAATGATATTAACCCTCCAAGTGATTACGACCAGATATCTCGTCCATCAAGATCTGACCACTTTCATTATTAACGAGATATCTCATCATTAAGATATTGTTGGTTTTTTGATGATTACGAGATCAAGGTCTGACCTGTTTTCTTTTAATAATGAGATATTTCATCCATCAAGATGTGATCAGTTTGGCTGATGAGGCGAGATACCTCGTCGAAACAACCACCAGGAGGGTTAAAACACAACAAGGACTGAGCAAGTGCTCGCAGCCTGATGTTATTTCTCTCAATCATTTGGTTGTCATCTGACCCTGGTTCAAAATTACGAGGTGTTATCCTCGGATCTTTCCTTTCGGGGTTGATCTCGGACCGTCACGAGTATCCAGTTCTTTTTCTCCAGTGCGACGTTAATTCAATTATACAACTACTCCCCAATCATTCGATTTTAAGATCTCCAGATGAAGATGTGGGTTGACGAAAGTACGAATCCTAATGTAGGAGTAATTAACAAACATGATTGAAAATAATTGACGTTTCGATAGCCAATCGGCCCGAGTCGATTCCGAAACCACTTATGAGATCTTACGACAGTGATTCAGTCCACATGCTTCGTGTATGTCGTTGATGGTAGATGCCTCAGTCAAGTTAACTTTACCTCAATAGTTTTAAATTTAATTAAATCATATTTAAATTTTATTTTATTTTATTTTCAAACTTATTATTAATGCGGTGTGGCAGGTATGCATTTTTAATTTTGAAATGCGGTGAGCAGGTATGCATTTTTAATTCTCTCTAAGTGGTTTCCATGAGATATCTCGTTCATCAAGATCTGACCAATTTTACTAATGACGAGATATCTCGCCATCAAGACATTGCCGATTTTTTTATGACGGCGAAATTAGATTTTGGTCACTTTTCTTCAATGACGAAATATATCGTCCATCAAGATATGGCCAGTTTTGCTAATGACGAGATACCTCGCCGACATAACCGCCAGGAGGATTAAATGAATCCTCCTTTACTAAAAGTATTCTAACATGTTCCCCCAGCCGACTGCAAAAGATTCAAAGTAAAATTCACAGTAACAGCTAAATTTTACTTAAATTAAAAACGTGAATAAGCGAAACGATTGCGTACAATAAGTAATCCAATAAAGGATTAATGAAGTAAAATTCCGCAACGTTAATGTAAATTTCGTCATTTAACATTTAACTACTCTCTCATCATCAGGTTTTGGAAACTTCCACAACCTTGCCCTGATTGAACGATAAAGAGCTGTAGACTGAAAAGGGACTTAAGAGTAATTTAATTCTTAGGGCTACCACCAAAAGCACCGAAATTTGAATTTCCTCACCATTTGCTCCTAGAATAATAGCACTAAATTGAATCATCTTTCCAGTAAATTAAATCCTTACAGACAGCAGTGTCTTGATTATATTTCTGATTATATACAGTGGTAAATACTTAACTCTGCTTTGTGGCGAGGCTTTTGAGTTTACAGACATGTTGGTTAAGTATTTTCAAGGGGTAAGCTATCATGTATATAGCTGTGTTACACAGCTGAAAAAGCAATTGAAGATTTTTTCACCTGGGGTAATATAGATTTAATACAAAAGGTAAATACACTGGCCGCGGTTGAAAGAGCAACGGATTAGAAACCAGACGGTTGCAAGTTTGAAACTAGGTCCAGAAAGATCATCGTGTACACGGGGGCTGGTGCATGTTAAATCGGTCGGGGCCTCAAATGTACTCACGTTAGTGTGGTGTGGAAGTTTCGAAAACTTAGGAATTTGAAGGCAGACAAAAAGGTTTTATGAAAATAACGGATAAAAATTAACTAAAAGAAATACGTTTGGTTGGTACTTTAATGCACAAGGGCCAGATCTGGTAAAGCTGTGCCAAGCAAAGTTTTAAATGTGATTGATCCCAGACCGTCACCAATAGCCGCTTTATTGCTCCAGGGTGGTCAAGTCAACTACCTACCTACTTTAAAAACGGAGTGTGTTTCTTCTGAAATTTAAAAAAATTATAAGGTGTGAAAATCGGCATGCTCCTTTTCAACCTCAAAGAATCGGAATAGGGTAGGTAGTAAATTAACGTCGTTCTGGAGTAACACAATGGGCAATTGGTGAAGGTCCGGGATCAATGCCGAAGAGAAAGATTCAAGGACAAGGCCTCCTAATTTTGAATCACGGTTAGATGACGAGAACACCTGAGCTGACACCCCACTCTCCAAATTTCCACACCACGCCAACATTAGGACATTTGAGTAAACCAGCTCTCGTGTACACGACGGTCTTTGGCTGGACCTAGTTTCGAACTTGCAACCGTCCGGTTGCTAATCCGTTGCTACTACAACTGGCCCTCGGAATAGGGATCTTCGATATAACGATTGTTTGATACAACTTCCTTGGAACGAAGCTCTCCTCAGGTTGGTTATAACGTGATTCTGCTGTACATTACTTAGCCCTCCAAATGAATATGACGAAATTTCTCGTCCATCAAAATCTGACAATTTTGCTAATGACGAGATACTTCGTCAAGATATTGTCAATTTTTTCATGATGACGAGATCAAGGTCTGGTCAGTTTTCTTCCTTTGGCAAGATATCTCGTCCATCAAGATCTATGCAGCTTCCTTCATTTGACGATATATCTCGTCCATCAAGATCTAGTCATTTTTCTTCTAATGACGAGATATCTCGTCCTTCAAGGTCTATTCGGTTTTGCTAACGGTGAAACACCTCTTCTAGACAACCAACATAAGGGTAAACTTTATATGGATTAGATGCTGTTTAAATCTCAATCACGAGAAACAAACGTTTGGCGACATAGAAATCCAGCAATTTATGTCCGCTCACTCTCCGACAGTGAAAAATCGTCACATTTTGTCTGTATCAAAAGCATGAAGTGCATACATAAAATCAATCATCCCCATTAAAAGCCTTACGCTCGCTTCATAAAAACGAAAGAAAACGCAGACCATTTTTCATTTCTTAAGGAAACGGGGTAGAATGTCAAAACCTTGGGATTGGCAGAGCAAAAGAAAACAAATGGGATGCACCTTCTAGCAACAAACGCAGAAATGAAACGCCCGGATGTTTTCAATAAACTCCATTTTTTTGTTTTCAGACTCAAGGAGGTTTGCATCGGACGTTTCGTATTTGTCAGGAGCCTCCGTCCGATGTGCTGGGAGAATCGGACACGGGTATTTAAGCGAAATCAGAGTGGAAACGCCATTGAAAAGCAATTATCTATAACTTAAAATGACAAGCACAGGAAATGGAGGAGCAAAAAGGAAGCTAGCTTTCTTTTTCCCTGGAAAGAGTCGTTATTTCGGTCATTGGATTTTACAAAATTCCCTTGGTAAGAATACTATTGATGATTCTAAATAAAAGTGGTAAATACTTTTATATCAAACGTTTCTTTTACTGATTTCTCTTTAACTTGCAGTAGCAAAAGTTTGATATATCTGTTATAATTCAGACTTGTGAGGGTTTTATCTTTAGGTTTTAATAAACGTTACTTTTACTGATTTCTATTTAACTTTCTGAAGACCGGTTATAATTTAGACTTGTGATTAACTTTGTTGGGGAAAAGTAAAGATATCAGTTATAATTTAAATTTGTGATTAACTTTCTGCAGCAGTTGAAAATATAAATTGATTTAGACGTGTGATGATTTTATGTCAGCTATCAATCTACAGTGATAATTAGATATTTATATTCCTCTTACACTTTAAGGCCGGCTTCTTTAATATCACTCTTAAATTATCTCATAACACATGGAAATTATTTATTGAGTGAATGGATGGATTTTATATCACAACTATACTGCTATGACAGTCAATACTGTCATACTGATCCAGAAGACAATATTTCTAAATTTGGTCTTTAGATTAAACGGTTATAAAAATAAACTCTGAAGGTTTCATTCGGATATACGTATATCCATTCTGCAACCTGCTGTTTTCCCTAAAAAATTTCTAGCAAGTTGCCCTTTTGACCAATAGAATCTTTCCAAGGATTCTTTCAACCAATAGATGTGGTTATTTAGTCATTATGTGTGGGAGTGAAATGGGGAAAACGCTACGATTAGCGGGGAGGAAGGGGAAGGTTGAGTTTGCGGGAATTACCGCCATTCCTCGCAAACTTCAAATCAGTATACCTTGGAACTGCGAAGTGCTACGACGTGGACATTGATCTCAAACGAAAGCTAACATCAAGATCTTTGATTTAAGGTATTAGGAGTGAAATCGAACAGTGTTTATTGTGAGAAATGGTATCGCAGTTGAAAAATTAAAAAACGATGTCACAATGCCGGCATATACTCGTGGAAAAGTCAAGCAGAAAGACATCGAAAGCAGTCTGCGCGGAAGAGCAACTCGTCGGCTTTCGATAAACACTGAACTGACTACTGCATTTGTCTTTCTTTTATTTACTACACCCAAATAAATACCATGCGTTAAAGAGACGTATTCACGTAAAACCCTGCAGCCGCGCTCCGACAAAGCCTACCTGATTTTTCATTCCCGTCTTGATCTCATATTCATCATACAATACGCAGCGTAAAAAGTTATTCAGATAGAGTAATCCCTTGATATATCACGCATTCGGTTATATCTCTTTTTCACTTGTCCCCCGATGAAATTTCGTTTTGCGAACAGGAAAGGGAATATAAATTTATTTATTTCGAATTGGGAGTTCAAAGGTCACTTGTGTCAGGCAGTTGTCGAGAACTGAACTGGTAGAAAAGATTTGTGCGTTTCGAAAGCGTGGACGAAAAGGAATTTTCCTTAAAAAATATTATACTATATTTAATTTCTACTTGCAGTTCCTAGCATAGATTTTGTGTTTCACTATTCGCGTATAGTAGTCAACCTTGAATCTCGATTTTTGAAAAGGTGTGAAAGTTCGTTAGAAGGCTGTCATAACCAAAAGCATGAATGACGATCGCCGTTGACGGATCCCCACCAACGAGTTATCACCATCGCTATCAGCACAGGACGATGAACTTAGAACCTGAATCCGAGCTAAAGATGCCAATTGTGGGAGCAATTTGTTTACATTTCTACCAGTCCCATAATTTAACTAATAGACTCCTTCAAATCACGTGACTCGACTGCCAACTCGTGAGACTCGCACCCATTTGGAAGTGAAGTCAAATAAAGAATACCTCGGAGTAAAAAAATTAATGACCTCAAAAAACATTAGGAATTTTTCACTTTTATGAACTTAAATGGAATTTAAGATGTCATTTTGAGCAGGATAGTTGATGTATTTTTCATGTCTGAACATGAATTTCTTTCGACAATTGAAGAATATTTCTAATGCCCGTGGTTCTTTAGGCATCGATTAAAAGTATTAAATACACAAATTGCTAAAGAAAGAAAAACATTTCTTAAAGAACTTGGTTAAAAGCTTAGAACTAAATCTTTTAGAGCCAAAGTTAGAAAAAACAATTTGGAAACTAACGTTTTAGAACGAAAGCTAGAAAGAACATTTTAGGAACCAACGTTTTAGAATGAAAGTTAGAAAGAACGTTTCAGAAACTAACGTTTTAGAACGAAAGTTAGAAAAAACGCTTAAATAAAACAACGTTTTAGAACGAAAGTTAGAAAGAACACTTAAATAAAACAACGTTTTTGAACGAAAGTTAGAAAGAACGCTTAAATGAAACGTTTTAGAACGAAAGTTAGAAAGAACGCTTAAATAAAACAACATTTTAGAACGAAAGTTAGAAAGAACGTTAAGAACACAATAATATATGAATAAACAATGAAGCAAAATAGAAATAATTAATCATGTGTTTGAATTATACTAAGATGAAATTATACAACCATATCCAGAGTTTAATGGTAGGTTGAATTCGTCACTCTATCATTAGTCTTTCATCCCCAGACTTGACATTATTTATTGGATTAAAAGCATTAAATACACATGTGGCTTTAGAAAGAACAATATTTGTTAAAAGAACGTTTATTAAAAGTTTAGAATGAAAACCTTTAGAACGAAAATTAGAAAGAATGTATTAGAACTTTTGAGAAACAGCATTTTAGAACAAAAGTCACAAAGAAAGTTCTGGAAATCATTTCTTAGAAACGAAAGTCAGAAAGAACGTATTAGGAATCAATGTTTTACAACGAAAATGAGAAAGAACGCCTTAGAAAGCAATGTTTTAAAAAGAAAGTAAGAAACAAAGTTTAGAACGAAAGTTAGAAAGAACGTTTTAGAAACAAACGTTTTAGAACGAAAATCAGAATAAACAATGAAGCACACTATAAAGAATTATCAAGTGTGAATAATGCTGAGAACAAAGATAACATTACACAACCATATCCAGTCTTTAATGGTCGGTTGGCTCTGTCACTGTATCATCACTCTTCAGTCCCCAGATTTTTCGAGAACAAATTGAGGCCCGTAGATTGTATGTTCTTCTTGTGTTACTTAGAATACCGAGAGACACAGTGGCTGCGAGAAAGAAAGAAAGGACGGAAGAAAGGAAAAAAACTTCGGACCTCATCCCACATTCCTGGCCAAAATCCCCCGAAAGGTCACCAAAGAGTTGTCTGCAAATGGCAGCGCGTCCAGCAAAACACCAATCATGCCTCGAACAAAGCATACGCATTAGTCTGGGTTGCCTCTGGAATCTGAAATTCTTTTGTGGGGAGCGATTCTCATTCAGAAGGCGAGCGGAAACGCTTTTGGACATTTGTTCGGAATTTTCTCCCTTCTAAAAAATAACTTTCCGAGCAATGGGGCGTTGTTATGAATTATTTTCGAGCGCGTGGTTACAAGTTTTTTTCCCGTTGTGTAGCACAAAGAAGGCATGCTCACAATAGTGTACTATATATAGTTTGTTTACAAATAAAGTGTCTTGCCTCTCAAATAAATGTAAACAATCGGTTTTATTTATGTTTCAAGGCTGATAGAGACTGCAGCCAAATTGAGAGTATAAAAACAGAAATAGATCCCTGGCCAATTCGTCAACAATTGAAAATAAGTTTCGGTCAATCATACATTGGATTTTTCAAAACTAAAAGTAAATCCGTTAAGTATATTAGAGGTAATAAAAGATAAATGTTCTTAAGAACTTGTAAATAAAAAATTTACAAGTCGTATCTAAAACATTATAGTGTATACATTGCATATATCTATAATGATACATTATATATTGCATATACTATATTAGTATATACGTACATTATGGTATATACAGGGTCAAGTAGTATAAAGTAACTTCCATATAAAATGGCCCATAGCGATAGCATTTTTTAACGAATCGGAAGGGGGGGTAGGGTTGGGTATTTCAATTAACGTCACACTGGAGCAACACAATGGGCTATTGGTGACGGTCCGGGATCAATCCCAAAGGGAAAGATCCGAGGACAACACCACGTAATTTTGAACCACGGTCAGATGACGAGGCAACACCTGAGCTGGCACCCCACTCTCCAAACTTCCACACCACGCCAACGTGAGGACATTTGAGGCCACGACAGATTTAACGTGCACCAGCCCCCTTTGTACACGACGGTGTTTGGCTGGATTCGAACTCGCAACCCTTCGGTTGCTAGTTCGTTACTCTTCCAACCGGGCCACCGCGGCCCACGAATCGGAAGGAAACTTGAGATTTAGAGATTCCAAATGAAAGCACTCGAGATGTAAATAACAAGAGGTAGGTAGGTATTTTAATTAACGTCGCACTGGAGCAACACAACGGGCTATTGGTGACTATCCGGGATCAAACAAGAAGGGAAAGATCCGAGGGCATAACCACGTAATTTTGAATCACGGTCAGATGTCGAGGTCACACCTGAGATGGCAACCCACTCTCAAAACTTTCACACCACGCCAATGTGAAGACATCTGAGGCCACGATGGATTTAACATGCACCAGCCCCCTTAGTACACGTCGGTCCTTGATTGGATTTGAACTAACTACTCTCCGGTTGCTAATCCGTTACTCTTCCAACCAGGCTACTGCAGCCAGTAAATAACAAGAATCGAACTGGAATCATGGTTAGATTCTGTTTATAAATTTTGAATAGCAACACCCACTTTTTTATCGCAATGTGAAAAGCATAGTAAAAAAAACGAAAACGGCGTTTTGAACGCCGTTTCCGGTTTTTCACTATAGTTCGGTTTTCGGTTTTTTACTTCTGTTTTACTCTTTCGGAGCTAAAGTTTACCTTTAGCTCTAAAAGAGACCGTGCAAAAACACGGTCAAAGATGAGTGTTAGCGACAAAAGAGGAGAGAAAGGAAACAGCTTTGAACTCCTTATGTTAAATGAATCTCTTAGACTCTTATTTAAGGTTTTCTTTGGAGCTCCTAATGTTGGTGGTAATAACCGTGGTTCAAAATTACGTGGTGTTGTTCTTGGATATTTCCTTTCGGGTTTGATCCCGGACCGTCGCCAATAGCCCGTTGTGTTGCTCTAGTGCGCCGTTAATTAAAATACCTACTCACCTACCTAATGTTAAATTAGCTATTTAGACCATATTTTTTAGTCTTTAATCCATATCGTCGGCTTAGAGCAAAAACTCATTAATTTACAAAAACAAATTTTACTACGCAGCTGTTAAAAGTCTAAATATTAGTTTTTAAGTAAAAATATAATTATTAAAAATTTTCAGGAATTTTTATATTTGTTTCAAACAGATTACAGTATGAAAATTTATTTCTCATCATCACAAAAATGAGCATTTAATGTCTCCGTAAAAGTGTCAATTAACGAGTTTCTACCCTACGCGACAATATCTTCTTTCGGAGCTCCTAATGTTAAATAAGTCAATCAGACTTGTTCATATCTTCAGTAATCGTTTCTTCGCAGCTGTACATTTTTACAGCACGTCGTTTTTCATTCATTAACGTTTAATGGATTCAAAATAAAAGTTTCAATGAACAAGACTGACCAGCAGAGCCCAAAATTTCCCCAACGCCACTCAACCCGAACTCCAACGCCAGAAAGAATAAATCTTTACGGCACAACTCCCAATTTACAGCTTGAACCAGATATTTCCCCCTTGAATATCCCAGCCAACCCTTTCGGATTCGCAGAAAAGCAATCCGCGAAAAGCTACACAAAAAGTGGAAGGGGGACTTTTCTCTCGACAAACATCAAGTACTGTCAACACCCGGGAAGAAACAGGCGTCGATGTGACAGGCAGAAGATTTGCACTGAGGTGACTCCAGTAGATACTGTTTCGGAAACGAATTCAAAGAAAAATTGGATTCAGCTCCGTCAATGAAAAATGTAGCGCCACGATAGATGAAACAGCTCTGAGTTGTTACGGCAGCTTGGTTCAATTTAACAGGCTGCAGAAAGTTATGGGATGTTTGTAAGAATGAATGGTAATATAAATGTATGTCTTCATAACGAAGTATTCATCCATAATTTAATATTCCATATTTTAATATTAACCTTTGATGTACATAAGTCCTAGGTGTAAAAAATCTAAAAAGTTCAAAACATGACGAGAATTAAAAATATGCGTAAAAATCGTCAATAGCTATTTCGGTGTAGCAAATCGTCCATCATCATAAAGGCAGAAGTAAACGAGAAGAAACCGCTAGTTTAACCCTCCTATTGATTGTTTGGATGAGGTATCTCGTCATTAGCAAAACTGAGCAGATCTTGATGTCGTTGTTAGCAAAATTGGTCAGATCTTGACGACGAGATATCTCGTAATTAGCAAAATTGGTCAGACCTTGATGGATGAATTATCTCATCGGAACCGCTTGGAGGGTTAAGTATTATTATTAGAATAGTGTGTTGCCACAGCTCGCTTTTAAAATTAAATCCTTCCCTTAACATATAAAGGGAGGGAAGCATTGGTATCATTCACTAGCAATATTAAATAGCATAAAGGTATATAAAACTTCTCTAACGTTCAACTCAAAAATAGATCTCTGAGATTGGACCACTTTCGGTGGTTTGAAATCAAACTGGTTATTAAATTCCTAAGTGTTGTGCGATGAGGGATTTTGTTGATTTCCTTATTTTTATGTTCTTGACACTGGAATTCCAAAGCTCGTTGGCTCGTTAAGACTGAAAATGGATCTTGTTTCCGGGAAAAATCAGCTCTGTTTAATTAGTCACTGTTTCTAATGGACAGAAAATTGTAACTAACTTCTTGGCATGCATGAAATACTATCGTTACAAAAAGAGTTATTGTCTACTGATTTCAGAACTAGAAGAAACATCCAGAAGATAAGTATTGCGTCATGTAGACAAAGTATAGCCGTACCTGACAAGACCTTCGGACTGAGTGCGCATGCGCACCGAGCGCGGGGAGGGGTCTGCAATATGTCGAAATTCTACGGTACTGAGCGAGCTTTGGGCCAACTTACTTTGCGAGCTTAACTTTGTTTTGGATGGAGGACTGTCTAAGTGGTGTCTTTGGAAAGCTACCAAACTTCGTTACAATTAATACTGGACAACAATCCCTCGACAATTAATATCAAACTGCACTTTTATCGCTCACACTGTAAATTAATTGTTGAATATTCATGATAAACAATCGTTCAAACTTCCTATGTCTGCCCCATTCATTCCACAATCCAGCATCAGGCCCGAGTATTTATACGCCAAAACTGAGGTTTGTGTCCTTGATACAAACTACACTTTTTGCACCTCACTTCGGTGTAGTTTAACCATAACAAAAAATACTTAAATCGCTTTAAAAAAATTAAAATATAAATATTTAATCAGTTTTTTAGTCTTTTGTGAACACGGCTGGCAAGAACTATAAACAAAACTCCATCGTGTAATGCGCATGAATGCAGCTATTTCTAATCTATGTTCCCGTATAAATTACGACACAACTAGTATATACATTTTGAAGAAAAGTATTCGATATAACTAATTTTTTCGAATCATTAAAAAAAATAGTGCTGTCGTTCAAAAACATATTTCTATACCTGGCCAGAAGAAGAGTTACTTATTAGAATTGATTTGGTTTACATATATGTATTCTAATCAATACTTTTTTATGCATTTAATGAGTTGATTCATTAAAACAATGCTTTAGATAATTGATGCCTTAATACTTTTAAAATGGTTTTTCGATATATATTCGTTACTAGTAATTTAACTGTCAGAAATGGATGATTTCAATGGAAGTGAACTTGAAGAATGTGGTTAAAAATTTCCCCCGAACATTTGGCATAGATTTCAGAAAGATGAGTTTAGTGGAACAGTAAAAGTTCCAACTTTCCGTTCACTCCCATTTTCGGTAGTGTTTATTGAATTGCTTTATCAATATCTTTATAGATATTTAAATCTTTAGATAATCGACGCAGCATTAACGTCGGAATTTGATAATTAAAAGTCGATTATTATGCAGAATAACATTTATCTTTACCATATCATAAAGTTGAATACTGGAATGCCTTTTCCGTTATTGGAAAACGATTTTAAACTCGTTCAGTTCTATTCGTTATGACATGCATCCATTGAAGTCTGAGACACAAGTATTTGCGCAGCAAATACTTGTTCGTGAAAATCTTTATCACTGTTTTGAAAACGAATCAAGTAAAGTTGTAAAGTTACTAGTGTCAAGAGAGTATTCATCAGATATTTACATCGATTTATTATGTTTATCATTCTAGATAGTGGTTGGCCTATTTCAAGATATGCGTTCGTTTCTAACAAAACAAATATTAGAATAAAAATGTTAGAATAACTTCATATATGTGACAAAGTATTTATATCTAACCAAATCCTTGGTTTTAGAGGGTAATTATTTTGTTTGTCATTAAATATCTAGAAAAACATTGGTTCAGTGTTTTCATTCTGACTTTTCATACTAATGGGCTAATATTACCTAATGTTTTAACATCAAGTACCGCCTTAATTTGCGAAAATTGTTTTGAAGAGAAGTTTTAAGATGAGTGAATAAGTAAATAAATCTTTCATGTGGAGATTAATAATATTTAAAAAGGCAATGTTTTTGTAGTTGAATACCATTAAATTTTTACTAGACAATTTACACAAAGTATTGAACTTTCTCAAGAGTGTTTCTTGATATTTTCGTAATTTAATATGATCATATTATTAATAACTGAAAATAATCTTTTGTAGCATTTTATATTTCAGATGATCACAGGCGGCAGACTTTTTATTGTGCCTACATTAATAATATCTTAATTGAGTTCGAATTGGCATTAAATATGTTCATTTTGTCCTTGTTGCTTATGTTGATAGTACTGAACAATAAAGATAATTGTGTTTTCATTTACTTTACTTCTATTTTCATTGAACGACATTTTTTTAATAAATTAAATTTCACGTTCCTTCACAAATACGTTAGAAGAAATTTAATTACGCTGCTGGCCACCGTAAATGCAACACCCTGAAGGAAGCATGCAAATAATATGAAATTTACAACATGCATTAGCGGAGGTGAGATATGCAAATGATTAGAATTTCAGCGCAGACGCACATCACGCGCGCCTGTGGCGCCACTTCAAAGCGCTATTTAAGGCTTGGAGATTTCGACGATTTCAAGTACGGCAATTGTGTTTTTCTTGTGGTTTTTTCAAAAAAACGATCAATTATGTCTCGTAGAAAACAGCGATCATCTTTTGATCAAGTATCCGAGTTCGACAGAGGAAGGATAGTGGCCTACCGAGATTGTGGATTATCTTTCAGGGAAATCGATAGTCGTGTTGGACGAAACCAAACAACTGTAATGCGGATATGTGATCGTTGGATGCTGGAGGGTACGACGGACCGACGTGTTCGATCGCATCCACCTCAGTGCACCACTTCACGTGATGACAGGCATATTGTGCGTATGGCAGTGACGGATCGCTCAGCCACATCACGAACCATAGCACAGCACATTCAGTCTGTACCGCATCATCCAGTGTCTGCGCGTACCATTCGACGCCGTTTACAGCAGAGTGGTCTGTCCGCAAGACGTCCATTGCTTCGTCTACCCTTGACGCAGAACCACAGACGCTTCCGCCGCCAATGGTGCGATGAAAGAAGGATGTGGACGGCAGAATGGAATGAAATTGTCTTTACTGACGAGTCACGCTTCTGTCTGCAACACCACGATGGTCGGATTCGAGTCTGGAGACACCGTGGAGAGAGGATGCTGAACAGCTGCGTTATGCACCGCCACACTGGTCCTGCACCGGGTATTATGGTATGGGGCGGTATTGGATATCACTCTCGCACTCCTCTAGTACGCATTGCCGGTACTACAGCCAGCGCTACATCTCCGAGCTGTTGGAGCCAGTTGTCCTTCCTTACCTTCAGGGCTTGCCCACAGCCATATTTCAACAGGATAATGCGCGACCACACGTGGCACGCATTGTCCAAGGGTTCTTCGTCAATCGCCAGATTGAATTGCTTCCCTGACCAGCTCGCTCTCCGGATCTTTCGCCGATAGAAAACATGTGGTCCATGGTTGCTCAACGATTGACCCAGAATACATCCCCAGCTGCCACACCAGATCAACTTTGGCAACGTGTGGAAGCTGCTTGGTCTGCTGTACCCCAAGAACACATCCAAAGTCTCTTTGAATCAATGCCGAGGCGTGTGGCAGCGGTGATCTCCAACAATGGCGGCTACTCTGGCTACTGATTTTGGCAGGAACCACACTTCACAGAAGTCTATAAATTTAATCATTTGATACTTGGTCAACATGTTATCTACAAAATAAATTTTGTTGTGATATCTCTTGTCTTTCTTGGTGTTGCAATTTGGGTGGCCAGCAGTGTAGTTTCAGAATTTTTCTGAAGAATTCCACATAAAATGTAGTAATTTTACTGAGATACTTTGAAAGTATACAATTTAAATGCTGAATTTTAAGAATTTAAACAAAATATTCATACTGATGCAATAGTGATGCCAGTAGTCTGAGTTATTTCTTTATTGGATGGGAAATATTGTTTTAATACATTAAGATAAAATATACTTTGTGACTAATTTGAATGAAATAGGTGAGTCTTCATGATACCGCTTAGAACATAAATACATAATACAAAAACATACAAAAATGGACACACCCAAAAGGAAACTTTTTCTGACACAGAATACAGAAATGCACCGAGGGAGAAATAGAACCTGCGCTCGCTACAACTCGCAGGTTGCTAGCGCAGTGGGCGAATACATTGAGCCACGGAGGCCCCTACCTAATAGAAACTTCCATTAGATTTGTATGGTTTGTCAATCCTGTTTAGAGACCTTGCACTGGGCTGAAATTGTGATAAAATTTCGCAACAGAATATTATTTACTCCGAATTTTAAAATTGAAAATTTTAAATGTATGTCAAATTTTAGAATATACTAATAAATAAAGTACATAAACAGTTTTATCCATCATCCAAATCCGAATTGAAGTCAACAATTAGTTTAAATTGAATGTCCAAAAAAATGTGAGCGTTTATTTATGCGCCTGTCATATTTCAAGAAGAAAGTCCATCAATTATTTAATAACAAACAGGTACTTCAAAAAGAACGAAAGCGTGCTCAAAGCGAACGAAAGGTCCAAGCATTTCGAAAAACGAAAGAGTGCAAAACATCTTTCGGGTCTGCGAACAAGGGAATTTCAAACATCTCATTGCTCCGAAAAAAAACCCGTTTTTCCATCATCTGCAAAATATAAACAGCTGCCTCAATCCGTTTAACAGTTTTTTAATAAAACTATTCCCGAATACTCTCTGATTCTCTAAACCGAAAGAGTGGAAAGTGTAAAAAATGCGTCAAAAAAGATTCAAAGTGCACACAAAAAAATATTGACTTATTCCCCGATCTTCCCTTAAAAAAATAAAAACACATCCTCTTTCGCGGAAGAGAATGCCGATTTGCATAAGTTTATACTTTTCACGTAGTACCCAGACAATGTCTGGCTTAGTTAGCGCGAGAAAAAATACATCCATAACGTCCCTGCAAGATCAGATCACTGGGGAGATCTTAAATCTTTTCCCTGCAGTCCTGCACGTGCGGAGCAAGTATATCCAGAACTCCCGGATAATAGAAAGGCCACCAAACAGTGGCCCCGGACGAAAAAACCCGGACTTTTTCGAATGGCTTCTCCCTTTTGAAAAGCTGGTCGGGTGAAGGTACCAATAATGGATATCTGTCATGACAAGAACGAGATGCCAAAGCGGGCGATATTCTGTTCTATGGGGAGTAGTTGGTGTGGATGGAGAATATTTTTCCAAGCTTTGAATACACTTGGGTGTCACATTTAAGAAAGAAAGTTGCCTGAGGTATGGCTCCTTCAGGGCCAGAGATATTTCTGGCGAGTGGGTTTAAGGCTTTCTCGATTGAATTGGAGCGGTTGATGGTTGGATTTGTTTGGTGGTTTCGGGTAATAACTTCGGCTTTATATTATTAGGTAAAGATATGTATATGATGAAGAAAACGTGTTTCTTTAAGCATAGTTTCTTCGTCTGAAGTGAATATGCTGCGTTTTCGTTTTAAAAATATAATTTGAAAACTTGCCATCTTTAATTAATTAAGGTTGAATATATGCACTAGAAATCCTGAAAATCGACCACAATATCGATTTTTTTATTACTTCAAAATATTTTCCACCTCCTTAGCTTTCAAAGATACGAACGTTTTGTAACCATTCGGAATAGTTTTCTAGATGCAAGGGTTTTTCGTTAGGTATTGTCATCAGGTAGAAACATGTTTCCAAAAATTTAGACTCAATTTCTGAAGAACTGGGTTTTTGTAATATAATGGTTTTTCGAACGGTGATAACTCAACAATGACGTGTCAATTTTGTTTAGAGACACAGCACGGAACTGAAATTGTGTTAAAAGTTGTCATGTGGATATTTTTAATATAATTTTTAAATTACATATTTTAAATTTATATATGTATTCTCAAATTTAGTACATACTAATAAGTAATATACTTCAACAATTTTATTCATCACCCAACTTCGAACTTCATCAGTTTAACTTAAGGAATGCGCAAAAAAGATTTGAACGTTTACTACTTTTTCCGTCTGTCATATTTTAAGAGACAGTCCATCAATTATATTTAATAACATGAAACAGGTACTTCAAATTCCTCCAAGCATTTCGGAAAGAACGAAAGAGCAAAAAACTTTTTTCGGGTCTGCGAATAAGGGAATTTAAAACATCCCTTTGCTCCGAAAAAAGCCCGTTTTTCCATCATCTGCAAAATATAAACAGCTGTTCAATCCGTCTAACAGTTTTTTAATAAAACTACCCGAACACTCTGATTCTCTAAGCCGAAAGAGCAGAAAGTGTAAAAAATGCGTCGAAAAAGGTTCAACGCGCACACAAAAAATATTGAGTCTTATATTCCACGATCTTCCCTTAAAAAATAAAAGCATATCCCATTTTATCCTCTTTCGAGGAAGAGAATGCCTATTTGCATACGTTTATACTTTTCACGTAGTACCCAGACAATGTCTGGCTTAGTTATCGTGAGAAAAAATACATCCATAACGTTCCTGCAAGATCAGATCACGGGGAGATCTTAAATCGTATCCCTGCAGTCCTCCTGCACGTCCGGAGCAAGTATATCCAGAACTCCCGGATAATAGAAAGGCCACCAAACAGTGGCCCCGGACGAAAAAACCCGGACTTTTTCGAATGGCTTCTCCCTTTTGAAAAGCTGGTCGGGCGAAGGTACCAATAATGGATATCTGTCATGACAAGAACGAGATGCCAAAGCGGGCGATATTCTGTTCTATGGGGAGTAGTTGGTGTGGATGGAGAATATTTTTCCAAGCTTTGAATACACTTGGGTGTCACATTTAAGAAAGAAAGTTGCCTGAGGTTTGGCTCCTTCAGGGTCAGAGATATTTTTGGGGAGTGGGTTTAAGGCTTTCTCGATTGAATTGGAGTGGTTGATGGTTGGATTTGTGGGGTGATTAAGGGGTAATAATTTCGGTTTTATAGTATTATGTAAAGATACGCATTAGATGAATGAACCATGTTTCTTTTGCCCTCGAAGTGGTTTCGACGTGACATCTCGTCTTTTCAGATCTAACCAATTTTTACTAATGAGAAATATCTCGTCGTCAAGACAATGCCGATTTTTGATGATACCGAGGTCACGACCTTGTCAATTTTCTTCTAGTGATCCTGATCACGTTTTTCTTTTGATAACGAAATAAATCGCCCAACAAGGTCTGGTAGTTTTGCTAATGATAAGATACCTCCTCAAGACAACCACCAGAAGGGTTAATCTTGTAGTTTCTTGATCTGACGTGAAGATGCTGTTATATAGTTTTAAAAAGTGTTTTAAAAGTTGCCATACTTAATTAAGGTGTACATACACACTAGAAATTACGAAAATCGAACAGAATATCGATTTTTATACTGCTCCAAAATAGCTTTCAACTTCTTAGCTTTCAAACGATGCTAACATTTTGTAAATATTCGTTATATTTTTCTAGTTACATTAGGATTTTTGTTAGGTACCGTCACCATGTGTAACATGTTTCCAAAATTTTCAACATAATTTCTGAAGAACTGTGTTTTTGCAATGTGATGATTTGTTCAGAGATAGCTCAACAATGAAATATTCATCTATTATAATAATCTTTATCATTATAACCTTTATAATATAGTGGGTGTTTTGACATTCAAAGTTATTAGCTAAGAAATGAATTTTTAGTAGAATTTTAAAATGTTAAAATTCCTGAAAACTCTTGATTTTTTTTATGCTTCCTTGGTGAAAAAAATTGTAAAAAAAAACACGATTCCCTCTAGCAATCTGATTGAGGGTTGAAACATACAGAATAAATTAGGATTTTTTTCAAACAGCAAATATCTTTCTGAACTAATTAGAATTTGAGATATAACTTCAAAAAACATGTTGTGATTAGCCAATTATATCTAAATTAGATATAATTAGTTTAATTATTAGCTTAATCCGATTTTTTCAAACTGAAATTATTTTAAGCATAAACCAATGACCTATTGTAAAAATACTGGATTGTTAAAGTCAAAATTAAAAAAATCTTTTAATGTACACCTTATACCTTAATTTTTATTCTAATAAATTTTATAGTAAACATTTTAGTTTTATGTACTTTTAGCACTTTTTTATTTATTCAGATTAAATTCTTAATGATGTCGTTCATTAGCACTAGAAATCAAACGAGACTAAGGACCTGTTCAGGCACAAGAAAATTTAGATTAAGGTTAATTTATAATTTTCGAATGAGATTTTCAGTGTAAACAAACAAATTAGATGGATATTTTACTTCCTGTTATCCAAATGCTCTAGCGTTAAATATATCGACGTCTGTTTAAAATGAAGCTCATCGCCGTTTTGGAGATGTTTGATGTTTGATTTAACTCTCCAAGTGGTTTCGACGAGATATCTCGTCCATCAAGTCCTGACCAATTTTGCCAATTACGAGATACCTCGTTATCCAGATTTTGGCGATTTTTTTCATGATGGCGTGTTCAAGAATTGGTCAGTTTTCTTCTAATGACGAGATATTCCGTCCATCAAAAGTTAGTTGAGTTTTGCTAATGGCGAGATACATCTTCGAGACAAACACTAGGGGGTCAAAATAGAAGACCAATTAACTATCGTATATCTATTCCGCATTCATTCTTTGAAATTTGTATTGGAGTGCTGAAATCGTATTAGAACAACCAAGTGATGTCACATTCGGATATCACTTGGCTACAGAAAATATATTCTTCCACAAAATCACTACCTCCGCATACACTGTACTGACAAAAATCCCCGGACACCTGGAGTAGAAACAAAACAGTATTTATTTTGGGGTCTGACCATAAATTTAAATTTTCAATTTCAGAGTCCACATCCACATGGGTAACTAAAGAACTAACTATTAGTGAGTATAGACTGAAGTTTAAGGAAAGGATATCCTATAAAAATGTGCAAACGTTTTATGCCAAAATCTCTAAACACTGAAGTAGCAGTCACTTTATTATCCCCTAACTAAATATCCATATTTAAAATGTTAAATACTACCATCATGAGCACAAGCTCTAGAGGACTGAACCTTTTTGACTGGCCAATAACTTTGTGAAGGGGCGCCAGCACAGTTCAGTCCCCTAGAACTTGTATATTTAAGATAATAAAATGAATGCTACTTCAGTGTTTAGATTTTGATATGAAACATTTGCACATTTCTATAGGACATTTCTTTCTTAAATTTCAATCTATACTTACTAGTAGTTAGTTCTGTAGTTACCCACATGGATGTGGACTCTGAAATTGAAAATTTAAATTTATAGTCAAACCCCAAAATAAATGCTGTTTTGCTTATACTCCAGATGCTCGGTGATTTTTACCAGTACAGTGTACATTTAGTTTGACAGAAAAAGCGTTTTGTAAATATATTTTTGAGGAGGGATTCTCGTTTATCGATATACTCTCTTGGGTAAGACAGCACTAAAGTGAGACAAGAGTGTTTATTTTAGTTGGTTAGATTCAAGATCCGACCACCTCTTCGATTTACTTAAGATGTATTTAATCTCATGGTAGTTGTTAAATGACAGTTGCTTAGACAGTAATGACAGTTGCTTAGATGATGAGTTTAGGCGACTAATGAAATACATAGAAAACGAGACAAGTGGTATAGTTTCATACTTATTAGTTATATGAATGTTACTGCACGATCGAGGATATCTTATTGGTTAATATTCTAAATACTGCAATGACATAATCTTAATTTCGAAAGCAATTTCAAAAGAGCTTAAATGCCTATTTTTCAACTTTAAATAAACTGAATTCAATTCTAAATAAGAAATACATAATGCGAAGCGTAGTCTTGATTTTTTTTTTAATATCAGAATGTAACTGAAAACCACTTACTTCATTAGGAGTTATCTCCATTGAGAATACTTTATGCTGCATTTATATTTATTCCGTTATAAATGACTCAGAAAGAAGGCAAGGCATCTACATTTTTTATAAAACAGATGCTATGTCAAAGTAATTTACTTTTTATTTTAACATCGGATTCAGATAGATACCTTTCTAACTGAAAGTACCATGAGTTTATGATTAATGTACTAAAAGTATCGTGAGTTCACACATAAAGAGAAATTGGTTAGTTGAAGGTCCATTTACGGTCGTTTCACGTGAACAGGACTTTAAAATAGGAACAGTACTGCGGGCATGCATGAAAAGTCTAGTTACAAAAATGCGTGGCAGTTCTTTTGTCTTATGATTGCAGAACTAGAAGAAATATAGAAGTCAAATATAGCGTCGTGTAGACAAAGGATGTCCGTACCCGACATAACCTTTGGACCGAGTGCGCAGGCGCACTGAGCGCTGGGGGTGGGGTCCGAAATATGTCGAGATTCTACGATACTGGGCGTGCTTTGGGTCAGTGTAACTTTGGATTTCGTGAGGTGAGAACTGCGCAAGTGGAAAGACTGTTAACCAAATGTATCTATATTCGAATTCTCCATTTGAAGTATGATACCAAATTCTTAAAATCAAAACATATTGAAAATAGAAAAAAGAAATGAAATTTAATGTATGCACTGACAATTCCGCTATCACTTTTCTGTTTTGATGGCATTAATCTATTTGAATTAATGAAATTTATGTATCGATATTTTAAATAAATTAATTTCTCAAGATCATTTGTAGACGTACTTGAAATTTTCAATTTTTGTTTTGTAAAACAATCGTTGGTAGTTAAATTTAAATCTCACTGTAGCAAAGGACTATTGATGAAGGTCCGGGATCAATCCCGAGGGGAAAGATCCGAGGACACCACGTAATTTTGAAGCACGATTAAAATAGTGGAAAGTTCTTCATTTGACTGAAAATTGTTAGAAAATTCGTAACAAATTTGTTCACGAGGTATATTCTAGGCATATGGTTACATTTCAGGGTAGTTAAACGTAGCGAACGATTTCATCATAGTTCGATCAATGTAAGCATAAGAACGCCTTCACGCAAACAGAATCCAGGTCAATCTGAATCCAGTAAAGATTGACTAATGAAGATTCAGGAAAGTGGTTTCCATAACAAATACATGGTTCGCCATAAAGTTTTCACACTGCCTGATTCCAGTGCGTTTTGCTTCAGTGTACCCGTCTTTGTTAGTCGGTTTCTAGGTTTGTATAGAGGTCACCCCGAGAGGTATTTATGTTCAAAAGATTTATGCTCCCAAATTTTAGCATGAATAATCTAGCAACAATTAGGAAATTATTGAATTGTGAATTCTATTTTTGAATAAGAAATTTTTCTGGTGATTTATACCAGACTTGATTACTTATCCTTCCAAGTGGTTTCGACGAGATATCTCGTCCATCAAAATACGATTAATATTGCTAATGACGAGATACCTCGTCGAGACAAAACTACCCTATTATATCCATGAGGAAATGTAGATCCAAGTAGGAAAAAATAAATTTACCTGGCCTAGAATTGGTGACAGTTTGGAAAAGGTTTTGCATCAGAGCTTGGCCATTTCAGGACGGTTTTCAAAGCTAAGCCATTTTCGAAGATAAACCAATACATGGGTTAACGTGCTATCATGCTATAGACGCATGTCACTAAATTATCGTCGATATATCTTATTTGAGTTTTAATATTGAAATCTTTCGAGCACGTATTTACTATTCATTTTTGTAAAAAACATGCCGTCTGACATTTTTTTAAAACTCTTATATTCCAGTTCACATAAATAATAGATAATTTTATTATACAAACATATTTCAATTATTCATCAATCTAAAAACCCATGTCGCACAGCGTTAACATCACATTGTAAGTGTAATCAATGCTTGATAACTCAATTTGTATTCCTATCATATTTCAACAGATTACAGCCTCGATTATGAATAACTTTTTGGTAGACAAATTTTCCCCTGTCTCACATGTCTTACTAAAGAGACTTTTAGTTATACATTTGAACCCGACTAATCAAACTTTAATGGCATAGATTTCTGATTATTCCCGTTTCCTATAGTAAGAACTTGTTGAAACATTTCAATTTTCAATTCAGAATCCTGTAACCAAGTGACTTAAGCCACTGTTGGTTCATTTTAAGAGTGTATCGGACCCGTCAAAATGTTATGAGTTTGATGCATTTTAATCACGTCTGCGTCTGTCATTACTTAGTTTGTGTCAGAGGCGCAAAAAGTGAATCATGTTCCAGTGCTGCAGGGGATATATTTATTCTACGCTCGTAACACATTCGAAATTCAAAATGCGCGCAATCTGACTTCCAGGTTGACTACAAGAAATCGATACAACTGTTAGCTAAAAATCTGGAAACAGCAATTATTTCCTCCTTCGGTCGGATCTTGCCTTTCGGGATTGATCCCGGACCACCGCCAATAGACCATTGAGTTGCTCCAGTGCGACGTTAGTTAACTACCTACCTGCCTACATCTTCTTTCGATAGGTAGGCGAATTTCGTCGCTCTGACTGTTAGGGATCAATCCCGAAGGGAAAGATCCGAGGACAACACCTCGTTATTTTGAATCACAGTTGGATGACGAGGTCAACACCCGAGCAGACATCCATCTCTTCAAACTTCAGCACCTCACCGACGTGAGGACATTTGAGGACGGGTACCAGACCCCACCTATTCAACGGTCTTTGGTTGGATTGGGTTTTGGACTCGCAATCCTTCGGTTGGTAAATTCTTTTGGGTTTTGCAAGGTTACAAGAAGCAGTTTAGGTGATTACACGTACTCAATGACTTTTAGATTACACTTAACTCATAGAAAGGAATCTTGTGACGTTTCAAGTTCCCAGGACAGTTAAGTTTTCGAAAATTAAATTGAAAAGCTTTAAAGCTAATAAAAAATATTAAAAAGATCAATAGCTATTACAGCTCGCTATAAGTAGCTAATGACCTTTTTCTTATAATCTTTATTTATCATTTTTTGGAGCTTTTAATATTTATATATTTGACTACCTGTTCAACTAATTTTTTCAACTGTTTATCTATGCACTAAGTACTTTTCATTCTAGATTATTCAAGTGTAAAATTCTCCACTCGACACTTTTGCATTTACGTAATACGGAAGTGATTATAATCAATTATGTATTCTTTTGATAATATCTAAGAATAATGATGAAACACATCCGAACACTAAGCCGCAACTGAATAATCAATTTCCTCAGATATCCTGTTTAATCATTCCATTCAAAATAGCCTCATTTAAACTTGACAATTTTGTTTGTATGGAGAGTTTAGAATTATTCCTAAGCTACCCTAGGAATTTCAAACTAAGAAAATAATTAATGCAGTTAAGCTTAAGGTAACTTTGCCATCTGCTGCTTTGCTGTGATTAATTGCCTAACAGGGAGAATTGCTTACAAAGGAACTGCTTTATTTTTACGATTGCGGAACATTTTCAAAGCTAGATCATCGAGATGGAGCTGCCATTTCATTTATTTTCAGCAGCTTTGATTGTATCGAACTAATAATAGTTAAATTTAATTATTTCAGCGAAAATTCTAGTATAGTTAATGTCTCTATTTGAGACTGCGGAAAAGATGTTTTGGAGAAAGTGAGAAATGTTTCGATACATTTACTACCTAGGGATGCGATTTAAAATTAAATTTGAGATATAACGTATTGGATAAGAGATAAAACTTAATTCAAATTAAATAATTGTATAAACTTCAAACTATTAGTCTGAGAAAAAATTTAAACATTTCCAAATGCCTGTTTTTTTATTGAAAATTTCACTGTTGTGGAGCAGTATTGAAAGATCAGAAAGAATTATAAATTGAAAAGATTACAATGATTGATGAAAATAAGATTTCAACTACTGATGCTGATTGAAAAAAAAATTATTTTTATCTTTGATCAAGAAAAAACATTTCAGTCACAATTAAATGAAAATCATATTCAGTAAAAATATTTAAACAATTATTATTTCAGAGAATGGATAGCATATCAAGAAATGTCAATTGCTTCGGGTTTTTTTTTCAAAAGATGAGTTGAACCATATTTTCGAAACTTAACTCTTCTATTTCAATTTTTTATTTTATAACATTCAATTCTAAACGTATTGAAAATGCATTAACCATTTATTTAGAAATTCAAAGACACAAATTTATTATATTCTAATCCGTTTATTTAATAATCCAAAAAAGTTACTATTTACTTAATGACCAGTTAGAAATAACTTTTTGCAGGTTGGAATTGTTTGATTTTTGCATTATCTTCTGGTCTTTATGGCGTAAGCTCCAAAAATGGATAGTGAGTTTGCCCACTGCGCTAACAACCTTCGAGTTGTAGGCGGCGCAGGTTCGATTCCTGTCAGGTGCATTCCTCCCTGGGTGTATTTCTCTCTTCTGCGTCGGTAAAACTTTCGTTGTTGTATATCTATTACTTGTATGTCTTGTGTCTGGCGTAGCATGGCCAAATATGGCCCTTGCGCCATAAAAAACCCAACCAACCCAACCAAAAATGGATAAGCTAGGGTCTATCTCATGAATATAAGTTATTCAACTTTAGGGGTAGCAGTTTATCAGTGAAACACACTTCAAAAACAACTTCCAACTTTTAACTAATCCATCGCATAAACATCCTCACAAAAATAATCAAAAAGTAAAATTATTTAAAACCTTACTATTTAATACTATATTTGAGTAATGTTTTTGCAGCTTGTGAAAAACTTCGAATTCCAGACATATCTTTCGGAAATAAACTATTCAATTTTAGGGGTGACCAGAAAAGTGGTGAGATACATCAAAAATTCAACTCCCAACTTTTAACTAATCCACCAAACAAACAACATTCTCACAAAATAATCAAAAAGTAAAATAATCCCAAACATTACATCTTGCTTAATACTGCAGTAGAATTAAAGTTTTTTCAGTCTGGAAAACTTTGAATTCCAGACATATCTACTGAAAATAAGGGATTCAATTGTACTAGTGTTACTGTTTTTAGTCAATTTACTAGTTTACTGTTATCGGTGAATCTCTTCAAACACAATTTCAAACTTTTACCTAAATCCATCACCTAAACAACATTCTTACAAAAATAATCAAAAATTAAAAGATCCAAAATATAACTATGTAAGTAGTAATGCTCTTGCAGCCTGTGAAAAACTTCAAATTCCAGACATAACTTATAAAAATAAACGATTCAATTTTAGGGCTGTCCGACACGGAGGTGAGACACTTTAAAAATAACTCAACTCCAAACTTTTAACTAATCCATCAAATAAACAACATTCTCACAAAATAATCAAAAAGTAAAATAAAATCTAAGACATTACTACTTACTAATACCGTATTTTTAGTAACTCTTTTGTAGCCTGTGGAAAACTTCAAATTCCAGACACATCTGAAAATAAACGATTCAATTTTAGAGGTGACCGGCACGGTGGTTGGACACTTCGTAAACTAAACCCAACTTCCAACTTTTAACTAATCCATCACATAAACAACATTCCCACTTCCAAAAAAGAGCCGAATCCCTCTTTCAACACACGAAATTTCATTTCAATGGAGCGAAACTTTCCAGAGGGGTTAAAGGTTTACAAATCGAGAAAGTCGAAACTATCCAGCGCAAAACAAAATTAAAAAAATCATCTCCTCGGTCAAATCCAATAAGCAAAACAAAAAAAGCCGAATCGCTTTGGTATCCTCTTGGTGTCCAGATACATTTCTATATCTCATATATAAAAGCGCGAATTCAATACATCAGCTGGAATTTAAGAAGGAATTTAATACCAAAAAGCAAGGCGGCCGGTCGAAACGCAGTTGAAATATATGCTCATCCATCACACATCCAGACCTACCAAGAAAGGGGGAGAAAGATCCAAATGTGGCATCGAATCGGAAACTTTCGGTGAAAGGGGTCATTTTTGTTTCTTTCCTGGAGATGTTTTCGGCTCAATTCCTGGAAATCAATGTGTTTTGCAATAGCCGATTCTGGTAGCACTCTTTTCCTGGGTTTAAGTCATTTGGAGAAATGCTTGTCTCTACTCAGATCTGATCAATGCCGGATATCATATTGAATAACGTCCCGTGGGGCTTAATGCGGGACTTAACCATGGGCTTGGATCATTTTGACAGTGGTTGTAGTTTGTATGGATGCTGAATATTTCTGATTCCCATTACGTTTGGAGACTGTAAGTGTATTTCAAAAAGTGAATACAGTTTAACCTTCGTTGTGGTTGTCTCGATGTACAACCTTGTCATTAGATAGTTGAATTAACGTCGCATTGGAGCAACACAACGGGCTATTGGCGAAGCTCCGGGATCAATACCGAAGGGAAAGATCCAAGAATAACGCCTCGTAATTTTGAACCGCGGTCATCGTTAGCAAAACCGACCATTATCTTGATGGACGAGATATCTCGTTGTCAGAAAAAAACTGTTTAGTTCTCGATCTTATCATCTTAAAAAATTGGTAACATCTCGATAAAGAGGTATCTTGTCATATCGCTTAAGGCAGGATATCATTGAATAATATATCATGAGGCTTAACGCGGGCTTAACGGAGGGAGGGTTTGATCATTTTGACGGTAGCTGTATGGATGCTGAGGATTTCGTTTTCCGATTCTCGTTAAGTTTTGAGAATTCGAGTGTGTTTCGAAAAGTGAATGCTGTACAACCCTCGTGGTCCTCATTAGCAAAACTAAGCAGATATTGCTGGATGAGATATGTAATGCAATACTCTGCTCCTTCACCCAACCCTTACATGATGGGGAGAAACAGAGGTGCAAGTGGTTAGATAGAGAAGTGACCATGACCACGTGACGATATAAGGTGTTTGACAGAAGGGTGATCGGAGTAGAAAAAAGGTCAGGAAAGGACACGGAACGAGAAAGCGAAGACGTCGGGTATTGCAGATTGATCGTACTTGGTATGGCTTTTCCCTGCGACAAGGAGTGTCATTTGGTGTGTGAATTGCTGTTTATTCAATAAACTTATTGTTGAGTTTCTAGTGTTCTCTTTCTTTTGACAAAAAAGAACCACACGAGGATCGTACAAGATATCTTGTTCTTAGGGAAAACTGACCAGATCTTGATATCGGCATCATAAAAATGCAATATCTTGATGACGAGCTATCCTGTCATAAGCGAAATCTTGATGAACGAGATATGTCACTTACTGGAGGGTTAAGGAACGATGATAATAGTTTTCCCAGCAATGGATCTAATCTTTTAGTCATTGCTACATTCACATGTAAAACCTTAAGTGAAGACGTATCAATTTATATGATTATTATTACTGCGTTAATTTCGTAATTGCTTACACAGAGTATATTGATGGCATTGCCGATACTCACATTTTATACTTTATTTAAATCCATTTATAATGCGGGGTTGCCGTCGCTCAGAGGATTTTTCTAGCAACCTGCGAGTTGTAGGAGTCTTATGTACTATTCATCTCTGTATGTACTTCTCTCTTCTGTGTCGGTAAAACTTTCCTTGTTTATTTATGTCCATTTATTCAATGTTGCTTGAAGTAGCTTGTTCAAATATGACCCTTCATATTATGAAAAGCTTGTTGCTAAGTGGAACGAAGAGTATGTCTCGTCTGAGAAAGCTGGCCACACCAAAATTTTTTTCCTGCTATTAAGCATAGATTGAACTCAGAATTATTTTTCTTCACAAACTTCCAAATTACACAATTTTTATCTGGCCATGGAAATTTTGCTAAATATCTATATAGGTTTCATCTTCGGACTAATGATTTGTGCGAGTGTTTTAAAAAGCAGCCACAAGATGTAGAGCATTTGCTTTTTAGTTGTCCTGCATTTAAAACTTCAAGAATGTGCCTAAAAATGATTTGAGAAAATTAGGTGAAACATGGCCAGTGAAATTCAATGTTTTTGTAAAATCTAATCTGCTTTTCTACTCATTTGTCAAGTTTATAAAATCTTGTAATTTCAGTTAAATTGTTTTACACTGTTTATTTGTTAAATCAACTTACTTCTATAAGCCCCGTGTTGTACTTCTGTGGTGCACGGGGAGTTTGCTTTTGTTCAATAAAAAAATATGACCCTTGTACCATAAAATCCATCCCACTATTCATAAAGCATATAAGAATCGATATGCATATTTCATAACTCCAAATAGGGCCCCATGGCTTTGTTTTCTCACAGTACTAGAAATTTGCGAGTTGTAGGCATCACCAGTTTGATTCAAGAATTTCTTCTGAGTCAGTAAAATTTTCCATGGATGTATTTTTCTTTGTTCTGTGTCAGTAAAAATTTCCGTGTTTAGTTCTCTTCTATAACGATAGCTTTCCCTGGATGCATGTCTCTCTTCTGTGTCAGTAAAACTTTCCTTGCATGTACATAATGCTGTCTGTCATGTTTTCAGCTTAGCTTGGCCAAATATGGCCCCTTGTGCCATAAAACAAAATATCAACCAACCAACCATACCTCCAAATATGCTTTTAGTCAAGAATGTGAAATATCTTTCGTGTACACTTATTGATTTTAATTCGTATTTCCAATAAAAATGTATTGCGAAAAGTTCGCACCTCAGCCATGGTACCACAATTAGCTTCTAAACGTTCAAATTTATTCCATTCACTTGTTCAGACTATTGGGTACTTTTCAATGTTTAAAAATATTTTTGCGTTGGGATCAGATTTTTCTTTCTTCCCCGATTTGTATCTCACAAATTTCTCACTGACCTTTGTAAATGGATTGCTGAAGAATTTTGTCAGAGGCGAAGCCCTCTGTGAACATATATCAAAATTATGCAGTTCTGTTGATCCAAATCAAGCAGATTTACACTATTCAACAAATTGCTGAGTGAATCCCGTAGTGCTTGATTTTAAATAGTTTATATGCATTTGTTATCATTTATGAATATGCAAATTGCGTGAAATGTAATTATAGAAAGATTTTGCACATGAAACACAATTTAGTTCTGTGTTTTCTTAAAAGAAGATGAGATACTTCTCTACCCTATTTCGAGTAGTCCTTGGCATCAGACTATCGTAGGTCCAAGTCTAATTAGCCCTCGTGTTGCAAAACACGACTGTAGAGCGACATACCAAACCAAATATCAGAAAATCAAATAGACTATTTATATACACTAACCATAATAAACACTCATGTCCAAAAGTTAAGCATAATTCATAAAATGCAAAAAAATCGGAGTAAATATGAATATATATATATATATATATATATAATAAGTAAAACTACCTTAAGAATAGAATAGATTTCCCCGAGAAACAAAATGAAATAAAATAAAATATGTAAATGTTAAGTGAGCCTGCCTACTTTTTCAAGGGGAGCAAGGCCAGGTTGTCACTTGAAAATGCGATGCTTTGAGTTTTTTCTGTACTTATGTGAGGCCAGGCCGAAGAGATCAACATAAGTTACCTCCCGAAAACTCAAAGTACTACCAGAGAGAAAAAAATCATAAAAATAATACCTGTTACCAAGGTTGGAATCAAAAGAACAGCCAGAGTAATACCTTACCGAAAGTTGCCGCGCAAGCCAGGAGAGCAAAACATTGCCAGATCCGTATTATGTATAATAACGGATTTAAAAAAGAAAAAGGGTGGCTTGGAGATAATGTGAACAATTTAGTGCAAATGAAAGGGAGGGAAGAAAGGTAAATTTTAACAAGAAAGTAAAATTGTGACAGGGAGTAAAGATTGTGAGCAGTGATGAAATTGAAGGAAAAAAAAACGAGGGCAAAAGTGAAGAAAATAATTATATAGTTATGTTTTGGCTCCATCTGTATGTGGAGAAAGAAAGTAAAGTCAAGAAGAAAATCATTTTTAAAGAAAAAACTTTTTAAGAAAATTGTTGGGGAAGTTGTTATTTAAGAGGGTGGTTTTAAGAGTTTTGAGCTGATTATCAATAGTAGTTTGGTCCCTGCAAATATGATGAATTCTATAGATTTGATTATAAATTAAGTTTCTGTAGATGTTGAAAGATATATTAGAATTCCAGGGAACAAGTTTGTTAATATTAAATTGAAAGTCATTTCTTTTGTCATAGATATCGGTTGAAGATTTAGAACTGACATCAATATGAATGTCAAGGAAGTTAGTAGATAAAGGTGAGCTATTTGTTTTTTTGAGGATGAGTTCAGTGGGATAAATACTTTTCCAAAAGTCAGTGAACTCTGGTGAGTTAAAAATGATTAAATCATCTATGTAGCGATAGGAGTTAATAAATTTAGAAGTGTGTGATCTTTCATAGAAATGGAGGTAGAGGTTAGCAAGAATACTGGAGAAAGTGGTACCTTGTGGTATTCCTTGTACTTGTTGGAAAAGATGTTCACCATTAAAGATAAAATGATTGAGGACACAAAGATTGATAAGACTATTCTAATATTGTTGAGAAATATTAAGAAGAAGGTTAAATTTAGTGTAGTAGGAATTAACTCACTGAACTCATCCTAAAAAAAAACATTGTGCATATGTAAAATAGCTCAGTCAACGTCGACATGTCCAAAGCGCCGGCGCACGTCGGAACGAGTATAAAACGGCTTCGAGCGGATGGCCAGTTTAGACAGAAATTTCGCAACTGCTGTGGTACGGAGCGTTGTTAACAATCAATAAGGACGAAAGATGTTACAAAGATGCCAACTGGACATGTTTATCAAGGGACGAATTATTGGAATGCTGGAATCTGGTCGATCCCAAACCGAAGCGTCTTGAATTCTGAATGCGCCTCAGTGTGTGATCCCTAGGCTATGGAAGAGGTTTCAAACCACTGGAGATGTTACCCGACGACCAGTACCAGGTCGGTCAAGGGTAACAACCGCTCTTCAAGACCAATGTTTGGCGGTAACTGCGCGAAGTCAGAGGCACCGTTTTACCAAACATCTGGGTTCAGCCCTGACAGCAGCCACAGGAATCATAGATTCGAGACAATCTGTTTACAGGAGACTCAAACACGTTGGTCTCTATGCCAAACGACCAGCAGTTTGCATCCCCTGACGTCTGCACAGAAACGCGCTTTCTAGTGGAATTTGGAACATCGGCAGTGGAGTCGACAACAGTGGGAAAATGTCATGTTCAGTGTCAAGTCCAGATTTAGTCTGATTCTCTGACTGATTCAAACTGAATTTCGTCGTATCACGATCTGGAGAGAACGTGGAACGCATTTTCACCCTGGAAGCATCACGGAAAGACATCGTTTTCCTTCAAGGGAGTCATGGTCTGGGCAGGCATCATGCTGGATGGCCGCACAGACCTCCACATCTTTTACACAGGGTCTGTTACAGGTCATGGATACAGAGACGAAGTCCTTGAGCCTACCGTTCGCCTGTTTAGATTTGCTGTCGGTCCTGGTTTTATATTCATGGATGATAAAGCTCCTCCTCTCCATGCAGCCCTGGTCGACATCTTCCTTCAAAGTGAAGGCATCCACCGCATGAAGTGGCCTGCCAACTCTCCTGATCTGAATTCGGTAGAGCATGTGTGGGATATGCTCGGGAGACTTATTGCAACCCACCAAGCTCCGTTCTGAATAAAAAATTGCTCCCCGTGAGGTTTGGAAACCTTTGAACACTCAACATACCCTTATCGAAAGTATGAGAAATCGTTGTTCAGCATGCGTGGCTACAAGAGGTACGCACACACCGTATTAAACTTCAGAATCACATTGTTTTAATCATTCTGTTTCACTAAAGTTGACACTCGTATTGTGAACCTTTTTCTTTCGATAATAAGTCATTAATCTTTGTTTTGCATTGTTTTCTTCTTCTATAACCCTATTACAAACGCATACTGCGTTTCCTACCATTCCGATGTAAATTTTCCGAAATATTCACATAAACAGTAATTATGTTTAACTTTTGGATGTGTACATAAGTATTTACACACATTAACCCTTTATAAGATATGTTGCAAGATATCCCTGAAAGAGTTAAATTGCCATTTTTATTTAACTATTTATTTCAGAATAAAAAGAATTTGACTCCAGATGCAAAGAGTTAGAATTGTTTTAAGTGAAGCAGAAAACTTTCCAATGGGAATTATTAATAAATTGCGTTTCAGAATTCGATGGCAAGTTTTACTTTGCTTTGTGTGGTTAAGATAGAAAATGAAATCATGTTTTTTGCGGTACAATTATTAATCCTTTTAAACACAAAATGAGATTACGGTTGGTATTCGATTACAATTCCAAATTTTTTTCCATACTTCTATCATCCTCTTTTCCCACTGCTCAATTTTTTTATTTGTTCGAAAAAAATAAATCGTTAGGTTTGCAAAGATTAAATTGTTCAATATCGAAATATTAAAATTGCTACTATTTTGGTTACTGCTTTCTGTTAGCTTTAAAATAATTCCACCTTCACTTTCGAAAGTTTTGAAATAAATGCATTAGAATGGCAACCGAAAGGCTTAAACTCACATAATTATCTGTCATTGCAAATTATTTAACATTGCTTAATTAATTGTCAAAGCATTTATAAATGAAAGGCTTCGGGCAATATAATAAGCCACTTTCCAAATTATTCAGGATAGCAATTTGCAAGTTTTAAAAGTTCCTAAATTATATTATTTTATCCACTATTTAGGAGGTCATTATCTCAAGCTATCAAGTATTACGCACTGATTCAAGCAATCAAATCGGATCGTGGTAGCCCAGATGGTAGTCACAAATTAGAAACCGGAAGATTGCAAGTTTGAAATTCGATCCAACAAAAGATCGTCGTGTACGTGGAGGCACGTTAAATCTGTTGCGCCCTCAAATATCCTCACTTTTGTAGTGGTGTGGTAGTTTGGAGAGTCGGGTGGCCAGCTTAGTATTGACTTCGTCATCTGACCATGATTCAAAATGACATGGTGTCGTACTCGGATTTTTCCCTTAAGGATTGATACTGGACCGTCGCCAATAGTCCGTTGGGTTGTTCTCCAGTGCAAAGTATTGGACCTTGCGCCATAAAACCCTAATTACCAACCAACCAGTGCAAAGTAAATTCACCTACCAACTATCAAATCAATTAATTACAAATTCTTTTGATCCTCTAGAATATTTTGTTTTCGTTTTCTCACTGAGAAACATTTCTGTGGTCCAGAGCTCTTCATTTTATGTATTTATCACTTGGCTCAAATTGATCAAATGAACAGTACATCCCATTCTATAAAGCGGTTAGTCTTTTATGTTTGTAGTTTGGAGAGTGCGGTGCCAGTTCAGGAGTGACCTCATCATCTGACCATGGTTCAAAATGACGTGGTGTCGTCCTCGCATTTTCCCATGAGGATTGATACTGGACCGTCGCCAATAGCCCGTTGAGTTGTTCCAGTGCGACTTTAATTAAAATACCTACCTATCTTTTATGTTTGTAAATTGTATCTTGAAAACGGACCTTAGGATTTGATATGAGGTGATTTATAGTTATTGGGTGTGAGAAAGCGATTTAGCTAGGTCTCGACTTCGTGTTTTTGTATCTTTACGAGACATTAGTCACGACTGAAAGATCAGTGATTTGACGGAATCAACATTCAACGATTGGGCGGAACCAACTTTTTAAGATTTTACGAAACCTACTTTCGGCGATTGGACGAAACCTACTTTCGGTGATTGGACGGAACCAACTTTCGGCGATTGGACGAAACCTACTTTCGGTGATTGGACGGAACCAACTTCCGGCGATGGGACGGAACCAACTTTCGGCGATGGGACGGACCAACTTTCGGCGATTGGACGGAACCAACTTTCGACGATTGGACAGAACCAACTTTCGACGATTGGACGAATCCAACTGTCAAAGTTTGGATGGAACAAACTTTGGACCTTTGGACGGAACCAACTTTCGACCTTATGGACGGAACCACCTTTTGACGATTGAATGGATCCAACTTTCGAAGTTTGGATGTAACCAACTTTCGACCTTTGGACGGAAGCAACTTTCGACGTTTGGACGTAACCAACTTTCGGCGATGGGACGGAACCAACTTTCGGCGATTGGACGGACCAACTTTCGGCGATTGGACGGAATCAACTTTCGACTTTTGGACGTAACCAACTTTCAGTGATTGGTCGGAATCAACTTTCGATGATTGTACGGAATTAACTTACGGATTTAACATTAAAAGCCTACTTCCGGCACAACTGTGGCTTAAACAAGAAGAAATCCGTCGCTTAAAAATTGAAATCCGGAAGTAATTATTTATCACTATCGTTGACACTTGCCCGAACACTTCAAATCGGTTGGAAAATCAAGTCAATAGGAGTGAACTCGCCAACTACGCGTCATTGATCGAATCCACGACGTCAATTTCGTAGTCCAGCCCATTTACGTCTGCTCTGTACCATGTAAAGGATGCAACAAGCTCCGATAATTGCCTAATGGTTGCCAGCCTCTAATAGGCGACATACAAGAAAGCTTGCCTTGTTCGGGGTCTCGCCTATGATGATCAACAATAGATAGAAGTCTTGAGAGAATCTTTCACGTCGAAGATGGCCAGAGCAATGAGAACACTGTTCACATAGATTCTGATTCTTGTTTAAGACTCGGCCGGAGACTTTATTTGAGAAGCAGAACGGGGGAAATGGTGGTTCTGTAGAAGAATCGATCAAGCGCGCTTATCAAATCATTGACTAAAAATTAAACCAATGAACATTCAACTCCATAAGTCAGAAGTTTTCTCTACTAGGTGCAACAATTTCGCATGGAAGTTCTAACCGCCGATGAGTCAACAGCTTTAAGCAAAGCGTGCACTGGCTTCTTAAAGGAAGGCAAGCAGATGTTGTTTACTCTATGTGCAGATGACGATGCTAACCCTTGATTGAGATGCTTCTTCATCGATGAACAAAGTGACACAGGTAAAACCTTCACTACAAGACCCTCTCTCACGTTCGTTGTGGCCTATATCACAACGTCAAGTGCATGACCTTCACCACAATTGCATCCATTCTGCCGCATAATCAACGAACTTCTTCAAACAAGAACTTTGGACTCAATGTGCAGCTGAAATCGTAAATAATTTCAAACAACGAACTTGGATCATCAAAAGGCTCCGAACTTGCTAAAGTTAACGTTTTCTTAAATGATGAGTTGCATTGCTCCATCGCGACGTTAATTCAATTACATACCTACCTACCTAACACATAAAGCGCCTTTTTTGCCAAAATACAGGCTGCAAAACATGGATAACTGCTGTATTCCATTTGGGGAAATCCGAATTCGCCGTTGAATGGGGTTGTGCTCCTGGGAGACAGTCTCCCCGTTCAGTTCCAAGCCAACTGAAGTGAAGAACTAGACCTATCAATCAAGAAACGACCTCTGCCGACACTTCAATTCCGTTTTGCTGAAGAATATGCGTGTCGACCCAGACAAAAAATAATTCGCAAATTATCTTCTGAACCTTGGGAACAGAACAGCCAATGAATGCCATGTGCTAAATTAAAGAAGACATCCTTTATAATGGCAATCTCATATATGACGTTTTTGAAATTGCCCCTTCAGTGAAAACTATCACTGGATGAAGGATCGAGCTATACTCGAGCCACTGAACAAAAATATTCAGAGCAACGCCGATATCATTGAACAGCTATCTGAAGAATACAAAGTCTACCAAAGCTAGTCGAGACCAGTCAGGAGAGCTCCAATTCAAACCGATATTCCTCAAATCCATCGACATTCCCGATTTTTCACCTCAAGAACTGAAGCTGAAAAATACAATTATCATGCTGTTGCGCAACTTGGATGTCTCTGGAGGACCCTGTAAAGAAACGAGGCTGGTTGTGATTGACTCTGTAAGAACATCAAGGCGAAGATCATCACTGGAGGACAATCTGGCCGAGAATTATACATTCTACTAATCGCGATTTACTCAAGTAAAGGTAGGTCAACTTGGGTGAACAATGTAACGACATTAGTTTATGCAATAATATGACCATGCCCGAAGCACAAGTACAACACTTAGAGTTCGTTGGCGTCGAGTTCCAGATATCCGTCTTCATGCATGCAATACTTTACGCTGCCTTTTCTAAAGTCAAGAGGAGAAGCAATGTGAAAATCCTGTAAACCACCAGAGAATCCTTTTTCCACACAATAATGTTGTATGGAAAAAAGTGTTGAATACTATGGACGTTAACCCTCCTAGCGGTTGTCTAGACGAGGTACCTCGTCATTAGAAGAAAACTGACCAAATCTTGATGGACGAGATATCTCGTCATTAGAAGAAAACTAACCAGATCTTGATCTCATCATAAAAAAATCGACAATATCTTGATGATGAGATATCTCGTCATTAGCAAACTTTATCATATCTTTGTGGACTAGATATCTCGCCGAAGACACCTGGAGGGTTAATCCTTATGTAAGCCTACGGAACTTGACTATCAAGAAAGCAGGGTCAGTTTAATTACCCGACAACACGAATGACTTCACACTGCAATCGAGTAACTACATAAAAGAACCCAAAAAACCCTATTGTAACCGTTATAATTGTATTGAGTGCATAATTAATCTATATAAATAAGAATAGAGTGTTTATTCGTACATTGAATATTTTCAACCCCTTTCAAGTTTTCTATCCATTTTTGGTTCTTCTGATGCAATATCCGTCTCTTGCGCATTTGGTGTCTGTATGTGTGCCCGTATTGCGTCCAAACGGTTGAATATATTTTCATGAAACTGTAAACTGTGAGTACTTACATTCATTTAGTGATTGAACTTGGTTGCTTTAGCCGTGTGTCCGTCTTTCCGTTCTATATTTGATTTTGTGTCTGTGTGTTTGTACAAGTACCACATAAAATTTATTTAACATATTTTAATGCAACATTCTTTGTTTGATATACCTTATTTTAGTTTAGGGAATACATTATTTGAAATTTCTTTGCTTACATATTTAAGCAAATTCTATGTTAAAATAACTTAATAACTATACTTAAATTAATCAAAATTTGGTAGTTTTGGAGTAACTGGAAAGTATATTGAGCATTACAATTGCTTAGATTGTTTTACTAGCGCTGTGAAAAATCAATTATTTTTCCAAAAATTATTTTTACGGAATTTAAATTCTAATACTTCATTTTGTGTCTTATTTTTTTACGAAACAAAAAATTCTGAATATTTGGGACAGACGATAAAGAGAATGAAACATTATAAATAAAATATACAGAACAAGACCTTTTAAAATGTTACTGGTGGCTAATATGGCTACCTTGGTACTTTTTAATCGTTTGCTTTTTTAAATGTGTCCGTTATATTCGAAGAATATATTCTGTAGTGAAAAAACAGATACATTTATTACTTTTCATTCCAAGTTTTTTAAAATCTGTTTTAAGATGTATTTCTGGATTTTCAATTTTATATCTTTCGTTCAATAACTGTAATCAAGGAAAATAATGGTTTAATTAATTATAAAAACATATTTAATAATTGTATCATAATTTTGGGAAACGCTTGTTTTTAATTGACATACAAGGCATTTATATGCATACTCTGAACTATTCTATGCATTCTGGGTAATATTGGCACTCTAGATACTTTTCTTTCTTGTTAAAAATTTAAATTCTACCAAATGTAAAATGTTGAATATGACAATTATTTTCATTTATGAAATTGTGTTTAACAATAGTGTACCTTTATTAGGATGTGATAGTTACGTATGACGAATAGCAATTACAATTTATTAACGAAAACTGAAATTATTTAACCAATTCAAATCTAGTAACGCCGAGTTATTCTGCTAGTAATTAATAATTATTTTAATGTATTTTATAAGTACCGAAAAGAGTATAAAACTTCGATTCAAAGGTTCTTGTGATAGTGTAAACAAAAACTGATCGCTGATCTTCGTTTTAATGTTGATTCTTTAGTCTTATTAATTTTGTTAATCTTAGTATTGTTAATCTTGATAATTTTGACTTAGTCTGGAAATAGCAACAAAATATGAAATTTCGAATGCGGAGCAAATTTACCACTCAAGCCCCCCTTTACCGAGCGAAAATCGATCTTCCTACTTATAAATATATATTTGTAAACCAGTCATAAAAGCTCATTACGTCGGTTTCATTTTATAAGTATTTGCTCATAAAAAAGCTAGTTTAATGAATATTTGAATGCATATCATGTTACCCTGTGAGGTAATAACATAACTATAACGTATTGTGAGTGATGCATTTATAATGTGTGTATATCCTTGTTAATTTGAAGCGTTCTGAACCGAATTAAACTAATATAACAGTTACAATTACATTCCATCTGTATGTTCTGGATCCATACCTTCGTTGTTTAGATACATACATATGTGCCCAGACCTTTGGACATACAATAGCTTTGAAATAGGACGATGGCTCACAGTGGAAACTGTTGATAACCACCGAGGCTGTTGCGTACCACCTGCATTTTTATTTTCGGGAATCATGAGTGATTTCCTCCTTAATAGGAATCATCATAAATTATATATTTGACCCTGTTACCTTAAAAGGTATCTTTAATTACCTCTTACCGATAGACTTCTAATCCTTAATCTATGGCTCAAAACAAGATTGCATTTTTTTCTCCATAGCAATTAATATAACAGTTACATTACACCCCAGCTGTATGTTCTGTATCCTTACCTTCGTTGTTTGGATACATACATAAGTGACCAGACCTTTGTACATACAATAGCTTCGAAATGGAACGATGGCTCACAATGGAAAATATTGATAACAAACGAAGCTATTGCGTGAGACCGGCATTTTTATTTTCTGGAATCATAAGTGATTACGATTCCCTGCTTAATAGGGATCATTATAAAGTACATATTTGACCCTGCTACCTTTTCAGGTATCTTTAATTACCTCTTGCTGATAGATTCCTAATCCTTTATCTTTGGTACAAAAGAGGCTCGCATTTTTTTTCCTGAAGATTGAGAATGCCCTGAAAGCAAAGACGTGGTTTGTGAGATGTAGATATCGGAGTTGTTAGATGAGTTAATTAAATTCTTGAAGTGTATCGATCCACGGGATAAAGATTTTGTTGTCAGGCTCCACTTAATGAGTTCAGAGCTTGTAGCTGGAGTTTATTAACTTGTAAACAGCTTCTGGTCGTTAATCTCGCAAATTAGTTGCAGCATCCACCAAAGGGCTTTTTTCGTACACACATAATTACTTTGATTCGCTAATGTATTTCCTTGAATAAATGACTCGTAAAAGCGAGTGTGTGGAGGACTGGAGAGAAAGCGAAGTCAAATTTGAGAGATTTTGTCAGTGGGTAGATTAGGGTGGCTCTCTTCATGGGCTTCCTAGATGGGAGCTTGGGAAAAAGTGTCTCCTGTCTTGAAGACTCTTTGTCGAAGATGTTATTGGGATGGAAGTGTAAATATTGATTTTTCTTTCGCACTAAGTGTTTTTGGAAGCAGGAAGAAAAAAACTGAATAAATGTATTTTTTTCCACGTTTTCGTAATCAAGTGATGGCTTAAGTGAGCGGCCGACAGTCTGCAATCAATTAAAACGTTACACGGTTCAAGGGAGTAGTTGTTCCCAGCTGAATATAAAGTAACATTTTTTGAATGCATTAGGCGTGGTACTGTCTGATAGAATTAAAGCGGGTGATGAATGCTAATGTATCATTACGTTTTTCATACGGCCCTTTGAATAACTTTAACCGGCAAGCAGTACGGATACTTCCACCGGATAAGTTTACCCGGCCCGCAGACCAATTGAGACGATTCGAATATTTTTATCAGGACAGCAGACCACAGACGGCCCATTAAATATTTTAATTAGGCCCCGAATTAAACTGTCCTGCAAACCAGAAACGGACACCAGATTCCTAATATACGTATTGGAAATTTTAAAAATATTTCGAAGAATGAAGCGGTGTTGGTGATCAGGGCGTCATCAAGGAGGAGCCTGACCCAGACAACAGAAAATGGTGTTTTCCGTGTGTGAGCAACGGTAAGCCAAAAGTTGCTCACTCCCCAACACCATAAGGAACAAAAGTGAAAAAGTAAGGCAAATTAGGCAAAGAATTAAAGTTAGAACATCAAAAGACACCACGGATTAAAAAACATTATACATTAAAACAAACACAATTGAATAATAAGAAACACAACACTGAACCGCTAAACATCGCGAAATGAAACAAAAGATGGAAATAGCTTACCCATATCAGCAAAAACAACACCAGCCAGAGCAGCAGGCCACACTCCGCATGAAGATCGCCATCAAATGCATTTATTGACGCCTCACAAATTATAATACTACGGATCACCGTTATGAATCATGTACTTAACATAATAGTAGTGTGTTGAAAGTACCGCGTTGAGAGTATTCCATTCCTGCCAAAGTGATCAACTACATAACAAAATAGTGTTCTACTACTGCTTTAAAATTGATAATCAAATACACAAATAGTTTTCGATTCCTGCTAAGAATTGATAGTTAGTCTATTTGCCTAATTTGCCTTGTTTCCACCTTTATTTTTACTTTTGTTTATTATGGTGTTTGGTGGTGGTGGGGGGGAGCAACTTTTGACGTACCGCTGCTCACACGCAGAAAACACCATTTTGTGTTGTCTGGGTTTGCTCCTCCCTTATAACGCCTTGATCCATCAACACCACTTCATTCTTAGAAATATTCCTAAAATTTCCCTTTGGTTTTCTTTAATTGAATTATATTGTTACTGCAAAAGCAAGATAACTCCATTTTTACTTTTTTGAGTTAATACACTTTCACATATATAGCAAGGGGCTGAAAACTATTTCTGATGAGCACGTACTTGAGAGTTAACTGGTATAATACTGGTATAATGTTAAGCTCACAGTAGAGTTATCTTGCTATCTATCTATCTATCTATATCTATATATCTATATCTATCTATCTATCTATCTATCTATCTATCTATCTATATCTATATATCTATATCTATCTATCTATCTATCTATCTATCTATCTATCTATCTATCTATCTATATATATATATATATATATAATTCAAAATTACAAACCAAAACAAAGAGAAATCCAAAAATTTTAAAACCAGAAATTTAAGAAAATTTTGAAAAAAATGATGGAAGTGTTGGTGGATCAGGGCGTCATCAGGGAGGAGCCTCACCCAGTCAACACAATATGGTGTTTTCTGCATGTGAGCGGCAGTATACCAAAAGTAGCTCACACACCCCTCCAAACACCATAAGAAAATAAATTAGAAAAACAAAAATTAGAAAAACAAAACCAGGGACAACCAAGGACACATACCAAAGATAATATAATACAAAATTAAAATTAAATTAAAATTAAAAATTAAATTAAAATTTAAAATTTAAAAGGAGAAAACAAACCTACCCAAATAGATTGACCTAAGATCGACAACAACCCGCCGCAAACTACATGAGGACCGCCAACAAATGCCATTCATAACGCCGTATATCAGAAATCGGAACTGCAATTCCGACACGGAACCCCGACTCGAAATTCCGACTCGGAATTCCGAACCGGAACATCGGAATCGGAAGTCGAAAAAATAGTGTTCAAATCCAGTTTTTTAAAATTGATAGTCAACAGGATAGTCTCCGAAATAAGCTATTAAATAATATTAGTTATCTTAAATCTTTCAAAAATAATCCTATAAAAAGAGTGAGGGTATTTATTATTAAGAAGTGTGTTAATGAGATTATTACATTGCAAAAGAAGGTTAGATTTAGAGTTGCAAATTTTATTGAAACGTATCAGTTGACCAGCGATTGTATTGTAATAAATTTTTTTAGAAATATTAGAATCCCAATATATCAATTTAAAAACCGGAAATTCAAAATCATCTCTCTTATCATAAATATTAATATCAGTTTTATTATTTAAAGTATATATATTCAAGTCTAGAAAGACGGCTTTATTGTTATCTGAATTGGTTTTCAATAAATATAATTCATCAGGGTAAATCGAATTCCAAAGGTTAGCAAAATTGGTATCATTGAAAACAATTAAATCATCAATATATCTAAAGGCAGAATTAATTTGTAGGCAAAAATTTTTTTCATAATAATGAAGAAATAAATTAGCAAGAATGGAAGAAAAATTGGAGCCTTGGGGTATACCCTTAACTTGAATAAATAAATGCTCACCGTTAAAAATAAAATTATTATAGATACAGAAGTTTACCAAAAATTCCCAATCCTCAAAATCAATAGTAATCAGATTTTTAAAGTCATGATAATAGTAGTTAAGTACATCTTTAAGTTTGTCCAAAGGTATGCTAGTAAATAGGTCTTTAAAGTCGTAGGTAAGTATATTATTAATAATATTTTTATTTATATAATTTAAAACGTTATTATTATCACTAGTAATCCAAGTGAAACCTTCTTCAATAATGGTATTAAGGATAATTTTTAGATATTTACAAAGTAAGATACCGGGTTTAATCATATAAGAATTTGTACCACAAGTAATAAATCGGAATTTCAAAGGATTTTTATGAAATTTAGGTACAACAGTTATGTAAGGTAAAATAATGTGATGATTAGAAATTTTTAATCTTTTATTTGAAGAAATAATTTTTTTAACAATAGTTGTATATGTGGATTTGCAGAACTTATAGGTATCAGAATTTTTAAGCTCAGTATCTAGCAAATTTAAGTATAGTTTTTTACAGATAATAGCATAGTTACCTGATGCTTTATCTACCGGTGTTATTATGAATTTATTTTGTAAGTCTTTTATAGCTAGCATTATTGCTTTGTAGTAATCAGTGTTTTTTCCAGAAAGTGGGGGATTTTCATTTATAAAAATTTTAAAGTCATTGTAAAGTTTCCATTTCCATTCTGTGAAGAGGTAAATTGGGGTATTAAATTTAGTAGAAGTCAAAATACAAAAATTATCAATGTCTTCGAGGAAACTTTTAAGTATAAAACTTTTTTTAATACTATAAATAGGTCTGAATTTAGTACCTTTATACATTAATTCCCTTAATTGTTCATTATCAATAATTCCAAGATTGCCAGTTGCAATATGTCCTAGACTATCATTTAAATAAGGCCTATAATTTATATCGTTGCAAAAGCATTCACATTTATCCCTATATAAATTAATCTTACTGCAAAAATGATTATAATTAAATATTTTTCTACCCAATGGTATATCATATTTAAAGCATTTTTTTATGGTATGAAATTTTATAGGAAAAATATTCATTAAATTATTTATAATTTTATTGAAATTAAATTTATCAAAGATTGGGTGTTTAAATCCTATTTTCAAGTAAATTAAATTATCATTATTAATAGTTTTTTTCATATTAATTTTAGAGAGTCGAGCTTTGTAAATATCATGTAGTAAAAGTAGAAAATGAGGATTAAGAGAGTCTAGTGTTGTGAAAAAATTTTTAAATTTGAGACAAGTTTTGTCATTCAAGGAAAAAATAAATCTTTTTAAGGGTTTAAAGTTAAAACTCTCAATAAAAATTTTTTCTAAAGTTTTTAGATATTTTGTAATGTCTGCAAATTGTTTATTGCTTTCAGAGTTTTTTATTTTTTTATTAATACCGCTACCCCTACAACCTCTATTCGTTTTGATTCTTGAAGTGTGGAATAAAGTATATGTGTTACAGTTACCTAAATTAACTTGTGAATTTTGAAATAAATCATTTAAACCATAAGGAGCAAGTGTTTTATATTTTAAGATGTAAATATTTTCTTTAGCCAGTCGTAATTCAGTATTGCTTATAATTTCAAGTATAGTAATAATTGCATTATTAAAGCCATGTAATGAGAAATGATGGAACTCTAAGTTAAAAGGGGAATGGGAGTTATAATTTTTAATATTAGAGCGGTGTAGATTAATACGTAAGTTCAAGGAGTTACTGGTTTGACCTATATAACCCATACCACAAAGGCTGCATTTTAAATGGTAAATGACATTTGAGACTTTACATGCAGGCAAAGCAGAGTCATCGGAGCCAGAATCATCCCTTATGGTGGAACAATTCAGTTGAGGGCAAGTTTTACAACGTTTATCTCTACATTTATAAAATTTAAGTTTATTCGAAGATTCGAAATTGTTATCAGTAGGGTAACTTGATTTCGATCCATGGGGGTCCCCCAAAACTCCCATGTACCGAGCACAGGACTTACCACATGAAAGGAAGTCCTTCTTGCCAGGCGCTAAATTATTAGTTGTACTTTTCATAAGGTTAAAAAAACATGCTAACATGCTGACATACTGACAGAGGAGTGCGCAAAAGCTGCAACTAACTCTGACAGGGAAATAATAATAAAAACAATCAAATTACAGAATATACAAAACATCAAAACGTAAAACAATAGAAATGCAGACCAGCAAAACGCCAAAAGATCAAAAAGTCAAAATATTAGAAATGCAGACCAGCAAAATGCCAAAAGATCAAAAAGCAGATAAGTAAAAAGCCAAAAAACCAAAAAAGTTGGGGGTAAAAAATAGTCAAGCAGAATCCAGAAAGCAGAAGGCAGAACTGTCCATGTATGCGCGCTAAAGCTGCAGACACAACATGGAAAGTAAAATAATTCAAAATTACAAACCAAAACAAAGAGAAATCCAAAAATTTTAAAACCAGAAATTTAAGAAAATTTTGAAAAAAATGATGGAAGTGTTGGTGGATCAGGGCGTCATCAGGGAGGAGCCTCACCCAGTCAACACAATATGGTGTTTTCTGCATGTGAGCGGCAGTATACCAAAAGTAGCTCACACACCCCTCCAAACACCATAAGAAAATAAATTAGAAAAACAAAAATTAGAAAAACAAAACCAGGGACAACCAAGGACACATACCAAAGATAATATAATACAAAATTAAAATTAAATTAAAATTAAAAATTAAATTAAAATTTAAAATTTAAAAGGAGAAAACAATTAAAAAAAAACTATTAAAAAAAAAAACTATTAATAATGATAAAAAAAAACTATTAATAATGATAATTTAATTTACTTAAAAAAAAAAAAACTATTAATAATGATAATTTAATTTACTTGAAAATAGGATTTAAACACCCAATCTTTGATAAATTTAATTTCAATAAAATTATAAATAATTTAATGAATATTTTTCCTATAAAATTTCATACCATAAAAAAATCCTTTAAATATGATATACCATTGGGTAGAAAAATATTTAATTATAATCATTTTTGCAGTAAGATTAATTTATATAGGGATAAATGTGAATGCTTTTGCAACGATATAAATTATAGGCCTTATTTAAATGATAGTCTAGGACATATTGCAACTGGCAATCTTGGAATTATTGATAATGAACAATTAAGGGAATTAATGTATAAAGGTACTAAATTCAGACCTATTTATAGTATTAAAAAAAGTTTTATACTTAAAAGTTTCCTCGAAGACATTGATAATTTTTGTATTTTGACTTCTACTAAATTTAATACCCCAATTTACCTCTTCACAGAATGGAAATGGAAACTTTACAATGACTTTAAAATTTTTATAAATGAAAATCCCCCACTTTCTGGAAAAAACACTGATTACTACAAAGCAATAATGCTAGCTATAAAAGACTTACAAAATAAATTCATAATAACACCGGTAGATAAAGCATCAGGTAACTATGCTATTATCTGTAAAAAACTATACTTAAATTTGCTAGATACTGAGCTTAAAAATTCTGATACCTATAGGTTCTGCAATTCCACATATACAACTATTGTTAAAAAAATTATTTCTTCAAATAAAAGATTCAAAATTTCTAATCATCACATTATTTTACCTTACATAACTGTTGTACCTAAATTTCATAAAAATCCTTTGAAATTCCGATTTATTACTTGTGGTACAAATTCTTATATGATTAAACCCGGTATCTTACTTTGTAAATATCTAAAAATTATCCTTAATACCATTATTGAAGAAGGTTTCACTTGGATTACTAGTGATAATAATAACGTTTTAAATTATATAAATAAAAATATTATTAATAATATACTTACCTACGACTTTAAAGACCTATTTACTAGCATACCTTTGGACAAACTTAAAGATGTACTTAACTACTATTATCATGACTTTAAAAATCTGATTACTATTGATTTTGAGGATTGGGAATTTTTGGTAAACTTCTGTATCTATAATAATTTTATTTTTAACGGTGAGCATTTATTTATTCAAGTTAAGGGTATACCCCAAGGCTCCAATTTTTCTTCCATTCTTGCTAATTTATTTCTTCATTATTATGAAAAAAATTTTTGCCTACAAATTAATTCTGCCTTTAGATATATTGATGATTTAATTGTTTTCAATGATACCAATTTTGCTAACCTTTGGAATTCGATTTACCCTGATGAATTATATTTATTGAAAACCAATTCAGATAACAATAAAGCCGTCTTTCTAGACTTGAATATATATACTTTAAATAATAAAACTGATATTAATATTTATGATAAGAGAGATGATTTTGAATTTCCGGTTTTTAAATTGATATATTGGGATTCTAATATTTCTAAAAAAATTTATTACAATACAATCGCTGGTCAACTGATACGTTTCAATAAAATTTGCAACTCTAAATCTAACCTTCTTTTGCAATGTAATAATCTCATTAACACACTTCTTAATAATAAATACCCTCACTCTTTTTATAGGATTATTTTTGAAAGATTTAAGATAACTAATATTATTTAATAGCTTATTTCGGAGACTATCCTGTTGACTATCAATTTTAAAAAACTGGATTTGAACACTATTTTTTCGACTTCCGATTCCGATGTTCCGGTTCGGAATTCCGAGTCGGAATTTCGAGTCGGGGTTCCGTGTCGGAATTGCAGTTCCGATTTCTGATATACGGCGTTATGAATGGCATTTGTTGGCGGTCCTCATGTAGTTTGCGGCGGGTTGTTGTCGATCTTAGGTCAATCTATTTGGGTAGGTTTGTTTTCTCCTTTTAAATTTTAAATTTTAATTTAATTTTTAATTTTAATTTAATTTTAATTTTGTATTATATTATCTTTGGTATGTGTCCTTGGTTGTCCCTGGTTTTGTTTTTCTAATTTTTGTTTTTCTAATTTATTTTCTTATGGTGTTTGGAGGGGTGTGTGAGCTACTTTTGGTATACTGCCGCTCACATGCAGAAAACACCATATTGTGTTGACTGGGTGAGGCTCCTCCCTGATGACGCCCTGATCCACCAACACTTCCATCATTTTTTTCAAAATTTTCTTAAATTTCTGGTTTTAAAATTTTTGGATTTCTCTTTGTTTTGGTTTGTAATTTTGAATTATTTTACTTTCCATGTTGTGTCTGCAGCTTTAGCGCGCATACATGGACAGTTCTGCCTTCTGCTTTCTGGATTCTGCTTGACTATTTTTTACCCCCAACTTTTTTGGTTTTTTTTCTTTTTACTTATCTGCTTTTTGATCTTTTGGCATTTTGCTGGTCTGCATTTCTAATATTTTGACTTTTTGATCTTTTGGCGTTTTGCTGGTCTGCATTTCTATTGTTTTACGTTTTGATGTTTTGTATATTCTGTAATTTGATTGTTTTTATTATTATTTCCCTGTCAGAGTTAGTTGCAGCTTTTGCGCACTCCTCTGTCAGTATGTCAGCATGTTAGCATGTTTTTTTTTAACCTTATGAAAAGTACAACTAATAATTTAGCGCCTGGCAAGAAGGACTTCCTTTCATGTGGTAAGTCCTGTGCTCGGTACATGGGAGTTTTGGGGGACCCCCATGGATCGAAATCAAGTTACCCTACTGATAACAATTTCGAATCTTCGAATAAACTTAAATTTTATAAATGTAGAGATAAACGTTGTAAAACTTGCCCTCAACTGAATTGTTCCACCATAAGGGATGATTCTGGCTCCGATGACTCTGCTTTGCCTGCATGTAAAGTCTCAAATGTCATTTACCATTTAAAATGCAGCCTTTGTGGTATGGGTTATATAGGTCAAACCAGTAACTCCTTGAACTTACGTATTAATCTACACCGCTCTAATATTAAAAATTATAACTCCCATTCCCCTTTTAACTTAGAGTTCCATCATTTCTCATTACATGGCTTTAATAATGCAATTATTACTATACTTGAAATTATAAGCAATACTGAATTACGACTGGCTAAAGAAAATATTTACATCTTAAAATATAAAACACTTGCTCCTTATGGTTTAAATGATTTATTTCAAAATTCACAAGTTAATTTAGGTAACTGTAACACATATACTTTATTCCACACTTCAAGAATCAAAACGAATAGAGGTTGTAGGGGTAGCGGTATTAATAAAAAAATAAAAAACTCTGAAAGCAATAAACAATTTGCAGACATTACAAAATATCTAAAAACTTTAAAAAAATTTTTATTGAGAGTTTTAACTTTAAACCCTTAAAAAGATTTATTTTTTCCTTGAATGACAAAACTTGTCTCAAATTTAAAAATTTTTTCACAACACTAGACTCTCTTAATCCTCATTTTCTACTTTTACTACATGATATTTACAAAGCTCGACTCTCTAAAATTAATATGAAAAAAACTATTAATAATGATAATTTAATTTACTTGAAAATAGGATTTAAACACCCAATCTTTGATAAATTTAATTTCAATAAAATTATAAATAATTTAATGAATATTTTTCCTATAAAATTTCATACCATAAAAAAATGCTTTAAATATGATATACCATTGGGTAGAAAAATATTTAATTATAATCATTTTTGCAGTAAGATTAATTTATATAGGGATAAATGTGAATGCTTTTGCAACGATATAAATTATAGGCCTTATTTAAATGATAGTCTAGGACATATTGCAACTGGCAATCTTGGAATTATTGATAATGAACAATTAAGGGAATTAATGTATAAAGGTACTAAATTCAGACCTATTTATAGTATTAAAAAAAGTTTTATACTTAAAAGTTTCCTCGAAGACATTGATAATTTTTGTATTTTGACTTCTACTAAATTTAATACCCCAATTTACCTCTTCACAGAATGGAAATGGAAACTTTACAATGACTTTAAAATTTTTATAAATGAAAATCCCCCACTTTCTGGAAAAAACACTGATTACTACAAAGCAATAATGCTAGCTATAAAAGACTTACAAAATAAATTCATAATAACACCGGTAGATAAAGCATCAGGTAACTATGCTATTATCTGTAAAAAACTATACTTAAATTTGCTAGATACTGAGCTTAAAAATTCTGATACCTATAAGTTCTGCAAATCCACATATACAACTATTGTTAAAAAAATTATTTCTTCAAATAAAAGATTAAAAATTTCTAATCATCACATTATTTTACCTTACATAACTGTTGTACCTAAATTTCATAAAAATCCTTTGAAATTCCGATTTATTACTTGTGGTACAAATTCTTATATGATTAAACCCGGTATCTTACTTTGTAAATATCTAAAAATTATCCTTAATACCATTATTGAAGAAGGTTTCACTTGGATTACTAGTGATAATAATAACGTTTTAAATTATATAAATAAAAATATTATTAATAATATACTTACCTACGACTTTAAAGACCTATTTACTAGCATACCTTTGGACAAACTTAAAGATGTACTTAACTACTATTATCATGACTTTAAAAATCTGATTACTATTGATTTTGAGGATTGGGAATTTTTGGTAAACTTCTGTATCTATAATAATTTTATTTTTAACGGTGAGCATTTATTTATTCAAGTTAAGGGTATACCCCAAGGCTCCAATTTTTCTTCCATTCTTGCTAATTTATTTCTTCATTATTATGAAAAAAATTTTTGCCTACAAATTAATTCTGCCTTTAGATATATTGATGATTTAATTGTTTTCAATGATACCAATTTTGCTAACCTTTGGAATTCGATTTACCCTGATGAATTATATTTATTGAAAACCAATTCAGATAACAATAAAGCCGTCTTTCTAGACTTGAATATATATACTTTAAATAATAAAACTGATATTAATATTTATGATAAGAGAGATGATTTTGAATTTCCGGTTTTTAAATTGATATATTGGGATTCTAATATTTCTAAAAAAATTTATTACAATACAATCGCTGGTCAACTGATACGTTTCAATAAAATTTGCAACTCTAAATCTAACCTTCTTTTGCAATGTAATAATCTCATTAACACACTTCTTAATAATAAATACCCTCACTCTTTTTATAGGATTATTTTTGAAAGATTTAAGATAACTAATATTATTTAATAGCTTATTTCGGAGACTATCCTGTTGACTATCAATTTTAAAAAACTGGATTTGAACACTATTTTTTCGACTTCCGATTCCGATGTTCCGGTTCGGAATTCCGAGTCGGAATTTCGAGTCGGGGTTCCGTGTCGGAATTGCAGTTCCGATTTCTGATATACGGCGTTATGAATGGCATTTGTTGGCGGTCCTCATGTAGTTTGCGGCGGGTTGTTGTCGATCTTAGGTCAATCTATTTGGGTAGGTTTGTTTTCTCCTTTTAAATTTTAAATTTTAATTTAATTTTTAATTTTAATTTAATTTTAATTTTGTATTATATTATCTTTGGTATGTGTCCTTGGTTGTCCCTGGTTTTGTTTTTCTAATTTTTGTTTTTCTAATTTATTTTCTTATGGTGTTTGGAGGGGTGTGTGAGCTACTTTTGGTATACTGCCGCTCACATGCAGAAAACACCATATTGTGTTGACTGGGTGAGGCTCCTCCCTGATGACGCCCTGATCCACCAACACTTCCATCATTTTTTTCAAAATTTTCTTAAATTTCTGGTTTTAAAATTTTTGGATTTCTCTTTGTTTTGGTTTGTAATTTTGAATTATTTTACTTTCCATGTTGTGTCTGCAGCTTTAGCGCGCATACATGGACAGTTCTGCCTTCTGCTTTCTGGATTCTGCTTGACTATTTTTTACCCCCAACTTTTATGGTTTTTTGGCTTTTTACTTATCTGCTTTTTGATCTTTTGGCATTTTGCTGGTCTGCATTTCTAATATTTTGACTTTTTGATCTTTTGGCGTTTTGCTGGTCTGCATTTCTATTGTTTTACGTTTTGATGTTTTGTATATTCTGTAATTTGATTGTTTTTATTATATATATATATATATATATATATATATATATATATATATATATATATATATATATATATATATAGGTTCTGGTTTGCAGGCTTGAGAAATACCTATTCGCTACAACTAATATCTCTTACGCCTACAGTGTTTTGTGGATGTCCCTTGACACCAACGAGAACTACTCTCAAATAGCTATTTCACAAATAGCTAATAAGTTATGCAATTTTAAAATATTTTTGTCATGTGTTTGAAGTTAAATTAGATTCGGTGCATCAGAAACACCGAATAGAATTCAAAATCTTTATTAAAAATGAATGTCAAAAAATATCTGCCATTTTTAATATTCATAAGAAATAGACATAAATTATTTAAAGCTAAAATTTGGTAAAGTAAGGAGTTAAAAGCTTCTACAAATTTATCACCACTTAAAAGTATCTTAAATTTCAATTCCTTATCTTATTCGCAATATCTTATTGTCAAAACTTAACTACAATTTTGGAAATATATGGTTAGATGCTACTTATTGAGAAATATCTCCAATGTGCATCTGAACAAAACATTCATCCTTTTTGTGGAAGTTGATTAAATTTACTTTTATGCAAGAAAATGAATAAATGAATGAAGCAGATATCTTTGAATGTTGAAATGTTATTTTGAATTCTATGCAGATGTAGAACTTAATTCTTCTGATACCTAATGGCAACAAGTCTATGCAAACTCTTACACTCTTTCATAAGGCTACGGAATGCTCGTAAAAAAAACAATATTGCGAATTCTATAACATTTGATATTATGCCAACTTTCTACATTTGCCATTTAAAGAGTAATGTTAAGAAACATTAACACTCAAGTGAAGGAAGCTGACATCAGTTTCTCCTGCAATTAAATTGTAACGATAATTTTGTTTTATCTGTAGCAGATTTATCTTAGATTTATGTTCATAGTATGTATTTGCTTACTACGTATTCTATTTTCTTGTTTCATTACAATTTAACTTTGTTCTTTATTATTTAATCGGCATATATTTCCTTTACCTTACTGAAAAAGGTCACGCGATATCCAATGCCGTTCTACTAAGGAAAAATAGTTTTTATTAGTTTGTTAGATTTAACTATTTTTAGCGTACTTTCTATTGACTACTTTCGTCTGCTGGGTAGACCCAAACATTAATCATCTGATTGGTCCATTGATGGATCATCTGACAGTAGCCACTCCACAGAAATGTGAATTCACACACCTACTCTGTCATGCGATGTTATGTCCCCAAACGAGGTTATAAGATACCAAATAGGTCAACGATGTCAACTTTTCACAGAAACGTCACGCGACTACAAATCAACAAATTGTTCACACTTTTTGAAGCTCCTCAATAGCAATATTCTGTCTACTTATGTTTGACCATAGTGATTGAAACCATTCCAATTAAAATCGTTCGAACAGTAGTTGTGTCGGCAAATTTGTAAACAGCATGGAGTCCAATTTCCATACTGCATAACTCATCATGGGCGTAACGCTCAATCTAATTGATGGCAGAAACGATGCACTATTTCTGTTTGTGCTTCCGTATTTTACTCAGTATCTTGGCAACAGCGAGCGCAACACGACTGTGCGTAGTATCGTTTCAAAGCTCAAGATCTATTGAAATATGAATATAAAATTTTCGCATCGGTTTTAGCTGAACATTTTAAATATTGCTTTCTTGTAAACAGGTGAACACTTTTTTAACCCTCCAAGTGGTTTCGACATCTCGTTCATCAAGACCAACCAAGACCAAGTTCATATGACCAACTTTGTTAATGACGAGATATTTCGTCCATCAAGATTTGATCAATTTTGCTAATGACGAGATATCTCGTCATCAAGATCGCCAAATATTTTTGGGATGACGAGATCAATATCTGGCCAGTTTTCTTCTAATGACGATATACAAGTCGAGACAAGCACCAGGAGGGTTAACAAATTAAATAAATGCTTTGTAAGAATACTCGGCCCGTCTCATTTCAACTCTCAGATGTGCAATACGCAGTCCTACGCTCCAAACTGACGGCTCAATCAGAACTGATTGAGCCTATTACTCTCCAAGTGATCAATTTCGCTAATTACGAGATATCTTATCTTGTCCATCACGATTTGACCAATGTTGCAAGGGATGATATGTCTCGTCATCAAGTTATTGCCGAATTTTTATGACAAGATCAAGATCTGATCAGTTTCTTTCTAATGACGAGATATCTCGTCCCTCAAGACCTGACTAATTTTGCTAATGACGAGATCTCGTCATGAAGATATTGCCAATTTTTTTATGATTACGAGATCAAGATCAGGTCAGTTTTCTTCTAATGACGAGATATCTCGTATATCAAGATCTGATCAGTTTTGTTAATGACGAGACATCTCGTCGGGTCAACAACCTGGAGGGTTAACAAAAAAAAACGTTTTGTAACAATACTCAACTAGCTCATTTCAACTCTCCAATCGTTAAGTCGTCGTCCTACGCTCCAAACTAACGACTCATTAAGATCTGAGCCATTTGTTTTATAACTTAAAAATTGCAATTCTAAAGTACAATGTAACAAAAGACAGAAAATCCTCTCTCCGTTAATCCCCAATTTTAAGCATTCCACAATCAGACAAAATCAAAATGGCGGAAAGAACAATTCGTAATCCGCCGAAACTTTTTAACACTCAGAATTTATACCGGGTCATTTGACCATCGAGATATCCAGAAAGGGAATAATTTGGAATAAGATTTCGGGGCCAATTACTTATTCTTATTAATTGCTCCCACTGGGAACCAAGTCGAAAGAATCGTACTTAGCGAGCAACAAAAGGGATGATTTAAGGCAGAGCTGTGCAGCCGTGTAATCGTGCAATCAATAATCAGAGTCGCAATCTATGAGAGATAATTTGGAAAAGAATTGTAATTTGTGGTAATACTTTTTGCCAAACTTTTACCTTTTGGGATATCTCTTTGTAGCGAGAGATAGCGGACGGACAAATGAATCAGTACTAATTGAAAGCGGCCAAAATCGATTGCTGTTCGGGACTATGTTAAGATGGCCGATAAGGATTGGTAATAAATAATAAAATACAGCTCTGTGCTTTTAGCACTTTTATTGAACAGGCTAATTAGGGGTATTTTTTGTGGGAGTTCTCATTTGAAAATGTGATTAGATTCAAAATTTACAATCACATTCTCAGAGAGCTGAAAAAATGCGTTTTAATGTAGATACATCTGTTATATCTGTAGTTACGTAGTTATGATAGGAATATCTAGTGAGTCTAACTCTCTGAGAGCCACAAGATTCTAGACCGCGGAAGCCGATTGGAAGACTAACGGACTAGCAATCGAAGTTGCGAGTTCGAAACCAGCCAAAGAACATCGTAAGAAAGCCGGTGCACGTTAAATAAGTCGGGGCCTCAAATGACCTCACGTTGGTGTGGTGTGGAAGTTTTAAGAGTGGGGTGCCAGCTCAGGTGTGACCTCGTCATCTGACTATGGTTCAAAATTATGTGGTGTTGTCCTCGGATCTTTCCCCGTCGGGTTTGCTCCCGGACCGTCGTCAATAGCCTGTTGTGCTGCTCCAGTGTGGCGTTAATTAAAATACTTACCTACCTGCCACGAGATTCTAGATTAGTTTATAGTACTTTTACGCCGCAACCAGCATAATGGCTAACCACGCCTATTGATTGAAGGAATCCCAGGAAAGATTATTTTGGTCAACAAAGCAAAAACTGGTTCGTAGTTATTACAGGTAAGACAGCACGTTGCGGAACGGATATATGCGGATCAAACCCTCAGAGGATTAGAGGAGAGATTTGTGTTAAGAAAAAAGAAACATACGATCTTTCCATATTTGATGAAATGTTTTATAACTTTTGAAATTTTGAAGAAAACGAACTTGTAAAATTAAATTAAACAAGTTTGTCAAGAAAATGCCTTTATTGTAAATCGCGGTCAAGATAGCCTAGTTGGAAGAGGAACAGATTAGCACCCAGGGAGTCGTGAGTTCATAACTTGGTCCAACCAAAGATCGTCGTGTACGCAGAGGTTGGTGCACGTTAAATTTGCAGTGGCCTCAAATGTCCTCACGTTGGTGTAGTGTAGAATTTTGGAGAGTGGGGTGCAAGCTCAAAGGGTGCTAACCTGGCCATATGACCATGATTCACAGTTATGAGGTGTTATACTCGGATCTTTGCTACCTTAGTTGAATTAACGTACTGGAACAACACAGCGGGCTATTGGTGACTGTCCTGGATCAATCCCGAAGAGAAAGATGCAAGGGCAAACATCGTAATTTTGAACCACGGTCACATAACGAGTTATCACCTGAGCTGGCATCCCATTCTGCAAACTCCCACACCATGCCAACGTAAGATTGAGGCCACGACAGATATAACTTGCACCAGCCTCCACGTACACGACGGTATTTGGTTGGATCTAGTTTCGAACTTTTAACCCTCCGGTTCCAAATCCACGACTCTACTAACTGGGCTACAGAGAACAATCAAGGCTTTTAAATCCAAATTTACTTGACATCCAAATAATTGATTCCATTAGTCTAAGAAGTTCTGATCTAGTCTCTACGTCAAGTTGTGTGACGTCATTTTTGTCGTAAACTTTAGTCCTCCTACATATAAATAAATGTTCAAAAAATAAACTCAGATAAAAGGGCAATTTTAATGCTTGGGTATAGGATAGTGCAGATTCTTTATTTCCGTTTTTGAAGACAGTTATAAGTTAATATTATATACTATGATAAAGTATTATTTTGGATGGGTATACAAAAGGAAGTAACTACCGTAAAATCTATCTTTGAAGATTATACTTTCATTTCTTGGAACCCATGAACTTATATTCGCTTCAAAATTGAAATTTTTCATGTTGACTAATCTCTATTTATTCTACCGGGAAATTTTTCTTATCAAAATACCGTATACCTATCTTTACACGTCCTGAAAATTTTTACAATGAAATGGAGGATGCATTACGGCTAAATTGCCGGGTTCTAAACGAAAAGTAATCCTCGAAACTGAAACTCGGAGACCTACTAAAACAAAAGTCACTACTTCTACCTTGTAAAAAGATCTTTAATGTACGACATCCAAGTTATAAATCAGAAGAAAAAAGCAATTCCAAGGAATCAGTTTTAGTTGAAAATGATTGTCATTAGCAGTTGAACAAGCGCAGGGGAGATATTGAAAAAAGAAAAAGACAAGAAAAAAGCGTCTACTTTTCGTTCATTTTCTTTGTGCGAGCGAAGCAGTCGCTAAACGTTTCCTGAACGTGTAGAAACAATGAAATATATGACCCTTTCGTAGCCCGTTTGTCCTCTCAATCTTTGTTATACAAGACAAAAAGCAATTTATTTACTACTTAGGGGATATATATAGTTATTTAGTTGCCTAGTAGGTATTTTTTCCCTCTTCTTTTCCAGCAATTTGTCTTTCGTAAGGACATTTTCAGTCGAGTATTCCGTAAGGTATATCATAGAAATGGTTTTGTTTTATTTATTTCCCCTCTTCCGTTTTGTTCTTTATTTTCAGATCCGTCTCCGAGCAATTAGGGCGTTGGCCTTTTTTGTTGTTTTCCCTTTAAATTCCCCCTTACTGAGCTACCTAGTTTTGGGCTAAAATATTGCTTACGTTGCCAAAAATTAAAAAGAAGTAACCAATTTAATTATTAGTTTTGTGGAGTTGGCTTTTAAATTATTTACAGTGGTGTATTTCATGTTAATAGAAAATTTCAGTATATTAGTTACCCACAAATTTCAGTGTTTGTATACAAGTGTCTAATAATTTATTTTAATGCATAGTAGACAAGGACTCGATTCAGACAATGCAAAAATATTTTACCTACTATTACCATTAATGTTAGTAGTGTTCGTGAATACTTATGAACAAGTTAAGTATAATTAAAATTATTTTAAAAGCAAATTTCTATACATAGAGAAATTACGGCGTTTGTTGTACTTCCTCTGTAATCCTCATCTACTCAGCTACGTAGTTTCGGTATAAAATATTGCTTAAGTTGCCAAAAATTAAAAAATATATTGATACCAATTTAATTAGTTCTGGAGTTGTCTTTTAAATAATTTGCAGGGTGTATTTCATGATGATAGTAAATTTTAGTACATTAATGACCCACAAATTTTAAGTATTTGTATACAAGTGTCCCATAACGTATTTAGTCCGTTTTAATCTGTATGGTAGGTGGAGGGTAATTATTTAACCCTCTTGTTGGTTGTCTCGACGAGGTATCTCGTCATTAGAAAAACTGATCAGCTCTTGACTAACGAGATATCTCGTCATTAGGAAAAACTGAGCAGATCTTGATCTCATCATGATAAAAAATCGTCAATATCTTGATGGACGAGATATGTCGTAGTTAGCAAGATTTATCAGATTTTGATGAACGAGATATCTCGTCGAAACCACTATGAGGATCAACTTTATACCAAATTCAAACCACGAACAGGGGCCGTCGTGGCTCAGCAGGTATGCCCGCTGTGCTAGCAGACTTCGAGTTGTAAGCGGCGCAGGTTTGATTCCTGTCAGGGTGTATTTCTCTCTGCTGCGTCAGTAAAAACTTTCATTGTGTGTGAATGTCTATTAATCAATACTAGTTGTCGCCCAGTGGTCGAAATTCGACCATAATTCATTTAATTTTTAAGTTTGAACGTTAATAAGGTTCTTTTGTGAAAGAGTATACTTCTATATCCATTGCATGGGCATGGGCACCGCAGGTGACCACTTACCTCCCAACAGGAGTCAGGTTTAAGTGGTGTCTAGGTCACCTACGGGAAAATAGTCTGAATTCACCTATTGGGAGGCGACAGTCACGGCTGTGACCGAAGTCACTACCGTGGCCAGACGTCTCGGCTTCATTCCTTAAAGCATAATTACATAAATTTCAATTTTAGATTAATTTGTACAAAAATATTTACAAGATAGACCAGTAGCAAGCACAGGTATACAAAGGCACAACACAATAATTTACAATTTTTTTTTTCTTAGCACAATCTTATATGCGGTATTGTTCACATTCACTTCTATCACTCATGGATTGTTCGCCCCTATTGGGTTACATGCACTGGCTCATTAGTTTTATATCCATTGCATATAATTTTTTTGAATTTTGTTCTATTACGTAAGCTGCGAGCATGTACAAATACGTCACAGGAAAAATTCGGTATAGCTTGGTTAAGCCATATCTAAAAAACAATAACGCGTTATTTGACATTTTCTTGAGTTTTTTTATTGCTATACTGGCCACAGGTTTCGCCAAGGCTACACAGTTAATTTGCCTATCTTTTTCAAATTATATAAAGTTTAAATAAAAAATAAATCCAAAAAAGGAAAAATGAAATAAGAAATACGTGCTTCGTACTTTTTTATATATTTTTTATTGAAACAAAAGAAACCGGGTGGTTAAAAAAAATTAATGTTGTCCATTGAACTTGCAATAGTTCGACAATGAATTTAATGATTCAAAACTTCTGTGTAGACGATGTTTTTTGTAAAAACTCTTTCATCGTTTGCTAAATGCCCTTGACCGTTATATTCTGAAATATAAAATCTCAAACCATCGAATGATCGAACTCTACTTGCTGCGACGTACAATTGACCATGTGTAAAAACTGGCTGCCTCAATAAAATTCCAATTCTTTCGAATGTTTGTCCTTGAGCCTTATTTATTGTCATCGCAAATGCAGGTATAATTAGAAATTGAGTTCTTTGGAAGTTAAATTGTAAAATAGTTCCGGAATATGTTAAATTTATACGTGGAATCAAAATTCTCTTATTGCATGCTGTTCCAGTTAAAACTACGCAATCAATAGTATTACGATGCATAAATTTGATGCGCATTCTTGTTCCATTGACTAATGCTTCCTTTGTATTTAAGTTTCTGATCAGCGAAACGATGCAATTAACTTTCAATACTAACTTATGTGGTGGCAAACCACTAATAGTCAAAGAATTCAAAAACTCTACTGGATAGTTATTGATGTCATTGTCATCATCACAAATTATTTTATCGTAGCTATATGTTCTCTGTTCACCAGGTATTTGATTAAGTATATCAGTATTAATCAAAATACAATCATCATTTTTAGGTGCTAAAATAACTGAGTTCAATATGTTATCTGAGAGTATGTTTTCGAAAATATTTCCATACACCTCATTAATAATATTATTTTCATCTCCTATTAATTGCTGAGGTATTTCAATAATATTTTCACCAAACTGAGGGAATTGTGGGGCTTCATCATTACCAATTTTTTTCAAGAATTCGACAAATTCTATTTCACTTGGTAAGGCTCTCATATTTTGAGTAAACGTAACTATGAAAATAAACAAATAAATCAATTACAAATCATCCACTCCGCATTTACTCCGCTAAATTTTTTACAGTATATGAACGTAAACAATGAATGTTTTATTTTGTTTAATTTAATATATTTGTAACGCATATTATACATTAATTTTATCTTTCTGCACTCCTTCTCCATATGAACTTTAATTATGCCAAATCTCATACTCCTCCGTGCGCGCAATGTGCTTAAAAAGGGGTACAAAGTTTTTTCTTCACGTATTAATATATAGATTATAAATTATACATTAATTTTATCTTTCTGCACTCCTTCTCCATATGAACTTTAATTATGCCAAATCTTATACTCCTCCGTGCGCGCAATGTGCTTAAAAAGGGGTACAAAGTTTTGTCTTCACGTATTAATATATAGATTATAAATTATACATTAGTTTTATCTTTCTGCACTCCTTCTCCATATGAACTTTAATTATGCCAAATCTTATACTCCTCCGTGCTCGCAATGTGCTTAAAAAGGGGTACAAAGTTTTTTCTTCACGTATTAATATATAGATTATAAATTATACATTAATTTTATCTTTCTGCACTCCTTCTCCATATGAACTTTAATTATGCCAAATCTCATACTCCTCCGTGCGCGCAATGTGCTTAAAAAGGGGTACAAAGTTTTTTCTTCACGTATTAATATATAGATTATAAATTATACATTAATTTTATCTTTCTGCACTCCTTCTCCATATGAACTTTAATTATGCCAAATCTTATACTCCTCCGTGCGCGCAATGTGCTTAAAAAGGGGTACAAAGTTTTTTCTTCACGTATTAATATATAGATTATAAATTATACATTAATTTTATCTTTCTGCACTCCTTCTCCATATCAGCTTTAATTATGCCAAATCTCATACTCTTCCGTGCGCGCAATGTGCTTAAAAAGGGGTACAAAGTTTTTTCTTCACGTATTAATATATAAGATTGTATATCTTGTGTCTGGGGTAGCATGGCGAAATATGGTATTTGCGCCATAAACCTTAAATCAACCAACCAACCAAACCACGGTCAGATGACGTGGTCACCCCTGAACTGGTGCCTCACTTTCCAAACACCAAGCCAATGTGTAATTAATTCTGGAGTTGCTTTTAAATTATTTACAGTGGTGTATTTCATGTTGTTAATTGAAAATTTTAGTACTTAAGTGACCCACAAATTTCAAGTCTGCATACTCAAGTGTCTAATCACTTATTTTAATTCGTTTTACTCGGTAAGGAAGACAATTATACAACCGATTCAAACAATACACAAATACTTCTTTAACTACTTTTACTGGATCATTGATATGTTTGCTTCATGAATGCCTATAAACAAGTAAACTGTAAAACAACATCCTAAAAGACGAATTTCTATACATAGATTCGACTCAGAGCAATTAGGGGATTTGTCCTTTCCCCTGCTGTCCTCCTCTGAGCTACCTAGTTTGGGGCTAAAATATTGCTTGATTTGCCAAAAAGAAACGAATATTAATACTTGTTTAATTCATTCTGGAATTCGTTTTTGAAATGCTTACGTCGGCGTATTTCATGTCGTTAATCGCTAATTTCAGTACATTTTAATGACCCACAAATTTCCAGTGTTTTCGCATACCAAGTATCTAACAACTTATTTTAATCATTTTTACTCTGAATTGAAGATAATAATTAAACTGATTAAGGCAATGAATAGGGTGCAGTAGCTAAGTGGATTAGGCCACTACACTAGCAACTTGCGAGAGCAGGTTTGATTCCTGTCACTTACCGTGCTTGTGTTTTCTCTGCTCCATGCCAGTAAAATCTTTTTTGTGCGTATGACCATTACTTGAAGTTGTCTGCCGTGTGTTTGGTGCAGCTTGGCCAAATAGGATCCTTGTACCATAAGACCCGACCAATCAGAAAATGCACAAATATTTATTTGCATACTATAACTGACACGCTAATATTCGTAAATGTTCCTGACAACTTATGAACCAATAAAGTAGAATAAAAGTTATTCCGAAACGATTTTCGGTACATAAAATCTTGTTTTTTGAAGGTTTAATGTTAGTTTAAGTCTAACATACGAGTCTAACATAAGTCTCGTACGATATATAATGATACCGTTGAAAATATACGACGATCTTACCAGTCTGAAATAAGTACAAGTCGTGGATGAACAAACGGAGGTTTGCCAATTCAAAACTCGATCTCACTAAAGACTGTCGTGTACATAGGGGCTGGTGCACGTTAAATTTGTCGTTGCCTAAAATGTCCTCACCGTGGTATGGAAGTTTAGACAGTGGAGTGACAGCTCAGGTGTGGACCTCATCATCTGGCCGTGGTTCAAAACTACGAGGTAATGTCATCGGATATTTCACTTCGGAATTGATCGCCATCTGATCGTGGTTCGAAATTATAAGGTGTTGTTCTCGGGCTTTCCCTTCGGGGTTTATCCCGGACCGTCACCAATAGCCCGATGTTTTGCTTCTAGTGTGACGTTAATTCAATTACCTACCTACCCTTTGGGACTGATTCCGTACCATTGGCAATAGCCCTTTGTGTTGCTCCAGTACGAGGTAAATTCAACTATCTACCTACTTAATTCTAAGAAACAGTTTTAAGCTTCACTCTCAATAAAAAAGGAAGGCATACTCTATAGGAGTTTTCCTGAAATACTAAATACAGAAGGCGCAAGTGTTTTGGTAAACTATTTCGTAACTTTTAACGTTACTTTCCATGTATTCGATTTCAGTATGTTAGTTTAGTATTGAAAACTAACCCCAAAATCGCTGAAAAGACAATACATCAAATTAGTTCTTTTCCAGAAGTATTTTTTCTGCCAATATCTTGATGTTTACTCAGAATAAACCTTTCATACAGATCCACCCGACACTTAAATACATCAATTATAAATTAAAGGAACATGTTTTGTTTACTCAATTGGCTTTAATAAAACATGCTGGTTTCAAAAACACAGTTTTGCGCTTCAACTTTCAAAATTCAGCTATTGCCATGCTTTTGTGGATGGCTAATGTGATCTAATTATAACCTAGGAAAAGCAAGTATCCTCATAGAGCTTTATTGATCCATTTCTTTTGTTCGGGGAAATTGACTAAGCATTTTAAGTACTTTAGGAAAATTAAGTTACCGCGCATTTACACATTTGGGTGAGATGATCAGATAGCGAACGTTAGAGAAAATAGAATTATGAGATACTTAGCGGCGGTTATGGGTGCAAGTTTCGTTTAACAATTTCTATCCCACTTTTTCCGGCCAGTGTATCAGTTTTATGACATCTAAAACTTTGTATCAGTGGTCTTATCTAATGGAATAATGGGATAACAATATAACGTAACATTACTTTTCACAAAATGAATACTTATAATAGCGCATAATTCGGTAAGGCTCTCAATCTTTTATGTGGCTGTGTAAAGATAATGCTTTATCTTCTGGAAAATATCAGAGGAATATTGTGCAAAATAAATATCGAATCGCTAAAGTGTAAAACGTTATAGCGCAGCTCTGGGGGTGCGAAAGCACATGGCATTGGGGAAATCCATTTGAACAAAGGTATTTATTTATGTTAACGATGGAAAAGGGCTGCCATACACAAAATAATATAGGACGACTACCATTGGTGATTATTTGTTTCGCCACCTCATAATTTGCCCTCAGGGGTACATCTTCTTTATGTGTGTACGGGCTTCACGAACCGAGGTAACTTAGTGATATTCTTTCTATCTATTCTTTTCCCATGGGACTGACTACCTGAAGTAAACAGTGGATCGCTTCACCAAGATGCCCAAGTGATCTTTCTCTACAATCACTTCTTTATCCTTTCTTTTCACAGTTACTTGACACAGTTTGTCTTGTGTTTGGGGTAGCTTGGCCAAATATGGCTCTTGCGCCATAAAATCCAAAACCAACCAAATCGTAATCATTACTAAGTCCGGCTTCCGCGAATTGGCAGTCGAATCACGTGGTTTTTATCGAGTCTATTCTTCAAATTGGGTGATTGGTTGGAATGTAAACAAAGCGTTTCCACAAGTGCCGTCTTTTGAAGGGATTCTGGTTCCAAATTTATCATTTGATGCCGAAAGCGATGGTAGCGAGGAGGATCGGAGCCATTCAAATCCTATCGCTATTTACGTTTTTGGCGTATGACAGCTTTCTCCAAACGAGCTTTCACATCTCTTCAAATGTAGACTGACCCAAGGTCAACCGCCTTCTCGTTGGAGCCACATTATATTGCACCGAACTAATTGAATGAATACTCATTCAAAACTACTCGAATGCTAACCCACAGAAGACAGCCTAGTCTGTTATAGGAGCAATTATGTATTCCAAATTTATATATGTAAAATTTCGAGAAATGAAAGTCGTTTTCGTTTTTCGACTCATTTCAATTTGGTGGGCTGATTTTAGAAATGGTTTGATTTTTTCCCCACCACTGAGGAGATTCACTAACAATAGTCAATTTCTATTACCTAAGATGTGACCAGTTTTGCCAATGGCATAACTCGTCCAGGCAATACTGACCTATTACTCCCAAGGGGAATGAAGATAGAAATAGGAAAACTGCTTAACCCTTGCTTAGAAATGGTGACGAACAGGTTTTTGCACCAGAGGCTGGCCACCACGGGGCATTTTTCAACAGGAAGGTAAATCACCAAGATGGTTAAATAGTTGGTTGGGATTTTATGGCTCAATGACCTTATTTGGCCAAGCTACGCCAAACTCAAGACAGATAACGCAAAGTAATGTAGAGAAGAGATAAATACAGACCGGGAGGTATCGAACTTGACAAAAATCGTACCTGCGCTACCTACAACTCTCAGGTTTCTATCGCAGTGAGCACAATCCAATGTTTTTGATTTCGTTGGTAAGGTATATTTCAGCATTTTTCAAACTAGCCCTGATCCCCAGTTAATTCGGGACGCGGTAACCCGGTTGGAAGAGTAACGGACTAGCATTCGGTGTGTTGCGAGTTCGAATCCAGCCAAAGACCGTCGTGTACGAAGGTGGATGGTGCACGTTAAATCTGTCGTGGTCTCAAATGTTCTCATTTTGCCGTATTGTGTAAGTTTGGAGAGTAGGGTACTGGCTCAGTTGTTGACCTCGTCATCCGAGCGTGTTTCAAAATTACGTGGTGTCCTCGAATCGGGGTTTTTACCGGACAGTCGTCAATATCCCGTTGTGTTGCTCCAGTGCGACGTTAATTAACTACCTACCTACCTGAGTTAATTCAGGCTCTGTGAGACAATTTTAAAATATTTTATTTTTTATAGCTGAAAATGAAATCTATAGTTGGATAGAGATGGATTTAAATAACGTTTCTGATACGACGAAAATTTCGGGATTTTATGAAGGAAATGACGCTGCATGGCGATGTTAATCATGCGAGGTGTACCTTATTTGTACACCAATATTCGAGAGTACTATCTCTGTTAGGAAAATTAATAAGGAAGATAATCCCTTTTTGGAACAACCACAAGTGCTAAAGAATAGTTTATAAGATAGAAAGAACATAAAAATTTCGAAAGATGCTTTAAAACAAAACTTTAGTTTTAGATATTACAAAGTCTGTTACTCAAATATTCATGGAATATTTTGAAAGGGAAACCGAACTTTTAAAATATTTCGTGCGTTTCACAACATCAGAACTTTCTCAGAAAAGGTATTTTTAGTGTATACTGATACAAAGACTAAGTTTAGAAACACGAATGGGAAATTATTTAAGCTTACAGTAGCTTCCCCATTCTCAGAACTTCAAATATAGGAACACTTAATGAGAGAAATGAAATTCACCGAGCAACTCAAAGCGAGAGGAACCTTTTACCAATATATACATAAAATTATTTTTTCCTTTAATATTCATTCAAAAAGAAATTGTTGGGAAAGTACCGCTTGTGGTTTTCAAAATATGAAGTTTCTAATGTATTTAAGTGCAAATACTCAAGGTGTTCTTATACACCCACGCAATTGTCACGCAAATAACTATGATTATGAAAGTGATGTATCAGAATAATAAAATGACTGCGTTACAAGACGAGATCACTTGCAGTGACCCCTAGTGATAAAAATCGGAAACTAGCGTTCCTCACTGGTAACAATTAAAATTATGGGGAATGAGCACTGTCACATATACAAATGTGTATTGGGCCGACGGCAAGTCACACCAAACGCAGTTAAATGTGTACATCTCATGTGCTTATTAATGTGTTCTATTTCATTTCTCATGTGTTTATTTGTGTGTTCTCATTCTTTTCTCTTGAGTTTATTTCTAACATGTGTATTTTTCATGTTCCTGTCTTCAGTCTGCATGCAGTACTGTGTGTCGTCTGATGTGTATCGCTACATGTCAGGTTTTGCAGTCGCCCTCCCCATTTCTGCCATTTTTTTCTTTGTGACGCGAATAGTGACTTAGTATTGACACGGGAATCAAATACCGCCAAATTAGTCTTTCATGCTATGCATAACGCAGGTTGTCATTTCTTACTAAATCCATAATGCTTCACAACTTTGTACATGACTTTTTTCTGTTTTCTTGCATAGTTTTGGAGATTTTTTTTTGGAGTCATAATTTCCGATTTTTACCGCTAGGGGTGCTGCCAGCGATCTCAACTTGCAGTGTATTGTCACTTTACTTTCATAATTGCAGTTATCTGCTTTCGACAGTTACGTGGAGGTATTAAGACTTTACTAAGCACTTTGTATGTCATCCGTTGCTGGAATACCTCATAACTGTAATAGTATTCGTATAAAGGACTTCAGAATATATAAAATCGTATGATAAAAACACAAAATGAATTACACGATATTTCATAAATATTATGAATAAATAGATAACGGTACGAATTTTAAAGATTTTATCATAAATTCTAACTATACTTTGAGCTGTGAAACACAGAAAGTTTTTAACAAACAAGATTCTGTGAAACATTTAAAATATTTGTTATCCTCATATTGAATACATTTATCTTTCTACAAATATACAGATTCTACAGTATATAAAAGAAATTTAATACAACATTTTTAACAAAAATAAACTTGTCGATGAAATGATTCAATATCATTGTACATTTCTTCTGTTAGAATATTTTAAAAGCAAGAAAGAACATCTTTAAAATCAAAATGACAAACCGTGAAGCTCAAAATACCAATTTAATCTGCTTTCTTCAGAAAAACATAATTTTAGGAAGATATTTTGAACCAATTCAATAGAAAAGTACTCTATAGTACTATAAACAGTTAAACTGCAATATCAATGTCACATGATAGTGATATCTTGTGAAAACTAGTCAATGGATGATTTCAAACTCCCTCGAGATTGAAATACTAGAAATCTAAAATTCTCTTCGAACAGCATTCTCATATATTCGTATATTTTGCAGTGAATAATATATAATCCGTATCAGTTTTCATAATACAATTTCGCGATTCTTTCTGGATATAGAAAATTCTCAAATATTTAATTGAGTCACAAACTGAATAAGAACACTTACCTAACCTTCTAAGATAGTTTTCAATATAAATCTATTACATATCAATTAATTTCTAAATTTAGTACAGTACAAATAGATAATTCTAGTATCTATACGTTCACGTTTGTAAAATTAAATTTTTCATAACTGAAATATCTATGGAACAAACTAAGTTTACTTCAAAATACAGTTATGCCTTTGTATAGTCTCGACTTTTCATCTCGAACTTGTCTTAATTTAGTGTTAGTTTGTTGTATGTGTAATTGATTCAGCTCTAACTCTCGCATGAGCTACGTTTATCTCTCTCTCTCTCTCTCTTTTCAGCCTTTAATTAAAAATTCACCTAGGCTTTTACTGTAATAAATAATTAAATTAACTATCGATTTTTAAATGCTAATCGCAAAAGATAAAAACTGTTTCGTTTTACAATTTCGTTTTTTTACGTCACACACTTTAAAAACATCGATAAGAATTTATTTTTTGGAAAAATCTGTTCTTGATGTTATAAATCTTATTATAAACTGTTTTTACAAGTATTAAGCGCATTATTTGGGTAAATCTCTTAATTAAATTTTATGTGAAGCTTTTTAATTCTGAAACAAAGACTACATGAAGTTTCTTGTGTGATTTTATTTAAACCTCTTTTAGCTCATTAAATTGAGTTTAAAAAATTTCTACTCGAAGCTGATGTTGATTTGCTATTTCTATGCAAAAAAGAAACAATAAGCTATCTCTTGCATTAACTTATGAAGTTTGGAGTGAATAATTATGTTGACACTCAGAGTAATTTTACTACATACACTTTGCTGCTATGAATTTTTAATGCTGGTATTCACATAATCATGATCAGTATATATTTTCTTCCGCTTATAAATAATGAAACAAATTGTGATTTTAAAGTCAACACAATAAATTAACGTAGTTAAATGATTTTCTAATATGCAAAATAATTAAATACTTAGTTTGGTTGGTTGATTTGTGTTTAATGGCGGAAGATCCAGTATTGGACAAGCTGCGCCAAACAAGATGAAATAAAAACCAAAAAATGTGTGCAGTTTCGGAAAAACGGGCCAAACCAGCAATAAAAAGTACATTAAAAAAGGAGTATAGAAATGTGGAGGAAAAATTAAATTTAATCAAAGAAATGAAAAGCATAAGATTAAAATTTGCCATAATTAATATACAATGTATAAAATCATAGTTGATATAAATTGATATTCTAAAACAGGTTGACCAGCAACAAGGTGTATGGTATAGAAGGTATGATTAATAAATAGTTGTGAATATTAAAAATATCACATGAGGTTTAAAAAGCTAATGACTTTTAAAAATGAGAAGAGATTTGAATGGGAATTTTCCCCAATCAAATCTTGTAATGTTAAAATATGTCTATTGATATATTTATGACGGTGATGATTAAACGTTGGACAGTCAATTAAAATATGATGAATCCTAAACGGAAGTATACACACGTCACACACAGGGGCCTCTTCTAAGAAAACATGTCTGCGTGTATTAAATACTTAGGACCATATCTACCATGCAATTGTTTTTTAAAGGCTTTTATGGTAAGCTTTGCAATTAATACTGTTTAAACTATATAATTAACGCTGAGCGTCTCAGGACAGACAGAGTAGTGTAATCAATTTTACAGAGTAGTGTAGAATTGATTTCCCACCACAACACACATATATAGTATATAATAGTGTATACCTATACTTATATCTGCACAGCAATAAGTATAGCAAAACTTATATTCTCTCTGGGACATATAAAATCTGTTCCTTATGCTAATACAGTGATATTTACTTATTTATTACTTATATAATGTATCACTGTTGAATTGCTACTTGATTTTGACAGTTGACAATTTAGAAATTCAATTGCATATATATAAAGGCCTTATAATTAATGGGTAGGTATGTAGTTAAATTTACTTTTTGCACTGAAACAAACCGACGTGCTATTGACGACGATCCTGGATCAATTTAGAAGGGAAAGATCCGATAGGCAAGTAGGAATTACATGTGTCTTCATTAATTAAATGCAAGACAGTATATATATATATATGTGGGAGAGCTAATGATTTCAAGAGTCCATATCCTGTTTCAAAAGTCAAGTTGCAAATTTTGCTGTCCAGAGTCAAGATTTATGAATCCAATTTCAATAAATTCACTGAGATTAAAACTTAACAAAAGTTTAATAAGGTGACATTTAAAATTACAATACAATTCCGCTTCATAATGCGGCCAAGATATTTAAGCGCGTCATTGCACTTCCATTGTTACAGTTCAACTGATTGGCGCAAGAGCGCCACCTACCATCATTACGGAACATACTCCGCCACGATGAACCTTGGTTCATTATAAAATAATATATAGATAATATCAAATATTCAAATTTAAGCTTTAAACAAAATGTAAAAATGTTCAGCAAAATACAAGTTATAAAAGTAAACTGAAAATACTACAAAATTAAATTCAAATATTATCAATACTAAATTTAAAACATGAGAAATAACATGCACAATATACTTACAAATCTTCAGAATTAAAGGAAAAAATATATACCTGCCTAAAAATTCACAATGTGAAGAATTAGCAAATTTACACTTTAAATCTGGAAAACACAATACTTGACATGTTAATACAAAGGAAAATGGAAAATTTTAAAGAAAACAAGAAATAATAATTAATGTTTCTAAAAGTCTATTTAGATAAGGGCAACAGTGAAAGTTTATGGATAGGGCGTTTCAGTTCTCCAAATAAAGTTTTTAATTTCACCACACGCACTTTTCCATCTGCACCAGGGTACAGTTCCACTATTCGCCCAAGTCGCCACTTTAGTGGTGGCAAATTGTCGTCTTTAATTAAGACTAAGTCATTGATGTTCAAATTGGGCTTATCCTGGAACCATTTAGCACGTCCTTGCAGCTGTGAGAGATAGTCCGTGGACCAACGTTTCCAAAAGCTTTGGAAAAGCTGTTGGGTCAATTTCCATCTTTCTGTTGGAGTCAGTTTGTTTATGGTAACATCAGGTTCAGGGATAGCAGTCAATGCAGTTCCAATTATGAAATGCCCAGGTGTTAAGGGACTTAGGTCATCAGGATCCGAAGAGATGGAAACTATCGGCCTGGAATTTAAACATGCTTCGATTTGTACAATTAGTGTGTGAAACTCTTCATGCGTTAGAACTTGTGTTCCAACAGTTCGCTTTAAGTGAACTTTCATTTGTTTTAAACCAGCCTCCCAGAGGCCACCAAAGTGAGGTGCAGCTGGAGGGTTGAAAGTCCACTGAATATTTTCTTCAGTTAAATAGTTCTGAGTTTTTTCAGCAGAAGAAAATGTGGCCATGATTCTTTTTAATTCTCGGTCAGCTCCAACAAAATTGGTACCTCTGTCTGAAAAAATTTCTTTTGGTTTCCCTCTACGTGCAGCGAATCTTTTCAGCGATGCTATGAATGCTTCTGTAGTGAGATCGCTGACTACTTCTAGATGAATGGCTTTGGTAGAGAAGCATACATAGAGAAAAACATAACATTTAAATGGTTTCACACCTCTTCCCTTTCGAGTCTTAATCAGGAAAGGTCCTGCAAAATCCAGTCCAATTTTGGAAAATACTCTGTCTGGCACAACACGAGCAGTTGGGAGGTCTGCCATTATCTGAGTGGCAGTAGCTGTTCGATTTCTGAAACACTTCATACATTTCCAAATTACTTTTCTAACAACTTCTCGGCAGTTAATAATCCAAAACTTTTGTCGGAGAGTTGACATTGTTAACGTAGGACCACCATGGAGGTTCACTTCGTGAAAATGTTTGATTATCAAATCTGTAACATGGTGTTTCTTAGGAAGAATGATTTGATGCTTCTGGTCTTCTGAAAGGTTTGAATTTCTGAGCCTTCCACCAACTCTGAGGATCTCCTCTTTGTCAAGAAATGGATTCAATGCCAAGATTTTACTATTGAGAGTTAAATTCTTCCCAGTTTTCAAAAGCTTAATTTCTTCTCTAAATTCAAGTTGCTGTATAAATTTCAAAATCAAAATGGTTGTTTTTTCAAGTTCTTGAATAGTTAAAAATCCCTTAAGTTTTGAAGATGTTGGTTTAGCATTATTGTAGAACCTCAAACACCACGCAGTTACGCGTTTCAATTTGGTCCAGGAAGAAAACTTGAAGATCAATTCAAATTCGGACTCTTTGCTAGCAATAGAATATATAACAGCTCGACGCTGTTCTTGAAATACTTCTTCTACCTTAGGAGTTATCAAAGGATCAAATTGAGATGCTGGTAGATTTCCTTCTTTCAACCACACTGGACCATGGAACCAAATTTCATTCTTTACGAGATCAGATGCTGTGGATCCACGTGAAACTATATCGGCAGGATTTTCGGTTCCTTTACAGTATTTCCATTGCGTAGGTGAAACAAGATTTTGAATTTCACGTACACGATTTGCAACGAAAGGTTTCCAATTGTTAGCTGAACCTTTTATCCAGTGAAGTACGATATGAGAGTCACTAAAACAAAATATATTATCTTCACTGATACCAAATAATTTCTTCAAATATTTAACAATTCTTGCGGCAATAACAGCCCCCATGAGTTCTAAACGAGGCAAAGTTAATTTCTTAAGTGGGGACACTCGGCTCTTTGAAAGCACAAAAGACGTAGAGCATAAATCAGGATCCCGAAAATACGCAACAGCTCCATATCCCTTGAGACTGGCATCACAAAACAAATAAAGTTCTAACTTAGCAAAATTTGCACATTCATCATTCAAAAAATTTCTTCTAGGAATAGACAAATTCAATATAACTTCAATTTCAAAATACCATGATTTAAATTTTTCACTTAAATCTATGGGCAAAACTGTATCCCAATCAATGCCCAGTTCCCATAATTCTTGCAACAAGAATTTTATTCTGATAACAAAAGGTGCAATGAATCCAACTGGATCATATATTTTAGCCACAGTCTGTAATATTTTCCGTTTTGTAATATTTTGCCAATCAAATGATTGTAAAAGTTGTCGCACATCTAATTTTAATACGTCCTCTTCAGAATCCCAGATTATTCCCAAAACCTTTAATGTCTTTTGATTTAAGCAGTCTTCCTTGCTAATTATTCCATTCTCTTCCCATTTACTTCTTAACGATAGAGAATTAGATTCAAATTTTCTTAAATTCATACTAGCGTTTTCAAGTATCTTAACTGCAGTAGTAGACAAAGAGAAAGCTTCATCAGTAGAGTCTGCTCCGTAGATCAGATCATCCACATATAAGGACTTATCAAGCATATCAACCACTTCACTATATTCCTTTTCGTAACCTTTTATGTGATGCTTAATAGTGGCAGAAAGAATAAATGGACTTGTTGTAACACCAAATGTTACTCGGCACATTCGAAAAACTTTAAAACCGAAACTGTTGTCAGAAGAATTGTCAAACCACAAGAATCTCAAAAAATTCTTATCTTCATCAGCAATTTGAATTTGGTGAAAAGCCCTCTCTATGTCGGCACAAAATGCAATTTTGTATATACGAAATTTTAAAATTACATCCAACAGGTTGGGATTTAAATTTGGGCCAGATATCAAACAGTCATTTAATGATTTAGCATCTTTCGCTTTCGATGAAGCATCAAAAACTATCCTAACTTTTGTTGTTGCTTTGTCTTCCCGTATAACGGGTCTATGAGGCATATAATAACAGTTAGTTTCATTTTCAACAAACTTACATTCTTCAATAATTCCCTTATCAGCTTGTTCTTTAATAATATTATCATATTCATTATATAAGATATAATTTCCTTTTAATTTATTTTCTAGTCCAAGAAATCGTTGTTTGGCAACAAAAAAATTATCTGAAAGTTCCGATTTATTTTCTTTCCACAAAAGTTTTGTTTCGTATCGACCATCCTTAAATTTCAAATTATCGTCAAAAGATTTAATGGTATTTAAATCAGTCTCAGAAAGTGTTTCGTTTTTATCTTCAATGCCTATTGAATCTAGTTTCCAAAAGGATTGCAAGTCAAATGTTTTTGCTTCATCACTAGATAAAAATAACGCATTAATTCTAGTATTATTTCTTTCGACTTTGCCCATTAAAGTAAAACCGAAAATAGTTGGCGATACAAATAAATCATCATCTACTTGAGTAACACGACCATTTTGCACACGCCAAAAATATTCAGCTCCTAGTAAAATACTTATTTTTTCATTATTAGGATTCGAATCGGACAGTTCCCATCCTCGCCTACTCATAAATTCTTGAATGTTTAGACAGTTGGAAGGACCTTGAACAGCGATACAGGAAATCAAATCTGTGGCGAGAACTTCTACCATTATACTGGAGCGAGCATCGTTTTTATTTTTTAATCGCAGACTAAATACTTCGAACTCTTGTTGATTTCCATGACGCCTTCCAAATGAATAAATTGTTAAACATTCTCTTCGAATGATCTGCAGTTTTAATTCTCGAGCTAAATCTTTAGTTATGAAACTTCTTTCACTTCCTGAGTCAATTAAAAGTCTTGCCACTTTCGATTTATTTCTGGATTGAGCAATAACTGAACATGTTTGTAAAAGAACGTTATTTTTAGGCTTCGGAATATTACAATGTGATATTGACACAATAGTTTTATTTTCAGGCTCTAACTCTTTTTGTTCTTTAGATTTCGTATAACAAAAGAGTTTGTTGTGATTTTTACCAAAACAAATTTCACACGGTTGTATTTTTGATCTACAATCGACTGACAAATGAGATTTAAGAAAACATCTGTAACACCTGCCTTCTTTCTTTAACTTGTGTCTTTTCTGATTATCGGAATATTTAAAACATTCGGCGGACACATGTTCATTAGATCTGCAGAATATGCAAAACCTTTTTATTGCTGTATTAAAAGCAGAAGCTGACGGCTTAGAATTATTATGAGTGTTTTTGTTTCTAAATGACGTCTGATTTCGATTAAATGTTTCTGTTGTTTTTACACTTCGTGAGTTATTTATCATTAAAGTGGCTTCGCGACACTCAATTTCATTTTTGATGAATTCAATTAGTTCAGTTATTTCAAAGTTTTCTTTAGAAGTGCGTTTTCTATGAAACTCTAGTGCTAAATCTTGTGGAAGTAATTTAAGAATAATTGGATTCAATAAATGTCCATAACTACCACTTGTTACATCAAGCGAATTCAAATTTCTTATACTGATTTCTAGTTGATCATAAAGCTTACGCATTCCATACACATTATTTGAATATTTAACAGGTTCCAAATTCAATAACTTATTCATATGGCTGTTTATTATTAAATCCTTTCGCCCATATCTCTCTTTCAACAATATTAAACAACTGTCATAGTTGTCTTCAGTAAGACAGAAACCAGACACACAATTAAATGCTTCTCCAACAAGTAAAGATTTCAAATATGTAAACTTTTCTACTTTAGATAGAGTTGGATTGTTATGAATTGAATTTTCATAGGCATTAAAGAATTCAGGCCACATACTAGAATCACCAGAAAACTTTTCTAGAATTAATTTAGGAAGTCTAATAGAAACATTTGGCGAATTCGAAATTACACACTGAGAGGAATTATTTTCAGTACTCGTATCAACTTGTGTATTAGAATTTCTAATACCTATATCGTATTTCTTCAGACAATTAGTAATTTTCAATTTACAACAAATTAATTTTTCATTATATTCTTCACTGACATTTATTTCCTTTTCATATTCGTTTGTGTCAGTGATGCGAATTTCGATCTTTTTATCAAGTTCTTTCAAAGATTTATGCTTGTCAGTTAAAATTTCCAAATATTCATTCAGTTCTTGAATGTTTTGTGGTGTTAAATCAGAAATTACAAGCAAATTATCAACTTTAGTTACAATTTTCGTAACTCCAGCTCTAAAAGAAGAGCGTTTCGTTTCCAATTTTTCAAGTTCTGTTTTCGTTTTGTCCGAAAGAGCCATTTTCAATTAGTTTTCAAAGATCAATATTTCTTTTCATGCAGATACTTCAAAATTCTCTTACCTTTTTAAAGGCAATATTCCATTCCCGGGTTTCGGCACCAAAAAATGTGGGAGAGCTTATGATTTCAAGAGTCCATATCCTGTTTCAAAAGTCAAGTTGCAAATTTTGCTGTCCAGAGTCAAGATTTATGAATCCAATTTCAATAAATTCACTGAGATTAAAACTTAACAAAAGTTTAATAAGGTGACATTTAAAATTACAATACAATTCCGCTTCATAATGCGGCCAAGATATTTAAGCGCGTCATTGCACTTCCATTGTTACAGTTCAACTGATTGGCGCAAGAGCGCCACCTACCATCATTACGGAACAATATACATATACATATATATACATATATATATATATATATATATATTTATATACATATATATACATATATATATATACATATATATATACATACATATACATATATATATATATATATATATATATATATATATATATATATATATATATATATATATATATATATATATATATATATGTCATAATAACAGATCTTATAAGCCTGCAGTCGTGACGAGAGTGGCAAGAGTGGTGTAAGGTAACCGGAGAGAATGATCCATTGATATTGAGTGTAATGCAGATTCCATAACAATTCTTTATTATTTCAGTAGACAAGTAATTACATCATGAGGTTGTTGAGGGTTTGGAGTTTGGAACGGCTCTGAGGGCTCCTTAGCCCAAGAGACTCGTGAAAAAATAAATAGTTTACAAAGATCTCGCTAGAGGGATTAGGATTAAGAAAAATATTATTGGACCAGGGGATTTAACACGAAATTTCATTGGTAGAAGTCGGTGGTTTTACGAAGGGGGAATGTGATCTTACATATGCGATTTGAAAGCAGGAGAGTCCTTGGGAGATCTAAGCTAACGAGGCGGCTTGAGTTCAAAGGTGAAAGGGAGTCACGAGGTCCGTGGGAGGTCCAGTTAACGAGACGGCTTGAGTTCAAAAGTGAAAGGCAAGATATTGACCACTTAGATAGGGAGACAAAGACTGGGATAAAAGGGAACCGCTAAGGGGTGATCTGTAGTGAAAATTGTACTTAGGGGGTTATTTTTAGGTATCGTTTCATATCCCCCCCATTTAGAAGGGAAAGTCTTACCGTTCCAGAAAGGCTTTCACTAAATTATCAACAGTACAAAACATACAATATAACAAAGATACAAAATGACATTTCAAAACAAATATGATACATAAACACTTGATACACAAATAATACAATATTAATTTACAAATATCAACTAGTAGATGATTAATGAAAGTAAAAAACATCTAGCATAAGGACTTCAAAATTTATCCTTACACCTTCATAAAAGCTTCCATATGTCCTCTACTTAGTGACAATTCCCAAAATATTCAAACATTTTTCATGTATTTTATCAAAATTTCCTATGCATGGTGACTGAAAAAATATACAGTATTGTAAGTTTTGGTGATGAACCATATACGACATTATAATCACATCACTAAACAATCTTATTCATTAATTTGACGCAACAAAATCTGTGAAAAGGAAAATAAAAAAAAATAACTCAGGAACTTAGATGTGCAATGGAGACGACTTCTCTGTAGCAGTACCGACATGTCAGTGATGTCTGTACCTACGAGAGCGTTACTGTAAGTAGGCTAGAAATGAGCTCCGTATATTCTAAATGAGTAACTGCTCATTGTAAGCTACTAATTCACGTCAAGCATCCTGAAACGTTGAATATGTGTGTGCCGTGTTGTATAATGAATTTTTGTTTAATCATTTGTTAACTTCAAAATGTGTGAAATTTCGTTCATTCATCAGTATAAAATCATTATCAGTACAATCATTTCATTATCAAACAGTACAAAAATAAAAATACGTAATGAGAGACTGGAATGTTGAGGAAAAGTATTTTTCATCAGTGTCCTCGTACGATAAAAATTTAAAGAACTACCCTAAAAACTTTCTATATTATTAGGTAGAAAGATTAGGACATGTTACAAGTAATACAAAAGAGAAATAGATACTTTATATATAGTCGGTTCATCCCATACTAACACAATAAAATAATTCAATAAACAATGAAGGTTATTCAAATAAATCGCAGTACATAATAAACATTATTCAACATGAAAACAAATTATTTACATTCTTCGACACATTGCTAATTCTTCATTGAATACATTTCATGCATCATGTAAGTTTCATTTATATGATGTTTGTAATTACTTCACCTCTAATGTTTGAATTTTAAAACCGTTTGAAACAAAAGTAAGTAATTAAAGACAAAACATTTTCTCAGAGCCTTGTCAGTTGCGACAATGCACAAACAGGAAAAATAATTGGACGACGGGTTTGTATTGAATTGGAGATGGGAAGAGATAAGGAAGGCTTTCGACGGGGGTCACAACCAGTTGGGATGAAGAAAGAATGAAAAGCGAAGCTTTGGGGGGAGAAAATTCTCCCTCTTTGTCCGAAAGTCGTAAATTCCATGCGCATTATATTCTCTTTCAACGAGAACTAGGGCTACTTGGTTTTACGCGAAGATGTGAAGCGAGGGTACTCTGATTTCCCTTAAGAACTGGTATTTTCGAAACAGACACTTTGGTGTTATTAGCAACTCGAATGGGAATTTTACTTTTTCTAACTGGAAGAGGAGAAATTTGATAATCAGATGCTGGGTAAAAATGACGTAATCTAGTCGAATGCACTACTTCAGAATCCTTTTTGTGGAGAGGGTTAGGCCTATTTATTTCATAATTTACGTCAGAAAGTTTCTTCAGGATAACGTATGGTCCTGTGAAAGTTGGATTTAATTTTCGACTATTGGGATAAACAAATTCTTCATACATTACAGAGTCTCCAATGTTAAAATCACTTTTAGTAAAACGGGTGTCATATCTCTTTTTTGAAATCTCATGGAATTTCTTAGTTTTTTCTTCGGCAATTTTTCGGGCCTCTTCAATGGGCGGATACAAATTTGGTTCAACTATAGGTTCATAAGGAAGTTTTCCATACATTAAATAAGTAGGTGGGAATGTAGTAATCGAATGAGGAGTGTTGTTGTATTCTTCCGTGACTTGTTTAAGTAATTGGGTCCAAGGAGTACTATTTGTTTGAGCATTAATTTTACATTTCAACCTAGTTATGAGGGTTTGGTTGACGCGCTCAACTTTACCATTAGTTTGAGGTCTGTGTGCAGAAGTTAGTAATTGAGTGACGTTATATTTTTGCAAGAAATGCTTGAATTTGGGTGACGTGAAGGCTGCATGTCTGTCACTTAGAATTTTCTTTGGAACTTGAATTTGGAATACCTGTTTAAGACAGTTAATATAAGCATCTGATGTCACACTTTTTGAAGGGAATGTCCAAATATATCTTGTTGCATGATCTATTAAAATATGTAGGTACTTTTTTGGAGAGCCATAATAGCTTAATCCGCCAACTGTATCCACGGAAATTAATTCGAAAGGCTCATGACTTGTGGGAAGGCATTTTAACAAGCCATATTTCTTTTGCTTTTTCCTTTTATTCAATTGACAAACTTCACAGTGTCGGACATAATTTCTAACATCATTTACTATACCAGGCCAATAATATTGTGGCGATAATAAATTTAACATTGATGACACTCCTAGGTGCCCATACTCAATATGTGCTTTCTCTAACAATTTTGAACGAAGTGAAAATGGGACAACAACTTTATTCAAACCTTGTTTTCTAATTGTCCAAAGATTATCCAATTTTTTGTATTTGCGATTACAAACATTATCATTTTCTTGACTTTCTTTGAGCTCAGAATGAGTTAATAATTGTGCTCTTGGCAGCACGTGATGATTTATGGGGTTTCTAGTTAACATGTCAGCTTCTACATTAGTAGATCCCTTTTTGTATTTAATTGTAAAATTGTACATAGACAATTTCAATGACCATCTAAAAAGCCTACCGGTTGGGTGTTTAATATTTTTGAGCCAAACCAGGGCAGCATGATCGGTATAAATAGTAAAGTGATTTCCATGAAGATAGCAGTAAAATTTTTCGACGGAATCTATTATAGCCAAACATTCAAGTTCTGTTATCGCGTAATTTTTCTCGTAAGGTCGTAATTTTCTAGAGTAAAAGGAAACTGGGTGTAAGGAACCATCTGGATGTTCCTGTTTTAAAATTCCTGAAATTGCTTCTCCTGAGGCATCGGTGTATAAATGGCAGGGATAATTCGGGTTAAATAAACTTAACACAGGCTTAGAGATTAAGATATCTTTGAGTTTCTTAAATGAGGCCTGACATTCTTCTGACCATTGATATTTTACATCTTTTTTAAGAAGGTTATTCAAAGGGGCTCGAATTTTCGCATAATCTGGAATGAATTTGTTATAGACATTAACACTTCCAAGAAATCTTTGCAACTCTTTGGTGTTTCTGGGTGGTTGAAGTTTTTTGATAGTTTCAACGTTAATATTACTTGGTTTGTAAGTACTGTTCTCAATTTCATATCCCAAGAAATTTATTTTCGTTTTTGCAAAGTTGCATTTTGAAAGTTTGAGTTTCACGTTCTCTTTCTCACATATCTCAAAGATGATTTTTAAATGTTTCAGGTGTTCTTCATAATTTTGGGAAAATACAATTATGTCATCAAAATAATTTAGGGCAAATTTAATTTGATGCTTATTTAGAATTTGCCTTATAGCACGTTGAAATATTGCAGGGGCGTTTTTCCATCCAAAAGGTAATCTTTTCCATTCGTACAAACCAAAATTTGAGGTAAATGCAAGTTTTTCTGTGTCTTGATCCTTAATTTTGATGTGCCAGTATCCAGAGGCTAAATCTAGTGTTGAAAATATTTTTGCATGGGACAATTGATCCAATACAGCATCGATACGAGGAATGGGTTCGGAATCTGTTTTAGTAATTTCATTTAGTTTTCGATAATCGATGCATAAACGAGTTTTGGAGTTTTCATCTCGTTTGTAAGCTAATGTTACAGGAGCAGCATAAGGGCTGTAAGAAGGTTTGATAATGTCTGCCTTCAAAAGTTCGTCAATTTGTTTTTTGATTTCTGCATTATCCTTAGGCGAGGCTCTATATGGGCGACAAGCAATTGGCAGTTCCGAGTTTAGAATAACTCGTTGAGGTTCTAAATTAATTGAGCCTACATCATATTTATTGTTGGCAAAAACCTTTTTGTATTTATTAATTAGAGCAGTTAATTTGCCACCAGAGTTAATACCATAATTGATATTATTCACATTATTTGAATTAACACTAGAAATAGTACAGTCCTTAATGTTATTACTATCAGTACAATTCCCAATACTATCATTCTTATCAAAAGAGTACATATTTTCACATTTCATATTTTCAATTTTTGAACATTGTTCATCATAAGTATTCTTACTAGTAGTATTCTCACATGATCCAAGATTATTATGTTGAACACTATTAGAATATTGTGAATAACCTTGATTGTAAAAATGATGGGAAATTTGTGCACAACTTATAGGAGCATTTGAAGTTACATTATGATTGAATTGAAATATTTGTCTGCTTTTGCAATTGATCTTCAAATTAAATAGATTCACAGTTTCTAAATTTAGCAATGCATAATTTAAAGCAGAGTTGATGGCCAAAAATTCAAGTTGTTTTGTAATGCAACCAATTGTAATACTGATCAAAACAATTTCACTTACCCGAATAGCACCAACTGCTTGTTGAATTTGTATCTTAGGGTTCACTGTTATTGTCTCATATTTCAAATGTCTGAGTAAATGTTCAGGAATGATATTTGCACTCGTGCCAGTGTCCAACAATCCAATGAATGTTTTGTGACCACAAAAAATAGTCACTTTTAGGAATGGTCATTCCAAATCAGGAGTTTGTCCATATTGAGTAGCTGGTTGATACGCGAGCTGAGGTAGTGGAGGAAGACTTCGCTGAGGGAAAGTTCTCCAAGGGGGATTCCGGTCCTGTAAACGTCGGTCACGGTAGTTGAAGGGCTCTCTGTGCACGGGAGGCATCCAAAATCTCGGCCGCATCGGAAATCTTTGCCGGGGTCGAAATTCTGGACGGGGAATTGCTGCGGGAACGGGTACTCGGTCCATTCTGCTATTTCCTTGTTGATTGTCATCAGGTAATTGACTGCATAACGTGCGGGCAACTCTTAACCATTCCGTAATGGTTGATGGTTCTTTTACAATAATGAGCTCCTTAATATTCCGAGGCAAACCATTTGTTAGTCCTTGGAGTAGTATTTGGTCAGAAAGGTGTAATCGTTGACCAATGTCAAATTTCTTTTTGAAGTACTCATCAATGTCTCCAGGTTTGTCGCACGTTGTAGAGATGAAGGTATCAAAAGATATCAGAGAGGTCCTTGAAAAATAGTTGATAAGTCCTTGACGTAAATTAGCCCATTCGGTTTCGACGATACAATGATTTAAATAATAGTTCAACGCTTCGCCTTTTAAGCATTGTGAGATTAGTTCGATTCTTGAGGTTGCATAGTTGGTTGTTTTTAACTCAAAATACTTGATCCACGCTTCAACGTCGAAATTTTCTTTGGGATCAAATGCTATTATTTTTGAAAGTATTCTTTCCGAAAACTCTTCAGAAACTGGGTAGCTGGCAGTAGAATCATCTCTATTAGACATCATTTTGGTGTAGTGATGAGAGTCCGTTCAATTTCTTAAAACTTCCAAAATGAGACTTCACGGTGAGGTTCCCAAACCACAAGTTGCTATCCTGTCGACTTAAAAATCTGTCATAATAACAGATCTTATAAGCCTGCAGTCGTGACGAGAGTGGCAAGAGTGGTGTAAGGTAACCGGAGAGAATGATCCATTGATATTGAGTGTAATGCAGATTCCATAACAATTCTTTATTATTTCAGTAGACAAGTAATTACATCATGAGGTTGTTGAGGGTTTGGAGTTTGGAACGGCTCTGAGGGCTCCTTAGCCCAAGAGACTCGTGAAAAAATAAATAGTTTACAAAGATCTCGCTAGAGGGATTAGGATTAAGAAAAATATTATTGGACCAGGGGATTTAACACGAAATTTCATTGGTAGAAGTCGGTGGTTTTACGAAGGGGGAATGTGATCTTACATATGCGATTTGAAAGCAGGAGAGTCCTTGGGAGATCTAAGCTAACGAGGCGGCTTGAGTTCAAAGGTGAAAGGGAGTCACGAGGTCCGTGGGAGGTCCAGTTAACGAGACGGCTTGAGTTCAAAAGTGAAAGGCAAGATATTGACCACTTAGATAGGGAGACAAAGACTGGGATAAAAGGGAACCGCTAAGGGGTGATCTGTAGTGAAAATTGTACTTAGGGGGTTATTTTTAGGTATCGTTTCATATATATATATATATATATATATATATATATGTAGGATTGTTGTAAATGGACTCCAGATGGCAGCACGATACTCCCATGACATCATACTTATGATGTAACGCGATCCTGCGCGGGAAGAGAGACTCTTTTTTTTTTTTCTGGAGGGAACGTTCGTGTGTGCAGACGTAAAGCTGCGCTGTGTTTTCTTTTTCTCAATGTTTTTGTATTTTATGTTTCTTCGTTGTGTTGTGTCCATCCAAATAAACAGTGATTGTCATTTTCACTGACTGTTTCTCTTTGTGGAATCACACGAAACAAACCCTACATATATATATATATATATATATATATATAAAATTTGATATGTCACATTTACTGTCACTACTATTGACGTCTTATTATTTAAAGAAGTGTTTATTGTGAGTTTTTCTGCAGTTTTCATAATATATTAAAAAACATTAATGAAAGCATATTCTGAAGAATTTTATTAGAAGACAACTCCATTGAGATTCTAATGCTCTCATATATGTACAGTAGATATAACAAACCATACTTAATATTACGGCAAACTGAAGTAACATACATTAATTGATATATCTATCATGAAATAACTCTTGGATATTATGTAATAGCTGTTACGAATACATCAAACCATAAGCAATAAGAGGTTTCGTACAATTAATTATAAGACAATAGAATTTATTCAATTAAATGTAAGAAATAAAACAATTAGGTCACTTTTAATGTTAATAAATGTATTCATTCTCTATTACTTAATCAAGTGAGCCACATTCGCTTAATACACCGTGACTTAATTTGTGAAGAAAAGTAATTCGGGAGTTACACACATATTAAACCGGTGAGCTCGCATTTCGCTTTAATACAAAGAATCGAAATGAATTAGAACACTTAAAAGGCATTTAGTCACTGCAATCAACATCTCACAAAACTATTCCTAGAATGTCTCCTATACACATTTAAAGACTTAGGGAAGACAATCAAATAAAGACGTCTGTCGCAATACTGAGATTTTAATCGAATCCTGGAATGTCTCCCGAACATAAAAGGAACGTTCTAATGAAATCTGTTCGAACAAAAAAGGCCATTATTCACAAATGTGATGCTTTATTTAATCACGCAAATGCCTCTTACTTAGTGAACTTTCTCATGATTTGTTCCTGCCGGAAACCTTCTTTAACGAGTATTATCTCATTCAGCAAGAAAAGACTCCGCCATTTTTTCCCGTCTAGGCCTAGGACTTTGTTTATCGATGTGGCATTATACGAACACGGGATGAAGATAGGACTAAAAAAGGTAGGCCTGGATGTGTAGGAAAGCTGCGGTATGTAGGACGACAGAAAAGGAGCCTCAGAGACAGAAGAAAAGGTAGTAAATGGATGAGAAGAAGATTGTGATCAAAGAATTGTTGGCATTGTTGCGATGATTATTCTTCTTTTGCCAGCAAAATGGCACCACAATCAAGACATCTTTTGATGAAAGGGAAACAAAACAGTAGTTCAAAGAGGATTAATTCTCCATGCGTGTATTGGTTCTGCGATTGAGTTTTGTATTTCGTTTGTGGTTAAATTAGTTTCTAATCACCTGATTCTTTTTACTGGGATGTGGTCGGCGACTTATTAGAAGGGTTTTGTTTCCCTTGTGGTAAATAAATGAAATATCTTGAACTCGGTGTATTTCCGATGATTAGATGGACAAGAATATTAAGCAAATTGCTTTGAAAGAAGTAATAGGACTTCAGATGGGAAGGAAGTCCTTTTCGAATAGGAAGCTATTCAGAAAATCTTCATATCTTACAATAAGCTTTCCCAAACTTTATCACAACGATTTTTTCTACTGTAAGAATTAAATTTCACTCACAATCACTACGTTTAACCCTTCAAGTGGTTTGGACGAGACATCTCGTCCACCAAGATCTGACCAATTTTGTTAATGACGAGATATCTAGTCATCAAGATATTGCCAATTTTTTTATGATGACGAACGAGATCAAGATCTGGTCAGTGTTTCTGTAATGATGAGAAGCCTCATCGAGACAATTACCAGGAAGGTTAACAAGGACATGCATAGTACCTAATAAAATTAGACTCGTTTAATTAATTAATATTTAATAAATCTTTCTATTGCGAAAACAATGGAAAAGAACAACGATTTTTAAAGTGTTTAGAAAATAATTCTAAATCGATCTTTTAAATCAACTGTTATAAGGTTAGTAGTCTTAGATTGTGTGTATTTATTAGAAGGAATTAAAAAAGTTCATAAGCATAAATTAATCCTTCGTTAGAGTAATATTGAACAAATTGCTTTGAAAGCAATAATAGAGTTTCATGTGGAAGGAACGTCTTATAGTTCCAGACTTTAAGTTTTCCAAAACTTTATTAATTGCGACTTTTATTCTGCAACAATTTAATTTAACTCACTATCACCTCTTCATTAAAAAAGGACTCGCAAAGCAGCTAGTAAAACTGGACTCTTTTAACTAATAATTTATTATTAATTAAATATTTATGTTTTGAAAACAATGGAAAAGAAAGTGTTTATAGAATTATTTTGAAAATAATATGTACTGCTATTAGGTTAAGAGTTTTAGATAGTGTGTATTGATTGGAAGGTAGGTAGGAGGTATTTTAATTAACGTCACACTGGAGCAACCCAACGGGCTATTAGTGACGGATTGATTGGAAGGAATTCAAAGTTTATGTTTAACTTATTCGTATATTGTGAACATGAATATTAAACCAATTGCTTTGAAAGGAACAATAGGAGCTTCAAGCAAAGTAGCTAATAAAATTGATGGAAGGGATATCTATTAAAAATCGGAAGCTATTCAGAAATGGCTGATATCAGAGTTCGTATAAATCTTACAATGTCTTCTAATACTTTTTTGGTAACGACTTTTCTTGTGCAAGAATTTTAACCCTCCAAGTTTTTTCGACGAGATAGATCTGACCCATTTTGCTAATGACGAGGTATCTCGCCATCACTGTATTGCTGATTTTTTTTATGACGGCTAAATCAATATCTGATCAGTTTTCTTCTAACGACGAGATATCTCTTCCATTAAGATCTGGTCAATTTTGCCAATGACGAGATACCTCGTCGAGACAACCATCAGGAGGGTTAATTTAATTCACGGCCACCCCTTCATTTAAAAAAGGACACTAAAAGTAGCTAATAAAATTAGACGTGTATTTGAGAAATCTTTAAACTGTGAAAATGACAAACAGCATTGATTGTTTAACGAAGTACTTATAAAATAATTTTAACCCTCTGAGGCGTTCACACGCATATATCCGTTATGCAACCCGCAGTCTTCCCTGCTTGACTTCTTATCAATTTAACCTTCTAGCCAATAGGATTTCTCCTGGGATTCTTTTAACCAATAGTGTGGTTACTCGGAAATCTCTTGGCGTTCAGAGGTTCAAAAAGCGGTTTTTTAAAATCCACTGTTATTGAGTTAGGAGTTTTAAATTTTGTGTATTTATTTGAAGGTATTTAGAAAGTTCATATCTTGAAATAAGTTTATAAGTTTATTTTTGTATTCAGATATTTGAAATAAAATTTTAGATTCAACAACTTAAAATAGCTTTCATGTAGCAAAACATGACCGCAGAAAAAATAAACAACACTTGTATAGTAATACTTCCTAGCTTATTTCCTTACTATATTCCTCTATTAAAACAATTACTTATTATTCAATTACTTATATTACAATTTATTATGCAATTATTTATATTACTACTTACTATTCAATTACTTATATTACTACTAATTATTCAATTTTTTATATTATTACTTACTATTCAATTACTTATAGTACTACTTACTATTCAATTACTTATCCGTTCAATCTCTACCTTCAGAAAAGCATTGTAAGTAGACTTATTTGCTATGAAATACTTATCTCGTGTGGTTATTGGCAGCAGTACTCTACTATTTACATGCAGCGTGCTTATGTCTATACATCTATTGTTAAAAGATTAAAATCACCAGTTTATAAAATTAATATTAGAAGTAGCGTTAAAATTACATAGGGAAAGCAAAAATCACTTTTACACGGTAAGAAATATTAGAAATGCATAAATATACCTCATAAACATCGGTATTCTTACCAAACGCACTTTTAAACCTGATATATGCATAATAAAATATCAAATAGTCTGCGAGCAATGAACAGTTTATAACTATCCTATTTACCATAAATATTCAAAAATCAATCACTCCACTTCGAACTTCTATAAGTAAGGCAGGAACATTTTCTCTCTCTCCGAAACAATCCGAGCTTTTTGGAGCGAATTATTCTATGAGAACAGTCATTTGGATCATTATGCAAAACCCTTATATCTGATCAATAAAGAGATAAAATCCCGAAGTAGTATTGTTGCGATGTATATCTCTTTAACGATGCAAATTTTCAAGTGTCACGCATTTATTCCTGGCTAATCCTACAAACCAATCGATTCTTGAAAAGTCAAACAAGAAAGGAAATTCCAAATCTCCTATCATATACGAATTAACAACCATCGAAGCAGGAAAATATCTTTCCATTCGAATAGTCACGTGAACCATTTGACTTCTGATAGGGCATTGGTGGGTCTATACCGTCTATGACCTCTGGAGTAGACTTATTTATCACCCGATCAATGTTCCAATAAATTCAAAACAGAAACTTCGGAAATAAAGGCTGTCACGTCTATTTACTCTGCTCGAATCCCTATTAAGCCTATTCGGTTTCTGGTCATGACCAACTTGCAATACGTCTTTCCATTGAGATTCACTTTAGCCCCGAGGTCGCACTTCTGCCTGTGGAAACAAAACTATCATTCCGTTAGTCAATACTTCGTACTCAATCTCCCATGGCCACGCGAAGCTTTGATTTATTCAAAAAAGATTGGAATAAAAGGCGTCGATATATATTCAGGAATATAATTAAATATTTATCTAATGCTAATCATGCAAAGTACTAGAAGTAAAAAGCTTTGAATCGAGTGAGAGATATTCCGGGAATGCGTTTCAAGTAGAACCTTGAATGGAAAATAATATCAAATATTTGCTCTTCAGTGATAACTGGTATTATTCTGAATCGTTTGCAGATACTGGGATTTAAAATCGACTAGTTTGGAGTGTTATGGTTCTGTCTATCGAATGTAACGAGGATTATTTGTTCTCTTATATTTCCATAATTTGTGACTTGTTCTATTTGTAAGTTGCTTTGACTTTTATTGTAAACTAATCAAGCTAAACGTCTTTTGTATAAATTTTATTTGGAGTTGCAGACTTTTCTAAAGTCAAACTTATACAATTCACACTTAGTAGTATAGCATTTACTGTAAATACAGTTATAAACATATATGACACCAAATCGTTACATAAGATTTAAAGGATTAAAATAGCATTTTTAAAACTTAATTAATTGAGGCTATCAGAGCAAGAGTGGCCTAAGCCACAAAAACCCGAAAATGCCAAAATAATTATTTTTGGCACCTACAGTTTAGTATTTAATGCGTATACAATATAGATTTTAACCCTCCTCAAATCATATTGTGGATAAATAAAAATATATAAAAAATGGTGCCAAGAAAATCGCATTTATCTCCATTGGTATGTTCGTAGGTTAGGCCACTCTTGTGATAGCCTCAATCATACAAATATATGACAGAAAAAGCTAGATTATATTTAAAATTTTTGAGTTCCAAAGCATAGAGTCGACCACAATTCAGTTCATGTTTTCATCTGGAAACATAATCACAATTTGCGTTTGTAAAACTTTGAGATGGTGCTACAAGCACCCATTTTTCAACGCGGGAGCTGAAATATAAGTACGTCAAATAATTTTATTGAGTATATTTTGGCGCAAAGATCAGATTTCACCAAGCTGGGCTAAAAACTATTTAACCAATTCTGTTCCCGAAAATTTATACTAAGTCTAAGGCAGGTACTTGAATTAACGTCGCACTAGAGCAACACAACGGGCAATCGGGCTATTGGCGACGGTCTGGGATCAATCCCGAAGGAAAATATCAAATGACAAAACATAATAATTTTGAACTACATTAAATCTAAAGAAATCACAAAGTCAACTTTTAAAATTGAGGTTTTTAAGCATTCAGCTATGGAGATCCATTTGTGTTAAAGTTGAGACCCCAAAAATATTTTTATCGGGCCAATAATAAGAAGAAAATGTTGGACGGATTAAATTAATGATCTCAGTTATGATGCCGCACTAATGAAGTCCTTGACACTCTCTCCCTTAGAATTATCGCGAAAGATAATACTCTTAATTTGGTTAACCGCTGATCCCAAAGAAGCACAGGGAGGAACAAATAAATCAAAGACCCCATTAAGTGGGAAAGCTTTCTCACCAAAAACCCAATGTAACAATGCCGTAAAAAATACCTTAATTAATATCGTTTTGGGTTTTGTCGTGTTTGGTTCATTCTAACATGAAAATAAGACTTTAATGATAAACGCTTCAACAAATTCTACTCCACTTTTTCAAAGCGAAAAGGAATATCGAAAAATCCAGGTATCTTGAAAACAATAATTAAAATGTTTGTGTGTGTGTTATGTGTGTTTTATGAGGTACAAATCACGCCTTAGACGTCTAATGTTCTCCATCCTTTGAAAACAAAAAACAATATCAAAAAGAATTCCTTGCAAAATTTTTATTTTAAGGTAAAGGAATTCCAAAAAACCGCATGTTCATACAACTTTCCTCAGAGCTCTGCTTATTGAACCTCCAAATGGTAACGACGAGATATCTCGTACATCAAGATCTGGTCAACTTTGCTAATGATGAAGTATGTCGTCATCAAGAAAATGATGATTTTTTATAACGAGGTTATCAAGATCTGGTAATTTTTCTTCTAATGACGAGATACCACGTGCATCAAGATCTGGTCAGTTTTGTTATTGAGACGAGATTTCTCGTCCAGACAACCACCAGGAGGGTTAAAAAAAGGGTAAACCTTGTTTGAACCGGCTTCTTTTTGTACCCCTTTAGTAAATTATGGATAATTTTTATCAAATAGCATGCCCAAAGCACTTCCAAAATATTGTCCTGTCTAATACTGGACTGCGGTAGCCCGGTTGGTAGAGTAGCGTATTTGCAACCGGAGGGTTGCGAGTTCGAAATCCAATCCAACCAAAGACATCGTGTACGTGGGAGCTGGTGCACTTTAAATCTGTCGTGGCCTCAAATACCCTCACTTGGCATGGTGTGAAAGTTTGGAGAGTATTTATAAGATATAGATCAGACCGTAGTGGAGTCTGGGGTGCAGCTCAAGTTTTGACCATGTCATCTGATTGTGGTATAAAATAATGAGGTGTCCTTGGATCCTTCCCTTCGAAATTGATCCCTTACAGTCGCCAATAGCCCGTTATGTTGCTCCAGTGCAACGTTAATTCACCCCATGTACAATATTGTAACAAACAATTTCAAATATTCTGTTACAGGATTCAAGTTATTCCTATTTAAGTAAACTTTTTCATTGGGCTTGCTAACTTACCTTAGTTTTTCTTTGCGATCTTGATTAGTCTGAGAATTCCAACTATTTAAACATTGTGCAACTCACTTAAGAATTTTAAGTGTAAAATTCAGAAATATTTGGAGACCAGATTGTTAATCGCATGTGATGTCTGATATTTGAAACTATAATCATAATTATATTGTTTGTAAGGCAGAAAATGTGTTAATGAACATCATATCAGTCGTACTAATGATATTTACTACTGATTTTTAAAGATAGGATTTAGAACAATTTGAGAATATACCTATGTTCTCTCTCCCCATATACCTATGCAATACTAGACTTACGTAAACACCATTCTTCGTCAAAATGCTTTGGGGGTTTTAAATGTGAATGTATCAAGAAGTCTACTATAGGGACCATCTGATCCATTCATATCTTGAATGGATTCACAAATCAACTACTAGATACTAATGATTATTATTTCTGTAACTAAAGAAACGCATGTCATAAAAGCTGCGTATTTGATATTCATTAGCTACTCACATCACTGACGTTTGATGTTTGGAAGTGATATTGTTGAGTTACATTTTTATATTTGTAAAAATTAAGAGGAAATTTCTGGTGATAATTTCAGAGGAAACATAATCTTTTAAAATATGTCAGTAGAATACTTAAACAAAGTTATTCATCGGTTGAAATAGCTAATATTTAGTTGAAGCGAAAAGATTACTATATAATGATGAATGTCATTCCAATTTAGTTGAAACCCAAGTAATCATAATTAAAATTGATTTCAATTATTCGTTTCAAAACACTTACTTTTCAGGTTAGACACCTTTTACAAGCCATCCCATTAATGTTATAAAAACTAAGCGTCTTGAACTACTTTATAGAAAACATATTACTTATAAATGGAATTTTAATGCACTAGAATCATGATTATCTGAGATCAATTATTCGAGTGTCCATGCTATCCGATCCGAATTCGATATCGAATTTCCCTGTAAGAATCTTTTAGAAGTTGTAGTAACATTAGTACAGTAATTTTTTCAGTATTTAGTTATCGTCCATATTACCCCGGATAATCAAGGTTCTACTGCATTTATATTTTTGATTCCATAAGGTTCGTCAAAAAGGGTGGATTAAGTATTGACTGTACTGATCTACAGAATCCAAAAGGTCTTAAACAGTTAGAGAGGTTAGGAATTAAGCAAGCAATTCAGTAAAGGTTGTCAAACAACAGATAACTTTTCGTATGTTACACTCAATGCACTTGTATTAAACGGGTTTTCATAAAAGCAAACAATAGCAGTTCTTATTTAACCCCCAAGTGGTTTGATGAGATATCACGTCAACCAAGATCTGACCAATTTTTTCAATGACCAGATGCATCTTAATCAAAGTATTACCAATTGTTCTATGATGACGAGATCAAGATCTGGTCAGTTTTCTTTTAATGACGAGATATCTCTCTAGTCCATCAAAATCTGACAAGTTTGCTAATGACGAGTTGCATCGTCATCAAAATATTGCCAAAGTTTTTATGACTAGATCAAGATTTGGTCAGTTTTCTTCTAATGATGATATAAAAGGTATTCACATTTTATTCAGCACGAAAATAGTTTAACTAAATACGACTGACATCAATCAGACTGCAAACCATTCATCCCTGCAGCTTAATATTATTTTCAGTTCCCTTAATCCTTTCTCCCGTAAATTAAGAAAAGAACGTAATCATAACTTTAATCATGTCATCCTCATAAATAATTTTACATCTCCCCATTAACTTTCATTGCTTTATTACCTGCTGAACGTGATCTTACGTTTTTTGACTCAGTCGGAAGAACATAAAACCGACTCGCGGAGCTTACAGAAGAAACCCTTCACGCTAGTCAATGCAATGCATGACTCTCAGCGACATTTATGATGCAAGTGCGGGAGCGAGCTCAGATGAATTCTTGGCCATTAAACATTCAAAGAGCACTTGCAATTACACTTCTGAGTTTCTATTTGGAATCTATAAAAGTGTTTAGGGGATTGCAATGCGGTTTTGGCATTATGAATATTTTATTTCCCCAGTCTTAACATAAAATTCCCATTTTACTTTAACATTTTAGCTAAAGGTTCTACACAAGAGTTGAGTTTATGGCAAACGTATTCTCCAAGTTTCCTTTGTTTTCACTGCTCTCTAACGTGATATAGGAATGAAGTCATCTGTAGCCAGTGCAATTTAGTGATAGCACTTTAAAATTCGTGGCGTTATTTGATTCTATTCCAACTTGGACCAACTCATGTAATGGCGTGTTTCAAATTGAAACAATGGTTGAAATTATTCTCTAATGTTAATGACTCATTGCATTAGCTACTGCGTTTTGAGTGAATAGTTTTCGTATGTAAGGCAAGAATATAAAAATAGCTCTTTTAAAATATGACATTGGCTTAAAGACAATGATTAGTCCTAATGTAAATGTGCCACTTACATTTAAAAGTGGGAAATATCAAGGGGAATTTCATTTTAAGTGAATGTTTTCTGTATGTGAGACAAGAATTTTAAAATAGCTTTTTAAAATCTGATATCGGCTGTTATCTGAAAAACCCTGAAACTTGAAATGTTAAAAATTGGTAATTGTTAAAAAAACAGATATTTTCCAACTGAGAACTTAATTTATTAAAAATGATTTGAAAGTGAAAATGTCATAGCAGAGCAATAAATAATAATTCAGCAATTTGTTCCTCATAATTTAGGTTACTTTCCAGAGGTAAATATTGCAGTTTTTAATAAATAAAATTAAAATAATGGAGATTCTTTTTCAGACGATAACAAAGCGGTTTATTCATTATATTTTTATGCATTAATTCGAAATACACTGCTGGCCACCGTAAATGCAACACCCTGAAGGAAGCATGCAAATAATATGAAATTTACAACATGCATTAGCGGAGGTGAGATATGCAAATGATTAGAATTTCAGCGCAGACGCACATCACGCGCGCCTGTGGCGCCACTTCAAAGCGCTATTTAAGGCTTGGAGATTTCGACGATTTCAAGTACGGCAATTGTGTTTTTCTTGTGGTTTTTTCAAAAAAACGATCAATTATGCCTCGTAGAAAACAGCGATCACCTTTTGATCAAGTATCCGAGTTTGACAGAGGAAGGATAGTGGCCTACCGAGATTGTGGATTATCTTTCAGGGAAATCGGTAGTCGTGTTGGACGAAACCAAACAACTGTAATGCGGATATGTGATCGTTGGATGCAGGAGGGTACGACGGACCGACGTGTTCGATCGCATCCATCTCAGTGCACCACTTCACGTGATGACAAGCATATTGTGCGTATGGCAGTGACGGATCGCTCAGCCACATCACGAACCATAGCACAGCACATTCAGTCTGTACCGCATCATCCAGTGTCAGCGCTTACCATTCGACGCCGTTTACAGCAGAGTGGTCTGTCCGCAAGACGTCCATTGCTTCGTCTACCCTTGACGCAGAACCACAGACGTTTCCGCCGCCAATGGTGCGATGAAAGAAGGATGTGGACGGCAGAATGGAATGAAATTGTCTTTACTGACGAGTCACGCTTCTGTCTGCAACACCACGATGGTCGGATTCGAGTCTGGAGACACCGTGGAGAGAGGATGCTGAACAGCTGCGTTATGCACCGCCACACTGGTCCTGCACCGGGTATTATGGTATGGGGCGGTATTGGATATCACTCTCGTACTCCTCTAGTACGCATTGCCGGTACTTTAAACAGCCAGCGCTACATCTCCGAGGTGTTGGAGCCAGTTGTCCTTCCTTACCTTCAGGGCTTGCCCACAGCCATATTTCAACAGGATAATGCGCGACCATACGTGGCACTCATTGTCCAAGGGTTCTTCGTCAATCGCCAGATTGAATTGCTTCCCTGGCCAGCTCGCTCTCCGGATCTTTCGCCGATAGAAAACATGTGGTCCATGGTTGCTCAACGATTGATCCAGAATACATCCCCAGCTGCCACACCAGATCAACTTTGGCAACGTGTGGAAGCTGCTTGGTCTGCTGTACCCCAAGAACACATCCAAAGTCTCTTTGAATCAATGCCGAGGCGTGTGGCAGCGGTGATCTCCAACAATGGCGGCTACTCTGGCTACTGATTTTGGCAGGAACCACACTTAACAGAAGTCTATAAATTTAATCATTTGATACTTGGTCAACATGTTATCTACAAAATAAATTTTGTTGTGATATCTCTTGTCTTTCTTGGTGTTGCAATTTGGGTGGCCAGCAGTGTAAATAAAAAATAAAGCTGAATTTTTAAGATAATAATTACTTAACCTAACCTAACTGAGGTACGAGGCACCAAAGAATATTACACGGCCATTTCATTCTTTCTACTTAAAACATTTTCCCAAGAGCATCATGAAAACGAAAATGTAGAGAATAACACACAAGGTCATAATACAGACTTGCAATTTTTCAAAGATGATTATCATCATTGCGGGAGAACCATTCAATCTTTATAATTAATGTTTGTGTCACAAAAAGATATGTAATGAAATGAATATCTTTACGCACTCTATATGCATGCATTTTCAGAATTCCTTATAAATTCAGTCTTCTAACGAAAAACTGCATGGTGTAATTAATCTTGGAAACCTCAAATGCATTTTAAATTAAGAAATTTCCTTATCTTTTGTGGTGCGTATCTGAAATTTTATCTCGTACAATAAATGCATACCAACATTAAAGATCAATTTAAAACTCTGAATAATTGTACTTTAGAATCTGTAAAATGAGTCTGAAAAGATATGATAATAATGAACGAAACTCACGGGTAAGTTTTCAAAAGAAAGATTTATAGACAAAAACATCATGTCTCAAAGTAGCCAAAATGGTCTTGCGTGCATAAAATTTGATAAAATTTAAATCAAGTATTCTTTAGTACGTTTATTCTTTACACTCTCAGGGGCATATCTTCTTTAGGTGTGCACATGTTTAACGGACCCAAGGTACCCTAGTGATCTTTTCTTTCCCCGTAGAGTTTGCTGTCTTTAGGCAACAATGGGGTCCTACTCCTCGGAAACCCAGCGATCTTTTTCTGCTTTCATTCCAGTACTTAATTCCCTTATCCCTCTTTTTTCCCTTTCACATAATTCCGAAACATAACGCCAAGATAGAATTAACTCTCTGGGGATCACACACATAATTACACCATGCAATTTGTAGTCTTCCTTGCATAAATTCTAACAAGTATTGGCCTTTTTGACCAATAGGATCTTTCTAAGGAATTTGCTTAAAAGGAAACCAACAATAGAATCTTTCCAAAGGGTTCTATTCTAAGAAACGACCGGTAGAGTGTTTCCAAATGATTCTATTCTATGGGAATGGGTTGCGAGTTCGAATCCAACTAAAGATCATCGTGTACAAAGGGGGCTGATCCACGTCAAATCTGTCGTGGCCTGAAATGTCCTCACGTTGGCGTGGTGTGGAAGTTTGGAGAGTGGGGTGATAGTTCAGGTGTTACCTCGGCATCTGACCATGGTTCAAACTTACGTGGTGTTGTCCTCGGACCTTTCCCTTTGGGATTGATCCCGGACCATCACCAATAACCCATTGTGTTGCTCCAATGTGACGTTGATTAAAATACCTACCATCTATGGGAATGAGCAATAGAATCTCCAAAGAATTCTATTCCTGGAAAACGACCAACATAATCTTTCCAAAAGATTCTGTTCTAAGGAAAGGAGACCAATAAAAATTTTCCAAAGTATTCTCTTCTAAGAGAAGGACCAATAGTATTATTCCAAAGGATTCTTTACTAATTAAAGGACCAATAGAGTCTGTCCAAAGAATTCCATTTTGAAGAAAGGACCAATATATTATTTCCAGAGTTTAAAAGAATCCGATGCATTCAAACGATAGTCATTAATATATACGACCTGAATTACCCGGCTTTGCTCGGGTTGAATTGTTTATAATTCATCGTAATATTACTCAATATTATTCCTATGGATATTTCGAATTATTTTTAGTTCCCCTGCAGACCCAGGACAAATCGAACGGGGTTAATATATAGCCTATGTGTCCAGTAGAATTCTACAGGATGAATGTACCAAATTTAGTGCGAATTGGTCTGACATTGGTCGTACAAATACGCAATGTTATTCCTATGAGGATTTCGAATTGTTCTTAGCCCCCTGTACCATATCGACGATAAGAAAAAAGAGCATTTTCTATAAAAATAATCCTATATTATCATAAAAATTTACATTCCAGTAATAAAGCTACGGTTTAAGAATTTACAGACTGAACACATAAACGATATGATTCTGAGCTATTTTCAGCGCAACCGCACCCACGCTCTAAGATTCTAAAAAAACTCCAAGGTCATCTTGAGAGGCGATTCCTGTAGATGTTAACTCTGACGTCATCTGCACAGCTAAGCCGGGAGAAAGCGCCCTCTAGCAAGTGCTCTGTCCAGGTTGACGGGACGTTACGCCCCTCAACAAGACACCCAAGACAAATAGAACGGGGGTTAATATGTAGCATATGTTACCCGCAGGGTTCCAAAGAAAACGTGTACCAAATTGGTGTAGATTAGTCAAACGGTGTAGATTTGTATAGAGAACAGACAGACAGATGCCAACTCTGCTTTATATGTACAGATATTAGTCATTAAGTGTGTTGTTGGGTAAAAACAACACTACACTAACCGGAAATCTCGTGACCGCTCACTGGTAAAACGTATTCACATAATAATGCATGACTGCTAGCGCCACCTTCTAACACTTCCCTAATGCTCACTTGTGGACATACATCTCTGCGAAATCTGTAATTTTATGTGCCTTACTTCCCCTTGAACTCCATGAGTTTTAAAACACCCTGCATTTTGAAAACTAACAATTATATTCAAAATTCTTTTTCGTCTTTCAGTGAATGCAAACTAAGTCTCTAATGTTAAAAACAACACTTTTATTTTTTGAAGTCAATATAGTCATTAGTACATACTAAAAACCGAAAAGTTGAAATTTTATTCAAAATCACACGACCATTGCTCGTAAACTATAAGAACTATTTAGAAACAAATTACTTTTACTACAATTTGTCTAGTTTGTGTAGTTTAAAATATATTCAGTGAGCAAAAAGTAGAAAAATCTCGCCAGCTTGGACAAAAGAAGCAAGCAAAACATAGCTTTAAGCAATTAAAGTTTAAAATTATTTCTGTGTATTTGTTGAGTTTGCTGTATTTCCTACAAAAAAAGTGTAGATTATTTAGTCTTTTACATGTTAGATTCGGTTGGTTGATTTTGGGTTTTATGGCACAAGGGCCATATTTGGCCAAGCTGTGCCGAACACAAGGCTGCGTCAAATATTGGGTAGGTAGATATTTTAATTAATGTCCCACTTGAGCAAAACAACGGGCTATTGATGACGGTCAAGGGTCAATCCCCAAGTGAAAGATCCGCGGACAACACCATGTAATTTTTAACCATGGTCAGATGACGAGTCAGATTGGGAAAACACACACAATGAAAGTTTTACTGACACAGAAGAGAGAAATACACCTAAGGAGGAATAGAAACCATATTAGGTTCGGTAAGATAGTGTTTGACATGTTGTCGTTATTAACCCTCTAAGTGGTTTCGGCGAGATATCTCGTCATCAAGGTATTGTGGATTTTTTCATGACGAGCAGATCAATATTTTGTAATTTTCTTCTAATGACGATATATCACGTCCATTAAGATCTATTCAGTTTTCCTCTAATGAGATAGCTCGTCGAGACAACCACCAGGAGGGTTAAAGTGAAGAATTAAAAATAACTTGATGCTACTCATCAGTTTCATTCAAATGATGCTAAAATAGGAAGGAATGCTTGTTTTTCTGTCCATCTTGCTATTTCAGACAGCAATTTAATATCGTAAAAGAGCGAAATTGTATTTGAATTAAGTTATCATATTTACGGTGGGTAGCTATGGGGTGTGTCACAAGGCTAGTTTACCGACACTTTCCAGATGTTCTCAAACAATTTATGAAAGGTTACAAGTTTTCTCCCTCATGACAGGTTAAACATGACGCGAAGCATGAATAGATCACCCATGAGACGTGCTTATCATATTTTTCTGGTTCCTCATTGGCTTTTAGGGACTCAACCCGTTCATCCATTAAAATATTATCGAAAATGTGTCTAGTTGTAGATATCCCTCAGATGAAGGACGTGGTTCCCAGCAGTTGGGGAAAGTTACGTAGGTCGCATGGGCTTTAAGCATCTTTTATTTTAATGAAAATTCTGCTTTGGAAATATATTAGAAGATTAATATAATAAGAGAAAAGACTATGTTAGTGTAAATAGTGCTAAAATATAGTTTTTTCTTGGAATTATGGTTTTAACCCCACAAGTGGTTCGACGAGGTATCTCATCCAACAAAATACGGCAAGCTTTTCAAATGACGAGATGCCTCGTCCATCAAGATCTGACAAATTTTGCTGATTAAGAGCTACCTCGTCATCAAGATTTTGTCGATATTTTTTATGATGACGAAATCAAGATCTGGTCAGTTTTCTTTTCATAACGAGATATCTCGTCCATAAGGATCTGATCACTTTTGCTAATGACGAGATGCCTCATCGAGACAACACAAGGAAGGTTAAAAGTTTTGTGTAGTAACTATAAACTCTTAATCCTGCAAGTAGTTTCAATGAGATATCTCGTCCATCAAGACATGTCCAATTTTGCTAATGATGATATATCTCTTCCATAAGGATCTGGTCAATTTTGTTGATGACAAGATGCCTCATCAAGATAACCACCAGGAAGGCTAAAATTTTTGTGTAGCACTGTAAACTTTTAGCCCTACAAGTGGTTTCAACGAGATATTTCGTCCACCAAGATCTGTCCACTTTTGCTAATGATAATATCTATCGTCTCATCAAGATATTACCTATTTTTGATGATGACAAGATCAAGTTCAGTTTTTCTCCAATGACGAGTTATCTCGTCCATCAAGATCTGGTCAGTTTTGCTAACGACGAGATACCTTGTCGGGTCAACCACCAGGAGGATTAATCCAGAGCAGTGATCAAGATGAAGTATTCACTATAGAATTCGATGCTCTGTAGTAAAACTTTTCATTTATGTCTTGATTTTGGATGTTCTTCAAATTAAACTACACACACACACTTCTATTGTTTCCAATATTCATAACCCATTTCAGCTATTTCGTCGGCTTACAAGTGAAACAGACTGTCTAAACGTTCTACATGAGTTTTTTAGCTTTTCTAGACAAAAAAGTGGCGACTTTTGAAGTTCATAAGGTCATTTTTTCATTGCATAAAGGTTAGATTTTTTCTTGAGAAACACTAGTAAGTAGAATTTTCCCCCTTCGTTTTCTCGGAACTGTTTTTGGACTTTGTGTGTATTCTATGTATTTCACTTGTAAGCCGACGTACGTAAATAAAACTAGCTTTTATTGATGAATTTAAACACAGCACTGAGATGATAGAATAGGTCTAAATAGAAAATTTAGAATTTAATGAAAAATAATAAAAAACAGCTTTGATTCTGAAATTTATGCACAATTATCTAATATTTTCTATCAAATCTATTGCTTACATACTTCAATTAAATACGTTGCATGTTGGTAATTGTTTGGTTGTATACTTATAATATTTTCTAAAAATTGAAACAAACTATTACATCTTAATAGATTGGTTGGGTTTTATGGCCCAAGGGCCATATTTGCAAACTGCACCAAACAGCGGACAGACAACGTGGAGTACTGGGCATACACATACTAGGAAAGTTTTTCTGACATAGAAGAAAGATATACATTCAGGGTAATGTAGAGGAATCGGACAGCCTACAATTCGCAGGTTGCTAGCGCTGTGGGCAAACCACTGAGCCACGCATCTCTTTTAATTAATAGGATGATTAAATGATAAAAGCGTAAATATTGAACTAAAAATACGTGTTTTTAAAAACTAAAATAAAAACAAATAAATGAATGGTTAATATTCTTTTCTTCACATGTGCCTAAAAATTATCATTTATTCAATGTGCTTCATAGTGTCTCCAATTATTTGATAGTTCTATCCAAGTTTTTGAATGCCCTATTTGCATTTCTTTAATTTAAATCATTTCTTTTATCACTTAAGGCAAACACATGATTACAGTATACGTGCGTAGCTCCCCCTAACGTATCTCAAACTATATCATTACCAAATCACATTGTTTTTCCTAGTTACTAGAATTTTCGCTCCAAATGACCAAAATTACACTCCTTCGCGAGATTATGTCATTACACCCCTATTACATTACCGTACATTTCTAACGAGGTTTTTTCGCTGCATGTTTCACGTTTCCCTTCAAAAGGGAGGTTTTTATTCCGCTCCCTTCTTATGCATTAATGCATTTCGATGTTCCCGGAAGAATTTTTTTAAATGAATAAACGCGAAAAAATGAATCATTTAGGAATAGTTATGAAAGCAGATTACAAAGGCTTAACTGCTGTACTTGAGAAAGTAGTTACGCTGAGAAAGTCTTAAAGTACCACATTTAAACGCCGAGTCTGAGATTATTTCTTAAAAGACATTCTCCGAGATATTTTTTTTACCTCCTTCAACTCGAAAGCTATCCTAGGAAAACTTTTTTGATACTCTCCTTTTGCGTAATTACAATGTTTAATGCATTTTCGTATTTCATAAATGACTTCGAAGTCGTTTCCTATTTCTTTTTTCCCTGTGTTACTCGTTTCAATTGTGTAATACACATGTAAACTCTAACATTTGATCGCTAATGCATTTTTAAGTGGGGGAATTTGAGTGTAAATTGTGAAGATGGATTTTTCTTTAGAAAAACGGAAATCGCGCCTTAATCTTTATTGTACACATTTTTTTGAGAAACAGACTGTTTGCAGCAGGTTATTTCACTGAAATAAACTGAAGCGAAAATGTTTTTTGCTGATCTAAAAAATCAATCAATAACTTCTACAGGTTTCATCCTAAACAACGCAACAATAAAAAGTGAAAATTAGTGCTCCAAGATATCACACAACCTGTTCGATTTAATCTCACTTTATAATAGATAAAATAGCATTCTATATTCAAAATTCTAATATTGTCGGCTTAGGTCTGAAACTCATAAACCTACAGAAAAACGAAATTTACAGCACAGTCCATTAAAGACAAACTACAGAGGCTGTTCGTACATTTTTTGAACGATTTTGATGAGCTGTAAAAAAAATTGTATGCTACGAAATAATTTTATTTTCGCAGTAGTTAAATAGTTAAACTATAACTTATCGTCTGCTAACTCAGAGTTTTGTTTACTTTCAAAATGGCGCTTTTAAATAAACAATGGATGGAAAGCTATGTTTCCGCTCTTTCCGAGGTGAATTATGTTTATTCAATTATTCAAAAGTGCTGTGAAATCATGGCTTTTCGATATCTAAAGGTACTATAAGTAATATTATTAATGAGAAAGGAAGAAAACGTAAAAGTGGAAAATACTTCCATGTACGTTTCCAAAGAAAAAAGGAATTTCTGAGAATATTTGTAATGTAAGAGCTTTAATTTTAAAAGAGAATCCACAAAGTCAAATGACTATTGCAAAGTCATTAAAATGTTCAGTTTCAACTGTAAATAAAATAATTAACAGTGATTTGAATCTTTAAAGGTCAAAAAATACAATGTTCATCGTCTATCTCCTTTGCATATTGCAGAACGCAGAACTCTCTGCTGAATTCTGTATGAGAAGCATTTAGCTGGAGAAAGATAGGAAAATGTTGTGACAATAGACGAGGCGTGGGTGTATTTAAATGATTGCAATAAAAAAATAAAAATTTATTATCATAAAAGAGGAGAAAAGAATCTTAAAACATGGTTCAAAGAACCTAAAGTTTCTCTAAAGGATTTATGATTGTTGCCGGTTTTGCATATAATGGAAAATTAATAGTAAAGAGAGTGGAAAAGAATGTAAAAATCACTTTCCCCACATACTATCAAGACCATATTTTATCCCCAATATTCAAAAAGGCAGTACCATATCTTTACCCACAGTGCCAACAATCAGTAGAGCTGCATCAGGATAAAGCAAGCATACACACATCTAAATCCACTATTAAATTCTTGGAAAAATAGAACAAGAAACCGGTATCAAGTCAATACCCTTAACTGATATTCCTGCTAAATTCTAGATGTCTTAACCATGGACTTTTGTGCTTTTGGACTTTTAAAAAGAGTATTATCGAAACGTCGACCGAAAACCATTCAAGGACTTACCCTATAATGTCAAAATCAATACATAATGTCAAACACATAACCTCATTTATTGGGCGAAGGAATTCAAGGAAAGGGTCTATTGGTCAAGAAGGTCAAAAATAGTTATAAATCATACAGGGAAGACTACAAGTAGCAGATCGGATATATGCTTTAGAACCTCCCAGTTGGAATAAAAAGATAATTAGATTATTAACTTGTAGGAATTTACAAATAGATATATGTACAGTTATAATCCAACAGTAATAAGCAAACAAAATGAACATTTATAATATTTTTTACAGTTGTAAAGAAATTTATACATAAAAAATTTCATCTCAGGTATATACAGCGAGTTTCAATTTCATAAAATAGTTTAATTTCAGCATAGTATGACCTACTATTATTCAATAACATAAAAGCCCTCAGGGGCACAATTTTAAGTGTGTATGGGCATCACAACCGCCAAGGTACTCGAGTGATCTGTCCTCCCTTCTGTTTTACCCTTTTCTACCCTTCTGCTTTTTGCTTTTCTTTCCTCCCTCGTTGTCTTATGTTTGACGTAGCTGCGTCTAAATATGGCTCTTCTGCCATAAAACCCAAAACCGACCAACCAATCAATGACATAAAATAATAACCATTTGAGACTTCACACGCATATATACGTTCTGCAAGCTGTAGTCTTCCATACAAGACTTCTAACCAGTTTTGACCTTCCTGACCAATGCAATCTTTCTCAGGATTCTTTCAACCAATCGATGTGGTTAGTTAGCCATTATGCGTGTTGTAGGAGAAAATCGATACAACACTACTCCGAAATCAGAGTGTTAAAACACATTTTTAAATAAGAATTGTTTTTAAGTACTGTTTAAATTTCGTTTATAGCAAATCGTAGACAATCAATCACTAAATATATTCAATTTCTGTTATAAGTTTCCTCCTCTGTAGCCCACTTATTAACCCTCATGGTGATCCTTGTCTCGACGAAGTGTCTCATCATCAGCAAAAACTGACCAGATCTTGATGGACGAGATATCTTGTCATACAAAATTCGGCAATATTTTGATGGACCAGACAGTTCATCATTAGAAGAAAACTGACAAGAACTTGATCTCGTAATCATAAAAGAATCGACAGTATCTGTATGACAAGATATCTCATTATTAGCAAATTGGTAAGATCTTGATGGAAGAGATATCTCGTCGAAACCAATTGAAAGATTAATTGTTTACTAGTGGGTTTTGAAGTAATTTCCAATTTCCAAAAGGATACAAATTTGAGACCTCTGGATTTCTTAAGCTCTCTTGCAAAATAATAATTTCTGCATTGAAACACGATACAACTATTGTACAAACCCGTCAATATAGAAAACTCGCTTGGCATTGCTTTTTTCAGTTATAGATGGTAATTTTTACTACACTGAATCATTCCTTGAGTGCTTGTTAATCAGTCAACCATAATGCATTACTCATCAAAGTAGGCTCGAATAGTTTTTTCCTCTCCTTCGACCATTTTTTATAATTTTCTTAGTGATTAATCAAGCATTGAATCCATCTCCATAAGAGTGCGTTTGCTATTAATGGACAACATAACAGCACTCGAAACGACTCAAAGAATAAATTTCTCTAAAAGAATATTCATTGCTGTTCAGCGAATGGAAGAGATGCGATATCGTATTGCAAATTAATTCTGTTTGGCTCCAAATGATCATGTTAAGCCAGCCAATCATTCCATTGGAGTGTATTCAAACTTAAAATGAAAGGGTAATTTATTATTTGGATGTTGGCTGTTGAAATAATAATAACAATGATATTAATGAATTTCTCCTCTTTTATTTCAGAGAGGGACGTCTCAAGTTCTCTTAAAAATAACCATGAAATTCGATTTCCTAGTAACAAATAGAATTCTCCGTTTTATTTTAAATTATCTTAGATGAAACTATTAATTATGCTAGTGTAACAAATTTCCACTAGAAAGAACAAATTAACAGTATAATTTCGTTGTTTTGATTTGTTTATAGTTAATCCATTGTAGAATTTTTTGCACGCAATTTGTCAAATTTTAATCAGAAACTTTATTACTTTCGAATTCCAGTGTACTAGACTTGCTGCGAAAGAGTTTTGTTATCCTTGCTTTATTTTTCCTATAAAGCAATTACTTGCAAACAAGAAATGTCGTGTAGTGTTCTTTTTATCCTTTGAAAATTTGAAAAACTTTTTCCTTGCCGCGAGAGAATACAAGGAGTCATAACTAATGCTAATACAGAAATTTTATCTAGTTCACATGTTCGTATTTTTAATACCTCCCTTGCTTGTCCTTTTTTCAATTTTTGAAGAAAAATGTTCCGGTAATTTCTAAACTTTTTCTGTTGCGTTTTTTGTTTTTCGTGCCATTATTAAAAATCTTTTGTAGCGATCGAATAAAAATTATTTCTGTTACTTTTTATCTGCAGAAGGTACATGTTTATTCAAATAAGGATGCACAAAAATAGTGTTCAAATAAATATTCAAACAAGGATATTTGGAAGCAGCCTGAAGAATATTATGAAGTTTTAACTCCTTATAAAATAGAGATCTGATTACTCTTCATTTAGCAGAGAATGAATGTAAAGAGACACACCAAATCAAAAAACCATAGAATTAACATAAGAAATAAACAATATATAGTCCTATTTTTTATTTAATGTGGTTTACACTACCCTATTTTATTTTTAATATTTTTATATAATTACTGTATATGTTGATTCAAATGTTTGTATCAAAGTATTACTCTCTGTTGCACTACAAGGTATTATTTCAAGAATGGTGCCTTATAAGCATGTTATTTCATTCCCTTTGTAAACAAGGCACAAAATTTTCATTGTTTATATTTCGCATCAACTGAAATTTCAGTCATTATCAGTCATACGTATCAGAATAATATATAAATTAATTGTCTTAGAAACAAAATACTTGCTTCGCTTTCACTTCTCTCATGTGTCTACATAAACAAATCAGTCTCTCTCTCAGTAATAAAACAGTAAAATTTATTACCGAAATGCGAGGGGAAATTAAATCTCGAGTATTACAAATTATATATTGAAATGCAACTTTAAAACAACGACTATTAAATATTAAAAACAGAAAATGTCGTCAGTGATCATTTCATCCACCATCATCAGTCCAGAAGCCATCATTTCTATGATGGTTGACGTCTTGCTCCACAGAAATTGCAATTGATAGTTTTTAACATTTATTAGTCGTTGAAATTTTACTTTTCTTACTAACTTGATGAATTGAAAGGTTTTCACCTGTTCATCATGTTTACAACTATTTCTTTCCCGAAAAGGTAGTTCATAAACCGTGGATAATAACCATTTAAACGTTTTGTTTTCTTCTAATACCTGGCCAATTGAACATTAGTCATTATGGCTCTATAAGGGCAGATTTATTAACCAATTAGCACTATCCTGGTGCATCAAGGGAGTTGGTTCACGTTACACCTAAGATATACCACACATTTTAGGCACAACCCGTTTATATAGGGGCCACACATTCATACATCTATGACTTACCCCGGATTCGAACCAGAACTTTTCGATCCGGAAGCCAGCACCCTGACCACTAGACCAATTGGTAGACTTAAACGGATTGTTATCAGTTGTGTGTGCGATTTTGACAAAAATAAATTGTAGTTTATGTATATACAAGTTAGCATTTTTATTATTATAAAACTCGCCAATGTATCAAAACAAAAGGTACTCGGTATTCAATACATACACTGTTGAAAATGCCTACTATGAAGTGGGGGAAAGCGTTTAAAAATAATATCAGTAGAAAATAGTGACTAGAAAAAAAAATCAGGGTATCAGTGCAATGCAAAATGATGGAAACACTAATGCCAATTAATGACAATGCAAAAAATAACATGCTTATCGATTGCAACAATACATATCACGAGCCAACCAGAATATTGATATACATAGTATGTCAATATCCTGGGTTTGCTTGGCCGCGGTAGCCCAGGTGGAAAAGTAACCGAAGGGTTGCGAGTTCGAAACTAGATCCAGCCAAAGACAGTCGTGTACGCGGGGGCTGGTGTACGTTATATCTATCGTGGCCTCAAATGTGCTCACATTGGCGTGATGTGTAAGTTTGTAGAGTGGAGTGCCAGCCCAGGTGTTTACCTCGTCATCTGACCTTGGTTCAAAATTACGAGGTGTTGTCCTTGATCTTTCCCTTCGGGATTGATCCCGGAACGTCACCAATAGCCATTGTGTTGCTCCAGTGGGACGTTAATTCAACTAGTTACTATCAGTGGGCTTGCCCTTTGCGCTAGCTGTCTCCGACATGTAGGTGATGAATGTTCGATTCCTGCAACTACCATAGACGTATTTCTCTTTTCTGTATCAGTAAACGCTTTCCTTGTGTGCGCGAGTGTCTATTTACTTGACTGAAAAACATTGATTGGTTCAGCTTGGCCCTTGCACTATAAAAAGACCCAAACAACCAAGTAGCATTATTTTCTTTGGGTGTCATTGGGTGATTTCTGTTGCAGTTGTACTTTTCAGAGTATACAACTCAATAACTCAAAAATACACAAATAGAGAAAACTTAAGAATGTATTTTGTATTTAAAGGAGTCAACAAAATAACACAAAAGAAAGCGCAATATGGAAAAATATAAATGATATTTAGATAAAAAAAATCTTTTAAATTTATAAGAACTTTATTCATTTCGAGTGAAAAGTGTTCAGATAAAGTTCAGGTCTTAGAAACGTATTACTTATGAATAATTACACTCGTAATTTGATTGTGGTAGAAATACAGGATACATCAAATAATATCTATGGGAGTTATATTGTTTCAAACAATATTTTAAATTTCAACAATTGATAGATTGCAGAATTTCTCCAAATTATTATCTTTCTCATCTCTACTTCGAATAATAACTTGCCTATATTCCATTAGGGAGAAAAGCCACTCTATGGTTGCTAAATTCAGAATAATGAAACTCAATTGAAGTATAATGATTACTGGGTTTTCAAAAGTATTGAAGCGTTATATAAATTAATGTTTAAGCTTTTATATCTTAGTACGTAGAGTACACGAATAGTTAAAATTTTGTAATATTTATAATACAAGTAATGTAGATAGTTTGAACGTATAAAAATTTTCTTTTACAAATTGTACATATAATTTACGATAGTTAGTTTGAAGTTAAGTAACGGTTTCGTAAAATACGCTTATAACAATATAACATTTTATAAATTGAGTCAGATAAATATTAGTCACATTTTAGATAAATTGTTAGCAAAAGTTGTACTTTTAAAAGTATTTCGAAATTATGTAAAAGCGTATATTTAAAAACTAGTTTGAATAAGTTTTGTAAATTGGTATTTCAGAAGTTATAATCTAATTCGAATTTTAACCCTCCTGGAGGTTGTCTCGACGAAGTATCTCGTCATTAGTAAAACTGACCAGACCTTGATGGACGAGATATCTCGTTATTAAGCAAACTGATTAAATCTTGATCTCGTCAGCTTCAAAAATTCGGCAATGTCTTGATGACGAGGTGTCTCGCTCGTCATTGGTAAAATTGGTCAGATCTTGATGGACGAGATATCTCGTAAGAACCATTTGAAGGGTTAAAGAAATAATACATGATTTAGCTGATGTAAGAAATCAAATAATTTAGCTGATGTAAGAAATAAATTCGTCTTTGTAAGAAAGCCTTAAATGAATCCTATGAACCATAGACGAAGCACTTTAAAGAATAGTGAATAGCTACAAAAGGCTTTTTTAAATACTGCGCAATTTTATGCCATATTTCTAGAACTGGTTATTGCATTTAATTAACCCTGCAATGGGAAGAGTACAAATACTTAGTAACAACTCAATGGGCAAAAGCACTCGTCAATTCGGAAATTATCTGCCTGTACCCAACAAGGATCTTCACTTCTTTTTATTTGCGTAGTAAGAGAACGGAGAAAAATATTGGCAAAAGAAAAGTACTTAGGAAAAACATTGCACTCTTCATTATGCTTTACAACTCATTGCTCTGAGCTTTTTTATTTGTTTCTTTTTGGTGGAGCTAAATTTCCTGGCTTAACATCAAGTGTTCCGTTCTTGTTCTTTTTAAGAAATGAATCTGGATTTTGTCTTTGTCTGGTGAAGAGGTTTATGTAATCATCGGGGTGAACCTTTTCCTTCTTAGAGGAGGAACTTTACTCTGCTTTTTCAACAGGGATAAACTACCCTTATTGAAGTAAGAGCCCTCTTTAAAAGCATAATTTCTTTAAATATGTGCCCATTTCATTTCTATTTTCTCAATTGAAGAGCTATTAGGGTATTACTGCTCTTTTTTTCAATATATAAGGGCATATGTTTGTAGAATATTGTCGTAACTATACAAAGTACACCAACAATGGACCATTCAGTTAACGTACCAAAATCAGATAAATTTTTATTTCATTAACCCTCCTGGTGGCTGTCTCGACGAGGTATGTAGTCATTAGGAAAAAATGAACACATCTTGATGGGCGAGATACCTCGTCATTCAAAGAAAACTGGCCAGATCTTGATCCTGTCATAATCAAAACATCGGCAATAACTTGATGAAATATCTTGTTGGTAGCAAAATTGGCCAGATTTGAATGGACGAGCTATCTCGTCATTTGAAAAATTGGCCAGATCTTGATGGACGAGATATCTCGTCGAAACCACTTGGAGGGTTAATTAATTCATGTGATTTCAACTTTATAACTATTTCTATTAGTTCTAAAACTGGGAAAAGTCAATTATCAATCACAAGTAATTTTCCCCATACTTTTTACATAAATAATTTCTGACATTCCGACTTGTTAAGGATACACAAGATTATTTTTTTAAATTTTATTTTAAAAATCCATGTTTATAATAGATGAGGTTTATGCTTAAAATCATTTGTGTGAAAAAATAGGATAAGCTTATCATTAATTATCTAATTTAGATATAATTAGCTGATGAGCATGTTTTTTTTTAACAGCGATACCTCAAATTCTAATTTGTTCAGAAAGGCAGTTATTGTTGGAAATTATTTTTAACATTCTTCATGTTTTGGCCCTCAATCAAGTTGCCAAAGGGAATAGATTTTTATTATTATTTTCACAAGAGAATGCCGGACTTTCTGGCTTCAATGGACATTGGTAAGAGAAAACGACCAAAATCTCGACTTGAAACATCTAAATTCAAAAGTGAATAAGGCAACACCACTTCAAACGCCGCAACCAACTGACCGTTATTCTACGATTCAATGAATAAATAGCTAAACTCCATACAACCGATCGCCTAACATCCTAAAACGAATCCTACAGCATCCAACATCTCGAAAGCGAGTCTTTCAAATCCACTCTTACGTATCCACAATCTTGAATTTAGTACGAGCGCACCCCAAAAGTACTGCTAACACAATTCGCTCCAATAGAATCAAGTGCTCGAAATGATAATGATAAATGATCCAAAAGGCAGCATTTTGTTCCATTTGAATAGCCTTTCGGAGAACGTGACAGCTATTCACTGGCCATTCGCGTCATTGTGAGCTCCGTAATGAGTCCTTGTTTTCGCTCAACTCAAATACTCTTAGAACGGGAAAGGTTAACGCAAGGGGAACTCCCCACGGAAAGATCTCTCCAGACGTGTTTTCTCAATCAATATAATATCCTACTCTGATGTTTATTCGCTTCTCTGTTAGCCTTAATTAGTAAATGTATTGTTATAAAGGCAGTGCTGACACACGATGATCTACGGGCAGATTTGGGATGTGGACCATACTATTTATCTTTGTGTAAGGAAGCGACTGGGATTGAAAAGAAAGGTCTTGATTAATGAAATTGCCTGTGAGTGAACGAGATCTGAAGCACTTCGACAGGAACGCACGGAAATATGGCGACTCAATTGAAGGGTTACGAGAAACGTAGTGATAAATCAGATTGAAAATTTCGTAATGCAAAACATTAAAAAAATATGCAATATCATCAAAAGAAGTTCTGATTGATAATGAGATAACATGACATACTGAATAATGATTAAACATATGGTTTTAGAATTTAACCCTCGAAGTGGTTTCTACGAGATATCTCGTCCATCAAGATCTGACCTATTTTGTTAATGACGGTTGGTTGGTTTGGGTTTTTTTGGTGCAAGGGCCATATTTGGCCATGCTGCGCCAGACACGAGACATTCAATATCCAGTAATAGACACATACAATGAAAGTTTTTACTGACATAGAAGAAATACACTCAGGGATGGTAATGACGGGGTATATCGTCATAAATATACTGTCGATATTTTTATGATGACGAGATCAAGATCTGGTCAGTTTTATTCTGATGACGAGATACCTCGCCCAACAAGGTCTGGTTGGTTTTGCTAATTACGAGATACTTCGTCCATAAAGATATGGTCAGTTTTGAAAATGACGAGATACCTTTTCAAGACCACCGGGAGTGTTAGCAAAACTTAAAAAGTGCTAGCCTGAAATAAATTTGAAATGTTGCTTATTCTGTTGCCCGAAGCTCTTCAATTGCAAGCAAGAAATAAGCTTAAGAAAAGTAAATTTTGTGGGCGGTGTGAGTATTTATTTCTAATCGAGAATCATCAGAAGTTTAAACTATTAACCCTCCAAGGGCTTCAACGAGATATCTCGTGCAAGATCTGGTCAAGTTTGCTAAGGGCGAGGTATCTCATAGAGACAAAACTGCCCGATTACTCCAAGGGGAATGAAGATCTAAGTAGGAAAAACAAATTGTCCCTTGCCGAGAAGTGGCGAGTTTGGAATAGGCTTTTGCACAGAGATGTTGACTGCAATAGGGCAATTTTTGACTCGAAGATAAATCACCAGGAGGGTCAAAGACAGCTCGAACACTACTCAAAACTAGATTTTAGTCAAGTTGTAAAAGGAGTCGTACGTTTTCATTTTATCAGGCTTACTTGCCGATGACGGAAACTGTCTCTTGAAAAAAACATAATAGTCGGTCGATTCTGACAAGCTGTGTAATGCAAACATTTCTCCTTCACTTGTTGCTCAAATCAGGGTAATATTTCAAATAAGTCAAAGTTGGTAACTTTCTTACTCTCCTTTTGACTTCTACTTCAAACCTTAACTTTTCTGTCACCATAACTTGACAAGTTGAAAGGTGAAAGACAATGTATAAAAGCAACAACTAATACTAAATGGAACTATTTACGTCATTCTGAGCATAAGAAGTTGGGAGGGATCAAGCAGCCAACAGTGATTGAATATGGGATGAGTGGAGCATTGGGTATGTAGCTGGATTTCATTGAGGATGGAGCAAACGACAAAGAACAGAAACTGGGAATCTGTCGGGGGGTCAGAGAGATCTGAAAAATACTGAGAGTGGGAGACAAGTAAAGAGCAAGGTCCTAGGCAATCCCGGATATGAAAGTGTCCAAAGTTATCCCGGGCTCAATAGAATCGTCGTCATCACCTGAATCAGCGACACACCAAGGCCCAATGTCAGAGACCATTCCGTGAGTACCACTCTCTTGATGTTCCCATCTATCTTTATTTGACCCCTCACCATACTCATTAATAACCATGATGATCTCTTAACAGTAGTACGAAGTATAACATGAAATATTCACGGACTTAGTTCTTTTTTATCAGTGTGGAACTCAAACTATATTTGTGTGCGGCACGTTTTATTCAGTGTGATAATAATTTTACTGTAGCTATATATACATAATTTGAAAATGAATAAATAATTGATATTTAACTTTACCGGCACATTGTACGCTTCTTCCTCATTTTCTTACTCATGTTTTGACATTTTCTGAAATATTTAATATAGTACTAGATAATTGTATTTTTAAGAAGTATAAGTTAAGCATTTTTTATATTTTTTACGTCATTATAGACTCCAGACCGAAGACTTATGAAAACACACAAAAGGAACTTTTAATGTTTGTTTTGGAGTTTCCAGGTAAGTTTCTGTTCCAGTAATAAATGCCTAAAGAAGTTGGTAAAACTGCACAGAAAAATAATTTCTTCATTAAGGGAGAGTTGAAAGACATTTTTACTGTAGTAATTTCTATTTTATTTTCGGTTTAAAACTGAATACCTATAGAATAAAAAAATATCACCCTACATTAGATAAAAAAATTCTCTAAAAATTTAAATATGAAACTTTATTTAAAAATTTTATTATGAAACTTTTTTTGAATATTCTACTATGAAAAATTTCTGTACAGAATAATTTTTTTAAACTGTATTGTTTTCTAGAAGTCCTAACGAGTGAAATAAAATTTTATAGCTGAATTCAACGCTTTTCATATTGAGAAATGGATATCGTCGTTTATTATCAAAATCTCGCAAGTGTTGAAATTTAAATTTTTCAGTATATTCAATGCATGACACTTTTAAAGGCATTAAATACTTCTGAAACAACATACTTGTAATGAATTTCAATACAATTTATTTTATACGATGCTTAAAAATACGCCGAATATAAGGCTTGATGTAGACAGAAACTCATCTGATAAGCATATTTGTTATTAAATTACGTTAAAATATCATAAACAAAAAAAATGAACTTACGACATTTCGATGGTAAAGCGACGATATTCCTTTACAAGTTAAATATTTAATTAAATTAGGATTTGCGTAGGGAGCCTGTAATTTTAATTTTTCCAAGTGGTGTATTTGCATTTGAATAATTTTTTATCTATTAAAATATCCATGAAAATAATTAAAACAAGAGACATACACGAAAACAGTTGGATAATAGATAAAACAAAACATTTCGTTACACAAGTCATTGAAAACAGTTGATATAATTCAAATGACACCCATTATTCCTGTTTAACTCTCCAGATGGTTTATCTGAGCGTAGAAATTTGCTCTGTAGTCGTCAGCTTCTGATACAAAAACCTATTCCAAATCGTCACCAGTTCTAGGCTAGAGACAATTTTTTTTCTACTTGGATCTTCATTCCCCTTAGTAAGTAATAAGGCAGTTTTGTCTCCTCGAGGTATCTCGTCATTAGCAAAACTGACCAGATCTTGGACGGAACTACTGACCAGATATCTCGTCGGAACTACTTGGAGGGTGTACTCGGTAAATGCATTCTTGTTTGCGGAATTTTGTGCCCTGAAATAATAAAAGCCTTACGCAAATATATTTCTAACATCAAATTACTTAAAACTGATTGAGATAAAATAACTAATATTTCACTAAAAATATTTTTGACGGAATCTGATGCTAATATATATTCTTCGAAATGGTTGAGGAAAAAATCTTGGATAAAGATCCAAGATTTTTTCCAAGATCCATGGTTATATTAAATATCCTGTTTAACCTTTTCATGTTATCACTGCTTTTTCGATCAACAGAAAAATACATCAAAGTGATTGAAGTTTTCAAACATCTTAAAAATATTGAAAACCAAGACAAATATTTATGTTTTCCTATTCCCATCTTCATTTTATCAATAAACAACGGTGTCACTAATACATATCTACTTTCACTTTGTCCTTACCCTCATTGTTTCATTGACTCACAAGTGAAACACGCTAAGTGAGAAAAAGTTTTGAAAAAACGATGGGATTCTTATTTTCAAGCAATGCGGAAATTCTATTTTTATCATTTTAAGATTGATTTGTTAGACTTCGTATTCACTCAATTTATCAATTATTCAATAGATCTTTCATCATGATTATATATTGCTATAGGAACATATTAATTAGAGGAGAAATTAGAATAAATTATTTACATTTCGTCAGCTTATAAGTGACAACACACAAAGTCAAAATTTTCAAGGTGTGAATTTTGTAGTGATTAGAATAACTATTAGTGAGACCTCATGCCCAGGTACAGTTTTGCTTTCAAAGATAATAAATCTTACAAGTGAAACACACTAGATCAAAATTTTCGAATGTGGGATTTTAGTTATTTTAGACCAGAATGTGATGTTTAGACTGATGTAGTTCACCAAGACATTTTTTCCTTGCATGGAAGTTAGACTTCTACTGGAGAAAGGCATTTAATGGGAATAGCATATTGAATAGAATTTTTCCCCTAAATTTTCTCAGAACTTTATTTTTCGACTTTATATTTCACTTGTAAGTCAACGATTTATTCATGTGTTTTCCAAGTATGCTTTCGAAGTGTGTTTATCAAAAAGAAATCTAACCTTCATGCAAAGAAAAAATGATTTAATGGACTTCATCAGTCAAGAGTTCTCCCCATTCTGGTGTAGAAAAAATAAAACTCATAATCGAAAATTTTGATTTCGTGTGTTTCACTTGTAAAACAACGATGTATTCATTTGCTTATGTGTTTTCGAAGTGTGTTTCTCAAGAAGAAACATAACATCCATGAAAAGGAAATATCACTTAGTTTACTTCATCAGTCTCAAGTCCACTCCTAAAGTCATACTATTCTGGTCTAGGAAAACAAAAATCTCGACGTAGTGTATTTCACTTATAAGACGAAGATTTAATCATTTCCTTATGTATTTTTCAGATATGTTTCTGAAAAGTTTCTAACTTTCCAAGATACTCAAATTCTTAAAAGAAACCTTAAAACTTCAATCCAACCTGAAACAATCCCGCTTATTAATCCTCCCCTAACAGTGGAAATTCGTCAATCCCCTCTTCAATCTTCAGATTAAGTAAAAAATGTGTTTCTAAGGAAGAGAAATGTAACCTCCATACAAAGAAAATGATTTAGTGGACTTCTATAAAGATCACCACATTCGGACTTTGAAAAACTAAGAAATTTACATTCGAAAATTCTGACCTAGTGCATTTCACTTGAAAACTGATGATTTGTTTAAAAACTTTCACCTCGGCATGAGGTCTAATATTTTCCAAGATCTCAAATTGTTAAAAGGAATCCCAGCCTGAAACAATCCCGCTTATTAATCCTCCCCAACAACGAAAATTCGTCAATCCTCTCTTCCCCTCAATCTTCAGATTGAGCAAAAAAACACCCATAAACAACATTATCCATCCCCGTCGCTTATACCCCGAAGCCGGGAGATTTTTAATCTCCGACTGAGATAATGCGCTTTTTTACGAAAATTTATGACGTCGGCGGAAGACTTCCTCCCATTAAACTCTCCCATAATATCCCCACCCTGTTTCATTATTAGCTAAAAATATGCTCCGCCGGAGATATTAGTTACCCCCAGTCGATCGTACGTCTTCCCTTATCATGCCGAACCGCAAGCAGGGACACTGGGGCATTCATTTTACCGTCCTCATCAAGTGTTCAGCGGACCGGGCAGGGCTCTTAATGAGGCCATCTTGTCGAAAATTAGAAGAGGCGGGCGGCCATAGCAAACTCTTTACCTTTTACGCCAGTTTCACCAATTAGACGCTGTCAAAGTGGCGTGAAATAAAGAGATCGGGATATTGGTTCCCTGTAACGGAATGGATGGGACGTTTCGTGTGGGGGGATTTCCTTCCTGCGGTTTGGTTATAAGCTGTTGAATTTTCTGCTCTGTAGCTTTGAGTTGGCTTTCGGTCTTTTTTCTAAAGGAAATGTTTGTCAACTTAGAACGCTTCATTAGTGGCCAAAAATAGTTTTTAGTTTCCTACAAGGATTAAAATAAAATCTTTCAAGAAGCAAAATGCATCGCTTGACAGGACGCTGTTTTTCAATGGGAATTGTATTTCACCCTCCTGGTGGTTGTCTTGACGAAGTATCTCTTCGTTAACAAAACCACTAGTAGATCTTGATGGACGAGATATCTCGTCACTAGAAGAAAACGCCAGATCTTGATCTCGTCGTCATAAAAAAATTGTCAATATCTTGATGACGCAAATTTGGTCAGATCTTGAAGTTATCCCGTCGAAACCACTTGGAGGGTTAAACGAGATTCACCAATGAGACGCTATCAAAGTGGCGTGAAATAAAGAGATCGGGATATCTGTTTCCTGTAACAGAATGGATAGAAACTTTCGTGTGGAAGATTTGCTTCCTGCTGTTTCTTTATAAACTGTTGAATTTTCTGCTCTGTAACTTTGAGTTGGCTTTCGGGTTTTTTTAAAGGAAATGTATGTCAACTGTGGACGCTTCGTTAGCGGTCATTGCGTTGAAAATGGTTTTTAGTTTCCTGTGAAGATTAAAATAAAATCTTTCAAGAAGCAAAATGCATCATTTAAGACAGGACGCCGTTTTTCAATAGGAATTGTATTTGACCCTCCTGGTAGTTGTCTTGATGAGGTATCTCATTTTAGCAAAACCATTAGCAGATCTTGATAGACGAGATATTTCGTCACTAGAAGAAAACCGACTAAATCTTGATCGCGTCATCATAAACAAATCGGCAATACCTTGATGACGATATATCTCGTCATTAGCAAAAATTGGTCAGATCTTGATGGACGAGATATCTCGTCGAAACCAGTTGGAGGGTCAAACGAGTTCTTTTCCCACTTTTAAACTATGAAAAACTATATACAGCTATTAACTCTCTTGGTGGTTGTCTCGTAGAGGTTTCTTGTTATTAGCAACAACTGACCAGATTTTGATGGACGAGATATCTCATCGTTACAAGAAAACTGACCATATCTTGTTCTCTTCATCATCAGACAATCGGCAATATCTTAATGACGAGATATCTCGTCATTAGCAAAATTATTTAGATGTTGATGGACGAGATGTCTCGTCGAAACCACTTGGGTTAAACAATTATGTACTGAACAGTTTGTTTCACGTTTCATTATCTCTATTATATGCATTATAAGGTGACTAACACAAAGGTTCTTTGAAGCGGGTTGAAATTTAAATAGCACACAAGTGATTCTTTAAAAATATATTTACAGATACTGACATGCGTTTCTTTTGCACCATTGAATTTCTAAAACATTAGGAGTCTCTTCACCATCAGTCCGTAAGAAGTTTTAGTATCCTATAAAGTTTTATGTCTTTGAAGGGAGCAAAACTCACATCATTTAAGACAGGGCACCCTTTTTCAATAGCAGTAATTAAACTAGTTCTTTTGCCCATTGAAAAACTAGGAAACTTCATCGTGTCTTCATTAATTTATTAAATTATTCGATTAACGCTGTTTACTTGTATGAAACATTGATCGATCATAACAGTTAAACTAAGATCAGATTTCTGATTCAGAGAGAGAATGATTAGACACAATTCAAGAATAAAATGATTCCCTCTAAAATTTTAAAAGCTAATCGTTTCGAAGAAAGTTAGTGAGCAGTATCGGAAAAGTGCCAACAATACATCGATCATAGCAAACCATGTTGTAAATTAATTGAGCATATAAGTATATTACACAAACAATTGAAATTGAAATCCTTTCATAAAATGTATTAATCACACATATACGTACTGCAAACGCATCGCCAAATATTGCTTGGAAACAGATGTAGCTTGAAGTATTGATATTTAATATATAGAATGATTCATTAAAACCAAACGGTGTATCTAATTCCTTCTCTGTAATTTGTTTTAAACTAGTATTTAAATATATACATTAACTTTCACTCATAATGTAGTTTAAAATCTAATTACTCTGAATCTCTACAGATGATATTAACATTTTATTAAACATTCACATTTACCTTCTAACTGTCAACTAAATATTGTGTTAATTCCATAGGGATCAATTTACTATGAAACTATTGCTAACTAAACAAATTGAGACTTATTACTTTGAAATCAGTGTATGCATGAAAGTAAATTACCGTAATCCTTTTACCAGTCATTAATCATTTCACTAACGAAAACTTCTTACTTGTCTCAAAATTAATGACTTATCTAAGCAAGGTAAAATTAATATTGGTAAAACAGGTTCACTGTAGCACCTTTCGAATAAAATCTATTTAACCACGCTGACAAATAGTATTTAGAATAATTAGTGTTAATAAAATTATGCACTTTCTCGTCAATGTTAAAACATCATTAACTGAGTTTTCTCACGTAAAATTATGTATTTATACAGCAAAATAATATCTCATAATATGCATACCTTACTAAATACGGGGTGTTTCAAAACTTTTGCACAAACTTTAAGGAGAGGTAGCGAATACAAAATTCAACTGCAATCATATAGGAATGCATGTTCGCAAGAGTCCGTTTTGTTAACTGGAGGGTGGCGTCATTTCAAATGCTAACTACGCATGGGAGTATATATAATTTTAAGAATGCTAATATATCTGACATGCACATAGCATATGTGGCAACTAAATGAAATGGTCGAGTCGAGATTGTATCGTGAACCCGATGAGTGACCCCTAGATAGATCACCCTATTTATCATGCATTCGGGTGGACCTGTCAATTGACCAGAAATAACCCGATTTACCATGCAATAGGTTAGAACAGGCTTAGGATTTACCATGCATTAGCTAGACCAGACTCAAAGGTACCACATAAATAAGAATTAAATTTTCTTATTTATGTGGTAAAATTAAAAATTTTGTACCACATAAATAAGAATCCAAAATATATATACTATCATAAAAGTATTTACCGATAAAATCAATGCATCCTAAATGGAGTGTTTATAATCAAAGAATAAAATATTTTAAATTTATATTATTCAATTATATTCGTAAATGAAACTTTTATATTACAATAAAATATAAATATACTATATATTGTAGTAAATAGTGTTTATAATACATAATAGCAAATATTAAGATTTATTATTGGTGATGATTAATGCGGCGAACGAGACTGTTTCATTTTAACCAATTTCGATATGTCGGCTTTATCTTCATATATTTCAAGCGTAAGTCAGGTTTAAGTTGCAACTGTGTCCTATATTTTTTATTAATAGCATGGCTGAAAATCCAGTTTTGCAAAGATATGATGTGTTGAAAGGCATTAAAAATTTTATCGCTTTGTTGGAAATATATTTATATTCATGTCTTCTTTTTAACCCAAAATCGCATGTTATCTTTTTTGAACTCATTCATGAGATTTCTGTCACAAGAAATATCTAAAAGCTGATCTCTTTCTTGAACTGAAACATTATCTAACACAGTATCCGAAATAGAAAATGGATCTCTTATCCAACTTCCATTTTCAAGATTTTCAGGAAAGTAGGAATGAAGATTGTTAGCAAGCCCTATGCAGTGTTTTTCTATATCTTCAATAAGTTGTTCAGTGAGTGACAGGTTATTTTCCTGGAGATACTCTTCTAATGTTGGTAATGACGCAACTTTCTTGCTTTTCCTTAATTATGTATTCTAGTTTTTTCACAGCTGCACTTATTTTGTCATATACAGTAAAGACAGTTATATTGGAACCTTGTAAACTAGAATTCAGTTCGTTCAGTTTTCCAAAATATCGGACAAATACGCTAAACGTGATAGCCAGAGTTCATCAGTAACACAATGACGGAGTTCAAATTTGGATTCTGTCAGGAATACTTGGGCCTCTGAACGTAATTCGAAGAGTCATGTTAAAACTTTTCCCCTTGACAACCATCGCGCTTCAGTGTGTAAAAGAAGCTTTATTGCGGTTAATGCCATTTCATAGCACAAAATTGTAAACAGCCGTGAATTAAGGGCCCGACACACACAGATTGATCTAAAACAATCTTTAGTCCTGTGGGCATTGTTTTGGTAGCTAATGCTTTACGATGTATGCTGCAATGTGTGAACTTTGCATCTGGTACAACTTCTTTAAATTTGGTGAAAACTACACCACGACAACCTGTTATTGAACGTGTACTATCAGCATACACTCCTACACATTTTTTCCAAATTATTTCATGACCAGTGATAAACTCATTAATTTTCTTAAAAATCTCATCTGCTGTATGATTTGGAAGAGGCTCACAGAATAAGAATTCTTCATCTATGAACTGTTCTCTTTCATATCGAATATAAGCCATCAACTGTGTAAAGTTGGTTAAGTCTACTACTCGTATCAATAATAATCCATGCATGATTTTTTTTATCTTTTTAAAATATTTTTTCTCTTATTCAAATGTTCCCAAACATAGGAAAAATACTAAAAAAGATTGATAAATACTAAAATAATATTGATAATACAAAACATTATCCCGTACTTCATGATATGTCAAATTTGATACATTTATTTAAATGCCAAAGAAGTAAATAATAATTAAAATTAATGACTTAAAAAATATTTAAGGAAAAGTACTTACTTCAACACTTAAAACTATTTTTTCGAAAAGAAATACTGACTTGATGAATATTACTATTTCTAAAAAATACTTATTCAAAAAAAACTCAGTCACAGTATAATGCTCAGTAAATGGCTTAATTACAAAAAATGCCAGGAATAGTTGGAGAAAAAAATTGATGGATTTAGCAAGAGCCCCTACTGTAGTTAGTAGGAAACACAATTTCATTAAAAAAATTATCAATAGATAGCGGAAAGATGAAAAGACTATGTATCAGATATGATACACTATGCATGTAAGGGTTTGAATCTTTTGTGTAAAAATTGTACCCTATAAAATAATGTAATGTACCTTTAGTGGTACATGTACCATAGTTTGAGAAACCCTTGGTTAGACCCGTCAATTGGCCACCATGGTAACCCAATTTATCACGCATTAGGGTGAACATGTCAATTGGCCACCATAACCCAATTTATTATGTATTAGGTTGTACCCATCAATTGGCCACTATAAGCATTATAGGGTGAACCCGTCAATTGGCCACATGATATAATCCAATTTATCATTCGTTAGGGTAGATCCGTCAATTGGTCACCATAATTCGCTGTATCATGAGTATGGTGATCCCGTCAATTGGCCACCATAACCCGATTTATCATGGATTGATTTCTTCTCTGAGAATACCTCAAAGGCATCATACATACGAGACCCCCATTAATCCCGAAGCTGACTTCATCACAAGAGGCTTCGCGGCTTCGAAGTTTCTCGAAAAACGCCAGCACATTTTGAAAACCCACGACAATCCATGCACCAACGCTATCAGGCGTGCATTACAGTTGGGGGCGCAATTTCGATCACCTGCCGTGATACTGTAGAACAAGTGTCAAATTGTAAAATTAGGGCTAGTAATAGCTTTTCACAAACTTAACGTCTTAAGTTTTGCAGCACTCTGACGAATTTCACCACAACGTCGCAAGATCTAACAGAAAAAGTACTCGTGTCGTTGAGCCTATGAGAAATTGGGAGGGATCAAATAATCCCAATAATTGACTATGGGATAAGTAAACTTGCAGTGGAGATGTCGAATCCGGGGCAATAGCGATTTATCGCCAAACATGGTAACCTTTTTGTTTTGATCAGCTTTATGGCAACCCTATGCAAAAGGTTTTTCGCGTAGGAAAGTCTGCGGTTTTTTTAACGAACATACTGGCTTTGGACGCCATCTTGATTTGGCTACAAAAATTGCTTGGCGATAAACATGCCCCGGATTCTACATCTTTACCAAACTTGCTGGCATTTATCTGAGTAAAGATTATTAAGCTGGGCTTGATTGAAGGTGGAGCTGGAAAGAAGAGAGAAGTGTAATTTCTCGAAGAAAACGGGGGATAGACGTTGTGGACGAAGTGAATGCATGACCTACTCATAGATTAATGAAAACGTTAAAGCAGCAACTTCCGAGACCCGTATCATCGTCCCTGGAACATTGCAGTCGTTATCAACGATCCCTCCCCCAGTACAAATGCCAGAGATCAGAACTCGGTGAGTACCACTTTCCTAAAAAAGACTTGGCTTCAATTCACATTTGATCCTTCACAACAAGGGACCGGTCGGAAAAGTAGCGGATTCACAACCGGAGAGTTGCGAGTTCGAAACTTGTTCAAAGGCAAAGACCGTCGTGTATGTGGGGGTTGGTGCATGTTAAATCTGCTAGGACCTCAAATATTCTCACGTTGGCGTGGTGTGGAAGTTTGGAGAGTGGGGTCGCAGTTCAGATGCTGGTTTAGTCATATTACCGTGGTTCAAGATGACGAGGTGTTGTCCTCGGATCTTTCCCTTCGGGGTTGATCCCGGACCGTCGCCAATAGCCCGTTGCGATGCTCCAATGCGACGTTAATTAACTACCTACCTAACAACCTTCACGAAACGTACCCACCTATACGACACATCAAGTGGTCCAATCGAAAATAATGTCATGATTTACGTCATGATGACAGTGAAATATGTATAATATGCAGATATCGCTGCATCATATTCATCAAACTTCTTAAATATTTGAATATTTAAAGAGCTGATTAATAACTGTGCATTTATCATTTTATGTTCATGTTTCATTATTTCCTTTGTAATATGCATTATCAGCAGACAAACATATGGTTCTTCGAAGCGGGTTAAAATTTAAATAATAAGCAAGGGCCGTCCTACAAAAATACACTGACAGATACTGACATACTTCCTTTTGTTGTATTGAATGTTTAAAACACCGGAGTTAAGTTATCCTGTCAAGTGATTGATACAAACAATTTTACTTTCAGCAGTCCCTGTAATTTCAAATAAGAAATTTGAACTGCTTATAATTCATCTTCAAAGCTTTTGAATAATGCAGAAAGAATTTTTCTCTTTCAAGGCATTAGTCAGACTGGGCGATTTTTTCTTGTCATGGATATTGACTTTCTTGTCAAAGTCGATAAGTTACTGATATTGGATGGCTAAGAGCCCTTTTTCTGTAACTCCGCATTTCTATGATTAATTGTAATCTTTTTAAGCCATCATTCATCTTCTGGGCTTCAGTAAACATCGTATTTGTGATAATAAGAAAGTTTTACTGTATTACAGAAACTTTTCACGGTTTAGGACTATGCGGTGACAACAATGGGACAAATTTTGAAAAATATGATCCTGTGTACTTAGCCGGAGACACAGAATATCAGTCTGCTTTTGTAGCTTTCCATTACCAATTTATCAAAATACTCAAACATTTCTATCAAAATTGAAATATTTACTTTTATATTGCAGAAAGATCATTCGAAGTTAAGAATAGACTAAAAATCTTATCAAATGAAGTATTACACACTGAATTACACAGTAAAAATCTTATAAAATGAAGTATTACACACTGAACACAGAATATCAGTCTGCTTTTGTAGCTTTCCATTACCAATTTATCAAAATACTCAAACATTTCTATCAAAATTGAAATATTTACTTTTATATTGCAGAAAGATCATTCGAAGTTAAGAATAGACTAAAAATCTTATCAAATGAAGTATTACACACTGAATTACACAGTAAAAATCTTATAAAATGAAGTATTACACACTGAACACAGAATATCAGTCTGCTTTTGTAGCTTTCCATTACCAATTTATCAAAATACTCAAACATTTCTATCAAAATTGAAATATTTACTTTTATATTGCAGAAAGATCATTCGAAGTTAAGAATAGACTAAAAATCTTATGGGATGGAAATTTTATCAAATGAAGTATTACACACTGTTTAACCGATTCATAATTGACCGCAAATTATTTTTAACCCTCGTGGTGATTGTCTTGACGAGGTATCTCTTGTTATTAGCAAAACTGATCAGATCTTGATGGACGAGATATCTCGTCATTAGAAAAAGCTTGACCAGATCTTGATATTATCATCATAAAAAAATCAACAGTATCTTGATAACGATATATCTTGCCCTTAACAAAGTTTATCAATTCTTGATGAACGATTTATCTGGTCGAAACCACGTGGAGGGTTAAACTGAATCTTAACGAAACATTTTGGTTTTCAAATTCCTGACACCGGAAAATTCAATCATTTCTTTTTGAAAAATGTTACGGTTCGTTCTTGGATCATAAAATTAAGATGGACGTTAAATCCATCGACCTTCTAATGAAATACATGGAGCATGTGCGCAGTTACGTTTTATTTCTTTCCGATCGCTCGTTTCGAAGGTCTCCTTGACGACCATGGTGAAAATACCAGTTTGCGCTTCAATAGTCAATTTCCACGTCCGCGTGACCCACATTTCTGAGATCTTACTACAGCGACTCCACCCACATGCTCTCGTCATCTGACCATGCTTCAAAATTACGTGTTGTCCTGGGATCTTTTCCTTCGGAATTGGTCTCGGACCGTCGCCAATATCTCGTTGTGTTGCTGTAGTGTAACTTTAATTAACTATCTATCTGCTTCCCACATGCTCTGTATATTTCATTAGAAAGTCGATGGTTGCACCCAGCTTTAAATTACCTATCTGCAATCATACTTCGGCAAAATGCATCGCGTCCTAAAGATTCAGCGGTTAAAAATCAAATGATTTCCAAATAGGCAATAAAATACAAAAAAATAAAGGTAGGCAGGTAGTTCAATTTAAATCGCACTGGTGCAACACAGCGTCTATAGATGACGAAGGGAAAGATCCGAGGTCATCACCTCGTCATTTTGAACCACGGTCAGATGACGAGGTCAACTATCTGAGCTGGCACCCCACTCTCCAAACTGAAGAACATTTGAGGCCACGACAAATTTAACATGCACCACCCCAAGTACGCGAAGATCTTGGGTTGGATCAGGTTTCGAATCACAACTCCAATCGGTGATTCTCCCAAATGGGATACGTGGTTCAAAATTACGTGGTGTTGTCCTCGGATCTTTCCCGGACCGTCACCAATAGCCCATTGTGTTGCTCCAGTGTGACGTTAATTGAAATACCCCCCCCCCCCAAATGGGATACCATAGCCCCTAAAATATTGAAATTCACATAATCAAATTTATGGCTTTAATTGCTGATTAATCTATATTCATTATCGATTACAAGGGAATATACAAGTGAAATCATTGCCATTATAAATGGCGACTCAAAATAGGTGTCAAGCCCAATCGAAATCTAGACTCAAAGTCAACATGAGGGGTGAGCCACAAGTAGAGTGAGAGGGTAAGTGTGGGGATAAAACGTCACAATCAGCGTCACCGCATTCCAAGAAGCAATTTCTACACGCGCATGTGCATTATACGTTTCGCTTAGCCTTCCTGGAGGTTGTCTTGGCGAGGTGTCTCGTGATTAGCAAAACTGACCAGATCTTGATGGATAAGAAATTTCGTCATTAGAAGAATACTGACCAGATCTTGATCTCGTCATCATCGAAAAATCGACATTATCTTGATGGCGAGATATCTCGTCATTAGTAATATTGGTCAGATCTTGATGGCGAGATACCTCGTCAGTAGTAATATTGGTCAGATCTTGATGGACGGAATGCCATTAGCAAAATTGGTCATATCTTGATGGACGAGGTAACTCGTCAATAGCGAAATTGGTCAAATCTTGATGGACGAGATATTTAGTCTAAAACACGTGGAGTGTTAAATATGGACAACGTGACGCGAGTGTCTAAGTGGAGCTTCGAGGTATAAAACCTTAAAATTCAAAGCCAACCACCATTAACCCTCTGCATACAGAGCGTCGAAACAGCGTTTTGCCTCTTGACTACTAAAACGGTTCAGACGGTCCGTCATCGAAAGTAAGGCTGGTCGCCCTAAACGAATGTCTTTTACCCAAGAGGCGTTTGAATGTATGTTGTCATCTTGCGGTCTCTATTGTGGGGTCGTGGGTATGCCTGCAAGGATATGATACTTTCGATGTTAAGGGCCTAGATGACTCTTTAGCAACTTGCCCTGTGCACTCAAATGGCCTTGGAGTTGTCTTCGGCACCATTTGCACGGAGAGAGATAGTTGATATCTGGTTATTCCTTACGCCATAACTTCCTCCTTTTCTACCGTCAATCATCAATTGTTTTTCTGCAAACACATCATACTATAAAAGGATTAAAGAGAAACGATTAGGGTTTAGACGGACCACCGGTTTATTCCTGGATTCTATCATCGAGGTGACGAGGCCTTCCATGCCCAAATCTCTTTGTTACATGTAAAAGAGGGTAGGTAGTTAACGTCGTACTGGGTTGTGAGATCAATCCCGAAAGGAAAGATTCAAGGACAACGCCTCATAATTTTGAACCACCGTCAGATAACAAGGATAACACCAGAGCAATTCGTTTTTCTGCTTGGATCTTCATTCCCCTTTGAGAAATAGAGAAGTTTCTCTTGTCGAAGTATCTCGTCCTTAGAAAAATTAACCAGGTCTTAGACGAGATATCTTGTGTAGGGTTAAATAAGTGGTCCGTGATCAATCCCGAAGAGCAATATCCTAAGAAAACTCTTCGTAATTTTGAACCACGGTCAAATGATAAGGTCACTACCTGAGCTGGAACACCACTCTCCAAACTTCCATACCAGGCCAACGTGAGGACATTTGAGGCCATGACAGATTTAACGTGCACCAGCCCCCCGGGTACACGACGGTCTTTGATTGGACCGAGTTTCGAATCCTCGGATTGCTAATCCGATACTCTTCCAACTGGGTTACCGCGTCCCTATATAAAAGAGGGAGAAGGAAACTAATATATTCGGGTCGTTTCTTCAAAATCCTGAAGAACGTAATCTGACCCACCCGTAACGAAAGGACGGCATAATGTCTGCCTTTTGAGCCGTTTCAGAATTCAGAGGTTGAATTTTTCTTGAAAAATTGAAATTTTTGACGTGAATACGTCTTTAAAATCGGAACAGCATTGAGTCATCCATGGAAAGTCGAGCGTTACAAAAAGCGTTAAAACTGTGTTGTCTTAAACTTGAAGAAACATCCATAGTGCCGTGTAGACAAAGGTTGTCTGTGACTGGCAAGGCACCTTAGGACCGAATGCGCAGGAGCACTGAGCGTGGGAAGGGTGCCCGGCGAGCTTTGGGCCTATGTAATTCTGGATTCCGTGGAGTGAGGACTATGTATGTGGTGTCATTCGACAGTTATCAAACTACGCTGCAATCACTGGCCTTAATCAATAAAATTATCCTTCAATATTAATATGAAACTGCGTTTTAATCGTTCAAACTGTAAGTTAATTGTTGAATATTCACACAATAAACAATCGTTCAAACTTCCTATGTCTGCTTCATTCCAGAATCCGACATAATGCCCGAGTATACAAGTCGAAACTAAGGTTTGTGTTCTCGGCACCACCAAATTTTTCCATTTCTTTTGATGTTGTATGCCTATTTTTTCTTTAGTTTTACAGAGAATGAATATAGTTTAACTAATTATGAAGTGATACAGAATCAGAATTGTATTTAGTGCTACGCAGTTGCAAGACTTCTTGTTTACCTTTTCCAATATTGTGAACAATTCCTTCAAGAAAAGTAAGAGATTAACATCGGTGTTGGAAAAACATTGGTTGATAGCCTCGTCTTATATCGAATAATTCATCCTATCGACGAATGTATTCAAAAAATCAAGCATACTAATTTTTATCTTAAGCCACGCACACGCATTTTTCTGAACAGGCTTTTAAACTCATACCTAAGACCTTTAAGTTTTAAAGAATTCGTTGAAAAATATTCACTGAGTGCATCATGTTATTTCTTCGTATATCAAGTAAATGTTTGTTTTATTAGATGTTACTTGATACAAAGAAATTAATCATAGATTCGAATAACGCAATTCACTTCTTACTCCAGAATAGAAGAAAATGTCCTCTTATAGTTTAGCGACAAAATACAGAAGTGTTGTTTTAATGACAAATTATAATACAGTTGACTTCAAACGGATATTGAAAACAATTTTTAAAAGCTTACGTGACTACAACTCAACTCAACTCTATTGAAAGGTTTGTAAAAACAAATTAGCCTATTTGCACCCTCTTCGTCAATGAATCCTTTGTCCTTATGATACATTTTCCAGATGCCTGTTGTTAAATGAAGGAATTATAACAAAGCATATGGTTCATTATTCATAGGTAGCAGCTATTGTTCAAGCACTTCATCGCTTGTATGTCAATGAGCGTTATGCTTTACTCAACAATACAGAAAATATTCAACTACGAAGTAATATGACTCAACTAATATATATTCAGAAGGGAAAAAATTATCCCATTGTGTTCTCAAAAGATGTTTCGAGTATAAAGTCACACGTTTGGATACTAGAAAGAGGATTTTATTTAAATGCTTGAGGGAAGGTTGTTATATGTTTATTATTATAATAAAGTATTTAGTAATATGTTCGTTGAAATATAATAGAACCATCTGAATTTGAGACTTATTTAAGCTTTTGCTTCATAGAATATAAAATCCAGTCATTTGCGCTTTGTATGTGAAGTACAGTTTGACAGATGGAATCGATAGCAACTAAATTGACGGTTATTTTTCTAATTAAGTTGTGAAGTTCAATTTTTATGGTAATAAAACGTACGTTAACCCTACTGGTGGTTGTCTGGACGAGGTATCTCGTCATAAGCACAAGTGATCAGATCTTTATAGACGAGATATCTCGAAATTAGAAAAATTCTTACCCGATCTTGATGGAAGAGATATTTCATTATTGAAAACAACTGATCCGATCTTGATGGACGAAATATTTCGTCATTGGAAATAACTAACCCGATCTTGATATACGAAATATCTCGTCATTAGAAAAAAAACTGACCAGATCCTGATGGACGAGATATATAGACATTAAAAAAACTGACCAGATCTAGGTCTCGTCATCATAAAAAAAATCGGCAATTCCTTGATGAGGAGATATCGCGCCATTAGTAAAATTGCAGATCTTAATAGACGAGATACCACGTCGAAACTACTTGGAGGGTTAATAAATTGTAGTTTTATACTTTTTGTATTACCCATACTTAAATATATCTAATGATTACATGCATTTATGTTGAAAAGTACCTTTAAATGATGCTACCATGAAGCATAAAATTTATTCGTAAACAAAACAAAATCGAGAAATATATTTTTTAAGTAATTTTAAGCAGCACGACTTATGAATGTGATAAAATGATACTCTTGAATTATTAAAAGATCATTATGTACCAATTTATTTTGAGCAAGAATAAAAATAAATACCGATTATAATAATTTTGTAAAAACAGAAGTTTGTTTAGTACCATGAAACAAAAAAGTGTTATTTCCTTAACTGTTAATTAAAATATATTCTTCAAAAAGTGGTGCAATAAAAACTATAAAAAATTTACTTTATTAAGAAACTAAATTTTTTCAATACTTTTAATTATGCTTAAAATTAATTAATAATTTCATTAGAGATTATCAACAACTTAATATTCTAAAGTGTTTTACAAAAAGCTGCTGTTCTAGGAAACTTCATTCCTCAATACAAATCTGCAAACTTACTAAGCTCTATCTTAAAGTAATATTTATTCAAGCTGCTTTCCTCTAAAAATAAAAGCCGGTATACTTTACTATATTTCGCGAAGGTTTGCGAACTTTCTAAAGTTGGTCGAAAAAGTTTGAAGAATCGCTTATGGTCACGAATTCATTTCTTTATGGTAGTGCCGGAGATAACTTCTTTTTTCATGTATTTCCTCAGGTATTAAATTCTGCATAGAATTACTTGAAATGAAACTTGTCACACTTAATGGAATGCTTTTGCTTAGGAAAGCCTCATTTCCTTACAACTAAAAAGTACTTATGTGGAGGAAATATGTGGAGGAAAATACACAACTCCTTTTAAAACAATCAAAATAACTATACGATAACATAATAATTATAATACATAAGATCAATAGATTTTCATTAACTGACTCAAATTATGAAAAAAATGATGCTTTTAGTTAAAAAATAATTGTTTGTTAAGTAAAATATTAGTTCCACACCTATATGATCTCATTATTTTTAAAACATTTAAGTAGCTTTTAAATGCTATTTAAAATACAAATATGGGGAATAAGGTTTACATTCTATAGTCCGGTTGGAGGGGAGAGTAACGGACTATCAATCGGAGGGTTGAAAGTTCGAATCCAACCAAAGACCGTCGTGTACAAAGGGGGCTGTTGCACATAAAATCTGTCGAGGCCTCAAATGTCCTCATGTTGGCCTGGTCTGGAAGTTTGGAGAGTGGAATGCCAGCTCAGGTGTTGCCTCGTCATCTGACCATGGTTCAAAATTACCCTCATGTTGACCTCGTCATCTGACCATGGTTCAAAATTACGAGTTGTCCTCGGATTTCTCCATCAGTGATTGATCCCGGACCATCGCCAATAGTCCGTTGCGTTACCTCTAGTGAAACTCGATTCTACTAATCAACTTTCCAACAATTAACTAATTTTATGTACTACAATAACTGAATAAATAAATCAGTTGGTTAATGGGTTTTATGACGAAAGCACCATGTTGGGCCAAGCTACGCCATAAAACGTCAACTGAATAAATATGAGTAACTACCATGGCTTTCGTATAGTTCGATTTCAGTAACTATACTGGGTTAAATAACTACCTACCGACCAAAGTTGCTGAAAATGTTACAAAAGAATGTTCATCTATGTAATTTGAACAGACGTGAAACTCAAAAATGTTTATAATGCTATGCTTTGTGTGGTGCTATGTTTCATTATACAGTTAAAACGTCGTTATTATAAATTTGATGTGTTTTATTTAAAATTTTTAACATAGTAAGAAGCAAAAGAATTATTAGCATTTCCTAAAACCACGTAAAAGCAATACACTTTGTATTACAGTAAGATTCTCTGGTAATATTTCATTCTACCACGTCCTTTGATATTGAAAAGACTCTCAAGTCTTTCACTGATATAGAGGGCCACGGTAGCCCGGTTAGAAGAGTGATGGATTAGCAACCGGAAGGTTCCAAATTTGAAACTCAATCCAAAGACCGTCGTATATGTAGAAATTGGTGCATGTTAAATCTATCGTGGTTTTAAATTTCCACGCGTTGGCGTGATGTGGAAGTTAGGAGAGTGGGGTGCCAGCTCAGGTGTTGATTTCGTCATTCGACCGTGGTTCAAAATTACGAGATGTTGTTCTTGATTTTTCCCTTCGGGATTGATCCCGGATCTTCTCCAATAGCCCGTTGTGTTGTTCTAGAGTGACGTTAATTCAATTACCTAGCTTCACCGTTATAGAATGGTATGTAAGGGCACCTAAAGCCTTGATATTTTGATTTTTTTACGTTTTCTTAAACTGTATTTTTTGATATATTAAAATGCAAATTCACGAATTTCTGGATTGGTCTTAAACATATTTACATTTGTTTTTTTTAATTGAAAAAATTCATCTTATTCATCTAAGAAAAATTCATCAAATTGAGCTAAACCTTAACCTTAAATAAAAACTGTTGAAAATGTGTTATTGTGGTAGTTACAAAAGAATAGTACAACCTTTAATACATAAAAATCTTCCTTGGTTTCATTGACTGCATTTTATATTACTGAATTAATTATAATCGCATTGTTTCAGTATAATTGTTAACGTATTTACTTACGTAAGTGCATATATAAAGCAGAGTTGGCGTCTGTCTTTCAGTTTGTTCTTTATACAAAACCACACCGTTTAACCAATACAGACCAAATTTGGTGCACATATAATTTAGAACCCTGTGGGTAACGTAGGCTACATATTAACCCTCATAGGAATAACATTGAGTATAAAACGATTGCAGTTCTCAACTGAGTTTGTTTTACCAATATTGATAAGAAAACAACTTTTCCAATAAAATTGTTTTACCAGTATTGCTCGAAACACAATTTTTCCAAAACATTATATTGCACTAATTTAAAGTAAATTCTAATATTCATGTTTGAACTGATTTTTACTTTCCATAAAATAAATATTTTATGAATATTTGATGATATAATTATATTTAAAATATTTAATTTTATTTAGCTTACATTTTGTAATGAAACACGAAAAGCCCAAACGAAAAACTCATTGATTATAAAGCTTAATATTGTTACTCAGTATCTGGCAACGCCAGAATGAATATTTTATTTTATAAATATGATTTAGAATTCTGTATTTGTGTATTTGAGTTGACAGAGAAATGTTGCGGTCACATTTGAGCATTTCTAAGTATTATGAAGATGTGTTCTCTTTGTAAATAAATCATTGTCTTTACCAATATTGCTCAAACGTCTTTTTTTAGAATTACTCTATTTCACAATATGTTCAGGAATTTGAAATTCGACAGGATTGCTCATATTTTCAGAATTCAGAACAGTGCTTCAGAATTATGTACACTGCTGGCCACCCAAATTGCAACACCAAGAAAGACAAGAGATATCACAACAAAATTTATTTTGTAGATAACATGTTGACCAAGTATCAAATGATTAAATTTATAGACTTCTGTGAAGTGTGGTTCCTGCCAAAATCAGTAGCCAGAGTAGCCGCCATTGTTGGAGATCACCGCTGCCACACGCCTCGGCATTGATTCAAAGAGACTTTGGATGTGTTCTTGGGGAACAGCAGACCAAGCAGCTTCCACACGTTGCCAAAGTTGATCTGGTGTGGCAGCTGGGGATGTATTCTGGGTCAATCGTTGAGCAACCATGGACCACATGTTTTCTATCGGCGAAAGATCCGGAGAGCGAGCTGGCCAGGGAAGCAATTCAATCTGGCGATTGACGAAGAACCCTTGGACAATGCGTGCCACGTGTGGTCGCGCATTATCCTGTTGAAATATGGCTGTGGGCAAGCCCTGAAGGTAAGGAAGGACAACTGGCTCCAACACCTCGGAGATGTAGCGCTGGCTGTTTAAAGTACCGGCAATGCGTACTAGAGGAGTGCGAGAGTGATATCCAATACCGCCCCATACTATAATACCCGGTGCAGGACCAGTGTGGCGGTGCATAACGCAGCTGTTCAGCATCCTCTCTCCACGGTGTCTCCAGACTGGAATCCGACCATCGTGGTGTTGCAGACAGAAGCGTGACTCGTCAGTAAAGACAATTTCATTCCATTCTGCCGTCCACATCCTTCTTTCATCGCACCATTGGCGGCGGAAACGTCTGTGGCTCTGCGTCAAGGGTAGACGAAGCAATGGACGTCTTGCGGACAGACCACTCTGCTGTAAACGGCGTCGAATGGTACGCGCAGACACTGGATGATGCGGTACAGACTGAATGTGCTGTGGTTCGTGATGTGGCTGAGCGATCCGTCACTGCCATACGCACAATATGCCTGTCATCACGTGAAGTGGTGCACTGAGGTGGATGCGATCGAACACGTCGGTCCGTCGTACCCTCCTGCATCCAACGATCACATATCCGCATTACAGTTGTTTGGTTTCGTCCCACACGACTACCGATTTCCCTGAAAGATAATCCACAATCTCGGTAGGCCACTATCCTTCCTCTGTCGAACTCGGATACTTGATCAAAAGATGATCGCTGTTTTCTACGAGGCATAATTGATCGTTTTTTTTTGAAAAAATCACAAGAAAAACACAATTGCCGTACTTGAAATCGTCGAAATCTCCAAGCCTTAAATAGCGCTTTGAAATGGCGCCACAGGCGCGCGTGATGTGCGTCTGCGCTGAAATTATAATCATTTGCATATCTCACCTCCGCTAATGCATGTTGTAAATTTCATATTATTTGCATGCTTCCTTCAGGGTGTTGCATTTACGGTGGCCAGCAGTGTATTTTCAATGACCATAATTTCGTTTTTGTTTGTATTTACGTATGTGTTTCAGTATTTTACATATTGCAGAGATATACTACTTAGCAGTTAATTTTATTGAATTATTTTTATACATTCTGAAAACTATCACTAGATATGGGTAATTTCTTGGTGGTATGTAGAATTCTGTTTTATAAAAATAAATAAAATAAACAAAACATTTGTAAGTACTGTGTGTAACTTCCTATTTTAAAATGACCGGTTTAAAAATGAAATAAATTTATTTTAAAATAAGATAGGTTACGTTAAATTAAAACGGGTAGTCATACGTTGTAATTCAAATATATTTTTAAATTTCGACATATAGTGAGTAAAAGAAATTTCCGTACGCACTTGCTATTTGAAATAAATGGCTTTATTATTTGTAGAATATAATTATTGATGAAATAAAAATGGAAAAATAGATTAGCATAATTGCATAGAAAGTTTCTATTGCATTTAAACAAAAAATATCAATATATTTTAACGCATAATTCACAATAATACAAACATGTAACAAATATAAAGCAAAAAAGTCTCCGTACGGTGAAAAATATTTCATTAAATGTTATTCCCCCATGTTTCAACATTTAATGGTCAGTTTAACCTGCTTTTGCTTTAATGATCTCTCTCAGAAGTTTAAGCATGACTCCCACAAGTTCTTTTGCTCTTTCTGGAATAATTTTGTTCCAGACATCCAGAATGGCACTTTTCAGGTTATCTTTGCTGCTGGTATAATTTTTCAGTTCACGACCGATTTCTTCCCATAAGTGTTTCATGGGGTTTAAATCAGGAGACTAGTGGTGTGTGTAGTTGCTGCGACATATAGTAAAGCATCATTCTTACGAAGTAGTGTGTTCAAGAACGTTGTAGTGTGTTTTGAATCGTCGTCCAGTTGCAAAATAAATGGTCTTCCAAGAGACAGTTTCCTAGCGCTAGCAAGTATTTTGTTTTAAAATGTCTAGGTACACATAGCTATCCATGTTACCTTCAACAAAACAAAAACTGTACACATCAGAAGAACTCATGCAGCCCCATGCCTTTACATTTATTTACTCCGTCATGTTTTACAGTTATACATAAGTTTTTTGTTTGCATTTTATTTTTGGGTTTTCTCCATGCCATAACTCGTCCATCTGAACCGTAGAAACAAAATTTTGATTCATCCCTGAAAAGTAGAGTCCCTAAAAGTTAAGGGCTTACATGCTTTTTTGTAAACACCTGACGCTTTCTTCTGTTAAGTTTGCTAATGAATGGCTTTTTACGTGCAACATGCCCATTGTAGCTATCTTTTTTTATTGCTTTTCTTAGTCTGAGGTTATTTATCAAGATTGTAATCAGTTTTCAACAAGGATGCAAGTTGTGGTGCACTAGTTCGTGGATAACCGCGAACGCAGAGTATTCCTCGTGCATATGGCTCAATTTCTGATGTCTTCAGGATCGGTTCCTATTTTCCAGTTTCTACCTAATTATACCTTTCAATGATTTTTACGGTAGATTTCGATTAGTTTGCGATTTCGCCAATATTTTACTCATTGATAAACAGTCATTTCTCAACTTTATGACCAACACGCGAATAGTTTCCGGAATTCCCAATTTAAGCGATCCACTGGTATAAAAATAGTTTGAAATGATTACTTACACTATATTAAAGTTCTTTTTCATTCTATAGGTATGATAATTGAATGCGGGACAGTTAGACTATACGCTCTAATCACTTTGCAAAGTGCATGCGGAAACTTTTTTTGCCTTTCATTTTGTATGTTTTTATAAAATTTTTAATTAATTACTTTTTATTTGTGAAAATTAAGGAATTTTTGCTGCTATTGCATTCTCTAGTTTGAAATAGGCTTCTTGTACAGTTTCTGAATCTGGTTAGATTTCTTTAGAAATTATAATAATTTATACGCCGTTTCCGTTTCCGTACGGAAACTTTTTTATTCACCGCAGATTTTCATTGCAAGACGATTAAAGCAATTAAATTCTCATTTGTTTTTCATGTTTTATGGGTATTATTGAAAGCTGTACAAATTAGTCAAGTAATTACATCTATCATTCTAAATAGGTACGAGGTTTTCCATATAGAAACCGAATCTCTCAATTGAAAAAGTGCCATAAGGATTCAATTTAAAACTGAATGCCTATTGGAGCAAAGAGAATTTTACCTAAGACTTGGCTGATCTTGGAATAATATCACAGTTAGGAAGTATTTGAACTAGGACTTTTTAAAATTCTATTTTTTTTTGTCTTAAATGAGAGAGGGAGGGTTGGGTTGAACACTTTACAAGTTGAAACTGTTCTTATGAAACTTAAATGCCTGTGAAACATTCGTTGAAAGCAGTGATTTTTCTTTTTAAAAACGCTGTAAAATCGACCTGTTTTTTGAAAAAATGTAATCAATTGAGTATGGCATTTCTTTTTAAAACAAGCTCCGTTATTCTAGGTGCCGCTCAGTGGAATTTTCAAGAAAAAATGTATTTGTTTCAAAATAAATTAATCACGAATTCCATAAAACTTTAATTTGTCGTCCTCTCATAATGATGACGAAATTCAAAAACATCGCATCCCTGGTGTAAGAGTGCCACGAGCAAATAATATCGGTAGGAAACTAAATTCAAGATTATACGCCGGAAGAACGTCATTTTTACTGAAAATAAACATGCGGGGCATTCTTAATCACTCTAAAACTCAAAATCGACTTCCGTAGTAGTCACCTTAGAAAAAACGTTTGCAATTTGTCTTACAAGTAGGTAGGTTGGTATTTAATTAACGTCGCACCGGAGCAACACGACGGGCTATTGGCGGCAGTCCAGGTTCAAACCCGAAGGGAAGATGCGATGACAATACCACGTAATTTTGAACCACGGTCAGATGACGCGGTCACACCTGAGCTGGCAATCCACTCTCCAAACTTCAACACCACGCCAACGTGATTACATCTGAGACCATGACAGATTTATCATGCTCCAGCTTCCTTCGTACCCAACGGTCATTGGTTGGATTCGAACTCGCAACCCTCCTCTTGCTAATCCATTACTCTTTCAACCAGGCTACCGCGGCCCGTCTTACTGCAGGAGTGCGATGAATATGAAATGGATTATATGGGATGGATATATCATGTATACATATTTGCGTCCGGAGTAAATTGTAGAAGCAAAAAGTAAATGAGAAAGGTAAAACGGTGTTAAAAACTGTTTGCAATTTCTATAAAAGAGAAGTGATTAGTCTGATCACTTTTCAATCAACATTTAACCAATTCAATTTGAGCAAAGCCGGGTAATTCTGCTAGTAAGGAATAAAATTGAAAGAAAATAATCTTGCTATTAAAGGCAAGAATGAACTACAAATTTATAACTGCATAACTTGCATTAATAGAATGAAAACTTATTCACATAAGTCATAATTTTGTAGGAAACGTTGTTTTAAATTTGATTTTATAGATAGACTAAGATAATTAATAATGAAATTAATTTTCAATAGTCTACATTTACAGAGAAGATTAAATATTTATTCATACGAGAGTTACATTTTGCAATATCTTTTACAAATTTTAATTAACTCTGGTTTATGAATGATATAAAATGCATGTCTGTAAATATCTGCATTGTCAGTAAAATAGTATTAAATACCGTAATAACGCGTATAAAATTATACATTTATACAGATTGAATTTTAAACAAGCACTTAACAAAAACATCTGAAACCAAAAATTAAAACAATATTTGAATAGCTCAACTATGTTTATCAAGACCGAAAATAAACACAGTTGTTGATATGTGTATAAGCAAAGCATTTTTCAATCTACGCCAAATAATAAGATATTTACGTAGGTAAAAATGAAATTCTAAAATACCTATTTTACTTTTATTTGCAGAACGAATGGCCAAAATAATTTTATAGCTCTGTTAAGAAAATAATAGAAACCGCCTTAATTTTTTTTCTCTAACAGCTCAATCAAAATTGCCGCATCTTTTCCACTGAGAATTTTCATTTCCTCTAATCCTTTCATGTTGCTTTGAGAAATCAAAACTGTCTTTTTTCTAAACTGAAAGCAGGAAATAAAGGAAATTTTTTAATAAAATGCTCTAATCTTTCCATGTAGGTATTTCTGCATCGTAATTATCCGCTTACGACAAAATAATTCTCGATTTCAGATTTTTATTCCTTTCTAAGGTAAATAGCTAATCCCTGATTGCTTTTCATTCCTCTCTCGCATGACTGAAAATCTCTAAATGTACAGTTAAATTAGTTTTCTATAAGGATACTTGTGATAGAGGCCTTGTTAAAAGTTAAGGGTTACTTCTTATTTATTCATAGTAAATTACGCGTGCACTGTAAAAATTATCATTAACCGTCCTGGTGGCTGTCTCGACGAGGTGTCTAGTCGTTAGCAAAACTGACCAGATCTTGATGGACGAGATATCTCGCTATTAGAAGAAAACGGACCAAATCTTGATCTCGTCATCATCAAAAAATCGGCAGTACCTTGGTTGGTTGGTTGGGGGTTTTATGGTGTAAGGGCTATATTTGGCCAAGCTGCGCCAAATACGAATCCACAAAGAGGGTTGGTTTGGTTGGGTTTTATGGCGCAAGGGCCATATCTGGCCATGCTGTGCCAGACGCAAGACATACAATAAGAAGTAATAGACAGACATACAATGAATGTTTTACTGACACAGAAGAAGAAATACACTCAGGGAGGAATGCACCTGACAGGAATCGAACCTGCGCCGCCTACGACTCGAAGGTTGCTAGCGCAGTGGGCATACCCACTGAGCTACGACGGTCACTCCAAAAGGAGGGAAGAAACAAAAGCAAAAAGCAGAAGTGTAGACTAGGGTAAAACAGAAGGAAGCACAGATCACTAGGGTACCTTGGGTTGTGATGCCCGTACAAACCAAAGAAGATGTACCCTGAGGTGCAGGAATACCTTGATGACGAGATATCTCGTCATTAACAAAATTGGTCAGATCTTGTTGAATGAGATATCTCATCGAAACAACTTGGAGGCTTAGATGTAAGGGCATTTCTTGTTCAATAAAGTTCTACACAGTGATCATTGAAGCACTCAGTCCGACAGCAGGTCTTATTACATGTCATTGATGGCTAAGTGGAGTATCAATGATATAGATATGTGTTGTGAGAGATCATATGTGAAGCAACGGGAAGTTTTTTGGAGAGTGGTACTCACCGACGTTTTGTCTATGGTAGTTGGGTGCTGGAGTGAGATTGATTCATGCTGCGACGCTCTTACGATGATGCTACGCGGCTCGGGAGGTACTACTTAAAATATCCGGTTCCTCTATGGGTACGTGCATCACAAGTCATGCACGAGATCAGGATCTTTTCCCCAGAGAAATTCCGTCTCTCCCCTTGCCGGTTCCATCTCCAATAAAAACCCAGCTTCAAAATCAATACTCTGATTAATTCCAGCAAGTCCTCTCATCCCAATCATTTATTCTGGTTGTTTAACCCCTCCCAATCCCTTATAGTCACAGTGATGCAAATCCTTCTATTTGGTGTTGGTTCACGAGCCATTATGATGTAAGTCCTTTTTTTATTGATTGATAAAATAGACAAAGCATGCGGGCGCATTCGCTTTCGTAAGATCTCAGAAGGATAAATTACCTGGGCTTACTGATCTACTTAGCCGATTGACTATTGAAGCGCATGTTAGTGTTTTTGATCACGGTGGACAATCACTTTAACCAATCAATAATTTAGGATTCATGCTTTTTCCAACAACCAGGTGACAGATCTTCGAGCGACCGGCAAAAATAACATAAAGCTGTGCGCACATGCTCCGTCTATTTCGTTAGAAGGACGATATATTTTTTATTCGCCACTCCATGGTAACAGATACGTTTGCCTTTTTGGTCCAGGATCAAAATTTTGGAAGGCCCGTAAGTCTTATGAAATACTTGGCTGAATGAAAGAGCTGAAGTATTCTATTAATAAATTAATGTTAGTTGGAATTAAAATGCATTTAAAGCAGTTTTAAATAAGGCGATTTTAAAAATTTATGAAATCTGATAAAATTTCACCTTTTATGACACTTAAATGGCATTAACTTGAACTTGAAGTTTCTGATAACTATATTCTATAAGATATTTTACAGCATGTGTGTTTTTATTTTACTTCAAATGAAAGACAATAGATTTAAAAAGAAAAATAATTTGAATACAATCAAGGCAAATCTTGAATATAGCTATTACGTAATGTCCTTTTAGTTGTATCAAAAGTAAATAATTTAAACCGTTTCTTTTCCACATGAGAAGAAGTCTTACTTTAAAGTTCGTTAAACAATTTAACTAGTTTCAACAAATTAATAAAATAACGATACCCTATGATAAAATATACACATTGCATCATAACAAATATATGCTAACTTAATTTAACATTTCAATAAGTAATCTAAAATTTTATTTATACCAATAAAATATGATTTTTGAACTGTCTAGAAAGTACAAACACAATTGGACCTTCTCTCAAATAATAAGGTAGCGAAGTAAAAATAATCGGGAATATGAAAGTTATGTTTTTCAAAAGCTTTTTCATTGATTAAAATGACTTAATTTTATTTTTCATTCCAACCTACGCTAAATTTAATGAAAAATTTGAAAATAAAAATATCTCATTACAGAATACCAATATATTTGTACTTTAATACGTACTCAATTCGAATTTAAAAATACAAAAGATAAAAAGTAGTTTTCAAACATCGAAAATATAATTAGACTACTATATTAAAATAATAGCGATTCAAAGAATACCATACCGAAGTAACAAAACCAAATATAAAAAAATTCTCAATCACAAAAAACAACAGAAAAATACAAGATTGAAGAAGTAAAAAGAAATTTTACGAATACAATACCAAACCAATAAAAAAGTAATTAGAATTCCCTAAGACAATGAAATAAATTCGCAGACAGCAACACGAAAACAAAGACGTTTTCAAAATGGTACATTATATTTTTATAAACGTATTAATGGATTGCAATAGTCCAATAAACTCGAAAACAAATAAGTGAACATGCAATACCAGATTTGATTTTCCCTTTGATCGTTCTTTTGGAATTTTATATAATTACATATTTTTTGACAAAGTTTCAATACATCATGTTTGAATGTCTAGAGAAATGATACGTTTGAAACATGTTCTATAAAAACGTTTTCTTACGTACAACAAAAACTGAACAGACACTCCTTACTTTATAACATTCTTTTTGAAAAATAAATATATTATCATTTGACCAACGATAAAAGAGCATCATTTTTTTTCACTCTAGTGTTTTAATCATTTGTTTAATTGGATGTAATTTCATGGCACTGACTTCTTTTAGGCATACTGAGTCCAACTCAAGTTATTTAATCAAAAAGAATATTCTGAAATATAACTTAATAAGAAGATATTCTAATTCAGAAATGTAACAAGTATAAAAAAGAGAAAATCTTGTTTAATTGGTTAAAAAGTAAAAGTTCATCAGATACAATCCTTGAACGATGAATGCAATAAAATCGTGTGATAGAATAAAATCAGATGATGAATAAAAAAAGATAGTGCATAAAATCACACATGATTGATGTAACCAACGTGATTGAAAAAGTTTAAAATTTGTGGTTGCGGGAGATCTCCCAACCATATCTTCTAAAACCAAAGTATAATTCGTCGATTTAGAGCATAAACTCGTTAACTGACAAAATTTCTTTCACAGTACAACCGTTTAAAGCCTAAATATTACTTTTTAGGTCAAAAGTAAAAATTATAAACATTTTGAAAGCTATATATTTTTCTTTCAACCGATTACAATGTAGCAACGTGTTTCTCATTACCAGGAAAATAAGCATTTAGTGTCCAACTCATTTCCAAAAAAAGTCAGTGGTGAGTTTTTGCTCTAAGCCAAAGTTCTGAATTAAAATATTTAAGCGATGATGATTAACACCCGTTTTAGTGTACTTCCCCATTAAGGAACAAATACAGTAATTATATATTCGATTATCTCCAAAAAGCTCATTTGACACTTAGAATACGAATAATCTAACTACTAAATTTAACATCTACATCACTACCAACAATTAGAATGGATGTACTCTAATTGAATAAAACTCTACATCACTATCAACAATTAAATAATACTCCAACTAAATTTAACACATATATCACTATTAAGAATTTAATAAATTACCCTAAACAATAATTATAAGAACACTCTGAACAATTAGAATAATAGTACTTTAAACCAATCAGAATAAAATACTGTAAACAATTTGAATAAGAATCTAAACAATTCGAGTAAGAATCTATACAATTCGAATAAGAATGCTCAATAGAGAGATTGAGAATAATCTAAACAATTATAATAATACTCAAAAGAATTAGAATAATAATACTTCAGTCAATTAGAATAAGAACACACTAGAAAATAAGAATAAGAATACACTAAACAATCAAAATAAGAATACATTAAACAATCAGAATAAGAATACACCAAACATCAGAATAAGAATGTTCTAAACAATTAGAATGATAACACTTCAAAACTATCAGAATAAAAATACTCTAAACAATTAGAGTAAGAATACTATAAACAATTAGAACAATAATGCTCTAAAAAATTAGAATAAGAATACTGTAAACAATCAGAACAATAAAACTCTAAAGAATTGTAGTAAGAATTCTCTAGACAATTAAAACACTAATACTCAAAAGAATTGTAAAATGAGAATACTTTAAACATTTAAAATAAGAATACTCTAAACATTTAAATATAATACTTTAGACATTCAGAATAAAAATACTCTTATAGGAATAAGAATACTCTTAACAATTAGAATGGAAAAACTTGGAAACTATCAGAGTAATGTGTATGAATACTTTAAATAATTAAAATAAGAATAATCTAAAGAAAAAAGTTTAACTTCTACGCACTATCAACAACCGGAACAAGCATAAATTGTCGGCATTAAACGTGAACAATAGCTTTTGGTGTAAGGATCAAAGCTAATAAGTGAAAGTTTCACGCAATCCCGAAGAGGGGAATACAGACTCATCGCCAGGAAATATTAAAAGACCGAAAACAAATAGATTTGTGTCTGCTTGACAGATCGTACGTTACCACCTTATCGAGATAAGACAGGAAACGGGAGAAAGCTAGACGACGATAGCAGATTTTATCGGTTTAGGGGCCAATGCATCCCTCGAATCCATTCATCTTTCAAAGGTAACAAAGTTCTAGGTTAATCCATTTCTTTGCAGAGTCCAAAACACTGCAAAGGTATCCAAAATCGACGGCTGCAACTTTTACAAAATGGAATTCGCGATGGCTTAATTGTCATGTGATGTATCCAGAGCTTTTTAGCTCACTTGGATGTAGAAAATCCGTTAGATCTTGGAGTCAGACGTGAACTACAAGTAGACTGAGCATTGCTATTGAGAGGAGTTTCAAAAAGAGTGACCAACTTGTTGACTAGTGTCACGTGACTCTCCTGTGAAAATTGACTTGTTTGGCCTATTTGGTTTTGTGTCACCTCGTGTGGCGATATAATATCTTATGACAGGGTAGATGTATGAATATGCATTTCTATACAATGGCGACAAAACCGGATAATCAATCAATGGACCTATCAGATGATGAATCAGTGGGCGTCCTCTCTCGTCCCATGGACCAATTAGATGATGAATGTTAGGTTCCACCCAGCAAACGAAGTAGTCTAAAGGTCACTTTACTACTAATTTTGGTCACATGATCCTGGGCACATAAATAGGTTGTCATAGCTCACTCTACTTTTATACTTCCTCTATGGTTGGAGTGAATCTTCGTATATATAGGTTTAATATAGGTTAATCAATCACATCGATGGAATTTCAGTCTTTCTTATGCATAAATTGGGATGCAAATTCCTACATCTCAAGGTTTACACTCTGAATCATTGTATTAAAATAACACTGAGATATTCCAATTACCACAACAAAATAGTTACCCCCAAAAATATACCGCTGGCCATCGAAAGTGCAACATTATGAAGGAAGCATCCAATGGCCTTGAAATTTGCAAGATGCGCAGATCATGGAAAGATATGTAAATGACTAGAAGTGCAGCGCATATGCAAATTAAGTGAGACGTAACACACCCTTATAAGCAGTTTTAATTTTGTAGTACTACAGAGTCGGTTTTAAGCATTGGGATTGTGCTTTCTCGCTGTTGCTCTGCATAGGAAGTTTAATAATGATTCGTCAAAAAGTACGGTAGTTATACGAGTATGTTTCTGAGTTTGACAGATGAGGAATTGGGGCTTATCGAGACTGCGGATCATCCTTCTAGGAAATTGGCGCTGGTGTTGGACGATATCAAGCCATAGTGATGTGAATATGGATCGGTGGATCAGATAAACTGACGACGCGAACAATTGCAGCAGCCTCATCACACCACCGAAACAAGAGGACAGACACCTTGTGTGCATGGTCCATACGGATCGCACTGCAACGTGAAAACGCTTAACTAAACAATTTAAGATGTGTTGTACAGCATTCTGGTCAGTAAATACAATTCGATGTCTTATGCAGTAGCGAGGAATTTTTTCAAAATTCCGACTACGTTTGCCTCTACACCACAAGCCAATGACGTCGCACATGGTCAAACGAATAGCACGACATCCTCTTTTCAGACGAATCTCGATTCTGTCTACAGAATCACAATGGTCGCATCCAAGTCTGCGGCGCTGCGATAAGCATTACCATACTGATCCTTCGCCTAGCGTTATGATATGGGGAACCATTGGATTCTACTCTCACACCTACCTAATAATACACACTGCCAGTACACTCAACAGCTACATCTTTGAAGTTTTGGAGCTTGTTCTCCTTTATCTTCAGGGCTTGTCTGCGGCCAGTATTTTACAGGACAATGTGCGACCACTCGTGATATACAACGTACAGCGATTCTTCAATGTCCACCAGGTTTCACTTCTTCGATGGCGCGCCAGTTCACCAAATCTGTCGCCCATCGAACACGACATCGCCTATCGACTGGTAGGGACACCACAGACCACCCGCGCATATGTCAGGTGTGGCAACGTGTTAAAGCAGCGAACAGCCTGTGGACTGATGTACTCCAAACATACATCCAAAGCCTTTTTCTTTCAATGCCAAAACATGTTGCAGTAGTTATTGTACCCATGGTGGCTACACAAATTACTGATTCCTTCGGCGTTTCGCAAACCGAATGGAACTGTCGAATATCAATCATTTCACCCTTGTGCCTTATGTTATGTGTATAATAAATATGGTATTGATATCTAGTTCTCTTCATGGTGTTGCATTTTCAATGATCCAGGAGTGTAGAAAATATAAATATTATCTAAAATAGGACACGCAGTAGTAAAAATAAACCTCTGTCCCAAAATTTTGTTCCGAAATAGTTGTCGCGTTAAAAGATGGAAAAGTAAAAGATTTAATCGTAAATTCAAAGGTTTTTGTTTCTATACATTCGTTAAATATATGGTTAAATATTACATATTAAGACATTTTGACCTTTTACACAGCTTCATTGCAATTAATGTTACTTGGAGGGCGATTTTCGCGTCTACTTTTCTTTCTTAACCGCCTTGGTGGTTTTCTAGACGAGGTATCTCGTGTCATTAGCAAAACTGACTAGATTTGATGGACGAGATATCTCGTCGAAAGCACTTGGAGGGTTGAGGAGTACAATTTTGTAGATGACATCATTACACTTCCCATATACGATTAGAATGTTAAGAAATGTTTTCTAACTTTAATTTCTAGATTATCTTAAAAAGTTATTCGAATTTATTTACTGGCCTGTTTACAACAAAAAGGACGTTTCTAGTGGCATTCTTAGGTTGCCTTACCCTAAGAAGGTTCCAGGAATCCTTAGTATAAGAGTAACCGCTAATAAATGTTCTCGTTGGTACAGTTCACTTCAAAATTGAAGATAAACTTAACATTGTAATAAAAACTTGTAAATATTATTTATTTTGAGGTAGAGGGATTAGTTAAGTATAAAATCTTCCAAAATATTGACTAATAGGTCTCGAACGACTCAAACTTAGTCTACTAGACGACTAACAATAAACGACCTAATGTTGTTTCTCATTTCCTCTTGGTAAGTCCTGCTACAGTAAGTCAAAAAACGACACGTCTGCAAAACGATCAATAAAGCAACTAATAATAAATCCTGGATCTATTCTTGGTGCATTATACAAGTCAGATCAATTGTTATCTTATCACACTTCTTAATGATATTTGTGCTCTTTCGTCTTTAGACGTGGCCTGAAGGGCTTAGTTGAAAAAAAGTGAGTGGTGCCAACACTAATAAAGGATAACATTTAAAATAGAATTTCACGTGTGTTTTATTTTAGTCCTGAAGATGGTGAACACGTTGATCCAACGAAATGGCCAGAGATGATTTTCGTTTTTAATCGTTTTTCAAAACGTTTATATAATTATTAAATAAGAATACTCTTAAACCTATTTTATTAGCAAATTTACTATTTCATGACATTTTAATTTCCGAAAATTTTAATACCATTACCATAAGTTTACCATTGTCACCACGTGATTTGGCAGTTTTTTATGACCGTTATTACGCGACGATATTTTTACAGACAACTTTTAAACAAAAACTTTAATTTACTAAGGTTTTAAGATGTTCATCATTGTCATCAGGTGATTAGACAATTTAATTTGTGACCACTATTTTACGGCAGCAGTTTTGCCCATATAGTTTTTAAAACAAAAACTTAAATTCGAAAGGTTTTACACATTTACAATTTTTATAAGGCTATTAAGCAATTTAATAACCACTATTACACGGAGGTAGTTTTGCAGATAGTTTTTTAGCAAAATTTTAATTTATGAATGTTTTAATACGTTTACCATTGTCAACAGGCAGTTTACTATAACCATTTTTACGTTGCCAAATTAAATAATAATTTTTTAAACAAAATTTAATTAATACAGGTTTTATTGCATTTATAACTTTTATCGCGTGATTGAGCAGTTCACTATCATCACTGTTACACGACGATAGTTTTGTTATCGCTTCCAATACATACTGCCGAGAAAAGGAACACAGCAAAACAGGAATTAATATTCAAACGTGACTTATTCGAATAAGTATGCCTATTTATAAGCATACTCAAGTGGAAAACTTTCACGATATTAGCTTATCGAATACAGCTTTGAGCTCCTGCATCTCGAAAGCAGAAATTATGCACGGAGTTGGTGTAGAGTGTAATCTCCCAAAGATTAGCTTGGACAAACAGGTCACGTTTATAGAGAACTTTGTAATGAAGTCACATTCAGGCGTCCGCGTTCTTTTGAAATTATTGAAGCACTTAGGAGTGGTATTCAGGAGTCTAATATGGTTCGTCAATAAGCCAGCGTGAGACAGCTAAATATACCCGCATTAAAGTCTACCAGACTTTATTAAAATTTAATAAACTCATACTGAGCGAAGTCTTGGATAACTGCTGCTTGCAACATATTCCAAAACTACTTTTGGATCAAGTGCGTAGAGATAAAGATTCGGAACGAAACAGTTATAGAAATTGAAGTATAATGTAGTGGGAGCATATAAATTTCTTTATCCTCCCAAATGATTTCGACGAGATATCACGTACATCAAGATTTGACCAATTTCTCTAATGACGAGAGATCTCGTCATCAAGATATTGCCGATTTTTTTATGATGAGAGCAAGATCTGGTCAGTCTTCTTCTAATGACGAGATATCTCGTCCGTCAAGATCTGGTCAGTTTTGCTAATGACGAGATACCTCGTCGAAACAACCACCAGGTTGGGTTAGGTTTTATGGTACAAGAGCCATATTTCGCCATGTTGCGCCAAGCACAAGGTAACGTCTCGTAATGGACATACACACACAAAGTTTTACAGACACAGAAGAGAGAGAGAGAGATTCACCCAAGGAGGAATTGAACTTGACAGGAATCAAACCTACGCCTCCTACAACTCTCGGGTTGCTAGTGCAGTGGGTATACCCACTGAGCTCCGATAACCACCAGGAGGGTTAAATGGTGAAAGTAATATATAGTCAATTTATACAACTTGATTATACTTACATGCATTTCATTTACAAATCAAGAAACAGTTAACCTTTACGCATTTAATCAAAAACATCTCTTGAATGGAGTGCACATAAGTAAAGATTCTCAACAAAATAGTAGGGAATAATCAGATAGAAACATGGTCAAGATTCATAATTAAGTAATCTATGGCCATTTGCACTCATTAACATAGTCATCATCGTAACCATAATCATGATCGCACTTAAAAAAATCTAGATTTTAATCATCTACCAAATCGGCAAACGAACGGTTTTCCGATTCACTATTCCACAGAAATGTTCCCCAAATTGTTTTTAATTATCAATGAAATAGTAATTGTATGATGCTTTTCAAATATCGGTGCTTAATGAATTTGGCTATTGATTTGTTTCGGGTTATGTATGGTGCAAGGTCCAGAAAAAGGACATAAATGAAGTTGAAATGCCAAGCATGGTGTTCTTACATATACAATATATAATTAAAGAGCAAAATTTCCTTTTTTCCGCTGTTTTTTCGGAAATTGAAAGTTGAAATGTAGTGCATAAAAATATGTGCATGCGCATTAAAGCATTTCCTTCTCAAATATTTTTTCAATCCCTGTCAGTAGATTGATTTCAACCTCTTCGAACTATCAGACTTTGATGGAAATAGTTTCACTAATTTATATGTTGTCCAGCGTCAAGTTAATCATTTGACTCATTCTGTGTACCTATATTAAAGACTGAACTTATTTAATTTCGTTGTGGCCTCAAATGTTCTCAAGTTGACGTGACGTGGAAGTTTAGAGAGTGGGATGCCAGCTCAGGCGTTGACTTGTCATCTGACTGTCGGTCAAAATTAAGGTGTTGTCCCCTGATCTTTCACTTCGGGATTGATCCCGAACCATAAAAAATAGCCCTTTGTGTTACTCCAGTGCGACGTTAATCACAGCGATATATAAGTGTAGAGCACGACATTGTCTCTTTAATCTAACACTCTCAAAGAGCATCAAAAAGGTGAACCTATCAGAAATCACCAGTCTTCTCAATCATTTCATACTTACACCCCAGTATGTCCTATTTTGGACCTTGCAAAATAAAGGACATACAACCAAACGCGCATATCGTAACTGAATGGATAATCTATTCACCGTCTGTCAGACTGAATGTCTGGAGATTCATGATGAACCTAATGCATACATATACCCTTACATATTTTTTAGTTGATAATATAGATAGTTTGGGTCGCGGTAGCAGTTGTAAGTGTCACGGATAAGCAACTGGAAGGTTGGGCGTTCAAAACTCGAATCAACCAAAGACAGTCGAGTACGTTGGGGCTGGTGCACGTTAATCGATCGTGTCACAAAGCCCCCACGTTGGCGTGGTGTGAAATTTCGGATAGTGAAGTGCCAGCTCAGGTGTTGATCTAGTCATCTGACCGTGGTTCAAAACTACGAGTTGTTCTCTTGGGATTGATTCCGGACCGTCGTCAATATCCCGTTGTATTGCTCCAATGCGACATTAATTCAACTACCAACACCTTTTCAATTTAAAACATTATTTATTTTTGCAAGTTATTCAAACCTCCGATTCTCACATTTCGCTGGCATTTCTCTTTCAAAAAAACTAATCCACAGATCTGTAGCTTAAACGAATCGAATCAATCCGCTTGAGTTTCGGTACAAATTAAATCAAACTCCTTTCCCCGAATGTTTTTCCCCTTGCGGACATAAAAAAAGATCCCAGAAATCTGCATAAAGAACACACATTCGACCACACCTACTTCTAATTCCCGAATTTACTTTTAATCTCCCCGACCTTCGCCAAACGACTCTACCTCCTCGCTACCACCCTCGTTTCTTTTTTCCCTCTGTCTCGGAACTAAATGTAAATCGCGCCACCCCCTCCAAGAAATCACTTTACTTGGAAATGACTTCATTCTGTTATCTGAGTTGTTTGCAGGAAGGGGGAGGCTGCAGCAGCAACTTTTCGATCCGACTCAAACGGCCCCCTCTAACGGGAGAAGAATTTATTACACCTAATGGCTCGACTAAGGGGAGGGGGCGAGAAGAACGATTTACGGAAAAGATAAACTTTATTTATGACGCCGTGGAAAGAGGAACACGGATTAAGAGTACGGTTGAAGCTTTAAAAGATTTGAGAAGCGAAGGGTTTAGAAAAAAACCCGCCCATATACGTATAAAGCGCCACGAAATAAGTTACGTGGTGAAATAATAATCTGTTTCGAAACTAGTCCTGAGACGGATCCTTTGGCTAATCGATACTTTTGAATGGGGGAAGTGTTTGGTGAGGGATCTTTCTCTTGGGTTTAATATTCTCACAGATCCTCGTGGGACGGCGTTTTTATTTATTTGAGGTGGGTTTCCTCGCGATGAAAGGCGGGCAGTGGTTTATTTCTGACTTGGAAATAATATTCCAAGCTGTGTGTAGATTTATGCGGATGTAAATCGCTGGGTGAAATATCGCCATGCCGAGGGTGGCATGTTGGATTACCGATAACTTTTTCGGCGATGGTTGCGGGTCAAATTTAGTTTGGGGAGAGAAGTAAATGAGTCTTCTTTTTGGATATCGCGTTTGAGTAACGATTTGTCGGCCGCATTTTGCATCATAATGGTTTAATGATTTGGAAAGAACCCCCGAGAGGAACATGATTTTAATAAGTTTTCGCCTTTGAAAGATGAATCTCGTAAATGGAAAGACAATATATTTCTTTTCTATAGCCTCCACTTAAAACAAGATATTTGGATATTATCACTTTTAATTTTTGAACCTCCAAGTGGTTTTGACGACGCATCTCGCCCATCAAGATCCGACCAGTTCTGCAATGACGAGATATCTCGTCATGAAGAATGCCGATTGAATTCTGAGTGATGAAGATATTGCCAGTTTTTGATGATGGCGTGAACCAGATCAAATCAGTTTTCTAATGACGAGTTTTCTCGTCAATCTAGATCTGGTCAGTTTTGCTAATGACGAGATACCTCGTCGGGACGACCACAAGGAGGGTTAAAGACCCGAATAGCAAACTTGCCAAACGCAATTGTGGTAACCGTCCCCTCCGTAAAGTCCGTGTTTTAGTATTTTTTTATTAGTTCATTTGTTCACTGTTATGCTAGAAAATGTTTTTTTCTCAAAATCGAAATACTTACACTTGTTTACGTAATGCTAACACACACGTCAAAAAATACTGAACAATACTGAATTCGAGTCACGCAAGGTCACTTGATCTGATTCCAATAATGCTCGCTTAGAATGCTCTTGGATTTGACATTTCGACCACACAAGAGCAAAGTGGTTATCTTGTGGTTGTCTCGACGATATATCTGTCATTAGCAAAACCGACCAGATCTTGAACGAGGCATCTCGTCATTAGATAAAAACTCATCGGACTTTGATATCGTCATCATTAAAAAATCGACACTATTTTGATGACGAGATATCTCGTCATTAGCAAAAATTGGTTAGATCTTGATAGACGAGATATATCGTCGAAACCACTTAGAGTTTTAAACAGATAAAGAAACCAGAAGTAGATAAACAGCTGGAAACTAAGTCAAGTATTAAAAGCTTCGAAAAATGACTTATAAAGACGATAGAAAAGGTTAATAGCTATTTCGAAGGACCTAAACGTTCAACATCGTGGCCATAGTTAATTTGATTTCCAATGGCAAAGGCAAGATGCAAACAAAAGAAATACAACACAAACTACTGCAATGCAACACAGGCGAATTCTGCGCCATTCGTAAACGAGGAAGTACAGAAAAAAGGAATATATTCTAAGTTCTCTCCCTCTCTAGCATCGGGAAATCTCAGTCTCTATGAATTGCTATGCAGCGAAGCAGGTGGGATCTGGTCAGGCTGATTACAAAGTAGTCAGGAAGGTTCGGTGACAATAACAATTCTATACAGATGGGCGGCAAGACAATCATGCCCATTATGACCAAAGTAAACAGATTCGCGTTTAAATATTGGTTTTAGTGAAATAGTATTGACCGTCCACTTTTTTTATTAATCCATTCTAGGTCATATGCGAAGTTTGGTAAGGATTTGTGTCAAAGTCTTAATTACATAGGGAGTAGTGGCAGCACCTTAAAAAAATTGAGTATTTCTCTTCTTGATTACTTTAGTCCTGATGGTAGTGGAAGTTTTGCTCCACCGAAATGGCTATTGATCTTTTCTATCATCTTTAGAAGCTTTTAATATTTGACTTATGGAATAGAAGGTGCTGGTACAGATAAAAAGTACGCAATCTAAAATGAACACCAAAGTAGTTCCAAGAATTTGGGGTAGATAGACGATTCAGCTGAAATCGATATTTTACTGTGAGGGAAATGAAACGAACACAACTTACAAAATGTATTAGCCCTAAGTGGTTTCGACAAGGTATCTCGTCTATCAAGATCTCACCAATTTTGCTAATGCTTGACGAAATATTTCGTCATCAAGATGTTACCGATATTTTGATGGTGAGATCAAGATCTGGTCAGTTTTTTCTAAATACAAGATATCTTGTCCATCAAGATCTAGTCAGTTTTGCTAATGCCGAGATACCTCGTCGGGAGAACCACCAGGAGGTTAATATGAGAGCATTTAATAGTGACCCATTTTTCTCGGATACGTGAAACAGTACAGGTATCTGAAGATATAAAAGTACATGTAAAAAAGTATATGCTTTTTCGGTTATTTCTTTTATGAAAAATTTTAAAATACTGTGGTGAGAGAGGAAAACGATATTTTCAATTCAGAGTGCTGTAAACTTATAAGTCAGAGACAAAATGATCAATGCTTTGTCAAGAGTGATGTAAGAATAAATGTGATTATGGATGATTAAAATCACAAATTAAGCAAAAGTACAGGTACCATTTTTGTAAATAATTACAAATTGTTGTATTGCATCATTTAGTCATTTCCATTACAATCCCCTTTAATTTGAATTTGTTTTTCATAGTCTGAAATTTTACTCGACCTATTTCAATGTAATGAATATTCATTTTATGATTAACCCGAGTTTGTTCGGGTTGAATTGTTTGTAATTCGTTGTAATATTACTTAAGGTTATTCCTATGGGGACTTCGAATTGATTTAGCCCCCTCTACAGACCCAGGACAAATAGAACTGGGGTTAATATCTAGCCTGTTTCCCGCATGATTCTAAAGAATGCTTGTATGAAATTTGATGTGAATTGGTCAAACTGTGATAGTAAGGTTACTCAATGTTATTCCTATGGGCATTTCGAATTGTTTTTAGCCCCCTCTGCACACCTAGGTTAAAGAGGACGGGGTTAATATTAAGCCTACTTTATCCGCAGGGTTCCAAAGAATAAGTGTACCAAATTTGGTGTGGATTGGTCAAACGGTGAAGATTCGTATAGAGAACAGACACAGGTGCCAACTCTACTTTATATAGAGAGAGATAATGCTTATTACAATGTTTTTAATATCATCGATAATAAATTAGCGTTTTTGGTTATACTATAACCAAATATATAACTTGGTTATATGTAACTGTAAAGTTAATAAACGTGTGCAAGATGTTAAAAATAGTACTAAAAGACATACCTTTCATTACTCGGAACGTTTTTGAATAAACAATTGATAATCACTTAAAAATGTTTAGCTTAAACTATCAAAAGTTAAAATTTATGAAGATTGGCCCTTTAAGTGGTTTTGGAGAGTTACATAGTCCATCAAGATATCTGGTCAAGTTTGCCAATCACGAGATATCTCGTCCATCGAAATCTAGTCAGTTTTGTGAATGGCGAGATACATCGTCAAGACAAAACTTCCCTATTTCTATAAGGGAAATGAAGATCCAAATAGGTAATGGTAATTAATTAACATCGCACTGGAGAAACACAACGGGCTATTGGCGACGGTCCGGGATCAATCCCCAAGGGAAAGATCCGAGGACAACACCAAGTAATTTGGAACCCCGGTCAGATGACGAGGCAACACCTGAGCTGGCACCTCCCTCTCCAAACTTCCACACCACGCCAACGTGAGGACATTTGAGGCCATGATAGATTTGTACACAACGGTCTTTGGTAGGATTCGATCTCGCAAACCTCCGGTTGCTAATGCGTTACTTTTTCAACCGTGCCCGGTTTTGTATGAGGTTTATATAAAAGGCAGTTTTCAAGGCGAATATAAACCACCAGGGAGTCAAATGCAGGAAGAATATACAGTGAAATAAACTTTGGGATTGAAATTTACCTTACACATGTTTAAATGTCATAAAACGAGGTGCGTGCCAACGGATTAAAACAATAGCAGAATTTTATTTTGTCCATTCCAGTCTATTTCAAGAACAGTGTTTTATTAAAAGTATGAGAATCAACTCATAACAGTAAGATAATGGGTTTGAGCACCAATAAAATGCCTATTATCTCAAGTCTCAGGGACTGATAGACTTGGTGTAAATTATTTATGCCAAGGGAGTTAAGTAACAACATACTATTATATTTCCAATGATAAAAAATTCGATTGACTATTGCATTAAACAAACTACGTTACAAACAGAACTAACCTAAGATAAACCTTGCAATAAAGTTAAGTAACAACACATACTATTATATTTCCCCCCTCGGAGATAGATCTTTAAGTGTGTACGGGCTGCACGAACTAGAGGTATCGTAGTAATCTATTCTTTACCAATGGGACTTATTGTCTCTGGTAAACGGGTCGCGACACTAGGATGCCAGTGTGATCACTTTCTTCTCTTTATCCTTTCGTTTTACAATAACTTGACATTGTCTTGTAGTTTGCTCAGTTTAGTCAAAGAAGCCCTTACGCCATACAACCCAAAACCAAACAACCATTACATTTCCAATGATACAGAATTCGATTGAGAACTGCAATAAAAGACTACGTTATAAATAGAAGCAACCCGAAACATAAACCTCGGAATAAAGTAGAAACATATTGTATTTCTAATGACACAGAATTCAGTTAAGAATTGCATTAACCCTCCAGGTGGTTTCGACGAGATATCTCGTACAAGATCTGGTCAATTTTGTGACTGACGAGATATCTCGTCTAGACTAAACCGCCATATTACTTCAAGGGAAAATGAAGATTCAGTGAGACCAAAAAAAACTCTTCCTTGCCTAGAACTGGTGACTGTTTGGAACAGGATTTTACATCAGACTGGTTAATATAGGCAATATTCGACTCGAAGATATACCACCAGGACAAACTACGTAACAAACAGAACTAGCCCAAAACATAAATTAAGTAACAACAACATACTATTATATTTCCAATGATACATAATTCGATTGAGAGAATTGTATTAAACAAATTACGTAACAAAACACAAACAGAAGTAACCCAAAACATAAACCTCGGAATAAATACCCCCATTTTGCTTTTAAACAAAACACAAATGAAACCGAAGCTCTCTGAAGCCAAAATAAAGGCTTATGTCACATTGTTTTAAATATTTACCACCGCAAGGGACACAGAGCCATTTATTACCAGGTAAAATTCGGGAAAGAAAGCTGTAGATTTTAAATGACTTTGAAACCGTTCCAATTTTTTCTCCTCTTCAGACACTATCTATTGCTTAAATGAAAGGGGAGTGACATTTATTTCTCCTGTCATTTTATGGGCCGCTGCCACTTACTTAAAATTTATCTTTGTTATAAGGGAATCTGTTTCGCGCATATGCAGGGAGGCTTTATGCGTTTTCGATACCGGAAAAATGCTTAGCGGCGACCGCGAGGGAAACGATGATGTACACGAGTGTCTGTCAATATTTGCTGATATTGATTGCCAATGATAACGCGCATAGGAAAAATATGATATACATCCCATATTAGACATCGCAATTTTTTGTGCTTTAAAATATTCTTCATAAATCTTCGGCACGGTTCAACAAAAATAGTGTAGAAAGCAGGGCAGAAGGGAGGAACTTACAGGGGGAACAGGCCCCTGATTCTTTCCCGCCTTTAACTGTCTGAGCGTCACGGGATTTCCGAGTTGTGTAAAACTGCTTTTCCCTCACAACGCATAACAACTAATAACACATCTATTGGTTGAAAGAATCCTGAGGAAGATTCTATTGGACAAGAACGTCAAAATAGATTGGAAGCCCCGCAGAGAAGAATGAGGTCGCGGAATGGATATATGCGTCTGAACCCCTCAGAAAGTTAGACAAAAGTGCCTTTTGCAAAGAATGTCTTGAATCATCAACTTTAATGAAAAAAATTAAATGAATTGTTTGTAATATTTGTTTTTTAGCTTTGAATCTTCAGTTTATTCAAAGGGCCGCGGTGGCCCGGTTGGAAGAGTAACGGGCTGACAACCGAAGAGTTGCTAGTTCGAATCCAACCAAAAGACGGTCGTGTACAAAGGGGGCTGGTGCACGTTAAATCTATCGTGGCCTCAAATGTCCTCACGTTAGCGCGGTGTGGAAGTTTGGAGAGTGGGGTGCCAGATCAGGTGTCGCCTCGTCATCTGACCGTGGTTCAAAATTACGTGGTGTTGTCCGTTCCTTTCCCTTCGGGATTGATCCCGCACCGTCGTCAATAGTCCGTTATGTTTCTCTAGTGCGACGTTAATTAATTACCATTACCAGTTTATTCATTTGCGTATTCCTAAGCGTTTTCTCTATAATTTAAATCTGGAATCGTGGTTTGTGAATACTGAACATAATGCCTAGTATACATTTAGCAGTTCAGCAGCAGTGGCTAATGGGCAAACGCACTGAGAAATGCCCATGAATTTGTTTTGATAATTTTCTTATAAATCTGGAGGTAAGTTACGTACCTTTTAAACTGTTGAAAAAGGTTTTAACAATCTTCTGTTTAACAGCACTTTCACCGATTTTCCAAATCGGGTCTCACACACTCTATGTGGATTGCCATGAATACTAATGAGAAAAGATGAATTCATTTGTTCTTAATTTTGTCCTTAAATTATTTAGCAACACACTTAAACGATTGTTTTTATTCGAGGAATGTTTTCTACTGTCAACTACTCAATTCACTTCATTTAAAAAAGCGTCCATTTAATTAATTTTAGTTTTGAATTTTTTGTGGGGCCACTCAGAAACTGATCGAATTGGGCCCCACACTTCGCGTGGCCGCCCTGAATGAGCCCACTCGTGCTCGAAATTTCGTTCGAAACTTAATCCTTCAAACGGTTTCGACGAGATATCTCGTCTATTAAGATATGACCAATTTTTTTAAAAAGACACCCCGTCATTAAGATATTGCCGATTTTTTGTTGATGACACTACCAAGATCTGGTCAGTTTTTTCTCATGACGAGATATCTCGTCCACCAAGAACTGGTCAGTAGTGGTAATGACGAGATACCTCGACGAGACTACCACCGAGGGTATTAAAAAACTCGGTATCGAATTTGGATAACAAAAGCACTCGGTTAATTGGAGCTCGGATAATCAAGGTTTAATTGTACTTTTCACACTTCTCTTTACTCCAAACTGATCTTGTCTTAAGTCAAAGATAAGAGCACTAAATAAACGTATCGCATATAGCGGTTTAAATAATAGCTTCCAAAATAATTCATAACTTTATGTTTTATTTCCACATATTCAAGGAAAGAATAGTGTGAAAAATCCATTTATTATTTCAGTTAGGATTAATGATTCTTGGGAATATTACGCTATTAAATGAGAACTTATTTTTATAAGCATCAAGTTCTATAACATAGTGCGGTTTAAGCGTACTGTATTATAGGAGTTGATGGGGGGTACGAAACTATTATTTCGTACTTTTGTACGAAACTTTTATTTAAACCGTACTATATATAATTCAGTACCATTTAAATAATAGCTTCAAAAATAGTTCATAATTTGTTTTATTTTAATATATTGTATTTAAAGAAAGATAGCGTGAAAAACCCATTTATTCTTTCAGTCTGGATTTGTGAGGCTTGCAATATCACGCTATTAAGCGAGAACTTTATTTCTATAAATACCAAGCATTATTTATGCATTGTTGAAGGTTGAAGTAATTGCCCTTATATACTCTGCATGGATATTTTAATACCATAAAATGACAAAAGTATTTCACAACTATGGAAATAAACCAGGAGTGATTTAAATTGTTTTAGACATAATCCGTTAGAGAGATATTTTAAGACCACTTCCAGAGGAGTTAAGCGCATAAAGCATTATGAGGAGTATTTAAAGAGAACGAAAAAACGAAAAAAGACCAATATATACCATTTTAAGTTCGGTTTCAATTTTATTCATTTTTCTCAGACTTACTGAGCCCAAAAAAGGAGCTCTTACGCTTCAACCACGGGAAGGGTCAGGAGCAGTTAAGCCTAACAAATTGGCGAGCCAAATATATCCATGTTTGCCTCCGTTTTCCTTCTTTTTTTGTATCACGGTCCTAAGAACACCGACTGATGCTCTAATCTCATCCCGAATGATCGATTCCTTCAGGAGGAGTTCCTGTAGAAGATCCGAGTGGCTTAAAATATTTGGTATCGCTTTTTGAATCTTGAGGAAGAGCGCTAAACTAAGGAACGGCGTTTTGAAAAAAAGGGGAAGAGAAACATAATACTTCTTTCTTTTAAGTTATTACCATTGTTTTATTTTCTTTTTCGCCCTCAACCGGTATTCTTTTGAGGGAGTTCTGGAAATAAATTGAAAAGAATTATACTGTGAAGAAAAGCAACCAATCAAGCTTTCCACATATATATGAAGTTTGAAAGTTTTAGTGTTTTCGGGGAGTTTGGAATAATCTTTATTTATGTAGTGTTCAGTTCGTAGATACTGAAGGGGTTTTAGATTTTTTTTGTGCTTGAGTGTTATAATCTCAGTCGAGTAGTGTAAATTAACTAGAGGTAAAAATCGAACAATTCCAAGTACGAGAATAGAATTAGCGAAATGAGTTTTATTGGGATATAATCTTTCTTAAGAATTTTAACCCTTCTGGTGGTGTCTCGACGAGACATCTCGTCATTAGAACAAAACTGACTAGATCTTGATGGACGAGATATCTCGTCATTGGAAGAAAGCTGACCAGATCTTCAACACGTCAAAAGAAATTAGGCAATATCCTGATGACGAGATACCCCGTCATTAGCAAAATTGATCAGATCGTGATGGATATACCTCATACTTAGCAAAATTGATCAGATCGTGATGGATATACCTCATCCTTAGAAAAATTGATCAGATCTTGATGGATATACCTCATCCTTAGCAAAATTGATCAGATCGTGATGGATATACCTCATACTTAGCAAAATTGATCAGATCGTGATGGATATACCTCATCCTTAGAAAAATTGATCAGATCGTGATGGATATACCTCATCCTTAGCAAAATTGATCAGATCGTGATGGATATACCTCATCCTTAGAAAAATTGATCAGATCTTGATGGATATGATATCGTTGAAACCACTTGGAGGGTTAAAAATATTTCAAGTAAAATAAAAGCTGTGTGTATAATTTTTACTGTACGTAAATATTTTTATGATTGTTTCAAATGTTTTAATTGATGTTCATTGATTGAATGGCTTTTATAATTTACGTACTACATGGTACATTACTTACTAGTTTAAGAATCTTGATAACTCTCTCTATTGTTACTGTATAACTATTTAAAATCTGCTCGAAATTCATTTTTTTTCAATTGTTGGTATATTATCGTCGTTAGATAATACTGCAGAACATGAATTGACAGTATAAAATTATAGCTGCTATATTTTATTGTTATAGAATAACAATCACCCTAATTTCTTTCTATTATCTTATTGATTCGTTCTGCGTATTTTATGACCATATTTTTAAATTTATAGATTTATGTGGGGATAAGAATTCTCTTTAGGGACTTGTCTCAGAAATGCAAAAATTTTATTAACTCAAAATGCGAATGAGAAATAGTACCATCAAGAGTTATATATGTACGTTTCTTGATATTTTCCTTTTCATTGGCAATTAAACTATGTGTATAGAATCAGAGTAAAGACTTGATATAAGGTTAAAAAACGCCTTTTTTAATAAATCTTATATTTAACCGTACACTGAAATTGTATACATTAACTGAGTTTTGAATCAAGTCATAAACCATGAAAAGAGAGCATTGAAATTATTGATTTTACTTTATATTAAGAGCAACTTATTACATTTTATTATATGGGTGAATCCATTCAAATTCAAGCAATAAAAAATAAAATATTCGCCTCACACCACCTTCGATTTTTTTAAATTTAGTATATGATGGCCAGTGGCGTATGTTAAACTATGCCATGTTTATTTTTTGCAAAATAATTTTTTTTCATGGAAATAAGACCCTTTTAATAGCGGTCAAAAATATTCAATTTTACTTTTCAAGAATGTCGCGTAGCACTTAAAATTCTAAAAAGTAGAGATAAACTTGTTTTGTTTCTGCTAGTGATACTTGAATGTACTGTTCGTAAAAAAAGGAAAAATAGTATCTTTTGAAATTGGATTAGTTTTTTAAAAGTTTGGCATGAAACTTGTTGAAGTTTGGTTAAGATTTAATAAAAAAAAGCCATCTTTAAAATTTGTGAAACTTTTTGTAAGTTCATTAGAATGTTGTTAATGTTGTTGCCAATCCCTATGTAGCTAATGCAGTTTCTCAAAGATTGAATTTTAATAGCCTTCATTGTAAGATATCGTCGAAATTTCAACCGCTAAAGCGAGCTCGACGAGCGGGAACAACGTTATTCCTCCACTAGTAAATGAGAGCTCGAATCTCCTCAACCAAAAGCTAAAGCACCTTTTTCGATGTGATATTTTAACATGATTCATTATATCTATGTACGTATATATCAATAAAGTGTATGGAACTAAGAATTTTGATAATCCTATAATTCTACTGTTAATAGTTTTAAAAAAAGAAATCAGCCAAGCTCTAATTATTTACCGCGGAACTTAAACTAACTTCTAATTATTTACCGCGGAAATATTCGGGTTGCATATTGCTTCAGGCTTTGTTAGCATTAAAATTTTCACTTGGTAATAACTTTCACACATGGTTTTACTTGCACCTGCTGCAACAAATTATAAAATAAAATAAAGTTACAAAATATACTATTCTGAGAGCTCTAGCAGTGTTGATTGTTTATATTCTACAAACGGATGCTTTTTATCCACCCAGCTGCTTACATGGGGAAGATATTTTTATATAGTGAAATAGTAGCTTTTTAATGTACCAATCATCGTCATGATTGGTACATTAAAAACCTTTACCTTTGTCTGATTACATCGTATTCCTATACATTTTAAATCGTTTAGTATATAATACTCATTTACTCTTAATTCATTCTTGTATTTGGGTATAATTCATTCTGGGATTTTTCATGAAATAAATCTCTCAAGCAAATCAATACATTAAGTGAAAAGCAATTTCAGTTTCAGAATAGACAAATTTAATTATGTCTTTTTATGAAGGGAAGGCACATGAAAATTCTCCTGCAACATCAAAAAATAGTTTTTAAGTAACTAACAAGTTCACTCTTGTTGAAAGTTTTACAATGGTGCGTTTATATGACAAAGTCGGCCTCTTGTTATACACAAAATCCGATCTCCTAATATTGTGACATGAGAGTGTAACTTTTCAAGAAGCGAAGATGATTTAAAGTAAGTTTATTTACTTATAAGGCTGTATTTAGTTATGAATTGCATTCGTGAAGTTCAACATTAAAATAGTCATTTATTGAAATATCCGTTGTATGCTTTCTTGGAGTTTTATGTGGCAGAAAGGACATAAACACTTTCGCCGAATTTAACAAATCTCTGAATTTATTGTAATTAATAAAGTAACTAATATTCAAATTGGCAACTTTTCTTATTGTTTTAAGTAAATTGAAATTTATATCATCATTTTATCTGCGATGTTAAATATATTACTGAACTTCGTAATTTTTCTTATCTATGTAATTTTATAACTGCTTTACGAGGATTTATAGGGTATTACGGTTTGTGCTACTAGTTTCAATACTGTTTAAATGTTTTAATTTAGTTATAGGAATTTATTAATATTTTAAATATGTAGTTTATTACTCTTTCTATCAAAGCAATTACAGTGTATTTTTTAAATTTGGTTTTGTAGTGAGATGAACAGAAAAAATTATGATATGTTTGTGAAATTTTGTGTAAATGTTTAATATATAATTTTGTGATAGATAATTTATTCAAACTAAGTAAATACTGTAAATTATTCTGTTAATTTTGAGTAAAAAAGTACTTTTAAGTACATATAGCAAGTGTAGTTTTCACTGGCTAAAAGGGAATCCCGATTTAATTTAGAGATTTTAAAACCTTTTCGTCCTTTTATAGGGAATTAGACATGCGCTTAGGGATTTTTCGTACTTCGAAAGTGAATTTGACGGTATTTCATTATTTTCTGATCGCGTCGGGTTTTCCGATCAGGGTCATTACACAAAATAGTTTATTTAAGCTTAACTATTCAAAACTGCAAAAAAGCTCTCACACTGATAAAATATTTATATAGAAACTCATGAAAAAAATAATCAGATTTTTAAAAGATGGCTTTTTTGAGAAAAATGAATTTAAAATTCATATTTCCAATACTATTCTAATAAAATTCTAATGTTTTTTTACAATTTAAGTTTTATGTTACCTGTTGAATTATTTACTTACCACTAATGAAATTAGTATCAATAATTGTTCTAAAGTCTTACAATTGTTTTGATAAAAACAAAATTGGATTATCTTAAATAGAGATGCGATTTTTAACTACGTGATGTACGCTAAGAAAAATAATTTTTAATTTGTGACGTCACTTTCACAGCCTTGTATCTCGAAGCAAAAATTTTTTTTCGAGATTATAAAAAATATGTTGATTCAAGGTGTCCCAAAATGTACCTGTATGCAAAATATCATTCGATTCGAAGATGGTAAGGCGAACAGCCTTCCTGGATTTGAATGGATTCATCCCCTAGTGGTTGTCTCGAGAGGTCATTAAGAAGTGACCAGATCTTGATGGACGAGATATATCGTCATTGGAAGAAAACAGACCAGATCTTGATGACGTCATCATAACAAAACTCCAAAATATTTTAATGACGAGATATCTCGTCATTAAAATATTGGACAGATCTCGGCGGACGAGATATATCGTCGAAACCACTCGGAGAGTTAAAACTAAAAGTAATCTTTCAATTATCTCCCCAAAAATAAATTAAAACTAAAATAAATATTTAGATAATGTCAAATTCTATTTGAAAAATAAAATTCTAATGTTTTTTTACAATTTAAGTTTTATGTTACCTGTTGAATTATTTTAAATACTACCGAACCCTAGCATTTGAGAGCTAATTGTCTTCTAAGAGAAGTTTGTCATTTTCTCATAAAAAAAGGCTCTTTAAAGTAAACATATCTAACTGACAAACACATGGCACTCATAACACATTAAAGAAATTTCACATTATTATTAAAGACTGACTTGCAGTCATTTTAACAAAAATCTAGTTCCTATCTCAATTTTAATTATGCCCTCTCAAAATTATGTTGCGTTTTCCAGTTTATTAATTCTCAATTTTGATCATTTTTAACTTCAAACTGGCGACAGAACATTTCAATTTGACTTCTTTAAAAGCAAGACTATTTTAGTTTTTATTAAGTACATTTCAGTAATGAAGTAAATAAATATACGAAGGTGTGAAAAATGTAGATTTAATTTTAAGAAACGATTGGAAGTTTGTAGCTATCAAATCTGTCTCAGAAACAAACCTGGTTCATTTGTAGTCCTTTACACATTTTCATTAACTTTGAATGATAACCTAAGTTGCACAAAACGTAGAATCAACGACACTAAACAGAAACATGAAATCGAGTCTGATTTCGTCGTGATTCTTTAAAACAGTACTTTTAATTTATAAAAATGATTAAATATACTATCTTTCATCATAATGTATGTGCACATCTATATAGTAAAATTTCTAATGTAATCATTAGTTTATTTTTACTTTTGTGAACCTACCATATCGCTCAGTATATGTATATATATATATATATATATATATATATATATATATATATATATATATATATATATATATATATATATATATATATATATATATATATATATATATATAATATATCTTTACAAACTAAATAACTTTATACATTAACTATGCTTTTAATAGAATACAGAGGTTGTTCGAACATTTTTTGAACGATTTTAATGGACTGAAGATCAATTTTTTACATGACATTTTTGTTTTTTAAATGTTCTATATTTGTTAGCCCTTATTGCATATTATCTTTCTATACCTTAATTTCCATGATAATAATGACTTTTGTAGTATCGACAGAGGTATTTTGTCCCATTCTTGTTCCAGTTTTCCAAAGTCCTTGAATGGATTTCGGTCGACGTTTCGATAATACTCTTTTTAAAAGTCCAAAAACACAAAAGTCCATGGGTGAGACAATCTGAAAATTTAGCAGGAATATCAGTAAAGGGATACCAGTCACTTGATACTAGCTTCTTGTTCCATTTTTTTCAAGAATTTAATAGTGGATTTAAATGTGTGTCTGCTTGCTTTATCCTGATGCAGATCTACTGATTGCTGGCACTGTGGGTAAATATATGGTATTTCTTTTTTGAATATTAGGGATAAAATATGGTCTTGATAGTATGTGGGGGGAGTTGATTTTTACATTTTTCCCACTCTCTTTACTTTTAATTTTCCATTATATGCAAAACATCAACAATCATAAATCTCTTAGAGAAAGTTTCTTTAGATTCCTTGAACCACGTTTAAAGATTTTTTTCTCCTCTTTCATTATAATAAATTGTTCTTTTATTATTGCAATTATTTAAATACACCCACGCCTCGTCTATTGTCACAACATTTTTCCATCTTTCTCCAGCTAAATGCTTCTCATACAGAATTGTGCAGCGTGTTCTGAGTTCTACAATATGTCGTAGAGATAGACGATAAACATTGATTATTTGGCCTTTTAAAGATTCAAATAACTGTTAATTATTTTATTTACAGTTGAAACTGAACATTTTAATGACTTTGCAATAGTCATTTGACTTTGTGGATTCTCTTTTAAAATTAAAGATCTTACCTTACAAATATTCTCAGAAATTCCTTTTCCTTTGGAAACGTATTTGGAAGTATTATCCACTTTTACGTTTTCTTCCTTTCTCATTAATAATATTACTTATCGTACCTTTAGATATACATAGAAAAACCATGACTTTTACAGCGTTTTTGAATAATTGAATAAACATAATTCTTTTCGGAAAGAGCAAAAACATAGCCTTCCATCCATTGCTTATTTAAAAGCGCCATTCTGAAAGTAAACAAAACTCTGAGTTAGCAGACGATAAGTTATACTTTAACTATTTAACTGCTGCGAAAATAAAATTCTTTCGTAGCATGCAATTTTTTTCACAGCTCATCAAAATCGTTCAAAAAATGTCCAAGCGGCCTCTGTATTATGAAGTTTGACCCTCTATTATGTTTTATGCATGGAGGATTATTATGGATGGTTGGTTGGATTCGATTTTGTGGCGCAAGGGCCATTTTTGACCACACTGCACCAAACACAAGACAGACAACATCAAGTAATGGACATACACGCACAAGAGAGATTTTACTGACGCAGGAGAGAAATACGCAGGGTGGAATCGAGCCTTACAGGAATCAAGCTTGCGTTATGCATGGAAAGGTAGGTAGGTATTTAATTAACGTCATAATGGAGTAACACATCGTGTTATTGGTGACGGTCCGGGATCAAACCCGAAGAGATAGATCCGAGGACAATACCACATAATTTTGAACCATGGTCAGATGACGAGGTCACATATGGCACCCCACTCTCCAAACTTCCACGCCATACCAACGTGAGGACATCTGAGGCCCACGGAAGATTTGGCATGCACCATCCCCCATGTACACGACGGTCTTAGGTTGGATTTGAACTCGCAACCCTCCGGTTGCTAATCTGTTACTCTTCCAACCGTGCCACCGCGGCCCTCTGTGCTTGGAAAGAGGAACAGATCTATAGGTGTTTAACTAATATTAAAGCACTACAGGATCGCGTATTTATTGCCTAATTGACCTACAGTGTACTAATTTTATTTCAACCTACATTATATAAAGGGGAGCAGTACTTCGAGCGGTAAGTTCGATTCATTTTAAAAATTGAAAACGGCCATTCTGTATTTTAATAAGACAAAACAGGAGGTGATTAAATTCTTAAAAAGAATACAATTCTTAACTCTTTGAATCCTAAGTAAAAATTGATGCCGTGAAAAGTATAGAAAGGCCATTCAAGTTAACTACGCTAAAAAGGAAAGTATGCCTTCGCGTTATATATAGCGAAATCCCGAAACACTTTTCTTTAACCCACTGAAAGGTTTACAAGCATATATCCGTTCTGCAATCTGTAGTCTTCTATGCATGACTTCTAATCCGTTTTAACCTTCTTGAGGAATGGTCTTTCCTAGAATCAGTGTGGAACTCAACCAAACTGGATTTGTGTGCGGAATCTTATATTCAATGTGATAATAATTTCACTATCATACTTTTCAAATGACAGAATGAATTGATATTTAGCATTGACGATGCATTGCACGCCTAATATTAGTTTAAATTGATCGAGAAGAAAACTTGTAAGACGTCATGCAGAGAAGACTGCAGGTTGTAGTACAGACATATGTGAGTGAACCCTCAGAGGATTAGATCTACCTTCTCCTATGACGTTTTAGGCATGTAAAGATAGATCTGTTGATATTTAATTAAAATTTAAACACTGCAAAGATTTATTGAAAATTGTATCCCAAAAAATCAATTTACCAATATTAGGTATGCGATCGAATCAACATCGCACTGGGGCAACACAACGGGCTATTGGCGACAGCCTGGGATCAATCCCGAAAAGAAATATCCCGAGACAACTTCTCGTGATTTTGAACCACGGTCAGATGAGGTCAACATCGGAGCTTGTACCCTAGTCTCTAAACTTCCACACCACGCCAATGTGAGGACAATTCCCACGACATATTTAACGTGCACCAGCCCCAACGTACACGACGGTCTTTGGTTGGATCGAATTTCGAACTCGTAAACATTCGGAAAATCACTCCTGTGATGAAATCGGCACACCTCTGTATTAAATCAATCTGCTCTTCTTAAGGCATCATGGCATATGAGGATATCTGCCGACCACCTCAGAGAAGCATTGCTCAGGAACATCGCTAGAAACAAGGACTCTTGGGTCAAAATTATTGGAATGGCGAGATTCATAGACGATCATTAGGACTTCATTACCCCAAGAGACTACCATTTTTTGCATGTTGCACATATAGGGCAATATCGTATGATGGTATAGATGTAATTCCTGTATAGATGTAACAATATACAGATATAATAATGTATGACGTATTAATATGCTCTAACATTCTGAATGGACATGGTACTTCCGTGGCATGCACTATTTCCCAACCACACTCATTAAAGCTGGTAGAGTGTCTCACGACACTAAGCACTGGAGTGTGCAATGGTCTTAGTTAATCTGCTACTTTTCTAACAGGGAAAGCATGGTGCAATAAAATTGGGTAGGTAGGTAGTAAATTAAAGTGTCATTGGAGCAACACAATGGGGTTATTGGCGATTTTCCGAGATTCATCCCGACGGGAAAAATCTGAGGACAAAGTCTTGTAATTTTGTACCACGGTCAAATGACGAGGTCAGCACCTGATCTGGCACCCCACTTTCCAAATTTCCACGCCACTCCAATTTTAGGACATTTGAGGCCACGGCATAACTAATGTGCACTAGTCCCCCGTACACGACGGTCTTTGTTGGATCTTGTCTTGAACTCGCAACCCTCTGGTTGCTAATCCTCTACTCTTCCAACCATCGACCTTCTAATGAAATAGAAAGAGTATGTGGTCAGAGTAGCTGTCGTGAGATCTCTGAAGGACAAATCACGTGGGCTTACCAATCGACATAGCCGATTAGCAATCGAAACATGTTTTTGATCACGGTGGATAATCACTTTTACCAATGAATAATTTAGGATTCATGCTTTTTCCCACAACCACGTGACAGATCTTCAAACCCAGCGACCGGAAGAAATAACGTAAAGCTGCGTGCACGTGCTCCGTCTATTTTATTAGAAGGTTCATGCTTACAACCGAACAACCGTGATCAACTATTATTGGGATTAAAATAAATCCGGAAGCACACTATTTAAGGCACGCATAAAAAACGCAAAACCATCTCGGGGAATCCCTTCACTCTTCCCATGGCCGCGTCCGCTGCATTTAAATGAGGAGCAGGCCCCTCAGTTCCCAGCAAGTTCATTAACTGGAATCAATAGGCTTCTACAGTCTCCCCTTCGGCAATTACCAATAAGTTAACGGTGCGAGATAAGGATACTTACTTTTCTAGTGCAGTTACTTTTATTGACACATGGTGACAAAAGATCGAATCTCTGTTTACGTTTGTCGCGGCCGGCCCGCAACGTCAGCGATGCGGCTTATTAACGCGGCTTTTTCTGAGGCCACTTCCGTGGCCCAACTAATCAAATTTGCCTACCAGATCGCCGTGTCATCCGAAAGGTAGAGAAGATGTCTTACCGAGAGAAAAGACGTATAGGATCAATATGAAGGCTCAATTGCAACGTTGAGGTTTGCCTTGAGCAAATACTTTACTCTTTGTCATTTAAGAATTAAGATATCAATGCTATAAAGCCGTTTTTTTCTCTCTTTTTAGCAATCAATATCTTCAATCTATCTATAGTTATCTATTTGCATCTGTCTGTCTATATCTATCCATGTACCTATATCTATCTATGTACCTATATCTATAAACCTATATATATCTATGTACATATATCTATCTATGAACCTATATCTATGTATATTTATCTATTAACCTATATCTATCAATATAACATACTATATCTATCTATGTATCTATATCTATCTATGTTTCCATATCTATCTATATCTATCTATGTTTCCATATTTATCTATATCTATCTATGTTTCCATATCTATCTATATCTATCTATGTTTCCATATCTATCTATGTATCTATATCTATATACCTATATGTATCTATGAACTAACAGAACTAACCGGCTTTGCTCGGTTTGAATTGGATTGGTTAATTGAAAGTGATCAGAACGATCACTTTTCTCTATAATAGAAAAAGGCAAATATAAATGAGCGGAAAATAATTTGTTAAACTGACATTTTTATAGCTTCTATAAATTACTTTGGACGCTTCTTTAATGCTTGCTTTATCCACCCATATGTAATCCATCTCACATACATCGCACAAAAGTGTAAGACAAAACTACAAAAAGTGATAAGGAGATGACTATTACAAAAGTCGATTTTGAATTTGGGAGTGATTATCAATACCCTTAAGGCTTATTTCCTGTAAAAATGGCGAACTTACAAAGTATATATAACTTAAAAAATATTGATTGAGAACGTAGTCTTAAATTCAGTTCCCTATCAATATTTTTTACTTATGGTACTCTTCCACCAAGGATGCAATATTCCAAATTTCCCCATCATTATGAAAGAATGATAAATCATATTTATACGATATTCATGATTAAATTCTTTCCTAGGAAATAAATTTTTTGCAAAAAAAAATCCATTCCGCATGTGAAATAAATAGCTTGTTTTAAAATAAATTAAGCATCTTCAATACAGACGAAGCAAAGTTAATCGATTACAACTTTACAAAAATTAAAGGTAAATTTTGTAGCGTTTTTAAAGAAACTGAGTACTTTTAACGAATTTTTTAAACAGAAAAATTGCATAAGAATAGCTTCATCTCATAAGGTAAACAATCTCGACCTCCCAAAGACAAAAACTTTCAGCTTTTCAAAACTCGGCTAAAATATTTTATAACTGTGATATCATTCCCAGATCTGCAAACTTTTATTTAAAATTTGTTTCACTTCAACTGGCATGTAGTTTCAAATCAATTCTTTACGACACTTGTTTTTGACAGTTCAGATATTCGGTTTCTAAATGGAAACTACGTACCAAATTCGAATGATTGATGTTGTATCTTGACTATTGAGTACAGCTTTCAGTACAATCCAATAATGCAATTTGAAACTTGAAAAACAAATGTAAGTTTTATTGATTTTTATTGTCATGATGGAAACCCACGTCAAAATTTTAAAAAAATCATTGAATTACGAAGTATGGTTGTCCGTCTTAATTTAACGTTACTGTGTAACTAACGTTAAGTGAATATACTGTTTGTGAAAATTGCAACGCTATGAAAGAATCATGCAAATTAAACGAAACTTGCAGGAAATACAAAACAGGTTAGGATATGCAAATGATTAGAATTACAAAGCATGTGTGGGCCGAAAAACACCCTTTGAACTTCCAAGTGAGCCGTGTATAAAAAGCATTGTAAAGGTGCGCTAAAATGTGTGTATCGTCGTTTGACTGCTGTAAATGATTGATTAGAAGTTGATATGCCTCACCAAAAACGCAGAGTGCCATACGAGCAACTAACGGAGTTCGAACGGGGCCGCCTGACCGGCCTCCGTGAGGGTGGACTTTCGTATCGTGAAATCGCCAATCGCACGGGGGGCAATGCCACAACAGTGATGCGTGTATGGAAGAGATGGACCATGGAGAACAGGACAAGTCGAAACCCCGGCAATGGGTCACGCAATATGAGGTCACCGCGGGACGACAGACACCTCATCCGCATGGCGGTGACGGACCGTACAGCGTCCTCTCGTGCGTTGGTAAATTGGAGCACGGTGTGTCATTGTCTGCCCCCACGGTTCGCCGACGTCTGCTACGCCATGGGCTACATGCAAGGATTCCCTTGACGCTGAACCACCGACGCCTCCCGCTACAATGGGCTCACCAACACAGCCAATGGCGTCCCGATTGCAACAAGTCATCTTCTCAGATCAGTCCCGCTACAATCTGGACTATGACGATGGACGCGTAATCTTCAGACGCTACAGAGGTGAACGCCTTCTCCCGGAGTGTCTTATTCAGCGTCATACTGGACGAACGCCTGGCGTTATGGTCTGGGGCACTATTGGATATCATGGGCGTTCCCGCCTACTCCAAATTGTGGAGACCCTGACTGAACAGCGGGCGCTACATCAGGGAAGTTGTGGAGCCCGAGATCCTACCCCTCCTGCAACGAAATTCCCGGAGCTGTATTTCAGCAAGACAATGCCCGACCACATGTTGCTCTGAGTGTACGAGCCTTCTTCAGTGCACGACAGGGTTCCACTTCTTCCATGTTCCCCAGATATGTCACCCATTGAGCATATCTGGGATTACATCGGCGGTGACTTGCTCGTACCGCTCATCGGGCAGAGAGTAAGGCTGAACTTTGGCATCAGATAGAGGCCATCTGGAATGCCATTCTTTAGCATGACATTCAGAATCTGTATGATTCGATGCCATGACGTGTACAGACTCTCATCCCTTCACGTGGCGGCTGCACAAGATATTGATTTTCGGCATTATTTGTGTTTTATTCCGCTGTAAATTTGATAATTTTTTTAAACCACTATAAGTAATACGTGGAATAAATTTAATTCATTTCTGACGATTCTTTCATAGTGTTGCAATTTTCACAAACGGTAGTGTGTGTTTGTATATATATATATATATATATATATACACTTGATTCGCTATTATGAAACCGAACTCTAACCAATCTTTATGTGTTTAACTAATTTTATGGAAAATTGGTCGAAATATACACACACCGCTAAGAAATGATCCCTTCTTCAGCGATATTTTGCACAAAATGAATAATTCATTAAATAGAACTCTTAAAACATTTATTTAAAACACATAAAAAGAAATTGCGATCACTGAAACAAAATGTAGATTTCTGAAAAATGAAAATTGTGGGCAAACGTGTCAGATTTTGACAACGAATGCGCTTAGGGGAAAGGTAATTCGAGATTGCTAGACAATAACAATTTATTTTCTAAAAGAACGATTCATAATACTTAGAAACGTTCAAATGTATTTCGCTGTCTTAAATCAGATAAATAAACTCAAAATTCTAAATAAAACATTAATTCTGACTATTACAGGATACCGATTTGCGAGATAACACTTATTATTAGGGGGTTTTCGCTTGCATTTTTTTTGCAATAGACTCGTTTCCTTACAAAATTTAAGCTATGCAAACTTAAATGCTTTGAATCTTTTCATATCATTATTCAAATATTTATAAGCTACTGATATATTTGAAAAGAAATAAATTCCAACGTAAGTATTGGAATTTAAATTCTTTAAATACACTGCTGGCCACCCAAATTGCAACACCAAGAAAGACAAGAGATATCACAACAAAATTTATTTTGTAGATAACATGTTGACCAAGTATCAAATGATTAAATTTATAGACTTCTGTGAAGTGTGGTTCCTGCCAAAATCAGTAGCCAGAGTAGCCGCCATTGTTGGAGATCACCGCTGCCACACGCCTCGGCATTGATTCAAAGAGACTTTGGATGTGTTCTTGGGGTACAGCAGACCAAGCAGCTTCCACACGTTGCCAAAGTTGATCTGGTGTGGCAGCTGGGGATGTATTCTGGGTCAATCGTTGAGCAACCATGGACCACATGTTTTCTATCGGCGAAAGATCCGGAGAGCGAGCTGGCCAGGGAAGCAATTCAATCTGGCGATTGACGAAGAACCCTTGGACAATACGTGCCACGTGTGGTCGCGCATTATCCTGTTGAAATATGGCTGTGGGCAAGCCCTGAAGGTAAGGAAGGACAACTGGCTCCATCACCTCGGAGATGTAGCGCTGGCTGTTTAAAGTACCGGCAATGCGTACTAGAGGAGTGCGAGAGTGATATCCAATACCGCCCCATACCATAATACCCGGTGCAGGACCAGTGTGGCGGTGCATAACGCAGCTGTTCAGCATCCTCTCTCCACGGTGTCTCCAGACTCGAATCCGACCATCGTGGTGTTGCAGACAGAAGCGTGACTCGTAGGTAAAGACAATTTCATTCCATTCTGCCGTCCACATCCTTCTTTCATCGCACCATTGGCGGTGGAAACGTCTGTGGTTCTGCGTCAAGGGTAGACGAAGCAATGGACGTCTTGCGGACAGACCACTCTGCTGTAAACGGCGTCGAATGGTACGCGCAGACACTGGATGATGCGGTACAGACTGAATGTGCTGTGCTATGGTTCGTGATGTGGCTGAGCGATCCGTCACTGCCATACGCACAATATGCCTGTCATCACGTGAAGTGGTGCACTGAGGTGGATGCGATCGAACACGTCGGTCCGTCGTACCCTCCTGTATCCAACGATCACATATCCGCATTACAGTTGTTTGGTTTCGTCCAACACGACTACCGATTTCCCTGAAAGATAATCCACAATCTCGGTAGGCCACTATCCTTCCTCTGTCGAACTCGGATACTTGATCAAAAGATGATCGCTGTTTTCTACGAGGCATAATTGATCGTTTTTTTGAAAAAACCACAAGAAAAACACAATTGCCGTACTTGAAATCGTCGAAATCTCCAAGCCTTAAATAGCGCTTTGAAGTGGCGCCACAGGCGCGCGTGATGTGCGTCTGCGCTGAAATTCTAATCATTTGCATATCTCACCTCCGCTAATGCATGTTGTAAATTTCATATTATTTGCATGCTTCCTTCAGGGTGTTGCATTTACGGTGGCCAGCAGTGTATAATTTATTTAGGAAAAATTGTTTATCCAGCAATACAAGTAAAACAATCTCAGTTGCTTACCGTAATCGTAATAATACTCAGTGTTTTCCTATGGGATTTTGAATTGCTTTTAGACCCCTCTGCATACCTAGGAAGATTAGAACGGAGTTTTATATGTAGCCTATGTTACCGGCAGGTTTTTAAATAAGTGTGCCAAATTTGATGTGGATTAGTCAAGCGGTGTAGATTTGTATAGAGAACAAACAGACGGCCAACTCTGCTTCAGATATATAGATCTGATGGTTGGAGTTCGAAACACCATTCCACAAAAGACCATGGTGTACGTGGCAATGATATACATTAAATTTTTCGTAGCCTAAATTCTTTCTGCCGTTATGTTGGCATGGAGTAGAAGTTTATAGAGTGGGGTGCCAGCTCAGGTGTCGAAACCGTCATCTGACCGTGGTTCTAAATTACGAGGTGTTGTCCTCGCTTCTTCCCCTTCGAAATGGATGTCGAACCGTCAACAGCTCGTTGTGTTGCTGCAGTGTGACGTAAATTCAACATACGAGGGTGGTCTGAAAAGTTCTCGGCCTCGCCCATAAACGGCAACACGACTCGCATGATTTTTTTTCCTCATGTTGGCACAACTGTTAGTAGACACCATGTGCAATTGCAAGTCATTGCAGACAACAGTTGGCTGTAGGCAGTCGTTTGAATCAGTTGCTGTGCGTGTGTTGTTGGAAATGGAAAAAAGCTAGTATCGTGCATTGATAAAATTCTTCGTAAAAGAAGGTTTAACGCCGACCAAAATTCATTCGAGGATCGTAAATGTGTATGGTGACTCTTCTCCTTCAATTTCCACCGAGAAGAAATGGGCAGCCGAGTTTAAACGTGGCCGTGAAAGCGTCCAAGAAGATCCATGTGAAGGACGTCCGAAAAGTGCAACCACACCGGAAATCATCGAAAAAGTGCATGATCTGATTTTGAAAGATCGGCGTATGAAGGTGCATGAAATTGCTAATACTGTAGGGATGTCAAAATAACTCGTCGGTTGCATTTTGCACGAGGAATTGCACATGAAAACGCTTTGCTCAAGATGGGTGCCGCGCGTGATCACTGCGGATCAAAAACGCATTCGCACGATACTCTCCGAACAACGCTTGGCGCGTTTAACGAAAAACGAGAGTGATTTTCTGCGTCGATATGTGACAATGGATAAAACATGGATTCACCATTACACACCAGAATCGAAACAACAGTCCAAGCAGTGGACGGAAGCCAGTTCTTCAGCTCCGAAGAAGGCGAAGACGGTGCCATCGGCGGGAAAGGTCATGGCGTCGGTGTTTTGGGATGCGAAAGGAATTCTGTTGATCAACTATCTTGAGAGAGGTAAAACAATAACTGGGGAATACTATTCTAACCTTCTAACGAAAGTGGACGCAAAAATTCATGAAAACAGACTCGGCTTGCAAAAGAAAAAATCATCTTCCATCAAGACAATGCACCTGCCCACAAAAGTGTCTTGGCGATGGAAAAATTGAGAGATTTTTACTATGAAGTGCTGGAACATCCACCCTAGTCTCCTGATTTGACTCCCTCGGACTTCCATCTCTTACCAAAACTCAAAATCTTCCTTGCTGGTCAACGTTTTTCGTCCAATCAAGAAGCGATTGCTGCTGTAGATGGGTACTTTGTAGCACTTCCGAAGGAACACTACAGAGACAGGATAATGGCACTGGAACACCGCTGGATGAAATGTATTAATATTAAAGGAGATTATGTTGAAAAATAAAAAGGTTTTGAAAACATAAATTGTCATTTCCACTATCAGACCGAGAACTTTTCAGACCACCCTCGTATACTAGCTAGAAATGAAGATTATGCATTTTGCCGATATTGTTTCCTTTCGATGTGTTTCTATGAACTATTTTGCTTTGGGATGTTAATGAAAACATATCCGAAGTACACACTAATCATGAATAAAAGTATGGGTGTGGAGCACTGAAATTAAGAAATTCCTTTTCGTCTTGGAATTCTTGAAGACTAACTGACCAGAGAAAAGAATAACAGATGAATATTTACTTAAAACATTTAATGGTGGAAAGCGATAATTATTAAAACATGGAATCACACTTTACATTAAACAATCAATTTCAAAGAAAAGCTCATCTCCTTCATTTTGTTATCTAAATTTCTAAGTTATTTGAAAAGAAAGAATTGAAATCACTTAAAATCGTAAGACATTTCCCCTTAAACTACTTAAAGGATTAGTTTTTTTAACAAAAGCGAGGGTTTGAAAATATCTCATTAAAACGAATTTTTAACATCAAAAATATCCTTGTCATATCCAATTAAATTGTTTGTTTATAATCCTCAACATACGATAATATTACATGGCGGATATTTTGCCCATCTATCTTCTTATAATTCCAAAATTAAAATCCGCTTTCTGAGCTTCATATCATTAAAAGCACCCCCATTAGTTTAAAAGCGTTGATTTTTCTTACCCTTTACTGTTAGAACGAAATAAATATCAATGCACTAAAAGATAATAAGGGTGATTAGCGCTTCATTTTAAACCGTTAATGGATCATTCCAGGTCAAACCCGCTCGAAAAGGGGTATTTTCAACCCGACCCTCTCGAATTTGTTTTAAAATTTGGTGATTTTGTTTACCCGTCACATATAAGAAATCCTGTAAAATTTTAGCTTCCTACTTGCAACAATATTTTACTTAGATTAATTTTAAAATTGAAAAATTGGTCAATTTTTAACCAACTCCCCGTATCTCTGAATCTGATTGTTTAATTGGACTAAATTAGTCATTTTGTATATTGATGTACAACCTTTTTAATGCTGTATAGCATGACCTTCTGAATGACTTTTCTAGTTTCAAGGCCATTTAATTTGACATTTGACCTTCAATCACAAAAAATTTCTTTTTAATTTGTTTACCAAATATATATGCGAGTTCAAAACTCGATCCAACCAAAAATCGTCGTGTACGTGGGTACTGAAGCACGTTAAATCTGCCATGGTCTCAAATGTCCTCACAATGGCGTGTTGTGGAAGTTAGGACAGTGGGGTGCCAGCTCAGGTGTTGACCTTGTCATCTGACTGTTTTTCAAAATTACGAGGTGTGCTCGAATCTCATCTCGGGATGGATCCCGAACCATCGCCAATAGCCTGTTGCTTCGCTCCAGCGTGACGTTAATTCAACTACTTACCTACTAAAATATATATGTTAAAAAGTATATTATTTATTGTTTGCTTTCTGGTACTTTCCAAGCGGGAAACGCATTTGTTTAAAATAAAAAAAATATTTGAAGTAAATAATAGAATGATGTAATCAGTACCCATAAACATCCTTATAGTTTACTAATAACAGTGCATCATAAAATACATCATCAAAAAGGCTGAGTTCATCAACAAAATAAGCGCTATTTCATCTCCAATGGAACTATAAGGTTCAAAGATATGGGTTTTTATGGTGTTTTGTGTACATAATTACATTTACTTCGAATATTGTTATTTCTATGAACACATGTGCATCCCAACTTGAAACTTTCAGAAAGCATATACGTTCATTATAAATTGTATATTCGCAGATTAGCAACTAACCATGTTGAATTTGTCGTGGCCTCAAATGTCCTCACGTTGGCATGGTGTGGAAGTTTGGAGAGTGGGGAGCCAGCTCAAGTCTTGACCTCGTCATCTGACCATGATTCACAATTATGAGGTGTTTTCCTCGATCTTTCCTTTCGGGATTGATCCCGAACCATCGCCAATATCCCACAGTGTTGTTCCATATCAATGTAAATTCAACTACCAACCAACCACGTTTAATTTGTCGTTGCCTCAAATGCTCTCCCGTCGACGTGGTGTGGAAGTTTGGAGAGTGGGGTGCTAGTTCAGGTGTTGACCTCGTCATCCGACAGTGGTCCAAAATGGCGAGGTGTTTTCCTCGGACCGTTTCCTTCGGGATTGATCTTGGACCCTCGTCAATAGACTTGTTTTTCCACTGTGACGAAAATTCAACTACCAACCAACCACGATAAATCCGTCGTGGCCTCAAATGTCCTCACTTTGGCGTGAGGTGGAAGGTATAAATGGATTTATATAAGGTAATAAATGTAAGCAACGTCACTGCCATCAATAGATATTAGCAATTAATAAACCTTAGCACAGGGCTACATGCGGATCTGCTAGTTATATTATAAAACGGGGTTATGCGTAAACATTCTGTTAGCAGCATATCAATACTAAAAAATACAAAAATTGGTTAAACCTAATTTCATATAATATATAAACTAACTTTATATCATATTTTATATCTTTATAAGTCACCGGGCTTGTATCTAAAGTTCGCGGAAGCCAGACTTCATCCTACACGGAAAAAATGAACTTCGGTGAAAATTTCCTTCTCAGAAAAATATTTCTCCCGGAAAAATAGCAATTTTCGAACCACCTCGAACAATATTTCAGCATTAAAAAAAAGCAATGGACCTCTTCTTGGGAAAATTCATCGCGGCCATCTTTCCTGATGAGGTGCAGAAAAAAGGCAGCCTAATTTATAAAGGAGGACATAAGTATAGAGCGTGTTACAAGCCGAAAACTTGACAGCGAATTCCCGAGATGGGCCGGCATTAGAGCAAAGCTCTTGTTCATTACAACACTACTCAAAAAACTGTCACGTAAAAACGGGCAGACGTGACGTCTTGGTGTTGGGGATCGGATTCGATCTTGGAATTTATATGAAGCGGAGAATATGTCCAATCGAAGATTTGCCTCAACATGTTACTCGAGTTAGAGTGGCGTGTGTTGCTGAGGAAAGATGGCAAAGTGTGAGGAATTTCCCAAACTAGACTTTCTGAATAAGCTTAATTGTGAACGTTTCTTGCAATGGTTTTCGCTGCAAAATTTGTCTTGAAATCGACGTATAAGATCTTGAAGCACAAATATTTATTTAAGTCCTGTTTTTTTGTTGTAAAGATTTTCATGAGAGAGAGAGAGGAATACAGAAGCACGTATTTTTAACCACCTAGGTTTTCTTTTACAGTTTTGAAGATAAAAATATCATAAATTAAGAACTAGACTTTCTGAATAAGTTTGATTTTGAATGTTTCTTGCGATGGTTTTCACAGCAAAATTTATCTTGAAAACGACGTATAAGATATTGAAGCACAAATATTTCTTTAAGTCCTGTTTCTTTGTTGTAAAGATTTTTATGAGGAATATAGTAGCACGTATTTCTAAAATTTTTTAACCCCATCTAGGTTTTCTTTTAAAGTTTTAAGATAAAGTCGTAAATTAAGAACTATACTTTCTGAATAAGCTTAATTTTGAATGTTTCTTGCTATAGCTTTTGCACAAAATTTCTCTTAAAATGATGAATAAGATCTTGTTACACAAATATTTCTTTGTCCTGTTTTTTGTTGAAATTTTTTTTTGAGGAATTCGGAAACACGTATATTTCTTAAAGGTAATATTTTTTAACCGCCAAGGTTTTCTTTCAGTTTTGGAGATAAAATTCTCAGAAATTACGAATTTCAAGAACAAGACTTCCTCAATAATTTGAATGTTTCCTTCAGTGTTTTTCAATCAAAAATATTTTTTTAAAGTGTGTACAATATTTGTTAGAACATACAGTTCTTTATATCCTGTTTCTTTGTCGTAAAATTTTTGAGGCTTATATTTTAAAAAGATGACAATATTTTTCAAAAATTTCTCCTGAATAATTCTAATGTTTCCTTCAACGCAGATCTAAACTTTTTTGCCATAAGTGTCTGTCTGGCAGTTCATTATAGTCTTGAAACATAAATGAAATATGGAACCAATCAGCAGTATTATTTACTGCGACGTCAGTAACATTACGCAATTATTGAGGTAGGTTTATGTCATGTCTCAAAGGCCACAAAGGAGGAAAATTGGAGACTGACAAGCTAAATGAACAGAATGTAGGTACTATGTTACATGTTCGATTTATTTTAAACGATTATTCATGTTCCCTTATAACTCTGTTACCATTCCTACAAACTGTCATTAGTTACTATATTCAAGCGAAATCATTACATTTTCTGCTTGAAAAGCTTTATATTATGTAGTTAATTAGGTAGACACTTAAATACGTTTCGATTTTTTCTCCGTCTGTTTAATATTTATGATCGATTATGTAATGTTCATTATTTTAATTTGAAAACTACTTTTAAAAGACATATTTCTGAGGAATAAGCGAATAAAGTATAGAAGCTCTTTTTCTTATACTCTTTTGACTTGAATAAGTCTTTAAAATCGGAAAAGTACTAGGGGCATGCATGGAAAGTCTAGCGTTTCAACTGTTTTTTCTTATGATTTCAGAACTAGAAGAAACATCCAGATAATAAATATAGCATCGTGTAGACAAAGGAGATGTTCGTACATTTGACTGCTGGTGACATTTGAACTGAGTGCGGAGAGGGGATCCGAAATATCGAAATTCTGAGGTGCTGGGTGAGTTTTGGGCCAATGTGACTTTGTATTGCAAAAGGTGAAGATTGTAAGAGGTGTCATACGGAAGCTATCCAACTACGCTACCACTAATATTGGACAACAATCGTGCACGAGGAATACTTGGTGATTGCTAGAGTAAAATTTAATAAATAAATATAAAATTTCATGATTTCAGAACGATAAGAAACATCCAGAAGATAAATATAGCGTCGTGTAGACAAAGGAGGTGTTCGTACATTTGACTGCTGATGACATTTGAACTGAGTGCGGAGAGGGGATCCGAAATATGTCGAAATTCTGAGGTTCTGGATGAGCTTTGGGCCAATGTGATTTTGTATTGCAAAAGGTGGAGATTGTAAGTGGTGTCATAGGGAAGCTATCCAACTACGCTACCACTAATATTGGACAACAATCGTGCACGTGGAATACTTGGTGATTGCTAGAGTAAAATTTGATAAATAAATATAAAATTTCATGATTTCAGAACGATAAGAAACATCCAGAAGATAAATATAGCGTCGTGTAGACAAAGGAGGTGTTCGTACATTTGACTGCTGATGACATTTGAACTGAGTGCGGAGAGGGGATCCGAAATATGTCGAAATTCTGAGGTTCTGGATGAGCTTTGGGCCAATGTGATTTTGTATTGCAAAAGGTGGAGATTGTAAATGGTGTCATAGGGAAGCTATCCAACTACGCTACCACTAATATTGGACAACAATCGTGCACGAGGAATACTTGGTGATTGCTAGAGTAAAATTTAATAAATAAATATAAAATTTCATGATTTCAGAACGATAAGAAACATCCAGAAGATAAATATAGCGTCGTGTAGACCAGTGGTGCGCAAACTATTTTCATTTCCGGCCCCCAATTTTGTGTACTATTTTGTCGCGACCCCTAGATAGACAATAGAAGTTTTTTTAATCATCAACGTAGTTAAAGGTGAATTCTTTTGGGGATTTGCGCTTATGTTTGTGCCTTATTAGAGGTCTGAATAAAACACATAATTTTACGAAGCAATGGTTTTATTTATGCATATGGGTATAAATATTTTTTAATGGAAAATACTTTAAAAAACTTACAACATAAAAATTCAATGTGAGGTAAGCGCTTGCAAAGAGCTCATGACTGCTTCTATGTTTGGATCTGTATTGGAAATCCTCTCGATCCAATCGAGATTGATATTTCGTTTTAATGGAAACTAATTTTGAAAAGCCGGTGTCACATAAGTAGGTCGATGCAAACTGAATCAAAATATTAATTTCCTTTTTCTTCAAATTGGCATATTCGTTTCCAATCGATAACCAAAATTTTTGGTAAGTCAGACTTAAATTGAATGCGCAGTGTTTCGTCGCTTGAAGCATCAATTAACTGTTCTTTTTCATTTAAAGAGATATTGGATTTAAAAATATCAAACGAAAATGGATCACGTATCCAACCTAATTCATTAACTGGAAATTTTTCGAAAAGTTTTCTCCCAATTTTATCATAAGACGGGAAATGGTGTTTTCAAATATCAAGAAATCTATATTATTTTCTTTAGTAAATTTTGAAAAGCACAGGAACATGTCTGTATTGTTTTTGTTCAATTCTCCTTGCCAAAGTATCAGCTTATTCTTAAAAGCTTCAATTTTACTGCTCTATGTTAAAATATGTTTGTATTCTCTCCCTATAGACTTAAATTCAAATCGTTAAGTTTTTCGAAAATGTCAACCATGTAACTGAGTTTTCCGAGCCAATCTTCATTAATGAATGAACTTGCCAATATATGTTTCTTTTCTACCAAAAAATGTAAGCTTCGTTTCTCAAATCGAAAATACGTCGCAGTATTTTGCCGCGTGAGAGCCATCTGACTTCGGTATGTAGTAATAATGTCTCATACACAGTACCCATCTCATTACAGAGTATTGACAAGAGACGACTGTTTAGGGCGCTGTTGTTTTTAATGTAATTAATTACAATAACAACATCCTGTAATATCTTGTGCAATTCTTCATCAATGTCTTTTGCAACAAGAGCTTGTCTATGCATCATGCAATGGTTGAATACTATATGGGGAGCAGTTTTCTTTATTAACCCTCTTAGTCCTTTATTATTACCTGTTAATGCTGCAGCACCATCAGTGCAAACAGCGACACAGTGTGTCCAGGTAAGGTCAGTTGTTTCAAAATATATATTAATAATTTCAAATATTTTCTCTCCATTTGTTTTTCCTTCCAATTTTTTTACAATATAAAAAAATCTTCTGATATGTCTTCTTCATAAACGTATCTCACATAAACAATTAATTGAGACAGTTTAGAAATGTCAGTAGTTTCACCAAGTTTAGGAGAAAATACAGGAGAGTTTTGTAATCGATTTAACAGAACTGATTCTATATTACGTGATATGGCGGAAATTCGGCGAAAAACGGTATCTCTTGATAATGGTATCGTTTTTAAATCGTTACCATATTTTTCTCCACGCATAATTGATGTCATTTTAATTGCTGAAGGAAGAATGAGTGATTCTCAGATTGTATGTGGTTTCAAAATTTTCCCTATTAAATATGAAACTTCTAAGGATGCCCGTAAAGCCTTCTCAGGAATTGTGTATTTTTTCAAAAATACATTTAATTTTTCTTGCTTTCAGCTCGTTTTCTAAAAAATGTTTCAGATTTATTTGCTAATGCTTTATGCTTGGTTTCCAAATATCTTTTTAATTTAGCAGGTTTCATACTTTCATTTGCTAATTTATCCCTGCAATTAACACACAACGGATATTCTTTCCCATTAACAACGCAATATATAAATCCATATTTAATAAATTCTTCTCGATATTTTCTCAATTTTTTTATTAGATAGCACATTTCGTTCGATATTTTTTTATGTAGAAACAGTGCCATTGGATTCATTCACAGTTTTTCTAAGTTCATCGGATATTGGTCCATCATTCTAATTTGTACTGTCATTCTTTTCATTTTCTGGACGTTGGGTACCAATTTTTAGCCATTTATCTATCATGAGGGTATTAAAACTAAAACTAAACAAAATTATAAATATACAATATTTCATTTCTTTGGTTTGTTCAATCACGTGCGGCTACCACGTGGGAAGAAAATAAAGTCCGGGATTACTCTGTATAAATCATGTTTATTTGTAGCTTATTGAGACAAGAAATAAAGAAAAGAAAACTTAATTATAAGAGAAACATCTCTTTATACCAATTGCACATACTCACTACTTAAAATAAAAAATACAACACTGAAGTAAAAATTTACACATGGTAAGCGAGGCAAGTAAATATCTCAACTGGTGTTGCCAGTCGAGCACACATCTTTATTGTACCCAGAGGTTACAGTGAATCATAACATACAAATATTGGAGCTTACTTAAAAAATACAAAACAAGTACAAAATTAATTATAGTGATTTAATATAATTATGTTTAACATTACTTACTCCAAAGATGGGAAAATATATATTTAAAAATTACAATTAGAGTTTATTTTTCAAAATTCATCTTACTATGATCTTAAATTTTTACACGCACTTAAACTGCAAAAGCAGGCTTTCTTTAGTGCTCCGTCATCTGTAATCTAAAAACAGAACTAACTGTTCCCTTACAGGTTTTAAAATAGTAACCACCCTGATAGCGTTTTCAAGGAAATATCAGAGTAGGATAATTGATTTTCGAAAAAATCAAAAACGAAAAAAATAATACAAAATATAGAAAAAACAGTTTTTCTTTATAAACATTTTAATATGTATATTGATTTTTTAAATTAATTGTTTATTATTGCCCTCCGAGCACCCTACTGAACTGTCCTATATTTAAAAAATATGTTATGTGCATGCCCGATTGCAAATTTTACTTAAAATTAGCAAATTTTACATAAAATTAGCAAAAGCAGTATATAAACAGAATTACAGAATGCACTTGAATGAACGTAAGAAGCAGCAAAACCGAACTACTGAGGCACAGACGGAAAGATCTGCACGGTCCTAGCTGTGATCACAGTATAAAGACTAAATAGCAGGGGTGCACACCTAGATTGAAAGAGCTGTAGTAAAGATGGCCACTGCTAAACGTCAGACCGACCCAAGTTGCATATGAATCACACCGGAGAGCAGGTAAAGGGCATCTCAAATTGACAATTATCTTTTATCACTATGTCTGTTCGCCTGCCGGTTACCGAAGTATAGGTATTATATACTAATACAGACAATTGTTTTCGTAAAAAAATATAGTTCTTTTTTTATAAATAATATTATCTCATTTCACTACTTTACTGGTACCTGATACATGTTGAAGAAAAGCCTTATATTTTTTATTGTCAAATAAATCTCTTTGAATTTGACGACCCACAAAAATTTTCAAGCGACCCCCAGAGGGGTCGCGACCCACAGTTTGCGCACCACTGGTGTGGACAAAGGAGGTGTTCGTACATTTGACTGCTGATGACATTTGAACTGAGTGCGGAGAGGGGATCCGAAATATGTCGAAATTCTGAGGTTCTGGATGAGCTTTGGGCCAATGCGATTTTGTATTGCAAAAGGTGGAGATTGTAAATGGTGTCATAGGGAAGCTATCCAACTACGCTACCACTAATATTGGACAACAATCGTGCACGAGGAATACTTGGTGATTGCTAGAGTAAAATTTAATAAATAAATATAAAATTTCATGATTTCAGAACGATAAGAAACATCCAGAAGATAAATATAGCGTCGTGTAGACAAAGGAGGTGTTCGTACATTTGACTGCTGATGACATTTGAACTGAGTGCGGAGAGGGGATCCGAAATATGTCGAAATTCTGAGGTTCTGGATGAGCTTTGGGCCAATGTGATTTTGTATTGCAAAAGGTGGAGATTGTAAGTGGTGTCATAGGGAAGCTATCCAACTACGCTACCACTAATATTGGACAACAATCGTGCACGAGGAATACTTGGTGATTGCTAGAGTAAAATTTAATAAATAAATATAAAATTTCATGATTTCAGAACGATAAGAAACATCCAGAAGATAAATATAGCGTCGTGTAGACAAAGGAGGTGTTCGTACATTTGACTGCTGATGACATTTGAACTGAGTGCGGAGAGGGGATCCGAAATATGTCGAAATTCTGAGGTTCTGGATGAGCTTTGGGCCAATGTGATTTTGTATTGCAAAAGGTGGAGATTGTAAGTGGTGTCATAGGGAAGCTATCCAACTACGCTACCACTAATATTGGACAACAATCGTGCACGAGGAATACTTGGTGATTGCTAGAGTAAAATTTAATAAATAAATATAAAATTTCATGATTTCAGAACGATAAGAAACATCCAGAAGATAAATATAGCGTCGTGTAGACAAAGGAGGTGTTCGTACATTTGACTGCTGATGACATTTGAACTGAGTGCGGAGAGGGGATCCGAAATATGTCGAAATTCTGAGGTTCTGGATGAGCTTTGGGCCAATGCGATTTTGTATTGCAAAAGGTGGAGATTGTAAATGGTGTCATAGGGAAGCTATCCAACTACGCTACCACTAATATTGGACAACAATCGTGCACGAGGAATACTTGGTGATTGCTAGAGTAAAATTTAATAAATAAATATAAAATTTCATGATTTCAGAACGATAAGAAACATCCAGAAGATAAATATAGCGTCGTGTAGACAAAGGAGGTGTTCGTACATTTGACTGCTGATGACATTTGAACTGAGTGCGGAGAGGGGATCCGAAATATGTCGAAATTCTGAGGTTCTGGATGAGCTTTGGGCCAATGTGATTTTGTATTGCAAAAGGTGGAGATTGTAAGTGGTGTCATAGGGAAGCTATCCAACTACGCTACCACTAATATTGGACAACAATCGTGCACGAGGAATACTTGGTGATTGCTAGAGTAAAATTTAATAAATAAATATAAAATTTCATGATTTCAGAACGATAAGAAACATCCAGAAGATAAATATAGCGTCGTGTAGACAAAGGAGGTGTTCGTACATTTGACTGCTGATGACATTTGAACTGAGTGCGGAGAGGGGATCCGAAATATGTCGAAATTCTGAGGTTCTGGATGAGCTTTGGGCCAATGTGATTTTGTATTGCAAAAGGTGGAGATTGTAAGTGGTGTCATAGGGAAGCTATCCAACTACGCTACCACTAATATTGGACAACAATCGTGCACGAGGAATACTTGGTGATTGCTAGAGTAAAATTTAATAAATAAATATAAAATTTCATGATTTCAGAACGATAAGAAACATCCAGAAGATAAATATAGCGTCGTGTAGACAAAGGAGGTGTTCGTACATTTGACTGCTGATGACATTTGAACTGAGTGCGGAGAGGGGATCCGAAATATGTCGAAATTCTGAGGTTCTGGATGAGCTTTGGGCCAATGCGATTTTGTATTGCAAAAGGTGGAGATTGTAAATGGTGTCATAGGGAAGCTATCCAACTACGCTACCACTAATATTGGACAACAATCGTGCACGAGGAATACTTGGTGATTGCTAGAGTAAAATTTAATAAATAAATATAAAATTTCATGATTTCAGAACGATAAGAAACATCCAGAAGATAAATATAGCGTCGTGTAGACAAAGGAGGTGTTCGTACATTTGACTGCTGATGACATTTGAACTGAGTGCGGAGAGGGGATCCGAAATATGTCGAAATTCTGAGGTTCTGGATGAGCTTTGGGCCAATGCGATTTTGTATTGCAAAAGGTGGAGATTGTAAATGGTGTCATAGGGAAGCTATCCAACTACGCTACCACTAATATTGGACAACAATCGTGCACGAGGAATACTTGGTGATTGCTAGAGTAAAATTTAATAAATAAATATAAAATTTCATGATTTCAGAACGATAAGAAACATCCAGAAGATAAATATAGCGTCGTGTAGACAAAGGAGGTGTTCGTACATTTGACTGCTGATGACATTTGAACTGAGTGCGGAGAGGGGATCCGAAATATGTCGAAATTCTGAGGTTCTGGATGAGCTTTGGGCCAATGCGATTTTGTATTGCAAAAGGTGGAGATTGTAAATGGTGTCATAGGGAAGCTATCCAACTACGCTACCACTAATATTGGACAACAATCGTGCACGAGGAATACTTGGTGATTGCTAGAGTAAAATTTAATAAATAAATATAAAATTTCATGATTTCAGAACGATAAGAAACATCCAGAAGATAAATATAGCGTCGTGTAGACAAAGGAGGTGTTCGTACATTTGACTGCTGATGACATTTGAACTGAGTGCGGAGAGGGGATCCGAAATATGTCGAAATTCTGAGGTTCTGGATGAGCTTTGGGCCAATGCGATTTTGTATTGCAAAAGGTGGAGATTGTAAATGGTGTCATAGGGAAGCTATCCAACTACGCTACCACTAATATTGGACAACAATCGTGCACGAGGAATACTTGGTGATTGCTAGAGTAAAATTTAATAAATAAATATAAAATTTCATGATTTCAGAACGATAAGAAACATCCAGAAGATAAATATAGCGTCGTGTAGACAAAGGAGGTGTTCGTACATTTGACTGCTGATGACATTTGAACTGAGTGCGGAGAGGGGATCCGAAATATGTCGAAATTCTGAGGTTCTGGATGAGCTTTGGGCCAATGCGATTTTGTATTGCAAAAGGTGGAGATTGTAAATGGTGTCATAGGGAAGCTATCCAACTACGCTACCACTAATATTGGACAACAATCGTGCACGAGGAATACTTGGTGATTGCTAGAGTAAAATTTAATAAATAAATATAAAATTTCATGATTTCAGAACGATAAGAAACATCCAGAAGATAAATATAGCGTCGTGTAGACAAAGGAGGTGTTCGTACATTTGACTGCTGATGACATTTGAACTGAGTGCGGAGAGGGGATCCGAAATATGTCGAAATTCTGAGGTTCTGGATGAGCTTTGGGCCAATGCGATTTTGTATTGCAAAAGGTGGAGATTGTAAATGGTGTCATAGGGAAGCTATCCAACTACGCTACCACTAATATTGGACAACAATCGTGCACGAGGAATACTTGGTGATTGCTAGAGTAAAATTTAATAAATAAATATAAAATTTCATGATTTCAGAACGATAAGAAACATCCAGAAGATAAATATAGCGTCGTGTAGACAAAGGAGGTGTTCGTACATTTGACTGCTGATGACATTTGAACTGAGTGCGGAGAGGGGATCCGAAATATGTCGAAATTCTGAGGTTCTGGATGAGCTTTGGGCCAATGCGATTTTGTATTGCAAAAGGTGGAGATTGTAAATGGTGTCATAGGGAAGCTATCCAACTACGCTACCACTAATATTGGACAACAATCGTGCACGAGGAATACTTGGTGATTGCTAGAGTAAAATTTAATAAATAAATATAAAATTTCATGATTTCAGAACGATAAGAAACATCCAGAAGATAAATATAGCGTCGTGTAGACAAAGGAGGTGTTCGTACATTTGACTGCTGATGACATTTGAACTGAGTGCGGAGAGGGGATCCGAAATATGTCGAAATTCTGAGGTTCTGGATGAGCTTTGGGCCAATGCGATTTTGTATTGCAAAAGGTGGAGATTGTAAATGGTGTCATAGGGAAGCTATCCAACTACGCTACCACTAATATTGGACAACAATCGTGCACGAGGAATACTTGGTGATTGCTAGAGTAAAATTTAATAAATAAATATAAAATTTCATGATTTCAGAACGATAAGAAACATCCAGAAGATAAATATAGCGTCGTGTAGACAAAGGAGGTGTTCGTACATTTGACTGCTGATGACATTTGAACTGAGTGCGGAGAGGGGATCCGAAATATGTCGAAATTCTGAGGTTCTGGATGAGCTTTGGGCCAATGTGATTTTGTATTGCAAAAGGTGGAGATTGTAAGTGGTGTCATAGGGAAGCTATCCAACTACGCTACCACTAATATTGGACAACAATCGTGCACGAGGAATACTTGGTGATTGCTAGAGTAAAATTTAATAAATAAATATAAAATTTCATGATTTCAGAACGATAAGAAACATCCAGAAGATAAATATAGCGTCGTGTAGACAAAGGAGGTGTTCGTACATTTGACTGCTGATGACATTTGAACTGAGTGCGGAGAGGGGATCCGAAATATGTCGAAATTCTGAGGTTCTGGATGAGCTTTGGGCCAATGTGATTTTGTATTGCAAAAGGTGGAGATTGTAAGTGGTGTCATAGGGAAGCTATCCAACTACGCTACCACTAATATTGGACAACAATCGTGCACGAGGAATACTTGGTGATTGCTAGAGTAAAATTTAATAAATAAATATAAAATTTCATGATTTCAGAACGATAAGAAACATCCAGAAGATAAATATAGCGTCGTGTAGACAAAGGAGGTGTTCGTACATTTGACTGCTGATGACATTTGAACTGAGTGCGGAGAGGGGATCCGAAATATGTCGAAATTCTGAGGTTCTGGATGAGCTTTGGGCCAATGCGATTTTGTATTGCAAAAGGTGGAGATTGTAAATGGTGTCATAGGGAAGCTATCCAACTACGCTACCACTAATATTGGACAACAATCGTGCACGAGGAATACTTGGTGATTGCTAGAGTAAAATTTAATAAATAAATATAAAATTTCATGATTTCAGAACGATAAGAAACATCCAGAAGATAAATATAGCGTCGTGTAGACAAAGGAGGTGTTCGTACATTTGACTGCTGATGACATTTGAACTGAGTGCGGAGAGGGGATCCGAAATATGTCGAAATTCTGAGGTTCTGGATGAGCTTTGGGCCAATGCGATTTTGTATTGCAAAAGGTGGAGATTGTAAATGGTGTCATAGGGAAGCTATCCAACTACGCTACCACTAATATTGGACAACAATCGTGCACGAGGAATACTTGGTGATTGCTAGAGTAAAATTTAATAAATAAATATAAAATTTCATGATTTCAGAACGATAAGAAACATCCAGAAGATAAATATAGCGTCGTGTAGACAAAGGAGGTGTTCGTACATTTGACTGCTGATGACATTTGAACTGAGTGCGGAGAGGGGATCCGAAATATGTCGAAATTCTGAGGTTCTGGATGAGCTTTGGGCCAATGTGATTTTGTATTGCAAAAGGTGGAGATTGTAAGTGGTGTCATAGGGAAGCTATCCAACTACGCTACCACTAATATTGGACAACAATCGTGCACGAGGAATACTTGGTGATTGCTAGAGTAAAATTTAATAAATAAATATAAAATTTCATGATTTCAGAACGATAAGAAACATCCAGAAGATAAATATAGCGTCGTGTAGACAAAGGAGGTGTTCGTACATTTGACTGCTGATGACATTTGAACTGAGTGCGGAGAGGGGATCCGAAATATGTCGAAATTCTGAGGTTCTGGATGAGCTTTGGGCCAATGTGATTTTGTATTGCAAAAGGTGGAGATTGTAAGTGGTGTCATAGGGAAGCTATCCAACTACGCTACCACTAATATTGGACAACAATCGTGCACGAGGAATACTTGGTGATTGCTAGAGTAAAATTTAATAAATAAATATAAAATTTCATGATTTCAGAACGATAAGAAACATCCAGAAGATAAATATAGCGTCGTGTAGACAAAGGAGGTGTTCGTACATTTGACTGCTGATGACATTTGAACTGAGTGCGGAGAGGGGATCCGAAATATGTCGAAATTCTGAGGTTCTGGATGAGCTTTGGGCCAATGCGATTTTGTATTGCAAAAGGTGGAGATTGTAAATGGTGTCATAGGGAAGCTATCCAACTACGCTACCACTAATATTGGACAACAATCGTGCACGAGGAATACTTGGTGATTGCTAGAGTAAAATTTAATAAATAAATATAAAATTTCATGATTTCAGAACGATAAGAAACATCCAGAAGATAAATATAGCGTCGTGTAGACAAAGGAGGTGTTCGTACATTTGACTGCTGATGACATTTGAACTGAGTGCGGAGAGGGGATCCGAAATATGTCGAAATTCTGAGGTTCTGGATGAGCTTTGGGCCAATGCGATTTTGTATTGCAAAAGGTGGAGATTGTAAATGGTGTCATAGGGAAGCTATCCAACTACGCTACCACTAATATTGGACAACAATCGTGCACGAGGAATACTTGGTGATTGCTAGAGTAAAATTTAATAAATAAATATAAAATTTCATGATTTCAGAACGATAAGAAACATCCAGAAGATAAATATAGCGTCGTGTAGACAAAGGAGGTGTTCGTACATTTGACTGCTGATGACATTTGAACTGAGTGCGGAGAGGGGATCCGAAATATGTCGAAATTCTGAGGTTCTGGATGAGCTTTGGGCCAATGTGATTTTGTATTGCAAAAGGTGGAGATTGTAAGTGGTGTCATAGGGAAGCTATCCAACTACGCTACCACTAATATTGGACAACAATCGTGCACGAGGAATACTTGGTGATTGCTAGAGTAAAATTTAATAAATAAATATAAAATTTCATGATTTCAGAACGATAAGAAACATCCAGAAGATAAATATAGCGTCGTGTAGACAAAGGAGGTGTTCGTACATTTGACTGCTGATGACATTTGAACTGAGTGCGGAGAGGGGATCCGAAATATGTCGAAATTCTGAGGTTCTGGATGAGCTTTGGGCCAATGTGATTTTGTATTGCAAAAGGTGGAGATTGTAAGTGGTGTCATAGGGAAGCTATCCAACTACGCTACCACTAATATTGGACAACAATCGTGCACGAGGAATACTTGGTGATTGCTAGAGTAAAATTTAATAAATAAATATAAAATTTCATGATTTCAGAACGATAAGAAACATCCAGAAGATAAATATAGCGTCGTGTAGACAAAGGAGGTGTTCGTACATTTGACTGCTGATGACATTTGAACTGAGTGCGGAGAGGGGATCCGAAATATGTCGAAATTCTGAGGTTCTGGATGAGCTTTGGGCCAATGTGATTTTGTATTGCAAAAGGTGGAGATTGTAAGTGGTGTCATAGGGAAGCTATCCAACTACGCTACCACTAATATTGGACAACAATCGTGCACGAGGAATACTTGGTGATTGCTAGAGTAAAATTTAATAAATAAATATAAAATTTCATGATTTCAGAACGATAAGAAACATCCAGAAGATAAATATAGCGTCGTGTAGACAAAGGAGGTGTTCGTACATTTGACTGCTGATGACATTTGAACTGAGTGCGGAGAGGGGATCCGAAATATGTCGAAATTCTGAGGTTCTGGATGAGCTTTGGGCCAATGTGATTTTGTATTGCAAAAGGTGGAGATTGTAAGTGGTGTCATAGGGAAGCTATCCAACTACGCTACCACTAATATTGGACAACAATCGTGCACGAGGAATACTTGGTGATTGCTAGAGTAAAATTTAATAAATAAATATAAAATTTCATGATTTCAGAACGATAAGAAACATCCAGAAGATAAATATAGCGTCGTGTAGACAAAGGAGGTGTTCGTACATTTGACTGCTGATGACATTTGAACTGAGTGCGGAGAGGGGATCCGAAATATGTCGAAATTCTGAGGTTCTGGATGAGCTTTGGGCCAATGTGATTTTGTATTGCAAAAGGTGGAGATTGTAAGTGGTGTCATAGGGAAGCTATCCAACTACGCTACCACTAATATTGGACAACAATCGTGCACGAGGAATACTTGGTGATTGCTAGAGTAAAATTTAATAAATAAATATAAAATTTCATGATTTCAGAACGATAAGAAACATCCAGAAGATAAATATAGCGTCGTGTAGACAAAGGAGGTGTTCGTACATTTGACTGCTGATGACATTTGAACTGAGTGCGGAGAGGGGATCCGAAATATGTCGAAATTCTGAGGTTCTGGATGAGCTTTGGGCCAATGTGATTTTGTATTGCAAAAGGTGGAGATTGTAAGTGGTGTCATAGGGAAGCTATCCAACTACGCTACCACTAATATTGGACAACAATCGTGCACGAGGAATACTTGGTGATTGCTAGAGTAAAATTTAATAAATAAATATAAAATTTCATGATTTCAGAACGATAAGAAACATCCAGAAGATAAATATAGCGTCGTGTAGACAAAGGAGGTGTTCGTACATTTGACTGCTGATGACATTTGAACTGAGTGCGGAGAGGGGATCCGAAATATGTCGAAATTCTGAGGTTCTGGATGAGCTTTGGGCCAATGTGATTTTGTATTGCAAAAGGTGGAGATTGTAAGTGGTGTCATAGGGAAGCTATCCAACTACGCTACCACTAATATTGGACAACAATCGTGCACGAGGAATACTTGGTGATTGCTAGAGTAAAATTTAATAAATAAATATAAAATTTCATGATTTCAGAACGATAAGAAACATCCAGAAGATAAATATAGCGTCGTGTAGACAAAGGAGGTGTTCGTACATTTGACTGCTGATGACATTTGAACTGAGTGCGGAGAGGGGATCCGAAATATGTCGAAATTCTGAGGTTCTGGATGAGCTTTGGGCCAATGTGATTTTGTATTGCAAAAGGTGGAGATTGTAAGTGGTGTCATAGGGAAGCTATCCAACTACGCTACCACTAATATTGGACAACAATCGTGCACGAGGAATACTTGGTGATTGCTAGAGTAAAATTTAATAAATAAATATAAAATTTCATGATTTCAGAACGATAAGAAACATCCAGAAGATAAATATAGCGTCGTGTAGACAAAGGAGGTGTTCGTACATTTGACTGCTGATGACATTTGAACTGAGTGCGGAGAGGGGATCCGAAATATGTCGAAATTCTGAGGTTCTGGATGAGCTTTGGGCCAATGTGATTTTGTATTGCAAAAGGTGGAGATTGTAAGTGGTGTCATAGGGAAGCTATCCAACTACGCTACCACTAATATTGGACAACAATCGTGCACGAGGAATACTTGGTGATTGCTAGAGTAAAATTTAATAAATAAATATAAAATTTCATGATTTCAGAACGATAAGAAACATCCAGAAGATAAATATAGCGTCGTGTAGACAAAGGAGGTGTTCGTACATTTGACTGCTGATGACATTTGAACTGAGTGCGGAGAGGGGATCCGAAATATGTCGAAATTCTGAGGTTCTGGATGAGCTTTGGGCCAATGTGATTTTGTATTGCAAAAGGTGGAGATTGTAAGTGGTGTCATAGGGAAGCTATCCAACTACGCTACCACTAATATTGGACAACAATCGTGCACGAGGAATACTTGGTGATTGCTAGAGTAAAATTTAATAAATAAATATAAAATTTCATGATTTCAGAACGATAAGAAACATCCAGAAGATAAATATAGCGTCGTGTAGACAAAGGAGGTGTTCGTACATTTGACTGCTGATGACATTTGAACTGAGTGCGGAGAGGGGATCCGAAATATGTCGAAATTCTGAGGTTCTGGATGAGCTTTGGGCCAATGTGATTTTGTATTGCAAAAGGTGGAGATTGTAAGTGGTGTCATAGGGAAGCTATCCAACTACGCTACCACTAATATTGGACAACAATCGTGCACGAGGAATACTTGGTGATTGCTAGAGTAAAATTTAATAAATAAATATAAAATTTCATGATTTCAGAACGATAAGAAACATCCAGAAGATAAATATAGCGTCGTGTAGACAAAGGAGGTGTTCGTACATTTGACTGCTGATGACATTTGAACTGAGTGCGGAGAGGGGATCCGAAATATGTCGAAATTCTGAGGTTCTGGATGAGCTTTGGGCCAATGTGATTTTGTATTGCAAAAGGTGGAGATTGTAAGTGGTGTCATAGGGAAGCTATCCAACTACGCTACCACTAATATTGGACAACAATCGTGCACGAGGAATACTTGGTGATTGCTAGAGTAAAATTTAATAAATAAATATAAAATTTCATGATTTCAGAACGATAAGAAACATCCAGAAGATAAATATAGCGTCGTGTAGACAAAGGAGGTGTTCGTACATTTGACTGCTGATGACATTTGAACTGAGTGCGGAGAGGGGATCCGAAATATGTCGAAATTCTGAGGTTCTGGATGAGCTTTGGGCCAATGTGATTTTGTATTGCAAAAGGTGGAGATTGTAAGTGGTGTCATAGGGAAGCTATCCAACTACGCTACCACTAATATTGGACAACAATCGTGCACGAGGAATACTTGGTGATTGCTAGAGTAAAATTTAATAAATAAATATAAAATTTCATGATTTCAGAACGATAAGAAACATCCAGAAGATAAATATAGCGTCGTGTAGACAAAGGAGGTGTTCGTACATTTGACTGCTGATGACATTTGAACTGAGTGCGGAGAGGGGATCCGAAATATGTCGAAATTCTGAGGTTCTGGATGAGCTTTGGGCCAATGTGATTTTGTATTGCAAAAGGTGGAGATTGTAAGTGGTGTCATAGGGAAGCTATCCAACTACGCTACCACTAATATTGGACAACAATCGTGCACGAGGAATACTTGGTGATTGCTAGAGTAAAATTTAATAAATAAATATAAAATTTCATGATTTCAGAACGATAAGAAACACCCAGAAGATAAATATAGCGTCGTGTAGACAAAGGATGTCCGTACCTGACATGACCTTCGGACCGAGAGTGCAGGCGCACTTAGGGTGATGAAAGGATACACAATGTGTCGAAATTATATGGTGGTGGGAGAACTTTGGACCATTGTAACTTTGGATTACATGGAGTGAGACTGCATAAGTGGTGTCCTTCGAAAGCTATCGAACTGCTCTACACAATTAATATTGGATAACAACACTTAATATCAACTCTGCACTTTAATAGTTCAAACTATAATTGTTGAATATTCACAACAAACAAACGTTCAAATTTCCTATATCTGTTTTATTCATTCCACAATCCAACATCAGGTTCGAGTATTCACGTCAAAACTGTGGTTTGTGCCCGCAACACAACCTACTAATTCTTTTCATCATACGCCAGACCTCAGCCTTTTCACCACGTCTGTCGATATTCTAGCTCTGTGTCGTTATAAGGTAGTTGTTAGTAGAGTTACAGAGGTATAATAATTACTTTTATAATATTATTTTTCTGTGTACATTACTAGTTACTACGCTTATATTATTGCTTTATAAGATATACATTTTCTTCGGTCACAATTATGTATTTAGGGTGTGAAAATTTTAAGCATTTTCAATCCAACGTGTTTGTGACCCGTGTTACTTTTCCATAATCTACTAAAATTACGCAGTTACTCCTATATGGTTTCGACGAGATATCTCGTCCGCCAGGACCCGATTAATTTTTCTAATGACAAGGTATCTAGTCATCAAGATATTGCTTATATTTTGAGGATGACGAGTTCAAGATCTGGTCAGATTTCTTATAATGACTAGATATCTCGTCCATCAACATCTGGTCAATTTTCTTCAAATGTCGAGATATCTCGTTCACTAAGTTCTGGTCAGTTTTGCTTGTGACAACTACCAGGAGGGATAATCGACAGAGCGTTTCGTGATAAAAGCAATTATGTGTTTGTAAAGTATTATAATTTCTTAATAACTTTTCTCAATTAATAATCGACGGTTTTTGTCAATCGCTCTTCGATCACTTTTATATTACACGACAATTAATCAGACCGCCTTGAGTAACAGAGCGAATCAACGAAGTAACAATACTCATTCATCAATACACGTTTCACGCGTTACACAGTCTACCCAATCCAGAAAGCAAATCATCAGTTATCTACAGCACAATCCCACGTCTATAACACCCACGAGCCTATAAATCCAGTCACCATCAATCAGGCCGGTAAGTTTTGCAAGCAAAGCAAAGTTTTGTAATTGCATTACCCGGGAATGCATATTTCATTACTATGTGATCATTTACTTTAAAAGGATGCTCTAAATACAGTTACCGTTCCCATTTTAAGAAAATACACCTGCAGTTCCTGAACTTCAACCGCACGCCGGAGACTTGACGGGTGTGATGAATGGGGAAATTTTCACTCCCGGTTCGGTCCGTGTACAGTAAACAGCGCCCCGGTCCCGCTTCATTAACTTTCCACTTGATAGAATTTCTTATTAGTGAGCTGCTGGGGCTTAAATTTACAGCCCTTTGTGTGCGCCCCTGTGTATGGTTCTGCCTTTGAGGAGTACCTATTCGGCTTGCGAGGGGACAGCAAGAGAGTTTTGTGTCGTTGGATACAGTCGACGAAATGGGATGCTGTTGGAATTTATTATTTACAGGGTATTGAAAACTCCTGGTGTGGTTATCTCGACGAGGTATATCGTCATTAGCAAAACTCACCAGATCTGGATGGACGAGCTATCTCGTCATTAGCAAAACTGATCAGTTTTTGAGATGGACGGGGTATCTCATCATTAGCAGAATGACCAGATCTTGATGGACGAGATATCCTTCATTAGTAAACTGATCAGATCTTGATGAATGACATATCTCTTCATTAGCAAAACTTGCCAGATCTGGATGGACGAGCTATCTCGTCATTAGCAAAACTGATCAGTTTTTGAGATGGACGGGGTATCTCATCATTAGCAGAATGACCAGATCTTGATGGACGAGGTATCCTTCATTAGTAAACTGATCAGATCTTGATGAATGACATATCTCTTCATTAGCAAAACTTGCCAGATCTGGATGGACGAGCTATCTCGTCATTAGCAAAACTGATCAGTTTTTGAGATGGACGGGGTATCTCATCATTATAAGAATGACCAGATCTTGATGGACGAGGTATCCTTCATTAGTAAACTGATCAGATCTTGATGGATGACATATATCTTCATTAGCAAAACTGACCAGAGCTTGTTGGACGAGTACCTCGTCCAAAGGAAAAAAGTCTGACCAGATTTTGATCTCGGCATCGTCAAAAAATCGGAAATATCTTGATATCGCTCTCAGTGGTACATCTCCTTTGGTATGTACGGGCTTTATGGACCGGAGGCACTCTAGTAATCTTTTCTTTTCCCATAAACTGGTCTTTGGTACACATAGGTGTCGTGCTCACGGGACACCTAAGCGATCTTTTCTACTTTTATCCCACTACTCTATTCCAAATCCCTTCTTTTTTCTCTTTCACATTTTTCACTTGAGCTGTCTGTTTTGTATTTGGAGCAGCTTGGCCAAACATGTCCCTTGTGCTATAAAACCCCCAAACAAACAACCAAACAACTCGATATCAACCGACGTAAAATCGTGCTTTTGAGGTAGGCTAGTAGAGTTACGGATTAGCAACTGGAGGCATGCGAGTTCGAAACTCGATCCAATCAAAGACGGTGAGGGCTGGTATATGTTAAACTGTCGTGGTCACAAATGTTCTAAAGCTGGCGTGCTGCTGTGGAAGCTTACTTCAGGCATTGAACTCATCTGACGGTGGTTCAAAATGCCGAGGTGTTGTCCTAGGACATTTCCACTCGGGATTTATCCCAGACCGTCGCCAATAGCCGTTGTGTTGCTCCAGTGAGACGCTTATTCATCTTCTTACCTGCCCAAACCTCTTGTTGCTTACTATGGAAAAAGGGCACAGATATTATCCAATCCCTTGTAAAATAGTCTTTTAACCCTCCTGTTGGTTGCCTAGAGACGACGTATCTCATCATTGGCAAAACTGCCCCGATCCTGATGGAAGAGATATCTCGTCATTAGAAGAAAACTGACCAGATCTTGCTGTTGTCATCATAAAAAAATCGGCAATATCTTGATGATGAGATATCTCAGCTAAATTGTCCAGATCTTGACGGACGAGATATCTCGTTATTAGCTAGATTGTCCAGATCTTGATGGACGAGATATCTAGTCGAAACCACTTATAGAGTTAAGTAGTAAATAGATTTTATAGTTATCTCTAGTATCTCATACAGTCCATTGCCTGAAACCTATGGAATTTGCTAGCGACCCCAGTCACGTAGGCGAGACAGCCAGCGAGCATTTGGCCAGCTCATCAACCTCAACTTATCTTCGGACTAAGCTCAACCCAACTTATCGTAGAGTTCAACGCTTTTGAATTTTCGTGAATAGATTTATAATAATTAATGTATCTGTTCTTTGGTAGTAAAAGGGTTAGGTCCGAATTCGCTGACTTTGAGTTATATTCACGAACCCCTATGAAGGTTACAGTGCAAAATTACAGAAAAGTATACTGAAAGAATCAAAATATTTGAAATTATTTTTGTTTACCGAGTTAAAAATTTTAAAAATAAGAATTTCAAAATCAGCTGTTACCAAAAACTTTTAAGAAATGGACATTGTCCCTATCTCTACTCGGGGTCATATCTTTAGGTGTTTGGGCTTCAAGAACCCGAGGTACCCTAGTGATCTTCTCCCATGGCGTTTACTACCTATGTTAAAGATGGAGTTCGCGAATCCAGGATGCTATCTTTATCTATTTCTCTACATCCTTTCTTTCCAATTACTTTACATTTTCTTGTGTTTGGAACAGCAGAGCCAAATATGGCCTTTTGGATTGAGAATTGCATTAAATAGACTACGCAAAAAAAGAACTAACTCAAAACATAAACCTTGGAATAAATTTAAGTAACAATAACATACTATAATATTTCCCCTCGTGGAAACATCTTTAGGTGTGCATGAGCTTCACGAACCCGAGGTATCCTAGTGATCTTTTCCCATGGGGTTTAATGCTTCTGGTAAACAGGGAGAACGCGACCCAAGGATGTCAAGCGATCTTTCTCTTCTTTCTCCTCTCCATTCTTCCTTTTCACAATTTCTTAACATTGTCTGTCTTGTGTTTGGCACAACTTGGCCTAATATGACCCTCACATCAAAACACCCGAAATCAACCTTATGTCTACAAAAGTACAGATGCATTCTTCGATTTTCTACACGATCTGGGTGCATAAAGTGCATGCTTCAAAATTTTGAATTCGATTATATTGCTTCAGTAGTGTTTTCAACTCACCAATGAATAAATTAGCAACTATGCTTCCACTTTCCGCGTTATCGTGGCTGTCATTAAGAACACAAACTGCTTAATTGCAAATTAAGTTGAAAAAAAAATACTTTTTTCGAGCATAATACCTTACGTCGCATGAACTCCGTCACGGCGAAAAGGTAAAACTTCTCAAAACTTTCAGACATGAATGGCATCGTTTTTAAGTGAATAAAAGATGAGCAAGAAAGTAAACCCATTAATTTAGTAATCGCGGTCGCCACTCAAAACCCCACTAAAAAAGACCCCGGAGCCACCATCCGGTTTGAGAGCAATAAACCTGTTTCTAAAAATATGCAAATACGGCTTCGCCTGGTACATCATTCGTTACTTTTACCCATGAAATAAAGTACTTTCCTCCTTAATTCCAGCCAGAGACGAAGCAGGGGGAGAGAAAAGCGAAATCCTGCGCACTTAAATCAGTTCAAAAGTTTAGTGGCTGAGAGCGGTTAAAAGCTCAGAATTTTCGAGTACCTAACTGGCTGTTAGCGATATGAACGAGCTGCAGAAAAGAAGCGCTGCCGAGTGATCTAGGAGAGCAAAAAGCTATAAATTACCACACAGCTATTCCGCTATTTAAGTATCTGCTATTTCATTACCATGCAATCTCCGGCAGATAGGAGGGAAGGGACTTCTGTTTATAGCTCGATTTAATAACGTTGCTTTTAAGCTTTGTTATCCATAAACAGAAATGGACCGGGTCGCCTTTATGGCCCTGGAGCATAAATCCGTTTTGCTTTATGTTTCTGCGACTCCGTTTTATCATGGGACCCGAAAGTTATGTGCGAGAGATGAAATTTGGGTTGTATTTCATCAGTGTATCGCAGATTAACAGAACAAGATGGAAACGCCGTTCTACAGTGGATCTGAGAATAACTCAGCAAGTACAAGACGCGTAACAGCATTTTTTTAATATGCAAAACTTCGCAAGTAATGAGCTGTAAGCCATGATGCATGGACGGTAGAAATGATTCTGAATGTGCCAGTGAACATTAAGTTTTCGAAAACCATTTGTAGAAGCTTTTGACTTCTGAAGATAACTGTTCCAGATCTCCTGGATCAGACTAGAGCAGTTAGTATGGTGTTTGAAAGCAGTCTCGTATATTTCCTATGTGGATACCAATTTTGAATTCACTTTTTTGTGTTCGACCCATTAAATATTCCATCGGTATATCGCAAATTAACAGATGAAAACGCCGTTCTTTCTTCGGTGGATCTGGGAATAACTCAGCTAGCATAAGACATGTAACAGCATTTTTTAAATATGCAAAGCATCGCAAGTAATGAGCTGTGATACATGGATTAGAAATGATTATGAATGCGTCAGTGAACATTACTTTTTCGAAAATCATTCGTGGAAACACAACGTAAGCCTATTCAAATAGCCATTTGGCGATGAAAATAAATTTTAGTCGCTAATTTGGCGGGGGAATAGTGCCATGTTCCCTCGCTCTCTCTGGTAAATAGAGAAAAAATAGAGATTTTATTCATGAATGGACTTCTTAGGGTATTGGCTATGGTGATACAGAAATACTACCAATGATGTTGGGGAACTTGGATATCAGAAGCAAATATAATTACCACTAACCGAAACTTTTCGAATAAAAGATTTAATTAGAGATAGAAATTAATTACAGATAGATTAATTAAAAATAGAATATAGTAAGAAATTAAATAGAGATATATTAGGATATATATGAAACTCCTTAGAGTCCTGTGCATTTTTGTGGTACAGAAATGGGTTGAACTCAAGAACACGGTACCATCGCCGATTGTCGATAATTATGAAATATGGGGATACGACGTAAACCTACCCAAACAGCCGTTTGGAGATGAAAAATTTAGTCGCTAATTTGGCGAGGTAGCAGTATCGTGTTCTTGAATTTTACCCAGAAATAATTACACCTTAAACAGTACAGAGATTTTATTCATGAACGCCATGGGCATTGGCTATGATGATACAGAAATGTTTCCAATGATGGCGAATTCGGATATCAGTAGCAAATATAATTACCCTTTTCCGAAACTTTTCGACGTTGTGTTGCTCCAGTGCGACGATAATCAAAATACCTACCTACCGAAACTTTTCGAATAAAATATTTAATTCAAGATAGAGATTAACTATAGATAGATTAGGATAGAGAAATATGAAATTCTAAAGAGCCCTGTTTATTTTTGTGACAGAAATGGGTAAAACTCAAGAACATGGTACAATCGCCGATTGGCGATTATGAAATATAATGACACGAGGTAAACCTATCCAAATAGCCGTTTGGCGATGAAACATTTGGTCGCTAATTTGGCGAGGGAACAGTGCCGTGTCCTTGAAGTTTACCCAGAAATAATTATACCCTAAACAGCAGAGATTTTATTCATGAACGGCATTGGGCATTGGTTACTATGATACATAAATATTACCAATGATGAGGGAATTTGGATATCAGTAGCAAATATAATTACCCCTTTCTGAAATTTTTCGAATAAAAGATTTAATTATAGATTAAACTGTTTAAAATGGCTTCATTGATACATAACCTCCCAGTTTTGATTGAATAAAATATTTCCATCCTATTATAACGTATTAATAAAATGACATAAACTACTGCATCTACTCAGTAAGGTAATTCGAATTGTTTTGTTAATTACTGGCTTCGATACTGTCATAAATATTTGTTAAACATTTAATGGAAATATCCATAAGGGTGATAGATTCTATTTTCCTTCATCAGGCATTAAAGTAGCGATATTCAATTTACATCATCCAGTTTACGCTAGTAAATTGGATGCCTTGTTTCAGGGCTCAATCGGTAAAAGTAAATTATTAACAAAACGACTTGCAGCAATTACAGCAACGTTGTTAACCCGTGCATAGGTCGCTTTAAAACTGCGTGAGAATAACACATTTCATTTAAATAATGAAATCCTATGTTTTAACTTTTAATTGTACATGCTGTACAAATAATTAAGAGCATGTCCATTACACATTTGTGCAAAATGCTTTCAGCAAATTCTGTACTTTTATCTTCCACTTAAAATAATGCTAGCTGACAAACTCCCCACTCAATTTAGTAAACGAACTCTCTAAAGGGTTTATTATAGGAAGGAAATTGCATTCGCATCAGAGAAACGAGTACGAGAAACGGATATATTCAGAAACGAGATCTCTCAGAACACAATTTAGTTTGAATAAACATTTGTTAGAATTATCATGTCCATATAATCAATTTCTGAAATCTTTTCTCGTGATCTGTTGTAGTTTAAATGTATTGCACAAAATATTTTACGCTATCTATACCCCTATTAATCTTAATTACAGTAGTAATTAGGTGTTTATATTTATATACGGAGTAGTTTCGGATAAAGTATTCGTATAGTGGTTTATGCAGTTATTGAAGGCACCAGGAGTTCAACACGGTCTCGCCTTTGCTTTCCAAGTTAAAATTATTAATACTTCCCCCTTATTTCAGTTCATAATTATCATAGGAATTATATTTTTTCCATCTATTCATTGGATAGTTGTAATGTTTTAACCAGTTACTTTTTGACGCGAATATGTCTTTAAAATCCGAACAGCACTGAACATGCATGAAAAGTTGAACGTTGCAACTGTTTTGCCTTATGATTTCAGAACTAGAAGAAACACCCAGAAGATAAATGCAGCGTCATGAAGACAAGCGATGTACGTACCTGGCATGATCTTTGGACCTAGTGCGCAGGTGCACTAAGTGCTGGGAAGGGCTCCGCAATATGTCGAAATTCTATTGTGCTGGACGGGTTTTGGGCTAGTGTAACTTTGGATTGCAAAAAGTGAAATTGAGTAAGTGGTGTCGCTCGAAAGCTATCGAACTACGCTACAATTAAAATTGGACAACTGCAAACGTGCACGAGGTAAGCCTGGTGATAATAGAGTAGAATTTAAATATACATAAAATTTCATGATTTCAGAACTATAAGAAACATCCAGAAGAAAAATATAGTGTCGTGTAGACAAAGGATGTCCGTACCTGATATGCCCTTCGGACCAAGAATGCAGGGGCACTAAGGACGGGGAGGGGATGCGCAATATGTCCAAATCATGACGCTGGGCGAGCTTTGGGCTAGTATAACTTTGGATTGCGTAGAGCGAGGACTGCGTAAATGGTGTCATATGAAAGCTACCAAACTACGCAAGAATTAATATTGAACAACAATCGAGCACCATTTAAATATATATAAATAAATATGAAATTTCTTATGACTTGAGAACTAGAAGAAACATCCAGAAGATATAGTCGTGTAAAGAAAGGATGACCTGACATGATCTTAGGACCGAGTGCGCAGGAGCACTGAGCGCAATTCTGTCGTAATTCTGCGGTGATGGGGAGGTTTTGAACCAGTGTAACTTTGAATTGAGTGGAGTGAGGACTTGTTATTAGCAAAATTGGCAAAATTGGTTATTAGCAAAATTGGATTCTGATTCTGATGGTGTGAAACGGCCCTAAAACAACAATTTTTGTGAAGAGGAGTGGAGCACATTTAATCATTTTTTCAAACAGCATGAACGAATGTTTAATATATCTAGATAATTTAGAGTTCATTTAATTGAGAAAAAACATCAATCAAGATTTTCAAATCAATAAAGAAAAAAGATTTTCAAACCTAAAAATACTAAAATGTATACACGTTTCAGTGTTGTCAATTTATTTGTGATTTTACCTAATCGTATTTGCTATAAAAATGCTTTTGTATATGGATTTTATGAGAGGGTTGGTTGGTTTTATTCTTATGGTGCAATGGCCATGGCTGGCCAAGCTTTATGAGAGGGATATACAGCAATAAACCAGAAGGAAAGCGAAGATTTTATTTACGTCCGCTACCAAATGCTCTTGCATGATTTATATCTGGTCTACGTTAAATACAGTTCATCACTAATTTGGCGACGTTTGGCGTTCAATCTAATGTCTTTCGTCAATCAACTGTCAAATAATAATTTGGAATTAATTGCTTGGAATTCTTATTTCTGACGTGCAGAGAAATCGTATTCCGAAAACAAACCATGTGACGCCCCATTAGGAGTACGTACAGGAAACACGTTTCGCCACAGAAACACTACATTTAGCCTCCTGCATTTAGCTTCACAGGTAGGTAGTTAATTTTCTGTCAAGATAAAAGGGCTGCGGTAACCCAGTTAGTTAGGTAGTGAATTAGCGCCTCACTGGAGCAACACAACGGGCTATTTGCGACGGTTCGGGATTGATCCCGTAGGGAAAAGATCCGAATTCAACACCTCGTCACTTTGAAAAAAAGTCAGATGTCGAAGTCAACACCCGATCTGGCACCCTTCTCACCAAAATTCCAAACCACTCCATCCTCAGGACATTTGAGGTCACGACAGGTTTAACGTGGACCAGCCAGCGCGTACATGACGGTCTTTGGACCTAGTTTCGAACTCGTAATCCTTTGATTTCGAATCCGTTACTCTTCCAACTGGGCTACAGTGTCCTCATTAGCTTGACAGAAAATCCTCTCATGGCTGTTGGTTCATTTCATCAATTCGCATTAAAATACAAAAGCACGATGGAAAAGAAAATTTTGTTTACTTTGCTCATCTAAAAAAACTGATCCAATTTAAACTCGAGTATCTCTATCTTGAGTGTGAACCTATAAAGTCGGTCTCAAGCATTAGATGACATAACATCCTCTAAACTCTTCTCATTTTAAATAACAATCTCATATTCGTTCTCTATCTAACGAAGTGAACAACGTGTACCAACCACATTGCACGTCGTTCCAAACAAAGTATCCCGGAAATTTAATTATTCTTACGCTTTTAATTTAATTGAAAATGATGATGTGATCCCTCGCTTGAATTTAAATGATGAAATTCCGCAAACTTCAACTCAAGATGCGAAGGATTAGAAATTAAATGAAAATACGTCCCTTCTAATGAAAATTAATTTATTGAAGGATTAGTACCCAACATCGATCCATATCACATCTGGCATTCAATTACAATTCCGGTATTATACCTTAATGCACGGTTTCGTTGTGAAAAAAAGGTATTTTCTTCTATCTTTTTCTGTTTTAAAGTTAATTTACGTCAAATGGGAGAAAAATTGTTAATTATATTTGTTGTATGATAGAATAATGATTATCAGCCTTCCATGAATAAAACTGAGTGTTTTTGCTGCTGTAAGATAGAGTTGGTAAGCAGGTTGTGAAGTTTTAAAAGTACTTTTATTTTTGGTTACTTTTTGCTTTGATGGCTTGAATCTTTGCACTCCTATCTGATAATTTATTTTGTTGACTTTAGTACAAAAATTGCCCTGCTTTTAATTATTGTAAAACTGAAGTGCTTGAATGTTTAAACAGCAATAAATAGTTGCAACTAATTAATATATTTGAGTCGATGCAATTACATACTACAAATTTCAGACACTGAGGTTTTACAGAACCCCATTTGGAAAATGGTACGCCATAAAGTTTAGTACACAATATTTAATCAATTAAGCATTTAAATAAATAGCACTAAACATCGTAGACTTCATGAATTTCGCAAGTTGTGATTCATTTTAATAATACTCGTCAAGAATTTTAAATGGGGAATTATGTATGTGTAGTATGTATGCATTTGTATGTTTAGTTTTTATAGCTGATATGTTAATCAATGAATATGTTAGGAAATTTATTTCACTTAAATTAAAGTATAACTTAAATTATTACATTTACACAATTCTAATGTGAGGTATAGATACGATCCAAGGAATGCATTCTAGACTATGCTTTTGATATTAAGTAGGCAATAATTGACGTAAAATTCTTAACCTCCAAGTGGTTTCGAGACGAGATATCTCATCCATCAAGAACTGTCCAAGTCCAGTTTTGCTAATGACGAGATATCAAGATATTGCCGAGTTTTGGTGATGACGAGATAAAGATCTGGTCAGTTTTTCTAATAGCGAGATATCTCGTTCATCAAGATCTGGTCAGTTTTGCTAAGAGCGAAATACTCCATCGAGACAACAACCAAGAGGGTTAATTAAACTGACACATCATCCTAAAATTGGATTGCCATGCAATGTCAATAACTATGACCTTAGCATGTGTATAAAATAGCTCACAAGTTCCATTTTATGCCTCAAAATACATCTACAATTTCAGCCAGGTAATATTCTAGTTAGGGTGAACGATAAAAAGGGATTCCCAATAAAATATGTTTTAAAATTTAAAATGAAAATTCGTAAATTTTATTTCAAGCGAGAAAACATACTTACTCCAACAAACAATAGTTAGAGAATATGAGTGTAGTATAAATGTAAGAAAAATGCCTTTTTACAAATTTGGAATCGGTAAAATTTCATTTTGTGTTTATATAAATTTTATTATTTTCCAATTAACGATATCATTTAAATAACGTGTATATATTTCTCTGAGTGACCTAAAATTAACGATCCCTAATAAGTGACCTAGATTAAAGAATAGTACTTTCCCGATAGAATTGGGCAATTTTCCTATTCAATCCGCTGATAAAATATTCCCTTTGACATAAATTGTTATCCAATTTCTTAACCTGTCTGTTCTCGCATTAGTTTTGAAGCATTTTGACATTATCTAACAAGTGCAGGATTTGAGTTCTATCAAATGAATTCATTATAAAATATTTTGCAACCCATATCCCTTGTTAACCCTCCATTAGTCGTAGTGGTCTTTATAGGTGACATTTTTCAATGTTTTTCAATATTGCGCCATAAAAATATGAACTACAAAATCTACAAGTAATGCATAAATTTAAATAATACAAATGTATCATTTATAAATTTAACCATCCTGGTGGTTGTCTTGACGAGGTATCTCGTAATTAGTAAAACTGACCAGATCTTGATGGACGAGATATTTTGTCATTAAAAAACTGACCAGATCTTGATCTCGTCATCATCATAAAATCGGCAATATCTTGATGACGATACATCTCGTCTTTAGTAAAATTGGTCAGATTTAATGGACAAGGTATCTAGTCGAAACCACTTGGAGGGTTAAGCAATAAAAATATTGAGAAAAAAATGTGTAAATAATACATACATAATGCAAATGTATCATTGATAAATGATATAGCATTAATAATGCAAATGTATCATTGATAAATGATGTAACATAAATAATGCAAATGTATCATTTATAAATTAAAATAATACATTTTCCCATTTTTGGTATGTCTTAAAATGTACTACATTTTTTAAATTAGTAATTAATGCGTGTCTAGCTAGGAGAAAAACTTTGGCACCTTACAGATGCACCACGATCTCATTGGTGGCTATCTGGACAAGGTATCTAGTCATTAGAAAAACTAACCAGTTCTTGATATAGACGGGAAATCACGTAATTAGTAGCAAACTGATCAGATTTTGGTATCGTCATAAAAAATCAGCAATTTCTTGATGACGAGATTCGTATCATTAGCAAAGTTGGTCAGATCTTTGATATCTGGTAGAAACTATTTGGGGTGTTAAAAAAGATCAGAAACAACTGGAGAGTTAAATGGACTCACTAATTCTTAAGTTCATCTCTGAAAATAGAAACTGCAAGGATCAATATACAGCCTATTTCACATTCTTATTTGGAAGCACGAGTGAAAATATGAAGAAACTCATAAAATATATTAAATTTTGAAATTTATTCTGAAATGCATAATGTATAGCACTTACGGAAACGCATCACGTCTTACTGCTTCGTAAATCTATACTTCTTGTTATGAAATGTATTAGTCAAAAATATTCCCTTTCCTTCCATCGTACTGTTACACAAAGAAATTCTTCGATTCCTCGCGAAATATAGACTTCCAGATATGGCAGACCGAATAAATAACGCTTGGTTTCTTCTTGCTTGTTCCCGAAATATGCTTTGAAATGGACTTTTCCCCCGTACATATACTTCAGATCCAATTTATGTTTATACGCCGCTGCTTGACCAGTGATCTATGGACGCGATTCCATTCCAGATTTCTTTTTTGGTGAAGCAATGACCGCGCTCAGAATTGAATGAAATTTAGAATGAAATACGAGAGATAATCTGCAGCGGATGAAAACGATGCCCATCTGATAAATTGCTCGCATGCTTATAAAGATTTTTCTTCATTTTTGCTCCGGTTATCTGAGGAAATCTGACTACTGGAGGAATGAAATACTTGGGCACCGATTTTCGAGCTGTTATTGCGTGCTCAAAACTTCCGCCTCATTTTCTGGATTTTTTCATTCACCGTTTGTGTTTGACAAAAGATGCTTCTGAATATCTGCGATTCGTCTCCCTTTTTAAATAAAATGTTATAGTTTTGCATTAAGTTTTCTCTTAGGTTACCATTTGAGTTTCGTTTTTCCGTGCAAACACTTGTAAAGGAGGATGGTAGGTACCAATTTTGAGCCACTCACCAAAGAGGACCTGAACTGAAGATGGAGCTTTAGTCGATCAAATAATAAAACGGATTACCAATAAGTTTTGCGAAATCTGGAAAAAGTTTTGACCACACAAAGGGCCGATGTTTTTATGAGTGATTCTAACATCGCAATTGGTATAGTGGCCATGGTCTGTAACCCAATTATTTCCAGGCTCAAATCTCGGTTTGTAAGAGCATGAATGTTGGTGATTGTTCCTGTTAGGAGTAACGGTGGCTCATACACTGGGTGCGCCTTCAGAAATACCCATCAGTCCGCTTTCTGTAGTGCCGAAGACAGCAGAGGTCAGTGGTCGACCATTAGAAAAAAGATATAACAGCTTTTCTTGTCTTTCTATAATTTCTATATACAATAGAGCCTGTGTATCGGATCTTTCCTGATTCCTGCACCCGTTTGGAAGAGTAGCGGTCTAGCAACCGGAGGGTTGCAAGTTCGAAACTAGATCCAACGAAAGACCGTCGTGTACGTGGAGGCTGATGCACGTTAAATCTGTCGTGGTTTCAAATGTCCTCGCATTGATGTGGTGCATAAGCTTGGAGAGTGGGCTGCCAGTTCAGGTGTTGACCTCATCATATGCACGTGGTTCAAAATTATGAAATGTTGTACTTGATCTTTCCCCTCGGGATTGTTTTCAGACCGTCTCCAATATCCCGTGGGTTGCTCCAGTGTGACGTTAATTAACTACCTACTTACTAACTATTTACCTTGTGTTTGTAGTGGATTTGTTCACTGTGGTAGCAACCTGCGAGTTGTAGGTGGCTCAGGTTCGACTCCTTCCTGGATTTTTATTATCTCTTGAGTCAGTAAGACTTTCATTGTGTTTTTATACTTTACTTGATGCTGCTTGTGCTTGTCACAGCTTGGCCAAGTATGGCCCTTGCATCACAAAAACCAATTAGCCAACCTAATCTTTGCTATGGAAAAGTTCGAAACAGCATTTCTAAGAGAACGGCATTATGATTTGATACTTTATCGGGTAACTTTCGGGTTGCATTTTATTCATAATTAGTTTAATTGATTATAAATAAAACAATAACAAAAATGCTCTTGTCATAATTTACATATTGATAATCATTGTCGTGTTTCAAACATTTCATGTTATTTTCAGAATAAAAGAAGTTATTAAAATTCGGTACTCGCTAATGTGAAGACGAAATATGCCAATATGAAACACAAAGAAGGCAAAACAAGAAAGTCCTTTATAAATATTCATAACTGATAAACAAAAAGTTTGTAGAAAATATCTTCTGTGATCTTAATGAATACGTATGTCTCTCTCTCGCTCTCTCTCTCTCTCTCTCTCTCTCTCTCTATTTGCAAATTAGCTCCAAGTATTCCTTAAAATCGCGCATCTTCAATCACAATTCAATTGACTTGGTATTTCGTGCAAATACACTAGTGTTCAAAATTAAGAGAATTTTCACTTTTGGGCGACTATCTCCATAACTACTGGATATATTTTAATGAAATTAGTTATGTACATAGGTTGAAATAATACAAAAAAACATACGACAGTTATGGTACACACGCATGATCGTGTAGACTCATCAACGCGCAGGAAGGTCTAAAACAGAGGTTACAATATCGACTCAAAAAGGGGGTTAATACGGGGAAATGGTCCCCTCTTACAGTTATACTACTCTCACAACGAGAGTTGAGGCAGTTTATGAGTCCCTGTGGCAGCCGGCCCCACTCCTACAGCAACGCTGTTTTCAGGTCCTGGATGGCTCTGGGAGGAGAAGACGAGTTGCAATTTCCCTCTCAAGAGCGTGCCAGATATGTTCTATAGGGTTTAGGTCTGGAGATCTGGCTGGCCAATCCATCCGACGAATATCCTCACTTTCCAAATATTCGTCGCCCAGATAAGCCCTTTGTGGACTAGCGTTGTCGTCCATAAAAATGAAATCAGGGCCAACTGCACCTCTGAAAAGACGTATATAGGGCTCCAAGATGTCATCGATATTCCTCACAGCAGTCACAGAGCCTCTGTCAAAGACATGGAGGTCTGTGCGCAAACATCTAACATGATGTCTGCCCAGACCATCAAACCCCCGCTGGCATAGTGGTCTCTTTCTCGTATGTTGGAGGACAAGTAGCGGGTAACTGGTTCTCTGTAGATGAACAGTAGTTCGGTTGAACCGGGACTCATCAGTGAATAGAATGGTCTCACACTGATCCCTGGTCCAAAGGCGATGTTCTCTGCGCCATGCTAAACTGGCTAGTCCTGTGCGCAGAAATGAGCGGGACCGAAACAGAAGGTCTTCTTGCAAACAGACCTCTATCATGTAACCTTCTGGAAACAGTAACCCTTGAAACTCGGCTTCCTGTGGTCATATGAATGTCACGAGAGATCTGAGAAATTGTTGCACTCCTGTTGCGCCTCGCTGCAAGCAAATATCGATCTTCATTGGCCATCGTGGCTGTTGGACGACCTTGCCCAGGCATTCTCTCTACTGATCCGGTATCCTTAAGCTGTTTTCATAAGTTGGACACGACGCTGGGCGTTACATTCAAGTCTCTAGCAATCTGCACTTGAGGCTGCCCTGCTTCCAGTTTCCCGGCGATTCGCCACCTCATTCCATCATCCAAACGTTGGTGGTTACTCATCTTAACTGTTTTCTTTTGAATTGCACCGAATTTTGAAAAAATAACCCACCACGAAATTCGCCGAGGTGTGCTAGCGAACGAAGCGCGGAAATTAACGTGCGTTTAGAAAGCCTGTTCCTCTAAATGCACCGCCCACACTCACGTGTACGCTTACGTATTCGACACTAAAGATTTGCATCTTTGTTTGGAAGCATTAGTTTTGCCTTTCGTTCAGTACTTTTCGAGAAATTCGACAAAATATTCAAATTCTCTTAATTTCGAACACCAGTGTACATTCTGTCGCAATAGATTGGTTTTAAAGAGATCTATCAGTATTCTGAACCTATTACGAGTGCAAGAATTATTTGGAATTATTTTTTAATTTGCAGCTCTTGCATGGATTTTAGGATGTTTGGAAGAAATGCTTCAATAAAACCACGACTCTGCATTTTACATAAATGATAGGAACCGTATATACATCTCAGGAAAAGATGTATATACGGTTTTATTGAAGTACTCATCAAATAAAAAAATATATTAACATATAATGCAAATTGAAAATTCTAGGTACTCATGTAAAAAAAGTAGAATAAAACATCACCAAAAATCATTTTTTTTTTTCAATTTAAACGTATCCTTTGGTAAAAGTACTGAAACTATCACTGTATCATTTCAGTGCAAACAAAACCACCATGGTATCATTAAGCATACTTTTTAGTGCTTGTGTAACTTAAAACAGTTTGTAATGAACACAATAAAGTCTAGTGTATCCTTTCCAACATAACATTTGATCAGAAAGATACAAGTAAGTGTTATCTTCTTTTTAGCACTGATAATTTTAGAATCTTGTTTCCAAGTCACAATAGCTTAATAATTTATCGTAAGCATGGTAGAGATAACTTTATAAAAACCCATCATTATAAAGAGAAATAAATAACATGGTAATCTAAATTAACGCTAAGAGTAAATTTAAGGTTTAAATTCTTTTAAAAGTTAAATCTTAAGATACTAAAATTATAACCTCGCTCGTATGGCTTTACTTGTGATAAGTGGATTCTGGTAAAACAAATCTAATAGAAAGGGGAATAAACCAAGCTTTGGGAATGATAAAAATGTGCAAAAAAAGTTCGACTTACGTTAAAGAACTCGCAATTAATTCCTCTGATGGACTTCAATTTTCATTTCATTAAATTCCAAGAAAGAAATTTGTTTTAATATTCTCAATCAAAAATAATAAATATTTATTTCCTTGGAAATTAATCATATCTTCTTGATCAAATCAGCTTTCTTTTAATCTTTCAACTGCAGGTGATCGGATTGATTTCTTTCAAGTACGCTTATTTACGCTTTTCGAAGTAATTAGGAGTTTTATTTATTAAAAAACTCGGAAATGCGATGTAGGGAAATAAACTGTGCGGTAAAGCCAGAACAGCGTGTAAACATACTTTATGTGTAAAGATTTTTATTAAACTTAATGTTAAACTTTTTAATTCAACTCGAAACTAATATACTTCGATGATGTCTAGAACAAAAATATTCAATGCAATATTTAATTCAATATTTTTATCTGTTCCTTTGCTGCAATAGCATTCTTGATTTCAATTAACGATGTTGACCCTCCTAGTGGTTGTCTCGACGAGGTATATCGTCATTAACAATTGACCAGATATCTTGATGGACGAGGTATCTCGTCATTAGAAAAAACTGGACAGATCTTGATCTCGTCATTACAAAAAAATCGGCAATATGATGACGAGATATCTCGTCATTAATAAAATTGGTCAGATCTTGATGGATGAGACATCTCGTTAAAACTTCTTGGATGGTTAAAATCATGAGTCGAAGACTAGTAGCATAAGGCATAAATTTGATTGTTCATTTGTGATTAAGAATCAATAGAGATTGTAGAAAAACTTGTAATTTTCTATTTACTAAATGAAATCGACGATTTTGGGAAGCTTCCTTTGAAATCAAATTAAGTTGCCCTCTAAATTTGCATTATTTTATTACTTCATACATGACCAAAATTTAAGGATAATACAATCTGAGATGAAATCCCCTGCTAAGTACTTATACCGAAATACCTCAAATGACAAATGAAGTTAGTGTTCTTATTTTTATTACATAAGGATGTATAACAGCACTTGTGTGTGCAAAGAACTCTCATTTTCCAGCTAGATCACGTCCTTGCTCTTGTGATGTCCTTGATGGTATTGTGTAGGTTGCAATTAGACACCCAAGAGCATCCCAAGCATGATCTATTGGATTGAGATCAGATGACTTTGGTTGATATGAGTTAAGAATAATCCTTAGTTTTTGAGCATGCGTGCACTAATTACAGTTGTATCAATTCATTCATAAAGATTAATTAAATAGAAATGCAACAAAACGAAAGCTATTATTGGAATAAAATTGAAAAACAACGAACATTTTCTCGAAATGTTAAATTACACTCATGTCCAAATTTGTCTTTACATACCCAAATATAATGATATTCCATGAAATATCCAATCGATGTAATCCATTTTTGCAGGGAATGTGTGAAAGACAAGCCTAATTAGCATTATCCAATCAAAAGTGATCAAAAGGTTTCTGATATGCAAATCAAGGCGTTACGTCATCCGACGGTGAATAAAGCGCTTAGCGCAAAGTGAATATCTGAGTGAACTTCTGCAATACAACGTTTGATTTCAATGTGTAAGGACGCAAAACGGTTTGTTATGGCTCCGAAGTATCATTTGGAAGAATCTGTGAAGTGGCGAATTATCGGCCGATTAGGATCAGGGCAGACAATCATTTTAGCAGCGAGATGTGTGAATATTTCAACACAGACAGCCTCTACGCTATGGAAACAATTTCAGAACCCTGGAACTGTTACAAGGAGGCCTGGACGAGGTCGTAAACGAATAACAACTGCTTCTCAAGATCGATGTCTGGCAATAACTGCCCGTCGTAACAGGAAGTCTACTGCTCGGCAGTTAGGTTCAGAGGTTGCAGCCGCCACTGAAACTGTTGTATCAAGGCAAATTTTATACAGAAGGCTTAATGAAAAAGGCCTTTATGCCAGAAAGCCAAGAGTATGTGTTTCACTGTCTTCACAACAAAAGAGGGATCGCTTTAATTGGTGCAAATAACATCAGAACTGGAGTGAACACCAATGGACCCATGTTATCTTTACTGATGAGTCGAGGTTTAGTTTAACATTTGATTCTAAACGTGTTTACATCTGGAGGGAGTCAGAAACGCGAAATCTTCCTACGAACATTATGGAAAGTGACCGTTTCGGTAGTGCAGGTGTGATGGTATGGGGAGGAATAATGATCGATGAACGTACGGCCCTACACATTTTCAACAGTGGATCTGTTACCGGCCAGAGATATGGGGATGAGGTCTTAGAACCTTAGACTTTTCAGAGGTGCATATGGATCTGACTTTTTATTTATGGACGATAATGCTCGTCCACATCGAGCAAACCTCGTTGACAGATTCCTTGAATGTGAAGTCATTGAGCGAATACCATGGCCAGCAAAATCTCTTGATCTGAAAACGATAGAGAACTTATGGGACTACCTTGGAAAAGGAGTTGCACGGAGACATCCTCCTCCTAGAGATATAAATGCCCTGAAGACCGCATTGCTGGAGGAGTGGAACTTAATTCCCCAAACTGTGGTTAACAACACTATTGCCAGCATTAAAACACGTTGTGATATGTGTGTACGCGTCAGGTGAGATCACATTCCATATTAAATTCATAAGCCTTAATTTTTTCTGAGTTATTTTTTATTTTCTGAACTCTCCTTGTCATATATTATTGCCATTTTTATTGTTTCATGCTACAGTTTTATATCATATACAGTGCTCTTAATTTCTTTTCCTTTGTATTTATGTGTTATAATGTTATATATCATTTCACACAATTTCATAAAATTAGTCACATTTTCTGAGAAATCCGTGATTTTAGGCATGTAAAGATAATTTTGGACATGAGTGTAGTTAGAATATTTAGAACACATCCATTTGTGAAAAGAATTAAATATAAAACCACGCCACTCAACAAATAGAGATACTTTTCCTGTAACTACAAATGCGTATTAAACAAAAAGTCCTGGTATAAGCAATAGGGATTGCATCTATTTTAGAAAATAATCCTTAAGTAATTCATCAATCTCACAAGCCGAGAAAAGAACATCGGTCTGACCAATGTAACAAATCGCAAGGAACCCTAATTAACAAGCGAATTGATCAACAGGAATCCAACCTTGGTTTTGTCACAGAAGCAAGAGATCTCTCAGTGTACCATCACTTGAGATCGTGAAAGTAAGTTAGCTAGGCTTTCCTTTCTCGCAAAAGAAATAAATAAATGTGATCAGATCTTTTTTGTTCCATTGAGTCTATAGATGCCCTAACTTCTTCCTAACGAAATCGCATTGGTCTGGTATCGTATCGTTTAATCTGGATACCAGTATCACGTAAGATTGTGAAATGAAAGTACCAAGTATAAATGCAAAGGCGTACCAACGAGAAGTTTGTTGGTTGGTTTTTATGGTGAATATCTGGCCAAGCTCCATCAGCACGACAAAACGAATTTTTAAATACTTTACAAATAACATCATGTCTTGCACGCAGTTTCGATCCTCAGAGTTTTTATTTTGTTATTTAACCCTCCACGTTGGTTTCAACGAAATATCTCGTCCATCTAGATCTGATCAATTTTGTTATTGACGAGATATCTCATCATCAAGATATATGACGAGATCAAGATCTGATCTGTTTTTTTCTAACGACCAGATATCTCGTCCATTGGTTAGTTTTGCTAATGACGAGATACCTCGTCGAGAAAACCTCCAGAAGGGTTAAACAAAATCAAGAAAAATAACAAGATTCAGCAATTTACTATTTCAAATTTAAGTTACCGATAAGAGGACCTTAATTAGCAAATTTTTTCCTTGTATCTAATTGTAGGCAGAAAACAAAACACAAAACAGGTTACTAACAAAGGAAGCAAAAACAGTTCATACAATTGATAAAGAAAAGGTAAGACAAAAGAAATAGCCACCCATCCGTCCTCTAGCTTCCCAGTATCAAAAAGCAGAGGACTCATCTAGAGAATGAACTAAATTTCGTGTGATTTAAAAGGGGTCATCATAAGATCTAAAGTATTAGACAGAGATGTTTAGATAAACAATCGTGACCAGTCAGAAGTTGGGTTATTGCAACAGCTTGGGGCATCTGGGATGTATTTATAATTAACCCTCCAAGTGGTTTTGACTAGATATCTCGTCCATCAAGATCTGACCAATTTTGCAAATGACGAGATATCTCGTCGTCAAGATTTTGTTTATTTTTTATGATGACGAGATAAAGTTCTGGTCAGTGTTCTTCTAGTGAAGACTTGAGACAATAGTGATCGTCCATCAAGATTAGGTTGATTTTGTTAATGATGAAATACATCGTCTAGACACCCACCAAAAGGGCTAATAAGTCAAGCTTTGCTTGAGTTGGTAGTTATTTGTTCTCAGTAGAAAAGGTTCTTGGATATTTTTCTGAATGTACATTTTTATGGAATAGTATGAGGTGTATCTACTTGGAATCTTACTAACTGCAGTATCCCTTTTATTAGAAAACATAGTTTGTAAACTGATCGTAGATAGGTAGGTAGTTCAATTAACATCTCTCTGGAGCAACACAACGAGCAATTGGTGACGGTCCAAATCCCGAAATACTTGAAATAAAAACGTCATTTGTTTCCATCCCTATATTACTAGTCGTGGTATTTTAGAGGAAGAATTAAATGCTTTTCTAAAACTGTCTCGCGAAACTGAGACATCCATGACGGAACTCAAGGGGTTCCACGGAATACATTTTGAATCGACTGGCTTGGACCACTTTCCCAAACTTCCAATCCTGAATACCTTTGAGGGTTCAATATTTATATTTCCCTCGTACCCTTTTGCAGAGTTGATGATACATCTACCAGTACCCCTGAAGAATTTATTTTAATCTTTAGCGCATTCTCCTAAGGGAGATGAGTCATTCTGATATATTTTTCTCACACGCTTATCTATTCCTGTCTTATCCATTACCGGGTCCTTTGAGCTTACCGGCCTTTTAATGCTTATAGTTTTTGTTTCTTTGCCTATGCCCCTCTCATATGAAATGCTATTAGCACTGTTACTCTGTGTCTGATTAAACTGAGCTTAGACTACAACTGTGCAAGTTTCAAGTGTAAAACTATACTTATACTGAGTTCTGTAAAGCTATAGTAAACATAAAATTTAAAGTTCATTAATACAGAGTATCTTTGCTCAATGGGAAAAATTCGCAACAGAAATTAAATTCTCATTTGCCTCAGAAGCTTTCTTCCAGGTTCTAGAGAACAAATTCTAGATAACAAAAATAGTTTAGCAGAGCTATCATTAAAGAGTGAAACTTGAGAAAATTATCCGTATTTATGGAACTTGTTGCCGCATTCCTCTCTTCGTGTTTTCTTCATCTGACCGTGGTTCAAAATTATGAGGTGTTATCCTCGATCTTTCCTTCCATGATTGATCCAGGACCGTCGCCAATAGCCCATTGTGTTTCTCCAGTGCTACGTTAATTAACTACTGACCTACCTCTGCGTATTTTGTTTCTTGAAAATGACTGAACAAGACGAATAAGTGGATACAAATATCACTCTAGCACAAAAAACAGATAGCAATAATTAGTATATTTATTAACTTTGCACATCGACCTTCTAATGAAATAGACGGAACATGTGCCCGCAGCTTCATGCTGTTTCTTCCAGTTACTCGGTTTGAAGATCTATCACGTGTGGGTAAAAGCAAGAATCCTAAATTATTGATTGGTTAAAGTGATTATCCACATAATCAAGCACACTAGTCTGCGTTTCGACAGCCAATCGGCGAAGGCGTTTCGTAAGTCCATGTGATTTACCCTTCAGAGATCTTACGACAGCGACTCCGGCCACATGGTCCGACTATTTCACTAGAAGGTCGATGTACCTTTGACCTATCGTCAGTCTAATTAAAAAAATAACTTTTATTGATGCATTTGCCGTATGGATCAAGTTCAATTTTATAACTAAATGTTAAGCGAAGACGGTTTGAAAATACTGAGTAGATTTTTATTGCATGCATACATTGGCAACACAAAATAAATAACTGGAATTCAATAAGTATTTAATCCATCATCCACTTAAATAAAAACTGATTTTTAAAACTGCAATTCAATACCTAATCCACCAAATAAAAGTTCGTAATGTTTTATATTAAGGAATTCTCACACCTCAGGTTATTAAAAAATATTTTGCTTCTAGAGAATTATGTTGTAACGTAATCCTCTTTCCAACCGTTATTTCGTCCAACTCCCGCGAGAAGGCAGTTGAGTCACGTAGTTTTGAACGAGTCTATTAGTTAAATTAGGGGACTGGTGGTAAAGTAAACAAAGGGTTTCCACAATTGGCGTCTGTAGCACTGATCCTGGCTCTATGTTTATCGTTCAACGCTGAAAGCGATAGTTAAGATAACGAGTGAGGTGGGGAAAACATCCAGGGTGATCGTCATTCATGCTTTTGCGTATGGAAGCTTTCTCCTAACGCGCGTACGGGCCGCAGTAGCCCGGGAGGAAGAGCAGCGGATTAGCACACGGAGGGTTTCGAGTTCGAAACTCGATCCAACCAAATACGTAGGATCTGGTGCACATTAAATGTGTCATGACTTCACACGTCCTCACGTTGGCATGGTGTGGAAGTTTGGAGAGTAGGGTACCAGCTCGGGTGTTGACCTCGTCATCTGACCGTGATTCAAAATTACGCGGCGTTGTCCTCGATCTCTCCCTTCGTGATTGATCCAGGGCCAATAGCCAGTTGTGCTGCTCCAGTGCAACGTTAGTTCAAGTACCTACTTCACACGCATTCATACCTATTAAGAAATCAACTGACCCAAGGTTAACTAGCTTCTCCCTAGAGATGCACTGTAATAGTATATTAGTATAAAAAATATTGTACCAGATAGATAAAGATGAATAAGTGTCCTTAAAATTAGAATATCTGATCACAATTAGCGAAAGACGATCCAAATAAATAAGTAAACCGAATTATTTCTAGCAATTTTTTATTTAAATCAGAATATAATCTTCAATTCATGAATATATTAATAGTACATCAGAATATATTAAATTTCATGTGTACACTAATTTTATCAGAAAATATAATTTATTCAGAGTAAATGGAATATTTATTTTTATATTCCCTGAAAAGCAAACTGGAAATTATTTACTTTATCAAATGAGTCTACACAATACAAAATGCATTTATTCATTTTCTGAATAATGTGGTATGAATGGAAATTCGAGAAATTTAAGACTTCTTGTTATGTGAACTAATGTCACTTTAGTTATAATTTAATGGGTAAATTCTTTATTCACTTTTACAACACAGCCGAAGCTATCGGCGATATTTTTATACTTCTGAAGTAAAATCGAAATGTGCGGTTAAAATATGCAAAAATATGTGTTTAATGTAAGTATTTATACTGCCTTATTAGTCAACATTTACTGTTGAAAATTTTAAAGAGAAATAAGTACAGGAAAAATATAAATATTTACAAAACAGCTCTAGTTAGTAGGATATTATTTTATGTTATCCTTTTTTAGCCTTTCTCATTCTAATCAAACACTAAAGAATATCCCTGGGTATCCATAAAACAAGCCCTCAAAGAATATTTTTATTTCTTAACAACCACAGGTTTATAGCTTTATACTACAGGTGAAGTTGCCTCAATTAATAAAACATTAACTGTGTAAATAAATTATTTTCATTAATAAAAAAAGTTGGATTTAAAGTGATTGGTTGATAAATGGCTAAATATGGCCCTTGAGCAATAAAACTCCAGAAAACACCTGTGCAAGACATACAAAAGTAAGACACACGCAATGGAAGATTTTACTGACACATAAGAGATAGAGAAGTAAACCCAGGAAGAAATGCACCTGACAGCAATCGATCTTGCGCCGCCTAGAGCTCGAAGGTTGCTAGTACAGTGGGTATACCCACTGAGCCACGACGGCCCCTGGAATTAAAGTGGATTCATCTGCTGTGTTTGAACGTAGAACTAAAACGTCTTGTTTCGCGGAGCAGAGTACGAAATGATCATCCACTTTAGCGTACTGTCAAAAAACCGACAGTACGCTATGTAGTCCACATATAACTGTCTGTCATCTATGCGCTGCCAAACGATACTAACACAGTTGTCGCGCCCCTTATAACCCAGGAGTTATTGCAAGTTGAAATCGGTCACGCAATTATGTCGCGTCCACCGCAAATCTGTATCGTACCATAAGATAAAGGTCTGTGTCAAAATATGAATTTAATGAAAGAACAAAATACTGCAGTGCACTTCTAAAACACAAGTACTCCAGAGAACATTTTTTGATCAAAATTAGTGCAAAATGACGGTGTTGTCCTTGGATCTTTAATTTGAGATTGATCCCGACCGTCGCCAATAGCCCGTTGTGTTGCTTCAGTGCGACGGTAATTGACAGCCTTCCTAAAGCGTATTGTAGTTGGCGCTGGTTCGGATCTGCAATTTATCGTGGGTGTATTTCTCTTCTGTGTCAACAAAACTTTCTTTGCGTGTGTATGTACTTGTTAATTATTACAGTTCTTCTAACTTCTATTGGGTTATTTTTAACCCTCAAATTGGTTTGGACGAGATATCTCGTCAATAAAGATAGGATCAATTTTGCTACCAACGAGATATCTCGTCATCAAGACATTACCAGTTTTTGATGATGACGAGATCACGATCTGGTCAATTTTTCTAAGGACAAATTATCTCATTCGTCAATATCTGGGAAGCGTCGAGACAACTACCAGGAGGGTTAAAATACATAGCTTCATTTGATAACTCATATTTGGAAATGACCTATAGTCGATGAATTATAATGAAATGATTGAACACATTATCTTTACACTGATATGTAAAATGCATTTCTACAATTAATACACCATGGACTTTGCTCAAAAGTTCTTTCAGAAAAAGTAGTACTGTTTTAATATCAAGTGCTTTCAATGCAACTTCAGACCCGAGGCGCATTTCTCGTGGTTCAGTGATAGAACCTAGTTTGTTTTTGGCTGTATTAAAACAAGTCTTTGGATAAAAGTTACTCAGTTGAAAAACTATCCACCGTACCGGCAGGAAGCATTTTCAAAATTGCATCCCCATCCCCTTTTTATCACATTCAAAAGAGGGATTTAACATGCATGTAAACTTGTTTTCCAGTAAGTTGAAAAACACACAAAAACAGGAAAGCAACAGGAATTGCGGGAGAACCCACGTTTATTTCGTTCCAGAAATGAATTCGTGACCGGAGGCTATTTTTCAACCTTTCTTGTCAGTGCTTCTGAATCATCTTCAAAAGATATGAAATTCTTTTTGCCTCGGCAAATATTTTTTCGCATTTTTGCATTTGATCACCAGTGTATTGATCGCCAATAACTGCCTGTGAAAATATTTATGAGGTTTTACATGAATAATGAGCTCAAATTTGGGAAAACATCGAACTAATGTCACTTTATAGAGAACTACTCAGAAGCATAGCTCCATTCTAAAATATCTGTTTTCCTCCGGGAAATTAAATCTAACTCTTTATTTTGATTCAGAGGTATGGCTAAGTCTCATTTAACAAAGACACTAGTTAAATTGTTTTAGGCAGATTAAGCTTTCATCATTATAGTATTCTGCAAAGTTCTGGGACATTCATGAATTTTCTGTACATTTAAATCACAAACCGTTGAATATTTTCTCTGAACGTGGTGATTATGTGGTGTTGTCCTCGGATCTTTCTCTTGTGGATTGATCCAGGACCGTTGATGGTAGCCCGTTGTGTTGTTCCAGTGTGGCGTTAATTAACTACCTCGTTATTTATTAAGCTCGTCTATGTATCCCCTATTTGTGGTAAATAACAGCTGCAAAACTAATCCTCTTTCATTGCTTTGACTTTTTTTACTTATTTGTGACACTCAACTCAACTCCACCATGGGATGCCAACCCTACGAAGGGTTTACGGTAAAAAAAATCTCCCATAACTTGAAAGATGATTAGATGAGGATAAGGAATAATATTTTTGTGATGCAAACCAGAAATTTTTTAAGCTATGAAATGCACACCCAGGTGCCGCTTTAAATATATTTTTCTGTGGGGGTTTAAGAGGCAAGAGACAGAATTTAAGGGCTGTTATCTTTAGGTGAAAAGAGGTTAGGCCCAAGGAAAATTATGCACATCGAAGTCGACAAAATTTAAATCGCTTGCTTCAGCTCAAACTCCCTGGAGGCCACAAATCGCACGATTTGTATGATTTTTCCTTTGTAGAAAGGGCTGAACAGCCAGGCGTTATAGTGCTGTGTCGCTGGTTTGATGTATAGATGAGTTGTGATGGGGCAGGTGATAACATAGTGGTCCTGGTCTGCTTCCATGACACAGATGCAGAGGTCACTGCAGTGAATATTCATACGAAATAAATACTACATGAACGGTCCGTGGCCATTGTAAAAGTGTGTGAGCTCTGGGGTGGAGACGAGGCGCCTCGCACAGACCTTGGGAAAAACACGAATGTTCTCCGACCTATGGTGGAGTTTAATGGCCAGTTGTTAATGGCCATTAAACTCCATTGTTAATGGATGTTAGTTTGAGGGACCTCTTCAGATGAGATGCCGGGAGAGGAAGGGGGTGTAGGCCAATGGACGCATTACCGGTGGCACTTTTTGCAAGAAGGAAATGAAGCATGTGCTGCTTCATTTCCTTCAACACCGCAATGACCTCTGACCCAAAAGATATATATGCACGTCGATGGAGCTGCAGCTTCAATGATGGAATGGATTCTCTGTGCCATCCGGTTAGTAGTCAGAAGGTTGGTCAAGAGAGTCACGCTGGACAGACTGTCCGAGAAAATGCATGTGTTTTCTGGGCAATTTCGAAGTGCTCAGGATGAAGCTGCACGGATTTCAAGTAACTCAGCTTGGAAAACTGAGTTGTTGTCGTGCATTCAACGTGCCCTCTCGAAGATATTCCTGTTGTCTAGCAACACACCAAAGGCGGTGGCAGTTCCGTCCTGGGTATGGACCCGTCTGTGTAGATTTGGTATCGTGTTGCTGAGGGGCTTTGTGTAATGAATGATGTGTGTTTGTTATGTGTTGGATTACTGCGAAGGCTGGGGTTTTCGTTTCGAATTCGTGACGAAACTAAGAGAGACCATATGCTGTTTCGGGTCTGCCGAGTCTGGTAACAAGAGCCGTAGCCCCTTCCCATGCTGACAGGAGGTCTATTGGTTCTAGACAGGCCAGTTCAAGTACGGCATCTATGGAAGTAGTTCTGTAGGCTCTGGTAATACTAAGAACAAAAGATCTCTGAACAGTGGTCAGGTGTCCAAATATCTAGCAAATCAGGTGTCCAAATATCGGGTCTGCCGAGTCTGGTAACAAGAGCCGTAGCCCCTTCCCATGCTGACAGGAGGTCTATTGGTTCTAGACAGGCCAGTTCAAGTACGGCATCTATGGAAGTAGTTCTGTAGGCTCTGGTAATACTAAGAACAAAAGATCTCTGAACAGTGGTCAGGTGTCCAAATATCTAGCAAATCAGGTGTCCAAATATCGGGTCTGCCGAGTCTGGTAACAAGAGCCGTAGCCCCTTCCCATGCTGACAGGAGGTCTATTGGTTCTAGACAGGCCAGTTCAAGTACGGCATCTATGGAAGTAGTTCTGTAGGCTCTGGTAATACTAAGAACAAAAGATCTCTGAACAGTGGTCAAGTGTCCAAATATCTAGCATTTTGGGTTTGTACCCTAGCAGGCTGCAGAGTAAAACAGAATTCTTTCAACCACTATTTTATACCAGAGCTTTACGATTTCTCCCCTGATACCCCACGACTTTGAAGCAAATCTTATTATTGACGTTTGTTCTTTATAGCACCTTTACCTCAGGTATTTGCCGTGAGGAATCCATGATAACTGTCGATTATTACACCCAGGTATTTCATGGCGTCGACAACTCGGATACTTGTGCCGAAGACTGGTGACCGGAGTAGTTGCCTATCTTTTTTTTAATACGATGGCGTGTATCTTGTCCCTGGCTATTATTAGGTGGTTGTATATAGCTCATTCTGAGAAAGATTGAAGACATTAATTTGCCCTGGTTTCCAGCTCTAGTCTTGAACTACCAGACACTGTGAACAGAAAGTCGTTCACGAAAGTCCTGAGTTTGAAGTGATCTGGCCAAGATTTTCGCAGGGCATCATCAGCTAAGATTTTCCAGAGGAGGGGACCCAGTCTGGATCCTTGTGGGCAGCCCTGGGAAATAAACTTGCTAGTTGTTGCTGAAGGAGTATGCCGTGAAAATCCATCTTTCATGGAAGAAGCTAGAAATTAGATGAAAGAGATAGGGAGGGCAGTTGAAGTTTGAGAGTTTCTCCAGCAAGAGGCCATTGAACAGAGTCGAAGGCTCCTTTGATGTCGATGGAAATGGTAGCTCTATATCTACCACCTTCCTTATTGTGTCTGATGGTTTCCAAAACATCCAGGATGGCGTGTTCAGTTGAGGTCCCCTCTGTGAAATCGTATTGGTTTACACTGAGAGAACTGTTAGTTAGAAAGAAGTAACTTAGGCGATTGTTGCTGAGTTTCTCCATTATCTTTCCCAGAATAGGTAACAGGTAGATAGACAGTCAGATTCTTACAGTCTGTAAGAGTTTGGGAGCAATGGGTTTTTGCCTGGTTTTTGGAGTATCAGGACTCGAGCTTTTTTAAAGGAGTCGGGAAACATCCATTACAAGAATGAACATTTGAGAAAACAACGAACTAATGTCACTTTATACAGAATCCCAACTACTCAGAAGTATAGCTCCATTTTAAAATATTTTTTCCATCGGGAAATAAAGTCTAGCGGATTATTTTGATAAACCAACTTGAAAATTCAGATAAGTGGCTACGTCTTATTTAAGACACAAGCTAAATTGTTTTAGATAGATTGCAGAATAATATAATGATGAATACGTCAAGTAATGGGGCATTCATGAATTTTCTGTGCATTTAAATCACAAACCGTTTAATATTTTCTTCATTATTTATTAAGCTCGTGTGTATATTCCCCATTTGTGACAAATAACAGCTGCGAAACTAATGCTCTTTCTATTGTTTCGATTTGTCTTGACAGATTTGTGACACAATGTCCAAGACGAATAAAATTTATGGCTGATTAGCTGACTTACGTTTAATGGCATAAGGTTCATCAGTGGAAAAGCTGCACCAAACGCAAGTCTAAATAAAATTTAAAACGTATTTTGAAAATGTCAAATATACAACCAAACCAACACTAAAAAGTAGAGCAAAACAACAAGTTCAGCAAAATAGCACGTTGCTGAAAAGCAACCGTGATTTTTCAAAATAAGTCATCAACATAAAGGGTAAATGTAGCAAAAATACGATGATGTAACAGATGAAATGATGCAGTTTAAACCTCCTAGTGGTTATATCAATAAGGTATTTTCTTATTAAAAATAATGACAAGATCTTGAAAGACGAGATATCTCGTCATTAAAAGAAAATGGAACAGGTCTTGACCTCGTCATCATCAAAATATTGACAATATCCTGACATACTTGTGCGAATGACGAGGTATATCGTCATTAGCAAAATTGATCAAATCGTGATGGTCGAGATATCTCGTCGAAACCACCTGGAGGGTTAAAAGACGAAAAGGTGTCGGATAAAAGATCAAATGTTTAAAACCAGATAAATTACCCTTGGAAAAAGCAAATTATGAAGACTAAACAACTGACAAGGTGAAATTAAGATGGGATATCCCAATCTTTACCCCTGATTACTGAAACGGCCCAAACGGCCGAGATTTTCCCGTCCTTTCACTACGGGTGGATCAGATTGTCATGTACCTCAGAATCGTGACCGAAATGGCCCGAATACATTTGAGGTTACTTCTCTTTCCCACCCGAAAGAGATTTGTGTATGGAAATCCTCGTCTCCGTTGACAGGGCAATAGGGGACAAGCCCGGTGGTTTGTCATTGCTAATAGGTTCCTCTTGGGCCACTATATTTTGTGACAACTGTATGTACACATGTCACAAAATATGTATATCTCTCGATACAAACGGCGTCGAAGACAATTCGAGGGCCCTATGAGTGATAAGGGTTAAGTGTTGAAGAATCATCTAGGCTTTTAAGTAGCTTCGAAAGTACTCTTCCATACATACCCACTACCACACAATAGGGACTGCAAGATAAGGTCATAAAGACGACACATATTCTCACGCCTCCATAGGAAAAGCACCGAGACACACGTCTAGGGCGATCGGCCGGATACTTTGGATGACGGACCGTCTGAGCCGTTTCAGTAGTCGAGGGACAAAACGCTGTTTCGACGCTCCGAATGCAGAGGGTTAAATAGCAACAATTAAAACTTAATTATGAAACATAAGTAAACCCACAGGGAAAACATTTTCTTTAGGTGTGTACGGGCGTTACGAACCCTAGGTATCCTAGAGATCTATTCTTTTCCCGTGGGGTTTACTAGCATCTGGTAAACATGTGGGTCGCGACCCCAGGACGTCCAAGCGGTCTTTCTCTACTTTCTTCTCTCCATCCTTTCTTTTTCCAATTACTTGATATTGTCTTTGGTTTGGCGCAGCTTGGCCAAATATGATCCTTGTGACATAAAACCCCAAACCAACCATAAGTAAATTATGATGCATTATATATGCTATGAAAAGCCTGAGTAGTTCTGAGTTCGTTATGAACTGGTGATGAATGTGGAGGATGACCCAACAAATTTTATGAAACAGGAGATGACGGAAAAATTAAAGGCCTCGAAAATCCGTGTCTTAATACAAACAAGTGTCCAAGCAAATATAAATGGAAATTAACAGAATATCTTAGTTTTACTGAGTTTGACGCTTTTGTAATTTCTGAAAGTTAATGGAAAGAATTTTGCAATTTTCATCCACGAAGAAAAAACGAGCTTTTACAAACGCTGACAGGGTTAAAAAACTCGAAACATCCAATTTCATAAAAGTTTCTGAACATATCCAGAAAGAAAATTAAAGCTGTTGGGTTTAATTATCTCATTATTCGTGATATAAAAGTCGTCATTAAATCACTAAATATGTTAATCCAAAGCCATGAAAACGTTGGAAATTAAGACATTGCTTTGTCTGATTCAGCTAGTGCACTACAATTAAAGAGCGTTGGGTAACACAATGATAAGCCACTTTTCACATTTTTAAGACGAGCTAATTTCAAGTTTCGAAAAATTCCAGATTCATAATGGTTCATCCACATATCAAAAGGTCATGCCTTCTTAAACTTTTAAGTATTAAGCACCGCTCACAAAGAATCGGAAATTTTGTTGATCCTCTTCAATATTTTGCTTTTATTTCTTTTCTTTATGGAACATATATCTGTGATTTAACTATTTCCCCCATCAACAAATTTTGTACTCTCGTTTGTTTGATAAATAGTAGTTTATGTTCCAAACCAACTACATACATGGAGAATAGATAATTATTGATGGATCAGACCTGTGTGTACACGTTTAGTATCACCCTAAAAAGCAATTATTTCTTTTATTTGCCACCGACGTATTAGCAATCTCATGTTCATTTAAAATATTGAATTCTGGGGTAGAGGGGCAGGTTCTGTCACTAATTAACCGTCCGTTTCGACGAGATACCACGTCCAGCAAGATCAAATCAATTTTGCTAACGACGAGATATATCTCTCTGTATCTCCGCAGACGTATGAGGATCGAGAATGCTAAAAAAAAGAAATTATCGCTGCTTATACATAGAAAACGCCATTTTGTGTTGTCTGGGTCAGGCTACTCCCTGATGACGCCCTGATCCGCCAACACCACTCGCTTCATCTTTAAAAGTCCTTTTAAATTTCATATGTATGCATTTTTTACTATATAAACCATTAGTTTTACATGGAATAAATTTAAATTTTATATCCATTACTCATTAACTTTTGTGTACGAGATTGAGAAAACATTATCCACCAAACTTCCCTTGCAACTTTCGTCAACACAAACCAGGTCAGGATTCTGTTATTCAAATACATGTCACACCATTAAAATACTTTTTTCTCGTGTCAACTTCGCAACCCACTCGATCATGTCCTCAACAATAGACACTAAAGATACCAACCGTTAGAAAATTTAGGCAATCATTATCTCAGATTTACTGCCAGGCTTTATTAAAACTCCAGTCATTTGTATCTCCTGAAACTTACAACGGGCGGCCTCATTAATCATTGGCCACTTTTGACCTGCCGAAACGCAGTCTCGGCCAGAAATGGATGATTTTCCAGGCAACTTGCGAAATAAAAATGCAAAAAGAACTCGCATTTGTAAGAGGTTTAAGACTGGGAAGATTTGTGGGAATCGGTTTCTGGTTTCGGGGTGCATTTTAAAATGCGTTGGGTTTCTAATGCTTCATGAGGCTTAATTGCTTGGTTTGTTGTTTATTTTCCAGGAAATGCATGACTGTGTTCTATATTTCTTAATTTACAAGCTGATTAATCGCTTCAAATTATCAGCTATGACAAAGGGAATTAAGTTCTAGTGTTAACTTTAACAGCACCTATTGTATAAAGATTAAACGTTATATCTGCATATATAAGTATAAATAGAATGAGCATTGGTGTTGAGAGCAACTTCAAAAGTGTGACCAGCATGTCGACTAGTAGTCACGTGACTGCGCTGAAAATTGGAATTGGTTGGCAGATTTGGTAACTTATCACATCGTTTGGCGATATAACACCTTATGACAGGGTAGGTGTGTGAATGCGCATTTCTATAGTGTCAACAAAATTGGCGAAATCGATTAAGTCTATCACAATGTCGCGCGGACCAATCAGATCATGAATGAATGGATGGGCGTTTTCTCTCATCCCGTGGACTAATCTGATGATACGGCTGAATAATATTGTAAGTAACACAATTTCAAACTATAGACTGATGAACTGTATAAAATTTCCAAATATTTAACCCAAAACATTGTATAATTCTAACGGTTATGTTTATATGGATAGAGATATGTTTATGTATGTAAATGCATGTTTCATTATTATGCTTACATTTCCCATTGTCTACTTTCTATGTTCAATTCGAAATTTTAATCACTAGTCTCAAAGCAGTTAAGTTGTCCTATGGATGCAGTGTGTGTGTAATATTATTTTTGTTAATTACTTGTATTTGTTCTGTATGAAATTAATATACTTTGTTTGTCTAATTAGGCTAAGGACCTTGATGACCTTATGGGACCTGACGAATGTCCTCAAGACCACCTCTAGTGTAGCCGTACACCCTCTGGGAAGGCTGGACTGTTATGGTCTTAAAAAGAATCAGATGATGAATGTTTGGTTTAACCCAGCAGACGAAAGTAGTCTGTCACGTTACTACTAGGTTTGGTCACATGATCCTGGGCACATAAAAAGGTTACCCATTGATCACTACTTTTATTTTTCCTGAATTTTTCCATCTTCGTTCAATCGTAAAATTAATTAATTTGTTTAATTGTCTGCAAACCAGTAAGTCGCGGGTGCTGTTTGTAAAAGCATGATTATTGGCCGTTATCCCTACTACAAACACCGGCCATTTACCCATTGGGTGCTTCTTCACAAATAGCCGTCAGTTCGCCCCTTGTAGTGCCGTAGAGGTCAGTGGTCGAGCATCAGAAAAAAAGGATATAACCTAGGTTAGGCTTTTCTGGTCTTTGCACCTGCTGGTTGTAAGCGGTTCAGGTTTATTCGTATAATTTTGAGTTCTGTCACTTTTCAGGAGTAGGAGCGATATATTTCTTGTTATAAGGTACTCAACAAAAACTTTATAAGAAATTTATTTGTTTTTAGAGACATGTGCTGACAGCGTTCAGGATAGGTGAGATCTTGGTGTGCATAAATTATATTTATAGAGAAAATTATTTTCAATAACGCGAGTCATAAATAGAACAATTTCTGCTGTATTATTATTAACCCTTCAAGTGGTCTCGACGAGATATCTCGTACATCAAGATATCATTTCAGTTTTTGATGATGACGAGATTAAAGGTCAGTTTTCTTCTATTGACGAGATACCTCGTCGAGACAACCTCCAGGAGGGTTAAAGATTCGGAAATTATCTGTCGGTACTTAATTTTATGAAACCTGAAAAAACGTATACCTGTCTTCCTACTTACATGAATTAATTCAGGCGGCCCTGAGATACATATGGATGGGCTCGGAGTAATTCAAATTAAGTCATAATAAAGACCCTTTTCAAACTTCTGTAATGGAAAACCCAATATTAAAACTATACGGCGATATATGTATATTAGATTTCAATAGAAAACATTCCGAACTTGTTACTTTAAAAATACTACCTTCCTCGAAAATTTATCTGAGAAAATATACGAGTATGTATCTAATAAAGAAAGGATAAAATATTTTTAAATATTATTTTTCAAGGAATATGTAGAAAAGAGTATGTGTGTGTGAACAAGTAACAAATCCAAAAAGAATCTCAGAAATGTCGTAAAAGATTGGATTTTTTGGGTTTTATGGTGCAATGTCCAAAAAGACGAGCTGCGCCAAAAATGTCGTTAACCCTACAAGTGTTTAAACACGATATCTCGTCTAAGATTTGGTCAATTTTGCTAGATCTCGTCAGTTTTGCTGATGACGAGATACTTCGTCGTGAGATCAAAGTAGGAAAATCAAATTGTCTCTTAACCAGAACCGGTGACAACTTGTAACAGGTTTTGCACCAGAAGCGGGCGACAACATTGCAGTTTTCGACGAAATCTAGTAGCTCTCTTGGTGGTAGTCTTGACGAGGTATCTGGTCAATATCAAAACCATTAGCAGATCTTGATGCACGAGATCTCTCGACATTGGAAGAAAACTAGTTCTTGATCTCGTCATCGGAAAAAATCGGTAATATCTTGATGACGATATGCATCTCGTCATTAGTGAAATCGGTCAGATTTTGATGGACAAGATATCTTGTCGAAACCACTTTGAGGGTTAAGAACTGCAAAATATGATCTCCTAAGCGAGATACAAACTAAGAATTCTTTTTATCCAAACTGATTCAAATGCTGAATTCTTTTGTGTTGCTACAATTTAAGTTTCACTATTAAGATTACCATTCAGTATCAACGTTTTAAGTAATATTTACAAACTATGAAATCACTTCACTCGTTACTCACGTATCTTTATAAATAAAATAGTTGTTCTTCAATTCTTTATTCTGGAGAGGTGTTGACCATTCGTGAGAACTTACATTTTCCTCTCTGGCCTACGTCCAATTTTTCTAGGCTGCCGTAAGAGTAGTAAAAGTTATTTAGAATGATGCACATTCGTATGGAGGGCACTCTTTTTTGCTGTATGGTACCCCTGAGCTCATGTCACTACAGATAGAGAAAATATTTATGGAAACTGTTGGAGAAAAGTTGACTGTGCTTCCATAAAAACTCTTGGAGAAAGTAATCCAAACTAATAGTTACGTTAAATACCATGACCTAATTATTTAATCAAATGCTGGTCATGGGATATATTTCTAATTATCTCAGCCTTGACATTTAATCTTATGAGACTGATTTTGTAAATAAATGTTTGTCAGCATCATTTATATTTCAGATGGATACGGATAACTCAAATGTACGTTCATCGAAGAAAAATGCAAAGTCTAACCAATAAAATAATAAATTCCTTATTTAATAAATGAAATATATTAAATAAATAGCATGTAAAGGCAAAATGGTATAAGTCAAATAACAAAAGTTTTCATTGACAGTTTTTATTGAATGTATTTTTTACATATCCATTATAAATCAACTTAATCATTTTAACCAGCATTTATATCTGGTGTTATTCATAGACTTATACTAATTTGACTAAATTAAGGATAATTCTTTTCGATGTACTCGTTTGCTTATATCAATTTGAACAATTTTTGACATACTATTTTGCCCAAAACGTTAGATACATAAGTGTGTATGACTTACTCTAATAGCAGAATACATACTTTAAATTGCGTTACACTGTACTTTTTAGTACACACAGTACTTTTTAATGTATTATGCAGCGCTCTTTAGTGTATTACACGGTACTTTTTAGAATATTTCACTTTGCCCTGTAACTGCACAAAGAATTTTCAAAGTAAGCAAAATCATCGATCTGTAACGATCGACCTTCTAATGAAATAGACGGAGCATGTGGATGGAATCGCTGCCGCAAGATATCTCAGAAAGGTAAGTCACGTGGGCTTACGAATCGATTTCAGCCGCTTGCCTATCCAAGCAGACTAGTGTTTTTGATCACGCTGGATAACCACTTTAACCAATCAATAATTTGTCTCGTGAAAGGATTCATGTTTTTTCCCACAACCAGGTGACACTTCTTTAAACCGAGCGACCGGAAGAAATAGCATGAAGCTGAGCGCGCATGCTCCGTCTATTTCATTAGAAGATCGATATCTAATTTCTGAGTGTCACGCGATTTCCAAGCAGTGTTTTACTAGTTTACCCCACAACACACGTAATGACTAATAACCATATGTTTTGGTTGAAAGAATCATAGGAAATGTTTTGGGCAAGATTGAAATTGGTCAGAGGACATGCATGAAAGACATCAGGTTGCAGATCGTATAGATGAGTTTAAACCTCGTGGAGGGTTAAATCTTCAAGTGGTTTTGATGAAATATTTCGTCCATCAAGATCTGTCCAATTTTGCTAATGACTTCTCATGATACTGACGATTTTTATGACGAGATCAAGAATAGGTCAGTTTTTTTTCCAAGGATGAGATATCCCGTCCGTCAAGATCTGGTCAATTTTGCTAATGTCGAGATACCTCTTCGAGACAACCACCAGGAGAGTTAAGCAGTGAATATTATAAAAATGGAGTAAACTCCCCTGTAAAAATATTATAACAGGGGAGTGGAAAAAATTAAATTTTTTGTTACTGAGTGTCCCATACTCTTATGCGTAGGATAGCAAGCACTGTTATAAGAAACTTTTCTTAATTTGAATCCTCCTAAAGGTTATCTTGGCGAGGTTATCTTTCTCGTCATTAGCAAAACTGACCACATTTTGATGGACAATATATCTCGTCATTATAAAAAAACTATAGATCTGAATCAAAAAATCTTAAGTATCTTGATGACGAGATACCTCGTCGTTATCAAGACTGATCATACCTTGATGGACGAGATATCTCACCAAAACCACTTGGAAAATTAGTGTGCAAAAAGAGCCGCACCCTCCCAGAAACCTTCGATCCACACCAGACCTCTTCCAAAGTTTTTAATGAAATTCGAATAAAAATCCCCGAGACAGATCCTCCTTCTATTAGCACTACCCGGCGGTTCTTTGAGGCACACATAAAAAAGGACCCGCCGGAACAGAACGAGAAGAAACGCAATAAAAGTGTTCCGTGTTGTATGTCTACACTCGAAACTTTCTCCTTCCATAGAACCCTTCGCCAGGCATTCCCCAAGGGACTCAACAAGCGATTTTCTATTCCGAAGAACCCCCTCGCCGAAAGAAGAATCGAAAGCAGTGTTGCGTGCCATTCTCGTTCTTAATATGCATGATTTGAGGTAGGAGGAGGGATCGAATCGTATCCATTCATCAGGATAGCCGTTAAAAAAAAGAGGCATCCTTGTAAAAATCAATGGATCAAGGGAATTGTTCTATTCGCGCCATTCTCGTACCTCTTGAATTCGAGATTCTTATGTATTCCAATGTTACTACATACCCACTTCAGACATTGTGAATCTCCATTTTGATCCTTTTTGCATCAATGTGAAAATTTGTTGGACATTTTCTAATTTTTATTCAGTAAAACCTTGAATACCCGAAGTAAGGTCCACAGAGGCCGATTCAGATTTTATGCATTCGAATGTTACTATGTACTCACTTCAGATGATGAATCTCGATTTTTATTCCTTTTTGAATCAGTGAAAATTTTAATGGGAATTCTCTCTAATTTTTATTCAGTAAAACCTTGAATATACGAGTTATGTGGACGAGGATACCGAGGATAACCAGAAACTCGAATAATACGGACATAGTAAACCGGAGCGTACCCAAGATAAAACTATCTGGAGGGGGCTATATTGGTATCGTAAGCTGTTTCAGGAGGTAGTAATTTGTGATGATTAATGCATCTAACCAAGTGAACAGTAAAGGGGATCGTAATTTTTAGATTTAACCCTCCAGGTGGTTGTCACGATGAGGTATCCCGTCATTACCAAAACTGACCAGATCTTGATGGACGAGATATCTCGTCATTGGCAAAATTCGTTAGATCTTGATGGACGAGATATCACGTCGGAACCACTTAGAGGATTAAAGAATTCCTTGAAATACCAAATAGCTTCAGAATGTATTATCTAGAAACTAGTTTTAGAGTGAGTTACTGGACTACTTTGAAAGACACTCTAAGACGAATAGAAAACTGTATATAATGGAAGGACCAGCTTATTAATGAAGAAATAATGCAAATTTTAACTAGTTTTATCCAACTCCATTTAAGAAATAGAACACCTTTATACACGGGCTTCAAATAACAAATAAATATGAGGACTATAAGTAGAAAACAGTCTTTAAAATCATGCACTAAGAGTTAACATCTCTATTCACAATTTTTAAAGAAGCAATAATTTAATTGTGTAATGATATTTTTTGCATTTTATACGGTCTGGGAGGGCCTTAAGCCCCTATAGCCCCTTCCATAGGTGCGTCTCTGGTAGCAACACAAAACAGCCTATGCTAAGTACCAAAAACATTTACTGTACTAATGTTACTACTGCTTCTGAAAGATTCACACTGCAAGGTATCAAATTCGGCTCTTCGGGTAATACCGACATTCGGTTAATCAGAGCTCGGATTATCAAGGTTATATTTCTTTAAAAGACAGCATTCTTCATTCAAACTTTATTATTTATTTGTATTTTTAAGTTCATAAACTGGAATTTTTTTACAGATAAGTTTATAATCTATGCAGGGTATTTCAACTTCCAGTGTAAACTTAAAGGGTAGGTTCCCTCGGGGGCATATCTTTAGGTGTATACGGGTTTCAAGAACCCTAGGTACGATAGTGATCTCTTCTTTTCCCATGGGGTTTACTGCCTCTGGTAAATATGGGGATCACGACCCCAGGATGTCCAAGAGATCTTTCTCTTTCTTGTTTCCAACCTTTCTTTTCACAATTACTTGACATTAATCTGTCTCGTGTTTGGCGTAACTTGGTGTAATATGGTCATATACCCCAAACCAATCAACGGAAGGTAGAAGACACAAAATGAAATCGTATTCGCATGTCCAGATATGCTAGGAGGTACAAGCATGGGCAGAAAGTAGGTGTACACTTAGTTTCATCGCAGGTGCTTAAACTTATTACACCCCAAGTGTAATGTATGCCTGACAGCGTTGATCGTCGCTGTCCAATATCAAGCATTTCCGTGGTATATTTTGGATTCACAAAAGTCTGATAAAAACTTGCCACAGTTTAATGATTCCCCTCCGGCAGGAAAAAAATTCCCATTTGAAAACTTATGGTCCGATTTTACAATCGCTTTGTGAACAAGATTTATCATCTATCCTGCAAGTTAGAACGTGTTGCTAGCATTATTAGAGCCGGAATTACGTCTTCTCTTGTGTCAGGCTGTTTATTTGCTCCAACTTTTTCCAATAAGTCAGCTCTCTCATTGCCCGAAATGCCAACAGTGATGGGATCCATCGAAAATTTTTAAAGCACGTTGCATAATAAATTTGTAACTATTTAGAAATGTTTATGAAAATTAAAAATTCATACATATTTGCGTCCGAAATAAATTGTAGAAGCTATGAAAAAGTTAAAACGATGTTAAAAAATATTTTCTGTATACTTAAATGATGCTTGCATTTTTCTATGTAATAGAATCAACATTTAACCAATTCGGAAATGTTTGTCTAAGATACAATCTCACAGCAGCTCATCCATTTCTATCTGCCCCCCATATACTAGGTTCATGTCAGTCATCTCAGATTCGTGAAATGGTACATGTCACCCGCTCGAAGTTAGAATGTTTCGACGAGATATCTCGCCCAAGATCTGATCAATTTTGCTAAAGACGAAACAAGACAAATCTGCCCCATTATTCTAAGGAGAAATAAAGATCCAAGTAGGAAAAAGAATTGTCCCTTGCCCAGAACTGGTGACAGTTTGGAACATACTTTTGCACAAGAAGGTACACACAGTACAGGGCAGTTTTCGACGCGAAGATGAACCACCAGGACGGTTAAGACGACGATGGCCCAAATTGACCAACTACTGACGTTGCCGAGATTATTGTGGACAAACATCCCTGTGTGAATGCGGTTTTATTTTCTACTCCATACCTCTCTTTAACCCTAATGGTAGTTGTTTCGAAGTCCCTCGTCATTCGCAAAACTGATCAGATTTTGATAGACGAGATATCTCGACATAAGAAAACTGACCAGATCTTGATAAACGAGGTATCTCGTCACAAGAGAACTGACCAGCTTTTGATGAACGAGATATCTCACCATAAGGATAAAACTGACCAGATCTTGATCTTGTAATCATAAAAATATCGGCAATAGCAAATATCTGGTCATTAGCAAAATTGGTCAGATCTTGATGGCCGAGATATCTCGTGAAAACCACTTGGAGAATTAAAGTATGTGAAGGAAGTTTCGAAACGTCCTGTATAATGTCCAAAACTGTGAGTCGAGCTACAAGTCAAAAATTTTTAACTCTAATATGAATAAATTTCTAACCATAGACAAGAGATTAGAGATTTTTCTGTAGCGTTTCTTGAGCCTGTACATACACTGCTGGCCACCGCAAATGCAACACCCTGAAGGAAGCATGCAAATTGTTGGGTTTTATCGATTGAAGACAGAGTTTTTATACATTAAAAATAAATTTTATTACGTAGTCAAGTCTTATGGTTTAAAAACAACAAGAAGTCTGATCAGCTCATGATCCCCAATCTCCTCACTTATATACATACAAAGATTTACATATTCTTCTATATTGATGTGCCCCACACGGCACTATAATTGGAGGTTTGAGACCGATTCCAACATGCGGCCCCATCGGTTGTAAAACCTCAGCAGATGTATTACAATTCAATATATATATATATAAATCTAACAAAATATTTTTCTAATAATATTTTTAAATTTATTTAACAATAAAGGCTTTGTTAAAAAGTCAGCCAAATTATTTTCCAATGAAATATAATTTACGTTAAATAGTTCATCTTTTATTAATTTACGAATAAATTTGTACTTGATATCAATATGTTTAGTTTTCTGATTTTCCTGACTATTTTTTGAAAAATAGATAGCAGATTGATTATCACAATATACTTGGGGTCTTATGTGATCACACAAACTTAATTCATTTATAATTCTACTAAACCAAATAACTTCTTTAGTGCAATCGGTTAGTGCAATAAATTCAGATTCCATTGAGCTAAGAGCTATGCACTTTTGTTTAGAAGATTTCCATGATATTGGGATGTTACCCAAATAAATTAAATAGCCACTGCTTGAATGTCTGTTTGTGAGACCACATCCCCAATTTGCATCAGAAAAAGCAATCAAATTTGAACTTTTTACATTGGAAAGATTAATTTTAAAATCCTTTGTAAGAAAAACATAGTTCATAATATCAACAACGTAAGACCAGTGTTTGTAAGTATAACCATTACAAAACTGAGACATTATATTAACAGCAAATGCAATATCTGGTCTGGATCTATCTGACAAAAACGATAAACATCCTATTAAGGAACGATAGGGAAATTTCCTCATTAAATCATTTTCAATTATATCTTCCTCTTTAACCTTATCAGGTAAGTTACAACCAATTTTAAAAGGTAAATTCACAAAACTTTTAGGAAGATCTTTTAATTTTGACATTAATTTTTCAATGTAGGTAATTTGATGTAAATAAATCGAATTTTCAATTTCTTGAAAGTTTACGCCTAACAAATATTTAGTTTTACCTAGGACTGTAAGATCCAATTTTTTGTCCAATAATTCGATTACTTCATTTATCAAATGTTCCCTTTTTGAAAACAAAACCATATCATCTACATAAACAATTAAAATTACATCTTTAAATTTGTAGACACAATTACACCAATTTAACTGAGAAAATCCTAATTTAGTTAAAATACCGTCTAATTCCAAATTCCATTCTCTACCACTTTGATGCAGACCATATATAGCCTTTTCCAATAGACATACTTTGTTTTCGGATCCTTTCAGCACAAATCCTTTTGGCTGTTTCATGTATATAGTATCCTTAAGGTGTCCATATAAATATGCACTTTTCACGTCAACTTGACAGTGATACCAACCCAATATAGAAATCAATAGTACAAACAATAATTTAACAATAGAAAAATTCACAACTGGTGAAAAAATATCTTTAAAATCAATGCCGGGTTTTTGCTTAAAACCTTGAGCAACAAGACGAGCTTTATACCATTTAGGTATATTGTTTTCGTCCATTTTTATGCTGTACACCCACTTACTTCCAATTATGGTTGCATTTGGGGGTGTGTCCACTAATTTCCATACTTGCCTATCCTTCATTATCTGAATTTCTTCATTCATGGCAGTATTCCATTTAATTTTATCCTTACTTGCCTGCGTTTCTTCATAACTTTTGGGGATTTCGACATTGTAACACTGATCATACATGTCGTACATCTGTTGGTCTAAAAAATTAGATTCATCACTAGAAGTAGATGGCACATTAGAAATATCCACATTAGGATGTTCAGTTTCTGGCTTAAAATTGAAATTTACAGGATCAAACCTAATCTTATTTTTAGTACAGTACTTTTTAATATCATTTAAAGATCTCATTCTCAAATTTTCAGGAGAATAATAGTATACATCTATCCTATTGCTTTTATTTCTAGGTTTTTCGATTCTTCGCCAATTTGAAATGTTAAGACATTTTAAGTCCTCAGTTTTAACTAAATCTTTAGAATCTAAAACTTGAGTTTCACTTTCCGATTTTACTTTTATATTTTCATTTGATTGATAAATAGGAATATCAGAATTAAGATCAAAAGAAACGTACTCAAAGTTTTTACCAAATAGTACATCAACAGCTTTCTTACTTTCGTCGATATGAACATGGACTGTTTCAACTATTCTCTTCTCGTTTGGTACATATATTCTGTAACCTTTAGTTTTCAAACCATATCCTGTCAAAATACCAAGTTTAGCTCTGGGTTGTAATTTATTTCTCTGTATTTTAGGAATATGAACATATGCCAAAGAGCCAAAAATTCTAAAATGTTTTACTGATGGTTTGAAACCAGTCCATATTTCGTTAGGAGATATACCCTCAGTTAATTTGTGTTCGCATCTATTTTTAGTATGAATAAATGCTAAAAGTGCTTCTGACCAAAATTGTGGTTGTAAACCACTGTCTTGAAGCATAGCTCTGACACAATCCATGGCTGTTCTATTGAACCTTTCTGCAATGCCATTTTGTTCAGGGGTATAAGTTGAAGTTCTTTCGATTTTTATTCCTAGATCATTTAAAAACTTTTTAAATTCTTTGTGACAAAATTCTAAACCATTGTCAGTTCGGACACATTTTAACTTAACATTTAGCTGTCTTTCAGCTCTAACCAAGTATTTTTTAAAGTAATCAAAAACTTCATTCTTATTTTGAATAATATAAACAGTTACTTTACGTGAAAAATCATCAATAATAGATAAAAAGTATTTGTTTCCACCTAGAGAGTTAACTGGAGCAGGACCCCACAAATCCATATGGATCCTTTCCAAAACATTTTTAGTTTTCCTTTCGTACATATAGTTTCTTTTTAAGGATATTCTAGTGGATTTAGCAATAGCACAAATCTTACAATTTTTATCTATATTTTTACAATTAAGTTTTTCAATTCCTTTTACACAATTAATTTTACTCATATTTTCAATTAAGGGCATGTTAACATGACAAAACCTACGGTGGGCTTTTTCTAGATCTAAACCAGTTACATATGTATAATTTTTAATCTTGGGATAACCTTTTAAGATATACAATTTTCCAATTCTGGGAACAGTAAACAAATATTTATTATAACTATTATAAATAATCATTTTGTTATTTCCCCATTTAATTTGGTTTCCCACAAGGTCAATACGAGCACCACTAATTAAATTTTTTCTCATATTAGGCGAGTATAACACATCTTTTAAAGTTATATCATAATTTCTGTTTCTATCTAAAACTGTAAATTGAATATCACCCATACCTAATACTTCCGAGGTGCTGTCCTTGTCTCCGACTAGGATCTTCTGTGGTGGTAGTTTTCTGAATGTCGTAAACATATCACGTTCTTTACAGAAGTGAGCAGTTGCAGCAGAATCAATGAGAAATTCCCTCGGTCTTTCATTTGGAAAATTTGAAACTGCATAGGCACGTTGAAGATCAGTTTTTGGATTGTCCTCCATATAAAATAATTCACCACCAGGTTTCTGCCGACTTCTTCATTTCTCATTTCTTGAAGCACTTCGATTCGTAATGTCCCGACTTTTTGCAGTAGTTGAAGAATGGTCGCGGCCCCATACGACAAACTGTCGACTTTCTTGGGCTTGAAGGAATTAATTCAGGGTCCAGTACGCATCTGCTGTGATCAGGAGTAGACGCCCGTGTCTCCTTGTATCTAGATGACTTGTTTCTTGTAGCATAAGCATCGGCCACGATACTTAATTTTGTGCCTTCGTCTTTCCGCTTCAGCTCGATTCGGCTGGATTCTGTTATTAAATGTTTAGACAAATTGTCTAGCGTGAACTCGTTGTCATCCATCCTGTATAGCAGTTGTACCAGATTATCGTATTCGTGAGGCAAATGTCTTATTAGTTGAAAGCAAACTAAAAGGTCTGGGATTTCGAATCCACCTTCTTTTATCTGTAACAGCTTCTCATGCACTCGTTTGCAGAAGAGTCCAATGGATTCGTCCTCCGGCTGGTAGCGGATTGAAAAGAACTCGTCCACAAGGCCTGCCAATCGTGCTCTAGATGCTGGTTCAAAGTTGGTCTTTAATATATCCCAGGCTTCCTTACCATCCTCAGTAGATGAAATTAAGACTTGATATTTTCTGTCTATGCCCTGGTAGATAGTTGTGTATGTCCTCTGCTTCCTATAACGATAGTCTCTTTTTTCATGTTCTGGAGCATCTTCCAATAATAGAGGTTCCGTTTTAGTGATAAATTCCCAGCAGTTCCGGTCCATTAGCAATATCTTCATGTCCGTCTTCCACGTGGCATAGTTGAAATCCGATAACTTCGGGAAGGAAAACATGGACATTTCTTGAATCCCCATCATACTGGATACCGGTAGTGGCAGAATTCAGGTTCAGCTTAAGGTCTGAGGCCCATAACCAATTGTTGGGTTTTATCGATTGAAGACAGAGTTTTTATACATTAAAAATAAATTTTATTACGTAGTCAAGTCTTATGGTTTAAAAACAACAAGAAGTCTGATCAGCTCATGATCCCCAATCTCCTCACTTATATACATACAAAGATTTACATATTCTTCTATATTGATGTGCCCCACACGGCACTATAATTGGAGGTTTGAGACCGATTCCAACACAAATAATATGAAATTTACAACATGCATTAGCGGAGGTGAGATATGCAAATGATTAGAATTTCAGCGCAGACGCACATCACGCGCGCCTGTGGCGCCACTTCAAAGCGCTATTTAAGGCTTGGAGATTTCGACGATTTCAAGTACGGCAATTGTGTTTTTCTTGTGGTTTTTTCAAAAAAACGATCAATTATGCCTCGTAGAAAACAGCGATCATCTTTTGATCAAGTATCCGAGTTCGACAGAGGAAGGATAGTGGCCTACCGAGATTGTGGATTATCTTTCAGGGAAATCGGTAGTCGTGTTGGACGAAACCAAACAACTGTAATGCGGATATGTGATCGTTGGATGCAGGAGGATACGATGGACCGACGTGTTCGATCGCATCCACCTCAGTGCACCACTTCACGTGATGACAGGCATATTATGCGTATGGCAGTGACGGATCGCTCAGCCACATCACGAACCATAGCACAGCACATTCAGTCTGTACCGCATCGTCCAGTGTCTGCGCGTACCATTCGACGCCGTTTACAGCAGAGTGGTCTGTCCGCAAGACGTCCATTGCTTCGTCTACCCTTGACGCAGAACCACAGACGTTTCCGCCGCCAATGGTGCGATGAAAGAAGGATGTGGACGGCAGAATGGAATGAAATTGTCTTTACTGACGAGTCACGCTTCTGTCTGCAACACCACGATGGTCGGATTCGAGTCTGGAGA